>CM017769.1:11647129-12312769 GCA_008009225.1 Acer yangbiense
CGTTCGAAACCGCCGAATGAGACCTGATTGAAATATATCTGTCGGGTCCAAAACGGCGGTTGGGATCGGCGGTTTAGAAACTGCCGAACGAAGTCGCTGAAGTTCCCCTGTTCCGCTCGGGAGCCATTCGGCGGTTCAATTCGGCGGCCTGGCCGCCGATTTAAATCGCCGATCGGTGCGTTTCAAGGGCAAAATTGTATTTTCACCTGCCCTGTTTTTCGTCTCTATAAATACATCCTTATCTCTGGTTCAGAACACAAGTCTTGCATCCCAAGAACCCTAGAGAGATATTTAGAGAGACTTGAGAGAAAAAGCTTAAAGATCACATCTTTAATTCTCTAAACCCATTCCCACATGCACAAATCATCATCTAGGCATCATCTAGGTTCATCTAGTATATGCTAATGCATGGGTCTTCTTCAACACACATGGTATGATTTGTTGAACACTTTTATTTTACATAATTAGTGTTTCTACTTATCAATTTTATCTCATATTTTACTTATATGTGTTTAGATTAATTTCTACATATAAGATTGAGATTATGTGTTGATTGGGTTATTATTTGATAGCTAGGCTTTAATGTTCATATGCCATCTAGCTAATTGATCTCATTTGTTGATTGAGATTATTTTTCATAGCTTATTTGATTAGGTCATTATTGCCTAAAAGCTATGCCATGAACATTCTTGTGTGATGTATTGATAACTGGGTTGATAGATTGTTTTTTTAATCAACTAGTTAATCCTTTGAATGTTTGTGGGTTTTATATGATAGCTTTGTATCTAGGATTGGTTATCCTTTACTTAGCTAAAGTTATATGCCATGACATATAGCTATATGTGATATCTAGGATTGATTATATTGTCATCTTATAATCCTAGGTAAGCATTTAGAGTACCCTAGCTCTTATTGCATTAATTGAATATTCATACATATTCACATAGGGTTGTGCATCTCTTTTGAGAGATTGAAGTCTTGGTCTAGGGTTGCTATTACAGGCCTGCGGGTAGTAGTGGTGGGTTACAGACCGGGATTAGGCTGTAAACATCATTACAAGTAGTGACTACGAGGATCAAGCAAATTGGACTAGAGCCACTTTTAAAGGCCCGCGTGGTAGAAGTGGGGGGTTATTGACCGGAGTGTTAGACGAGGTCTACATAGGTTGTAAACTCCATTTCAATTAGTGGATTTCGAGGTCCGAGTGTGGCGCACTTAACAGCCCGTGGTTTTTCCCAGTGGTTGGGTTTTCCACGTAAACATCAAGTGTCATTTATTATTTCCGCATCTTATTACACTTGTATGTATTGTTGACTTGCTAGGGGTATTTTCATAAAATTGACATGCACGCGAAAATTGGGTAATAATTAGATAAAATCTATTCACCCCCCCTCTAGCTTTATATTATACACACTGAGTATTCTTTTCAATTGGTATCAGAGCGGGTTCCTAGATATACTTAGGTGATCCTAGCTCATTTTGGTGTGTTTTTGCATTTTGTATGTTTGTTTGATTTCTTCATACATTTTGCATTCTTCTCATTTGCATTCATTCAACGCAAACACTATGAGTGAATTTGTGAGAGAAGAAATTGACTCCGTTGAGGAGATGCCTCTCTTACTAGAGAGATTTAGGAGATTTGTGAAATTAACCACCTCATCTCCTAAGAAGAAGTTGACCATCTCACCTCCTAAGAAGAAGAAGACAATTGCTTTGGAGACTTCGAAGCATGACAAGAAGGAGGGTATCTCAATTGAAGACATGGGACTCAATGACAAGCCAAACCAAGGAGTGTCTTCAAGAGAGGGGATTCAGTGCTACGAATGTGGAGGATTCGGGCATTTCTCCCCGGAGTGTGGAAACTTGAAGGATAGAAGAAAAGGGAAGGCGTTGGCCACCTTATGGGATAAATATGAAGATGACGAAAATCCTTCAAGTAATGAAGAACTTGCCATCATCTACACGGAATTTGGAGCCAAGAGTGTAGAAGTTGAAGAAGATGGCAAAGTTGCTTTTCCTTGTGATCCCCAAGAAGAACTAGGTATAGAAGTAGTTGGTGTAGCTACTCATAAGGATTTGGCTCTTTCCTCATCAAGAGAAAAATTTGATGATCTTGATGAAGGAGATGACTTCATTGGTGAAATGGAGATTAGAGGAGATGACACAAGTGTTGAATATTTGTCATCTAACTCCACAAGTGGAAGTGTGGAGTGTATGGATCTTAATGACTACAAAGTCAAAGTTAAGAGCTCGATGATGAGGAACAAGGAAGAAATTAGAAGATTAAAAGAAGAGAATCTAGAGCTTTCAACACTAGTAGACCACTTGTGTGAAGAAGTGGTGAGATCCATGGCGGATGAAGATAAGCTAAAAGACAACTTAGCCTTATCTAAGAGGAGAGAAGAAGAGCTAGAAAGAGAGCTTGAAGAAGTTAAGGTCTTAATGGCTAAGATTACTTCAAGCACCAAGAAGCTTGACCACATGTTGGGAGTTGGAAGAAAGCCAAGTGACAAGAGAGGTCTTGGCTACATTGATGACATGGATGCCTCCTCCACAAGCAAGACATCCTGTGCCATGGACATGGACTTCAATATGTCCCCTCCTCCTCAACAACCTAGGAAGAAGAGTGACCTAGGAGAGTGTTCAAGAAGTGCCCAAGTGTTTGAGGCACCAAAAGGTCAAGCTCACACCCAAAGGGCTCCTCACACTATCTTCCCTCAAACTCAAAAACAGAATGGGAAGAGTTCAATCATGCAAGCTCAGACAAGCAAGCAACCTCGTCTTGGTTTTCAACAAAAGAGGAGAGATCCGATCCAACAACCAAGACAACCACAACGACAAGGGAAAGCTCCTATCCATGCTAAAGGGAATGGTATGATTCCTAACTTTATTCCCACTTGTCATTTTTGTGGTATTGTTGGTCATATTAGACCAAGTTGCTTGCATTACATTGAAATGTGTAGAGCTAAAAGCATGTTTGACAAGAAAAAGGCTAGAGCTAAGATACTTCATAAAAAGGAAGAAAATAATTTACATAATCCTTTTTTATCTTGTTCTCTAGAACCTTCGTCCACTAGGATTGACTTAGTGTCACCTAGGTGGATTAAAAAGAATGAACCCGCTTGCTACGAGACTAACAAGTCTCAAATAGGTTCAACCAAGTCCAAAGGACTTGGTAGGTCCATAGGACCTCATACCCTTCTTTGAAGTGGTATGGAAATTTGACCCCATATGGGGAACTTAAGCAAAGAGAGCTGTTTTGCATCTTGTCACTTGCAAAAAATTTGAAATATCTTGTGCTTCTCTTTTTGTTGCTTGAGTAAGCTTGGTTACACTATGTATACATATTTTCTATTCAATAAGTGTGATCAATGCTTGTATTGCAATCCATGTCATATTTATGTTCAAACATGCATTTTTGGACTAGGAGATATTTACATAGGATTTAATTTGAATGACCTATAATGATCTCCATGACATGATAATTGCTAAATGACATGCTAAATGTTTATCTTAAAAAGCATGTTTTGATGATTGCAATTTTTAAATGCAAAACTTGTGTGAAAAAGCTTATGAGACTCAAATGAAAAAGGATCTTGTATCCATTCAAGGATTTTACAATCCAAATGTCTCTCTTTCTTTATTGGTTGAACATGTCTACTATCATACGGATATCTTATCCAGAAAAATCAAATAGGGTGCAAAGTCGCTCATGACATGTTTGGCTTATAAAGTTGGATATAGTTGTTCTTAAATTGAAATCAATGAAAGCCTATATTCTTGCTTCTCTCTTGACATTGGTGAAATTGGTTTGAATTCATATTGAAAACCTTTGTCATTTGCTTTGCCAAATACCATGATATTTTGAACTTAAATGCTACATGTCTTGTATGCAAAGCAATTTTTTGATTCACACATTTTCTTTAAATAAATCTCCTTGTTTCTCTCCAATAAATTGAGATTGCATAAAGTGACTTATATTGATTATGCATATACTAGAATGCTACTATCTCTCTTTGCCGTGAGTAACTCGGTTGGGGACTACTCCTTTGTCTATATCATGACAAAAAGGGGGAGTAGGTTGTGGTAAGGGGAGTTGCAAATTGTAGTAGCAATTATGCATGTTGGGGAGAATACTAATTGAGGGGGAGTAACCCTTTGAGGGGGAGCATTTGCACATTCATACATTGGATGATGTTGTACTTAAATTCTTAAATGCAAATGCTTGTTTTATCTCACTTGATTCATCTCACCTTTTCTTGTATTGGAAAGTATAGAAACTGTGCTTTCAGGGATTGATTGTTCTACTTGAGATTGAAGACTTCAAGACTATTTATCTTATCTCTTTCTAAAGTAGAAAATCATAAGTAGACCCGTCGTTTCTATTATGTTGTGAGGAATCAATGTGAGTGGTGGTTTTGTCACGAAATAGCCAAAGGGGGAGATTGTAAGGATTCCCATTAAATTGATTGGCTTATTTCGTGGTCAAACCATATGTTGGGGTTTGGTTGTAAGGGTAGTCTAGGTGATTAAGGTTGAAGATCAAAGACCCTTTCCAAGAACTCAAGAGGACAAGCACCAAAGGTATATCTTGTGCTTACTTTGGCTTGAAGAGATATAGTTGTACACACACACAACATGCATAACTCTTATTCTTGAATGTTGTGTTTATATTTTGTGTGCATTGTGCTTTATTGTTTATTCAATGTCTCTTCTTGCATTAAATTGATTGCATCTTGTTTTATGAAATGCCATGACATGATAGGCATTAGGATGCATTCAATACCCACACTTGCACTTCATGTATGTTAGCTTTTAGTGTGGTGTAATTCGTTTCCCGAAGGATGTTCGGAAACGTCCGCGCGTGCACGTTGATGTGCTTTGTTTTGCGCGATGATCGCCGGTGGAGATTCCTTTGGCTTCTCCTTGGTTTCACCATTTTTGGTGAAACGGCGGTTACGTTCGGCGGCCTGGCCGCCGTTCGAAACCGCCGAATGAGACCTGATTGAAATATATCTGTCGGGTCCAAAACGGCGGTTGGGATCGGCGGTTTAGAAACCGCCGAATGAAGTCGCCGAAGTTCCCCTGTTCCGCTCGGGAGCCATTCGGCGGTTCAATTCGGCGGCCTGGCCGCCGATTTAAACCGCCGATCGGTGCTTTTCAAGGGCAAAATTGTATTTTCACCTGCCCTATTTTTGGTCTCTATAAATACATCCTTATCTCTGGTTTAGAACACAAGTCTTGCATCCCAAGAACCTTAGAGAGATATTTAGAGAGACTTGAGAGAAAAAGCTTAAAGATCACATCTTTAATTCTCTAAACCCATTCCCACATGCACAAATCATCATCTAGGCATCATCTAGGTTCATCTAGTATATGCTAATGCATGGGTCTTCTTCAACACACATGGTATGATTTGTTGAACACTTTTATTTTACATAATTAGTGTTTCTACTTATCAATTTTATCCCATATTTTACTTATATGTGTTTAGATTAATTTCTACATATAAGATTGAGATTATGTGTTGATTGGGTTATTATTTGATAGCTAGGCTTTAATGTTCATATGCCATCTAGCTAATTGATCTCATTTGTTGATTGAGATTATTTTTCATAGCTTATTTGATTAGGTCATTATTGCCTAAAAGCTATGCCATGAACATTCTTGTGTGATGTATTGATAACTAGGTTGATAGATTGTTTTTTTAATCAACTAGTTAATCCTTTGAATGTTTGTGGGTTTTATATGATAGCTTTGTATCTAGGATTGGTTATCCTTTACTTAGCTAAAGTTATATGCCATGACATATAGCTATATGTGATATCTAGGATTGATTATATTGTCATCTTATAATCCTAGGTAAGCATTTAGAGTACCCTAGCTCTTATTGCATTAATTGAATATTCATACATATTCACATAGGGTTGTGCATCTCTTTTGAGAGATTGAAGTCTTGGTCTAGGGTTGCTATTACAGGCCTGCGGGTAGTAGTGGTGGGTTATAGACCGGGATTAGGCTGTAAACATCATTACAAGTAGTGACTACGAGGATCAAGCAAATTGGACTAGAGCCACTTTTAAAGGCCCGCGTGGTAGAAGTGAGGGGTTATTGACCGGAGTGTTAGACGAGGTCTACATAGGTTGTAAACTCCATTTCAATTAGTGGATTTCGAGGTCCGAGTGTGGCGCACTTAACAGCCCGTGGTTTTTCCCCATGGTTGGGTTTTCCACGTAAACATCAAGTGTCATTTATTATTTCCGCATCTTATTATACTTGTATGTATTGTTGACTTGCTAGGGGTATTTTCGTAAAATTGACATGCACGCGAAAATTGGGTAATAATTAGATAAAATCTATTCACCCCCCCTCTAGCTTTATATTATACACACCGAGTATTCTTTTCAGGTTTCCACGTAAATATCAAGTGTTGTTTTAATTTCTGCACAATATTACACTTGCTATATTTTATTGACTATTAGGGGTATTTTCGTAATCTTGTCCTTAAACGAAAATTGGGTAAAATTAGTTAAGATCTATTCACCCCCCCCTCTAGATTAATAGTTTACACACCGTGAGAACTTTCAATTGGTATCAAAGCGGGTTCCTAAATATAATTAGGTGATCCTTGCTCACTTTGGTGTGTTTTGCATTTTGTGTGATTTTTGATCATTCATACATTTGCATTCATTTCATTCATTCATAGACATTATAAGTGGAAACGGTGGAAATGGTGGTGGCAACGAGGGTGCTTCAAGCACAAGGCCTCCACTTCTTACCGGGTTGAACTATTCCCAATGGAAAGGGAAGATGGAATCCTACATATGTCAAATTCACGACCGTGCGTGGATGGCGGTGGAAGATGGATATAATCTACCCAAGATGACTCCCGATAGTGGAGGAGAAGAAGTATTGAAGCCTAAGGCGCAATGGAGTCCGCAAGAGTTTGAGGCTTCAAAGTGGAATAGGAAGGCGATGCACGCCATCCTTTGTGCAATGGATGAAAATCAGTATAAGCTTATTCAGAACACTTAAATCGTGAAAGTGCCTTGGGATATCTTACATGTTTCACATGAAGGAACCGAGGTGGTGAAGGAATGCAAGCTTCAAGTCCTCCAAACTCAATTCGAGTTACTTAGGATGGGAGAGGATGAATGCTTCAATGATTTCGAAATCAAATTGATGGATATCGTTAATCAAAGTCACCAACTCGGAGACCCGTATTCGGATAGAAGAGTCAAGCAGAAAATCATGAGATCTCTCCCTGATAGGTTCGAATCAAAGGTGATGGCTATAGAAGAAAATAGTGGCTATATGGATATGAAGCCGAGTGAGGTGATTGGGAGACTTCCAGCTTATGAGTCTAGGAAAGGTCCTATCTCCACACCCACTAAAAAGCAAAAAGGAATTGCTTTAAAAGCCTCCAAGGATGAAAAGAAGGCAAAGAAGATTGACTCGGATGAAGACCTTGCCTTGTTTGTAAAAAGGTTCAACAAGGTTATGAAGTTTAGAAAAAAGGGCTTTGGATCAAAAGGTCAAGATTTGAAGAAAAAGGGTCCTTTCAAGAAGTTTGAACCTAGGCAAGAAAGGATCGAAAGGAAAGGGGTCCGATGTTTCGAGTGTGGTGGCATAGGTCACTTTGCCCCCGAATGTGCAAATCACAATGAGAAGAAAAAGGGAAAAGTGATGGCCGCCACTTGGAGTGGAAGTAGTAATGACTCCAATGAGGGAGATGAGTCTTCAAGTGATGAAAAGCTCATGGCAAACCTCCTAGCTTTTGCCTCCTCCCATAAAAGCAAAAGTGCTAGTGAAAGAGAGGAAATGAGTTAAGCGGAAAATGACTCAAGTGGAGAAGAAAGTGATTCCTCTTCTAACTCCATAAATGGATTTGTGGAGAAAAAGGTGCTTGCTAAATACCATGCCGAGTTTAATGATTTAGCAATCAAGAGCACAAGAAAGATCAAGATGTTAAGAGAAGAAAATCTTGAGCTTTCATCTCATAATGACCACTTAAGTGAACAAGTGGGAAAGTTTAAGAAGATAGAAGATGAGCTAAGAAAGGACTTAGACTTATCTAGGAGGAATGAAGAAGGTCTAAAGAGGTAACTTGATGAAGCTTTAGAATCTTTAGCTAGGATGGATTCTAGCACCAAGAAACTTGATCATATACTTGGTGTTGGAAAGAGTTCGTGTGACAAGAGGGGTCTTGGGTATGAAGATGGCAAGAAGATCTCAACCTCTAACAAGACCGTGTTTGTCAAGAGTTTGAGGAACGAAGAAACTTCATTTGTGCAAATTCCTAGGAAGAAGTTAGAACTAGGACAATGTTCAAATGCTCAAGTGAAGATGGTGCCAAGAAGGCAACCTCAAGCTCAACCCTCTAGGGTCCCTCAAGCCAACATTCCTCCGCAAGTGGCTCACAAAGGAAAGAGACCAATCATGCAACCTCAAGCTATGAAGCAATCTAGACCGGTTCAACAACGAAGATGGATTGAACCCATCCATCCACAAAGACAAGGACAAGGTATGATTCCTTATTTTACTCCTATATGTTACATTTGTGGATTTGATGGTCATATTAGACCACATTGCTTTCGGCATATTAAAATGTGCAAAACTAGAAGCATGATTGAGAAGAAAAAGAAAAGAGCCATGATGCATGTTCCTAGGAATGATGATATTGTTATGCATGATCCTAGAACATCTAGAGCCCATGTACCAAAGGCCACTAAGAAAGCTAAGATTGTTTCTAGGTGGATTAGAAAGAATGAAAATGTTTGTCATGTTGCTCAAATAGCCTTGAAGGCAAATTCTTCTAATTTTTGGTATTTAGATAGTGGGTGCTCTAGGCATATGACGGGAAACAAGAGTTTCTTCGAGACTCTTGTTATGGAGGAAGGAGGATATGTCATTTTTGGTGATGGATCCACAAAGAAAGTTGTAGGGAAAGGAACCATTTCCGTTCCCGGATTACCCTCCTTATCCGATGCTTTATTTGTTGATGGCTTGAAAGCCAATTTAATAAGCATTTCACATCTAAGAGATGAAGGATATTCCGTCTTGTTTAGTAAAAGTGATTGCTCAATCCTAAAGCCCGATGGACAAACCTTGTTAAAAGGTATGAGATCTAGCGATAATTGCTATTGTCTTGAATCTAGAATAGTCTCAAACAATGGTTCCATGGATGAGCAAATAGAGTTGTGGCATGAAAGACTTGGCCACATGAACTTTAGGGATTTAAGAACCCTTGGAAAGTTCAATTGTGTGCGTGGCCTCCCTAAGCTTGGGAAGAAAGCCAATGGAATTTGTGGACCTTGCCAACAAGGAAAACAAACCAAGAGCATGCATAAAAAGGGCAAGTATCTCTCCACCAAGGAGCCTCTAGAGCTTCTCCACATGGATCTCATGGGTCCTATGCAAACCGAGAGTTTAGGTGGAAAGAGATACATTTTTGTTTGTGTTGATGATTTCTCTAGGTTTACTTGGACATATTTTCTTAGAGAAAAATTCGAAACTTTTGATAAGTTTAAAATGCTTTGTACTAAAATACAAAATGAATTGAATTCTAACATTAAAAGCATTAAACGGATTAGAAGTGACCATGGGAGGGAATTTGAGAATGCCTCATTTGAAAGATATTGCAATAGCTTAGGCATCTCCCATGAGTTCTCGGCTCCTAGGACACCTCAACAAAATGGAGTTGTTGAGAGAAAGAATAGGGTCCTTCAAGAGATGGCCCGTGTGATGTTGCTTAGCAACAATGTCCCTAGGAACCTATGGGCCGAAGCCGTCAATACGGCTTGCTATATAGGGAATCATGTTTTCCTAAAGCCCGGATCTAGAAACATCTCTTATGAGTTATGGAAGGGTAGGAAGCCAAATGTTAGCTACTTCCACACATTTGGAAGCAAATGCTACATTTTAAAAGATCGTGATCAACTTGGCAAGTTTGATGCTAAGAGTGATGAGGGTATCTTTATTGGCTATGCCTTGAATAGTAGAGCCTATAGAGTTTTCAACTTGAAGACTCGAACCGTCATGGAATCATCGAATGTTGTTATTGATGATACAAGGCTCAAGTCTAATGACCATGAGGAGGAGGAAGTTTTAGAGGATGACTCTCCTTTGGAGAGGGTTGTGGTGACTCCCAATGTTAGGACGTACAATGACAATAATGAGGTCATACAACCTATTACTAGAGTCCCTCTCTTGGACTCTAATGAACCCGCTCCATGGGTTAGAAGACTCCATAACAAAGAGGATGTTATTGGAGATGTGAATAAGGGTGTTAGGACTAGGCGTCAAATAGCTAATCTCAATAGCTTTATATGCTACACCTCTCAAATTGAACCCAAAAAGGTTGATGAAGCCTTGAATGATGAATTTTGGGTTCTTGCCATGCAAGAAGAGCTAAACCAATTCGAAAGGAATGAGGTTTGGACTCTAGTTCATAGGCCTAAAAGCACTAATGTGATAGGCACTAAGTGGATTTATAGGAACAAATCCGATGAGGATGGCAACATTGTAAGGAAAAATACGGTCAACGCAGCGGAAGCGAGACTAAAATAGAGTTTAGTATAGTTTAAAATTTTTCCATAATTTGAACCTTAACCCTTTAATTAATTAACATATAATACTAAAGATATCATACCTTTGTCGCGTGATCCGATTGACATTGCGTCGATGGTAATCCGCAAGATCTTCCAATCCAATCACGAACGTGAATCACCTAGGAGCGTGGTCTCCCTTCTCTTTGAATTGTGTACCTGATGATGGATTAACAAAACTTTTTCTTTTTCGTTAATCACAAAAACTCCCTAGAGATAACAAAGAACGTTCCGGTCACTTTTGAATTCTCAATCTAATGATCGAAACTCGCGTGAACCTTATTCGAAGTTGTGCACAAAGCCTATTGATGTATAAGCTACTAGTGCACTATCGAATTAAAACGATCTCTTCTTTTTTTCTCTCTTGGCTAAATTATCACACTAATCTCTAGAGTTGGATTTTATTTTTCTCAAGCAAAAGAAAAATATTCTCAAGCCAAAGACCTAGTGTTTCCGAATTCCTCTTCACATAAAAAATAAAGTTTTTAGTCACCGAATATAATATATATATTTATATCTAACTCAATTCTTGCCATATAATCTAATATATATATCAGCATGAATTCTTGCCCATATCTCGTACATATTGGGCGAATACTTGCTATATAGAATATATATATATATATGTCTTACTGAATTCTTGCCATATTATCTAATATATATCTATGACCGTGTGTATTATAAATATATATTAGATAATATGGCAAGAATTCTTAATATATTAGATAATATGGCAAGAATTCAGTAAGACATATATATATATATATATATATATATATATATATATATATATATTCCGGCAATTAATTGCCATATATATTTCATATATATCTATATATTGAGGCCGAAATCCTTTACCATGTAGGATTTGTGTCTTTTGACTTAAATCCTAACCCTAGGTAGATTTCTTTAGAATTTCAAACCCTAATCCAACTCTTTAGTGTATTTGTGACTATATAAAAGACTTCCTTATTTGACTAGATAAATAAATCCCTTATTTATCTACTTACCAAATAAAGTCTTTTATTTTATTTATACTACCACAATAGTATACTACTAATAAACATATTTCCTAGTTAGAAAAAGATTTTGATTTTTAATTAAATAATTAATTAATCAATTAATTAATTTCTATTTAATCAAATAATAAAAATAAAACAATATAATATCATATATATTTCTCGGCCATGTGCCATATATATCTCGGCCATGTGCCATATATATTAATATATCTATATTTTGTTTTTCTATTTTATTAAATCCATTGGACCTTAATAAAAGGCCCACATGTGAACCAGACCCATTCTTACTAAAAGAAACAAGCCCACATGCCTTTTATTAATATATTAATATAATTGATCAGCCCATTAAATAAATAATGTGTAAATTATATTCTTAATATATTAAATACAATTCTAGATGGACCCATAAATTGGTCCGGTAGAATATATCAAGTGATCCATGCAAGTCCGTGTGGATTGGGGATCTTGGCGGGCCTATCTAAATTTAAGCTCCAATAGACATAACCCAATCACAATCAACAAATGATTCACTTAGGTTCAATCTATTAATTTTAGTTCATTCCACTAAAGAACTAAAATTGCACTCTTAATTAAAGATGGAATAAGTAAATGATTCTCATTCATACCCTAGACAATCTTATAGGAGATGGTGTATCCTCGTGAAGAATATCAGTAATCGCCAAGAGCTCATAGACCGCCTATAGCTCTCCAAGTTACCATATTTACTCATATGACCACATTTTGAACTTGGATATTTTGACTTGTCCAGAAGCCATGTTTCAATAGACTCTATCGAAAACTTAACGTTAAGATTCAATATCCAATACCTCAAAACATCCATATGATGATATTCTACTCTCATTTAATAAATGGAGCCACGATGTCCATATCTATAAATGAAGTCCTCTATCGATTAACAAATGAATATCACCAAACTATCGAGGATAGACTATGTTATATAATCGTACTCATTGATAACTCAAATGATACCACTTGCAACCATAAGTCCATCATTTATCTCAGGATTAAGATAGACTCTCCGATTGTCCTGATAATGAAAAGACTACTATCTATTGACGGTTCTAGATAAAGTATTTCATTGTGATCCAGTTCAATGCACCCAGTGCACTAGATTCTTTTACTCGAAGACCCTCCGATGATTTTAGACTCATCATAACACATTTGATCCCACTCAAATGCTAGTAAAAGAATTCTACAACTTTAACAAGATAAAGGTGCCCAACCTTTAACTTAAGTTGTGAACATTATTCAAGACTAACTAAAGAATTTACAAGCATATTATCTCTCATTCTCCTGAGATACTTGAAATCCATAATAACGTTTTTTGTTTGAAATACATAAACCCTAACTTGGCGATCAAGTCTTCAAGCGGCCATAGTCCACTTGCGCACCCAAAGCCACACGTGGCTGTCCCAAACGCACACCTTGGCTGCCCGGCATGGGCATGCGCAGCCCTTATCCATAAGGGCAATCCATGCGCAGCCCATACCAACTCAAGGGTGTGCGCGGGTGCTAGGGTGTGTCATTGCTTCCCTTTTCCGCTTCCAATTCTTCAACTCTTCGAATCTTCGAATCTTGAATATATTACATCAGATTTTACATAATAAATTACTGCAGTAATTTTTTTTAATTTTTTTTTAATTTTTTTTAAATTTTTTAATCACTGTAGTATTTTTAATACAATAAAAAAACTACACTATTTGATACAAAAAAAATCTGCAATATTTTTAATACATTAAAAACTGCAGTATTTATTACAAAAAAAAAAAAAATTAGAGAACCTAGCAACTACCAAGAAGGAACTTATGTCGATAATAGGCCACCCTTCTTGTTACAATTCCGAAACAAAAATTACATTGAAATTCTAGGACCAAAATCGAGCAACAACGATTCACTTTATAATAACATATATAAATCCATACATTCAACATGTAATTATATATGAGAATACCTAGAGTGTCATCTCTTTCTAAAACATGCATAATCACAATAAAAAGAAATAGATTCACGTATATATATGTTAATTAATTAAAGGGTACAACCAAGGCTCTGATACCAATTGTTGGGAAAAATACGTTTGCACGCAGCGGAAGCGAGACTAAAATAGAGTTTAGTATGTTTTAAAATTTTTCCATAAGTTGAACCTTAACCCTTTAATTAATTAACATATAATACTAAAGATATCATACCTTTGTCGCGTGATCCGATTGACATTGCGTCGATGGTAATCCGCAAGATCTTCCAATCCAATCACGAACGTGAATCACCTAGGAGCGTGGTCTCCCTTCTCTTTGAATTGTGTACCTGAGGATGGATTAACAAAACTTTTTCTTTTTCATTAGTCACAACAAATTCCAAGAGGCTACAAAGAATGTTCCGGTCACTTTTGAATTCACAATCGTTAGATCGAAACTCGCGTGAACCTTATTCGAAATTGTGCACAAAACCTTTTGATATAAAAGTTACCAGTGCACTATCGAAATAAGAACAAACTTTTCTCTCTTTTCCTCTTCGCCGAATTCTCACACTAGTCTAAGAGTTGGATTTTATTTTTCTCAAGCAAAAGAAAAATAACTCTCAAGTAAGCATTAGGGTTCCCGAATTCTATACCAAGAATATATATCTATATTGGCTATTTTATAAAAACTGCACGCCTAAAGAAATATATATATTTGTCTTGCGCATTATGCATGCATATATATATATTGCACATTCAGCTTGCTTTATAAAAATATATATATATAGTTGACGACTTCAACTTGCCTTATAATATCAATTGCATGAATTCCCTTTCTATTATATATCTAACTTGCACAATATATAATAGTGTATTTCTAATATCTATTCTACCGCATGCATATATGTATATATATTTCCGCATGCATTCATGCATATATATATATATATATATTGCACATATCCCGCATGCATATATATTATATACAAACCCTAATCCAACTCTTTAGTGTATTTATGACTATATAAAAAACTTCCTTATTTGACTAGATAAATAAATCACTTATTTATCTACTTACCAAATAAAGTCTTTTATTTTAATTATACTACCACAATAGTATAACTCTAGGAAACATATTTCCTGATCAGAAAAAGATTTTGATTCTCAATTAAATGATTAACTAACAAATTAATTAATTTCCATTTAATCAATCAATAAAATAAAATAATATTTTAGACTATTATTCTAGTCTTGCCGCCCACACCATATACATGGGCCTAATATTATTTTCTTATTTTATTTAATCCATTAGACTTTAATTAAAAAGCCCACATGTGAACCAGACCCATTCTTACTAAAAGAAACAAGCTCACATGCCTTTCATTGATATATTAATATAATTGATCAGCCCATTAAATAAATAATATGCAAATTATATTCTTAATATATTAAATACAATTCTAGATGGACCCATAAATTGGTCCGGTAGAATATATCAAGTGATCCATGCAAGTCCGTGTGGATTGAGGATCTTGGCAGGCTATCTAAATTTAAGCTTCAATAGACATAACCTAATCACAATCAACAAATGATTCACTTAGGTCCAATCTATTAATTTTAACTCATTCCACTAAAAAGCTAAAATTGAACTCTTAAATAAAGATAGAATAAGTAAATATTTCTCATTCGTACCCTAGACAATCTTATTGGAGATGGTGTATCCTCGTGAAGAATATCAGTAATGAAACAAATTACAGCACGGTGTGTATAAAACTATCTAGGGGGGGGGGGGGGGGGGGTGGAGAATAGATTTTAAGCTTTTTACCCAATTTTTCGTGTTAGTCAAAATTACGAATTTACCCCTAAATAGATAAAGCAATAAATCAAGTATAAAATGCGGAAATTAAATAAGACTTGATTTTTACGTGGAAACCCTCACGGGAAAAACCACGGGCTAGTAAGTAAGCCACACTCGAACCTCGAATCCACTAAATGTTTAAAACGATTACAACCTAATCCCGGAAGTAATCACACACCTACCTAATCCCAGTATGAGTGAACCTAGTCCAATTTGTTTGCGATCTAAGCAACCTAATCCCGGATGCTACACACAAGACTTACTTTCTCTATGAAGAGAATAACAACCCTAAGTGAATATATGAATATTCAAAATGCAACATAGAGCAAGGGAAACCCTATATGCTTATCTAAGATGATTAATATGCAATTAGAGCAATCCTAGATATCAAAACTAAATGACATGTCAAATCAAATAGTTTAGCTAATCAAGATTAAGCACAAAACCTAATTAGCTATCACAATACAACTTCTCAAACATACATCATACTAATCTCAAACTTGTATTCAAAGTATATAAAATAACATACAAGTAATTAAATGAGATTGCTTGTTAAGAGAAACACAAAATATGTAAGATATTAGTGAAAAACTTACCAAGCAAAGTATGATGAAGAATCCATGCAAGATGTCATCTAGATGATCAAGGATGATGCTAGATGATGATTGATGATCATGGAAAAGTGTTTGAGTAAACTAAAAGTGAGTTCTTTGGAATTTTTCTTCTCTTTGAAAAATATCCTAAGTATGGAATCTGAATATGAACTCTTCTGATTGACCTAAAGTCAAAGAGGCATATATATAGGGGGCTAAAACAAGGTGTGGTCGTTTTGATAAGTTTGCCTCAATATTGCCTTGGGCGCTGTACGTAGAGCGCCTCTTGTATAGCGCTTGTATAGCGCCCCTACTCTGTTCTCACGGGAAAACAGAGTGGCGCTGTATGTAGAGCGCTTTGTACAGCGACCCAACAGCGACCGAATTAAATCGATCAGGTCTGAACAGCGCTCAATGGGCGATGTTCGTACAACGCTTCTGTAGAGCGCTTTTGGGAGCGCCCAATGCAAAAATGCAATCCTAAGTCTAAGCATGACAAGGCAATTGGATATGCAAGTTGCAATCAAACTAACATGCAAGAAGAGATGTTAATGAACATTAATGCACAAAAAATAAGACACACAACATACAAGTATTAAACATATGCATGAGTTGTGAGTGTGTGCAACTATCTCTTCAAGACAAGTAAGCACAAAGAAATATACCTTCGGTGCTTATCAACACGAGGTCTTCAAAGGGCTTCGAACAATAAACTCGATACCTAGGCTACCCTTACAAAGAACCCCAATATGTGGTTTGTCCACGAAATGAGCCAATCAACAAATGGGAACATTACAATCTCCCCCTTTGGCTATTTCGTGACAAAACCACCACTCACATTGATTCCTCACATTAAACTAGAAACAACAGGATAATATAGATTTTCTACAATACAAAGAGATAAGAAAATAAACTTCAAGTCTTCAATCTCTTGTAGAATAATCAAGCCCTGGAAAGAAAGTTTCTAACATTTCCAATACAAGTAAAAAGTGAGATGAATCAAGTGAGAACAAAAACAAGCATTTGCATTTTAAAAGTTTAGGCACAACATTATGAAATGTATGTGAATGCAATGCTCCCCCTCAACGGGTTACTCCCCCTCAATGTGTTAACTCCCCAAAGTGCACAATTGCAACACCAATTTGCATCTCCATGTACCATATCCTACTCCCCCTTTTTGTCAAGATATAGGCAAAGGAGTAGTCCCCAACCGGGTCACTCATAGTAACGAGAGATAATAGCATGCAAGATTTGCATAATTAATATAAGTCACTTTATTCACCTCAATTAATTGAAGAGAAACAAGAAGATTTATTTTGAAAGAAAATGTGTGAATCAAACAAGCTTTGCATACAAGACATGTAGCATTCAAGTCCAAAATACAATGGTATTTGGCAAAGCAAATGACAAAGGTTTCTAAAAGGAATTCAAACCAATTTCACCAAAGTCATGAGTAAGGCAAGGATATAGAATATATTGATTTCAATTTAAGAGAAACTATATCCAACTTTATAAGTTAAACATGGCATGAGCGACTTTGCACCCTTTTTAATTTTTCCGGATAAAATATCCGTATGATAGTAGCCATGTTCAACCAATAAAGAAAGAGAGACATTTGGAATGTAAATTCCTTTGAACGGATACAAGATCCTTTATTCATTTTGAGTCTCATAAGCTTTCACACAAGGTTTTGCATTTTAAGAATATGCAATCATCAATTCATGCTTTTCATGTGAGCATGTGATATGAATTTCATGCTTTTTCATTTGACATTAGCATGTTATTAAAGAATCATCATGTCATGGAGATAATCATAGGTTATTCAAATCATACTTCCTACATACATCTCCTAGTCCAAAAATGCATGTTTGAACATAAATATGACATGGATTGTAAACAAGCAAGGTTCACACTTATTGAATTGAAAACATATATACATATATGCAACCAAGCTTACTCAAACAATTAAAAGAAGAGGCATAAGTTATTTCAAATTTTTTGCAAGTGACAAGAATGCAAAATAGCTCTCTTTGCTTGAGTTCCCCATATGGGGTCAATCATAGAACATCACTCCACAAGACATATCCCAATAGATCTACTAAGAGTTTTTAATCGAGTAGCATTTAAGGGTTTAGTAAATAAGTCTGCAAGTTGATCATTAGTACCTACATGTTCAAGTACTATGCATTTATTTTCAACAAGCTCTCTAATGAAGTGATGGCGGATGTCAATATGCTTAGTTCTAGAATGTTGTACCGGATTCTTGGAAATATTAATAGCACTCATGTTATCACAAAAGAGAGTGAGAGTACCTTGGTTGAATCCGTAGTCTACTAGCATCTGCTTCATCCATAGGAGTTGTGTGCATCCACTCCCCGCGGCTATGTACTCGGCCTCGGCCGTGGACAAGGAAATAGAGTTTTGATTCTTGCAAAACCAAGACACCAAGTTGTTGCCTAGAAAGAAGCAACCGCCCGATGTGCTCTTCCTATCATCGCAATTTCCTGCCCAATCCGCATCACTAAAGCCTACAAGACTAGCATTAGTGTCAAAAGAGTACCAAATCCCATAGTTGGATGTCCCATTCACATTGCGAATGATTCTCTTTACGGAAGAGAGATGGGACTCCTTAGGATCCGCTTGGTACCTAGCACACACACCCACACTAAAGGAGATATCGGGCCTACTTGCGGTCAAATAGAGCAAGCTACCTATCATGCCACGATATAACGTTTGTTCCACACTTTTACCACTAGCATCCTTGCTTAGCTTCAAAGTGGTACTCATGGGTGTATTACAATGTTTGGCATTCTCTAAACCAAACTTCTTCACTAGGTTTTTGGCATATTTGGCTTGGGTTATGAAAATCCCATCATCTAATTGCCTAATTTGCAAACCTAGGAAGTAACTAAGCTCACCAACAAGACTCATCTCAAATTTATGAGACATGACATCAACAAATTGTTGGACCTTGGTGTTGTTGGTGGAGCTAAATACAATGTCATGAACATAGATTTGAGCTATAAATAACTCATCTTTGTTTCTCTTGATGAACAAGGTCTTGTCAACATTACCTCTTGTGTAGTCATTGTCAACAACAATTTGAGTGAGGCGCTCATACCAAGCCCTCGGTGCTTGTTTCAACCCATATAGTGCCTTCTTGAGGCGATAGACATGGTTGGGGTGGTGTCCATCCACAAACCCCTTGGGTTGTTCAACAAACACTTCCTCTTGCAAGAAGCCATTGAGGAAGGCACTCTTGACATCCATTTGGTGCAATTTGAACTTGTGCACACAAGAAATGGACAAGAGAAGCCTAATGGACTCTAAACGGGCAACGGGAGCAAATGTCTCCTCAAAGTCGATACCCTCAATTTGAGAGTACCCTTGTGCTACAAGTCTAGCCTTGTTCCGCACTATGTTGCCATCCTCATCGAATTTGTTCCTAAATATCCATTTAGTGCCTATGACATTAGTGGTCTTAGGCCTAGGAACTAGAGTCCAAACCTCATTTCTTTCGAATTGGTTTAGCTCTTCTTGCATGGCAAGAACCCAAAATTCATCATTTAAGGCTTCTTCAACCTTTTTGGGTTCAATTTGAGAGGTGTAGCATGTGTAGCTAATAAGATTAGCAAGTTGACGTCTAGTCCTAACACCCTCATTTATATCTCCAATAACATCCTCTTTGTTATGGAGTCTTCTAACCCATGGAGCGGGTTCATTAGAGTCCAAGAGAGGGACTCTAGTAGTGGGTTGTGTGACTTCATCATTTTCATTAGATGTCCCAACATTGGGAGTTACCACAACCCTCTCCAAAGGAGAAACATCACTAAAAATAACCTCCTCCTCATGATCATTTGACTTGAGCCTAGTATCATCAAATACGACATTGGATGATTCCATAACACTTAGAGTTTTTAAATTGAAAACTCTATAGGCTCTACTATTCAAGGCATAGCCAATAAAAATACCCTCATCACTCTTAGCATCGAATTTGCCAAGTTGATCACGGTCATTCAAAATGTAGCATTTGCTTCCAAAAGTGTGGAAGTAGCTAACATTTGGCCTCTTGCCTTTCCATAATTCATAGGAGGTATTTCTAGTACCGGGCCTTAGGAAAACACGATTCCCTATATAGCAAGCCATATTGACGGCTTCGGCCCATAGGTTCCTAGGGACATTGTTGCTAAGCAACATCACACGGGCCATCTCTTGAAGGACCCTATTCTTCCTCTCAACAACTCCATTTTGTTGAGGTGTCCTAGGAGCCGAGAACTCATGGGAGATGCCTAAGATATTGCAATAGCTTTCAAATGAGGCATTCTCAAATTCCCTCCCATGGTCACTTCTAATCCGTTTTATGCTTTTAATATTAGAATTCATCTCATTTTGTATTTTATTACAAAGCATTTTAAACTTATCAAAAGTTTCAGATTTTTCTCTAAGAAAATATGTCCATGTGAACCTAGAGAAATCATCAACACAAACAAAAATGTATCTCTTTCCACCCAAACTTTCGGTTTGCATGGGACCCATGAGGTCCATGTGGAGAAGCTCAAGAGGCTCCTTGGTGGTGAGATACTTACCCTTTTTGTGCATGCTTTTAGTTTGCTTTCCTTGTTGGCAAGGTCCACAAACACCATTGGCTTTCTTCCCAAGCTTAGGGAGGCCACGCACACAATTGAACTTTCCAAGGGTCCGTAGATCCCTAAAGTTCATGTGGCCAAGTCTTTCATGCCACAACTCAATTTGCTCATCCATGGACACATGATTAGATACAATACTAGCTTCAAGACAATAACAATTGTCGCTAGATCTCATGCCCTTCAACAAGGTTTGTCCATCGGGTTTTAGGATAGAGCAATAATCTTTAGAAAACAAGACGGAATATCCTTCATCACTAAGATGTGAAATGCGTATTAAATTGGCTTTCAAGCCATCAACAAATAAAGCATTGGATAAGGAGGGTAATCTGGGAACGGAAATGGTTCCTTTCCCTACAACATTTCTTTTGGATCCATGACAAAAAGTGACATTTCCACCTTCCTCCATTACAAGAGTCTCGAAGAAACTCTTGTTTCCCGTCATGTGCCTAGAGCACCCACTATCCAAATACCAAAAATTAGAAGAATTTGCCTTCAAGGCTATTTGTGCAACTTGGCAAACATTTTTATTCTTAAGGCTATTTGTGCAACTTGGCAAACATTTTTATTCTTTCTAATCCACTTAGCAACAGTTTTAGATTTCTTAGTGGTCTTTGGTACATGTGCTCTACTATTCCTAGGATCATGCAAATCAATATTGTTATTCCTAGGAACATGCATCTTGGCTCTATTCTTTCTCTTTTCTATCATGCTTCGTGTTCTACACATTTAATATATTGAAAGCAATTTGGTCTGATATGACCATCATAACCACAAAAGTGACAAATAGGGATGAAAAAAGGAATCATACCTCGTCTTTGTGCATGTATGGGAGCTTGTCCATGTCTTTGTGGATAAGTGGGTTTAATCCATCTTCGTTGTTGAACCGGTCTAGGTTGCTTCCAAGCTTGAGGTTGCATGATAGGTCTCTTTCCTTTGTGAGCCATTTGTGGAGGAATGTTGGCTTGAGGGACCCTAGGGGGTTGAGCTTGAGGTTGCCTTCTTGGCCCCATCTTCACTTGTGCATTTGAGCATTGTCCTACTTCTAATTTCTTCCTAGGAGCTTGCACTAATGAAGCTTCTTTACTCCCCAAACTCTTAACAAAAATGGTCTTCTTGGAAGTGGAAGTCTCCATATCTTCTTCAAACCCGAGACTTCTCTTGTCACTTAGACTCTTTCCAACACCAAGTAAATGATCAAGCTTCTTGGTGCTAGAACCTATCCTAGCCAAGGACCCTTTAACTTCTACAAGTTCCCTCTTCAAGCCTTCTTCACTTCTCTTGGATAAGTCTAACTCCTCAATTAACTTATCCTCTATCCTCTTCAACCTTTCCACTTGTTCACTTAAGTGGTCATTGTGAGCCGAAAGTTCAAGGTTCTCTTCTCTCAACCTCTCAATCTTTCTTGTGCTTTTAATTGCTAAATCATTGAACTCGACATGGTATTTAGCAAGCACCTTTTGCTCCACAAATTTCCTTATGGAATTAGAAGAGGAGTCACTTTCTTCTTCACTAGAGTCAATTTCCTCTTGACTCATTTCCTCTCTCTCATTGGCACTTTTGCTCTCGTGAGATGAGGCAAAAGCTAGGAAGTTAGCCATGAGCTCTTCTTCACTTGAAGACTCATCTTCCTCATTGGAGCCATCACTACTCCCACTCCAAGTGGCAGCCATCACTTTGTCCTTCTTCTTTTCATTGTGATTAGCACATTCGGGGGCAAAGTGACCAATCCCACCACATTCAAAGCATCGGACCCCTTTCCTTTCGGTCCTCTCTTGTCTAGGCTCAAACTTCTTGAAGGAACCTTTTTTCTTCAAGTCTTGTCCTCTTGACCCAAATCCCTTCTTCTTCTTGAACCCCATAACCTTATTAAACCTTGTCACGAATAAGGCAAGGTCTTCATCCGAGTCATGCTTTGCCTCATTTGCATCCTTAGATGCTTTCAAAGCTATTCCTTTAGACTTTTTAGGAGGAGTAGTGGTGCTAGGAGCCTTCATAGACTCATATGCAAGGAGACGTCCAATCACCTCAATTGGTTTCATATCCATGTAGCCACTATTTTCTTTTATGGCCGTCACCTTTGATTCAAACCTATCGGGGAGAGATCTCATAATTTTTTGCTTGACTCTCCTATCCGAATACGGGTCTCCGAGTTGATGGCTTTGATTTACAATGTCCATCAATTTGATTTCGAAGTCATTGAAGCATTCATCCTCTCCCATCCTAAGTAGCTCAAATTGAGTTTGAAGGACTTGAAGCTTGGACTCCTTCACCACCTCGGTTCCCTCATGAGCAACTTGAAGGATTTCCCATGCCACTTTTGCAATATGAGTATTCTGAATAAGCTTGTACTGATTCTCATCCATTGCACACATGATGGCATGCATAGCCTTCCTATTCCACTTTGAAGCCTCAAACTCTTGTGCGTTCCATTGCGCCTTAGGTTTAAAACTTCTTCTCCTCCACCACCGGGAGTCATCTTGGGTAGATCATATCCGTCTTCCACCGCTATCCATGCACGGTCATGAATTTGGCATATGTAGGATTCCATCTTCCCTTTCCATTGGGAATAATTTAAACAGGTAAGAAGTGGAGGCCTTGTGCTAGAAGCACCTTCGTGGCCACCACCATTTCCACCGTTTCCACTCATAGTGTTTATGAATGAATGAAATGAATGCAAATGTATGAATGATCAAAAATCACACAAAATGCAAAACACACCAAAAAAGCAAGGATCACCTATGTATGTCTAGGAACCCGCTCTGATACCAATTGAAACAAATTATAGCACGGTGTGTATAAAACTATCTAGAGGGGGGGGGGGGGGGTGAATAGATTTTAAGCTTTTTACCCAATTTTTCGTGTTAGTCAAAATTACGAATTTACCCCTAAATAGATAAAGCAATAAATCAAGTATAAAATACGGAAATTAAATAAGACTTGATTTTTACATGGAAACCCTCACGGGAAAAACCACGGGCTAGTAAGTAAGCGACACTCGAACCTCGAATCCACTAAATGTTTAAAACGATTACAACCTAATCCCGGAAGTAATCACACACCTACCTAATCCCGGTATGAGTGAACCTAGTCCAATTTGCTTGCGATCTAAGCAACCTAATCTCGGATGCTACACACAAGACTTACTTTCTCTATGAAGAGAATAACAACCCTAAGTGAATATATGAATATTCAAAATGCAACATAGAGCAAGGGAAACCCTATATGCTTATCTAAGATGATTAATATGCAATTAGAGCAATCCTAGATATCAAAACTAAATGACATGTCAAATCAAATAGTTTAGCTAATCAAGATTAAGCACAAAACCTAATTAGCTATCACAATACAACTTCTCAAACATACATCATACTAATCTCAAACTTGTATTCAAAGTATATAAAATAACATACAAGTAATTAAATGAGATTGCTTGTTAAGAGAAACACAAAATATGTAAGATATTAGTGAAAAACTTACCAAGCAAAGTATGTTGAAGAATCCATGCAAGATGTCATCTAGATGATCAAGGATGATGCTAGATGATGATTGATGATCATGGAAAAGTGTTTGAGTAAACTAAAAATGAGTTCTTTGGAATTTTTCTTCTCTTTGAAAAATATCCTAAGTATGGAATCTGAATATGAACTCTTCTGATTGACCTAAAGTCAAAGAGGCATATATATAGGGGGCCAAAACAAGGTGTGGTCGTTTTGATAAGTTTGCCTCAATATTGCCTTGGGCGCTGTACGTAGAGCGCCTCTTGTACAGCGCTTGTACAGCGCCCCTACTCTGTTCTCACGGGAAAACAGAGTGGCGCTGTACGTAGAGCGCTTTGTACAGCGCCTGTACAGCGACCCAACAGCGACCGAATTAAATCGATCAGGTCTGAACAGCGCTCAATGGGCGCTGTTCGTACAGCGCTTTTGGGAGCGCCTAATACAAAAATGCAATCCTAAGTCTAAGCATGACAAGGCAATTGGATATGCAAGTTGTAATCAAACTAACATGCAAGAAGAGATGTTAATGAACATTAATGCACAAAAAATAAGACACACAACATACAAGTATTAAACATATGCATGAGTTGTGAGTGTGTGCAACTATCTCTTCAAGACAAGTAAGCACAAAGAAATATACCTTCGGTGCTTATCAACACGAGGTCTTCAAAGGGCTTCGAACAATAAACTCGATACCTAGGCTACCCTTACAAAGAACCCCAATATGTGGTTTGTCCACGAAATGAGCCAATCAACAAATGGGAACCTTACAAGTAATCGCCAAGAGCTCATAGACCGCCTATAGCTCTCCAAGTTACCATATTTACTCATATGACCACATTTTGAACCTGGATATTTTGACTTGTCCAGAAGCCATGTTTCAATAGACTCTATCGAAAACTTAACGCTAAGATTCAATATCCAATACCTCAAAACATCCATATGATGATGTTCTACTCTCATTTAATAAATGGAGTCACGATGTCCATATCTATAAATGAAGTCCTCTATCGATTAACAAATGAATACCACCAAACTATCGGCTGTATAATCGTACTCATTGATAACTCAAATGATACCACTTGCAACCATAAGTCCATCATTTATCTCAGGATTAAGATAGACTCTCTGATTGTCCTGATAATGAAAAGACTATTATCTATTAACGGTTCTAGATAAAGTATTTCATTGTGATCCAGTTCAATGCACCCAGTGCATTAGATTCTTTTACTCGAAGACCCTCCGATGATTTTAGACTCATCATAACACATTTGATCCCACTCAAATGCTAGTAAAAGAATTCTACAACTTTAACAAGATAAAGGTGCCCAACCTTTAACTTAAGTTGTGAACATTATTCAAGACTAACTAAAGAATTGTGTCTACCTCATACATATCCAGATGTACGAACAATTCTTCTTTTCTCATAGTCTTTTGACCTTATGATTATTTACCTTGACAATTATAATTATAAATGCTATAAGATTTTGTTAAATAAACAGAAATCACTTTATAAATGATAAGATTGTCAATTACAATATTACACTCTTGCTATTGAGCATAATCCTAACAATCTCCCACTTGCACTATAGCAAATGTGTCATATCTCACATTCCCATGTTCTCTAGGTGCCCATCAAAACTCTTTTGTGGTAGAGCCTTTGTGAAGGGATCCACTAGATTTTCTGCTGACGCGATTTTGGTAATCGTCACGTCACCCTTATGTACAATCTCCCTAAGAAGATGATACTTCGTTTCAATGTGTTTTCCTCTCTTATGACTTCTTGGTTCTCTCGAATTAGCCACTGCTCCACTGTTATTATAGTAGATAGTGATCTGCTTATTCATACTGGGAACCACTTCCAAGTCAATCAGGAATTGGCGGAGCCAAACAGCCTCTTTGGCAGCTTCGTATACAGCAACATACTCAACTTCCATCATGGAATCAGCAATACAAGATTGCTTGATACTCCTCCATACGACTGATCCTCCTCCAATAGTAAACACAAATCCTGATGTGGATTTTATGGAGTCAAAGTCCGACTGGAAATCAGAATCTGTATACCCAACGGGAATTAAATCCCTTCCTGAGTATACAAGCATATTATCTCTCGTTCTCCTGAGATACTTGAAAATATGCTTGACTGCCGTCCAGTGATCAGGGCCAGGTTTCGATTGAAACCTGCTAACTATGCCCACAGCAAAACAAATATCTGGTCTAGTGCAGAGCATTGCATACATGAGACTTTCAACTGCCGAGGCATATAGAATCCTACTCATGAATTGCTCTTCATGCTCATTCTTAGGAACTTGCTCCTTAGAAAGTTTGATTCCATGTCTGAAAGGTAATATACCTTTCTTGGAATCATGCATGGAAAACCTAGACAAGATTTTGTCTATGTATGAAGCTTGGGATAATGCAATCATTTTATTCTCTCTATCCCTTATTACTTGGATACTTAGAATAAAACTTGCTTCTCCTAAATCCTTAATATCAAATTGTTTTGCTAACCATTCTTTTACTGATGTCAATAAACCTACATCGTTTCCAATGAGTGGTATATCATCAACATAAAGAATTAGGAAAACCAACTTGTCGCCTTTAATCCTATTGTATACACAAGGTTCGTCAAGATTCTGAATAAATCCAAAAAATTTCACAGCTTGATCGAACCTTATGTTCCAAGATCTGGATGCTTGCTTCAATCCATATATGGATTTCTGCAACTTGCATACCTTTTCCATTTGGCCATTTTCAATGAATCTTTCTGGTTGCATCATGTAAATGCTTTCGTCAAGACTTCCATTAAGGAAAGCTGTCTTAACGTCCATTTGCCAAATCTCTAGATCTAAAGATGCTGCAATGGATAAGAGTATCCTAATGGATTTAAGCATGGCCACAGGAGAGAAGGTTTCCTTGTAATCGATACCTTCTTTCTATGTGTAACCTTTAGCTACCAATCTAGCTTTAAAGGTTTCCACATTTCCATCCATACCTCTTTTCCTCTTGTATACCCACTTGCACCGAATGGGTTTTATCCCTTTAGGCAAGTCTACAAGGGACCAGACTTTGTTATCGAACATGGATTTAATCTCAGATTGCATTGCCTTTTGCCAATAGCGACAATCAACATCCTCCATTGCTTCCTTATACGTGTAGGGATCATCGTCGTCCAAGAGATTCTCCACTGATTCTCCCAGACCGATGTGTCTCTCGGGTTGTGTACTAACCCTCCCACTACGACGAGGAATGGTAGGTTGTTGATTTTGTGTTAGAGTGGAACTTACAATTGGGCTAGGTTGTAAAACCTCTTGTGGAATTGTATCTCCTGACATTTCATTCAGGACAATTCTACTTTTGGGCACAAAATCATTCATATAGTCCTTTTTCATAAATTTAGCATTTGTCGAAACAAATACTTTTAGATTTGAAGGACTATAGAAATAATATCCTTTAGTTTTTTTTGGATACCCCACAAATATACATGTTTCTGAATGGGACTCCATCTTTTCTGTCTTTCCTTTTGTAAGGTTCCCATTTGTTGATTGGCTCATTTCGTGGACAAACCACATGTTGGGGTTCTTTGTAAGGGTAGCCTAAGTATCGGTCTTATTGTTCGAAGCCCTTTGAAGACCTCGTGTTGATAAGCACCGAAGGTAAATTTCTATGTGCTTACTTTTCTTTGAAGAGATTAGTTGCACACACACACTTAACATTCATTGCATATGTGTGCATTCTCTTCACTTGTCACATTTCACACTTGCACTTATTTATTATATTTTGTTGTGTGTAATTGTGTCCTGTTGTCATGTAATTCGTTTCCCGATAACTTTCGGAAACGTCCGCGCATGCACTAGAATGTGCTTGGTTTAGCGCGAGGACCGCCTATGGAGAATGCCCTTGGCTTCTCCTTGGTTTTCACCTTTCTAGGTGATCGGTGGTTATGATCGGCGGCCTGGCCGCCGAATGAAACCGCCGTTTCAGTCCAGATTGGTCTGAAGCATTTCTACGGTTAAGATCGGCGGTCACGACCGCCGTTCAAAACCGCCGATTCAAGACCTGATTGATTTATCTCTCGGTCTAATTCGACGGTTGAATCGGCGGTCATGAAACCGCCGTTCGAAACCGCTGTTCGAAACCGCCGTTCATACCTGATTGATTTTAATCTCTCTGGTTTGATTCGGCGGTTGGGATCGACGGTCACGAAACCGCCGAATGAACCGCCATTTATGCTCTGTTTTTCACGAGCTCAATTCGGCGGTCATGATCGGCGGCCTGGCCGCCGATTGAAACCGCCGATCGGCGCGTTTCTTTGAAACTTACTTAAACGACCACACTTTGATTTGGCCCCGTATATAATGCCATTTTGTCTTTAGGTCAATTAAGAGAGTTCATATTCATAATTCATACTTAGGATATTTTTCAAAGAGAAGAAAAATTCCAAGAACTCATTTTTTATTACTCAAACACTTTTTCATGATCATCAATCATCATCTAGCATCATCCTTGATCTTCTAGATGTCATCTTGCATGGATTCTTCATCATACTTTGCTTGGTAAGCTTTTCACTAATATCTTACATATTTTGTGTTTCTCTTAGCTAGCAATCTCAATTAATTACTTGTATGTTATTTTATATACTTTGAATACAAGTTTGAGATTAGTATGATGTATGTTTGAGAAGTTGTTTTGTGATAGCTAATTAAGTTTTGTGCTTAATCTTGATTAGCTAAACTATTTGACATGTCATTTAGTTTTGATATCTAGGATTGTTCTAATTGCATATTAATCATCTTAGATAAGCATATAGGGTTTCCCTTGCTCTATGTTGCATTTGGATATTCATATATTCACTTAGGGTTGTTATTCTCTTCATAGAGAAAGTAAGTCTTGTGTGTAGCATCCGGGATTAGGTTGCTTAGATCGCAAGCAAATTGGACTAGGTTCACTCATACCGGGATTAGGTAGGTGTGTGATTACTTCCGGGATTAGGTTGTAATTGTTTACACATTTAGTGGATTCGAGGTTCGAGTGTGGCTTACTTACTAGCCCGTGGTTTTTCCCGTGAGGGTTTCCACGTAAAAATCAAGTGTTATTTAATTTCCGCATTTTATACTTGATTTATTGCTTTATCTATTTAGGGGTAATTTCGTAATTTTGACTAACACGAAAAATTGGGTAAAAAGCTTAAAATCTATTCACCCCCCCTCTAGATAGTTTTATACACACCGTGCTATAATTTGTTTCAATTGGTATCAGAGCGGGTTCCTAGACATACATAGGTGATCCTTGCTTATTTTGGTGTGTTTTGCATTTTGTGTGATTTTTGATCATTCATACATTTGCATTCATTTCATTCATTCGACACTATGAGTGGAAACGGTGGAAATGGTGGTGGCCACGAAGGTGCTTCTAGCACAAGGCCTCCACTTCTTACCGGTTTGAATTATTCCCAATGGAAAGGGAAGATGGAATCCTACATATGCCAAATTCATGACCGTGCATGGATGGAGGTGGAAGACGGATATGATCTACCCAAGATGACTCCCGGTGGTGGAGGAGAAGAAGTTTTGAAGCCTAAGGCGCAATGGAACGCGCAAGAGTTTGAGGCTTCAAAGTGGAATAGGAAGGCTATGCATGCCATCATGTGTGCAATGGATGAGAATCAGTACAAGCTTATTCAGAACACTCAGATTGCAAAAGTGGCATGGAACATCCTTCAAGTTGCACATGAGGGAACCGAGGTGGTGAAGGAGTCCAAGCTTCAAGTCCTCCAAACTCAATTTGAGCTACTTAGGATGGGAGAGGATGAATGCTTCAATGACTTCGAAATCAAATTGATGGACATTGTAAATCAAAGCCATCAACTCGGAGACCCGTATTCGGATAGGAGAGTCAAGCAAAAAATTATGAGATCTCTCCCCGATAGGTTTGAATCAAAGGTGACGGCCATAGAAGAAAATAATGGCTACATGGATATGAAGCCAAGTGAGGTGATTGGACGTCTCCTTGCATATGAGTCTAGGAAGGCTCCTAGCACCACTACTCCTCCTAAGAAGTCTAAAGGAATAGCTTTGAAGGCATCTAAGGATGCAAAGGAGGCAAAGCATGAATCGGATGAAGACCTTGCCTTATTCGTGAAAAGGTTTAATAAGGTTATGGGTTCAAGAAGAAGAAGGGATTTGGGTCAAGAGGACAAGACTTGAAGAAAAAAGGTTCCTTCAAGAAGTTTGAGCCTAGACAAGAGAGGACCGAAAGGAAAGGGGTCCGATGCTTTGAATGTGGTGGGATTGGTCACTTTGCCCCCGAATGTGCTAATCACAATGAAAAGAAGAAAGGCAAAGTGATGGCCGCCACTTGGAGTGGGAGTAGTGATAGCTCAAATGAGGAAGATGAGTCTTCAAGTGAAGAAGAGCTCATGGCTAACTTCCTAGCTTTTGCCTCATCTCACAAGAGCAAAAGTGCTAGTGAGAGAGAGGAAATGAGTCAAGAGGAAATTGACTCTAGTGAGGTAGAAAGTGACTCCTCTTCTAAGTCCATAAAGAAATTTGTGGAGCAAAAGGTGCTTGCTAAATACCATGCCGAGTTCAATGATTTAGCAATTAAAAGCACAAGAAAGATTGAGAGGTTGAGAGAAGAGAACCTTGAACTTTCGGCTCACAATGACCACTTAAGTGAACAAGTGGAAAGATTGAAGAGGAGAGAGGATAAGTTAATTGAGGAGTTAGACTTATCCAAGAGAAGTGAAGAAGGCTTGAAGAGGGAACTTGTAGAAGTTAAAGGGTCCTTGGCTAGGATAGATTCTAGCACCAAGAAGCTTAACCATATGCTTGGTGTTGGAAAGAGTCCATGTAACAAGAGGGGTCTTGGGTATGAAGATGACAAGAAGATCTCTACCTCTAACAAGACTGTGTTTGTCAAGAGCTTGAAGAAAGAAGAAACTTCATTTGTGCAAATTCCTAGGAAGAAGTTAGAAATAGGACAAAGTTCAAATGCTCAAGTGAAGATGGGACCAAGAAGGCAACCTCAAGCTCAACCCCCTAGGGTCCCTCAAGCCAACATTCCTCAACAATTGGCTCACAAAGGAAAGAGACCAATCATGCAACCTCAAGCTTGGAAGCAACCTAGACCGGTTCAACAACGAATATGGATTGAACCCACTTATCCACAAAGACATGGACGAGCTCCCATACGTGCACAAAGACAAGGTATGATTCCTTTTTTCATCCCTATTAGTCACTTTTGTGGTTGTGATGGTCATATTAGACCAAATTGCTTTCAATATATTAAAATGTGTAGAACACGAAGCATGATTGAAAAGAGAAAGAATAGAGCCAAGATGCATGTTCCTAGGAATGATAATTTTACTTTGCATGATCCTAGGACATCTAGAGCCCATGTACCAAAGACCACTAAGAAAGCTAAAATTATTGCTAAGTGGATTAAAAAGAATGAAAATGTTTGCCATGTTGCACAAATAGCCTTGAAGGTAAATTCTTCTAATTTTTGGTATTTGGATAGTGGGTGCTCTAGGCACATGACGGGAAACAAGAGTTTCTTCGAGACTCTTGTTATGGAGGAAGGTGAAAATGTCACTTTTGGTGATGGATCCAAAAGAAATGTTGTAAGGAAAGGAACCATTTCCGTTCCCGGATTACCCTCCTTATCCAATGCTTTATTTGTTGATGGCTTGAAAGCCAATTTAATAAGCATTTCACATCTTAGTGATGAAGGATATTCCGTCTTGTTTTCTAAAGATTATTGCTCTATCCTAAAACCCGATGGACAAACCTTATTGAAGGGCATGAGATCTAGCGACAATTGTTATTGTCTTGAAGCTAGTATTGTTTCTAATCATGTGTCCATGGATGAGCAAATTGAGTTGTGGCATGAAAGACTTGGCCACATGAACTTTAGGGATCTACGGACCCTTGGAAAGTTTAATTATGTGAGTGGCCTCCCTAAGCTTGGGAAGAAAGCCAATGGTGTTTGTGGACCTTGCCAACAAGGAAAGCAAACTAAAAGCATGCACAAAAAGGGTAAGTATCTCACCACCAAGGAGCCTCTTGAGCTTCTCCACATGGACCTCATGGGTCCTATGCAAACCGAAAGTTTGGGTGGAAAGAGATACATTTTCGTATGTGTTGATGATTTCTCTAGGTTCACATGCACATATTTTCTTAGAGAAAAATCCGAAACTTTTGATAAGTTTAAAATGCTTTGTAATAAAATACAAAATGAAATGAACTCTAATATTAAAAGTATAAAACGGATTAGAAGTGACCATGGGAGGGAATTTGAGAATGCTACTTTTGAAACCTTTTGTAATGGTTTAGGCATCTCCCATGAGTTTTCGGCTCCTAGGACACCTCAACAAAATGGAGTTGTTGAGAGGAAAAATAGGGTCCTTCAAGAGATGGCCCGTGTGATGTTGCTTAGCAACAATGTCCCTAGAAACCTATGGGCCGAAGCCATCAATACGGCTTGCTATATAGGAAATAGAGTTTTCCTAAGGCCCGGTACTAGAAACACCTCCTATGAGTTATGGAAAGGCAAGAAGCCAAATGTTAGCTACTTCCACACTTTTGGAAGCAAATGCTACATTTTGAATGACCGTGATCAACTTGGCAAATTCGATGCTAAGAGTGATGAGGCTATTTTTATTGGCTATGCCTTGAATAGTAGAGCCTATAGAGTTTTCAATTTAAAGACTCTAAGTGTTATGGAATCATCCAATGTCATATTTGATGACACTAGGCTCAAGTCTAATGATCATGAGGAGGAGGTTATTTTTAGTGATGTTTCTCCTTTGGAGAAGGTTGTGGTGTCTCCTAATGTTGGGACATCTAATGTCAACAATGATGACACACCACCTATTGATAGAGTTCCTCTCTTGGACTCTAAAGAACCCGCTCCATGGGTTAGGAAACTCCATGATAAAGAAGATATCTTGGAGAGGTTAATGAGGGTGTTAGAACTAGACGTCAACTTGCTAATCTTATTAGCTACACATGCTACACCTCTCAAATTGAACCCAAAAAGGTTGAAGAAGCCTTAAATGATGAATTTTGGGTTCTTGCCATGCAAGAAGAGCTAAACCAATTCGAAAGGAATGAGGTTTGGACTCTAGTTCCTAGGCCTAAGACCACTAATGTCATAGGCACTAAATGGATATTTAGGAACAAATCCGATGAGGATGGCAACATAGTGCGGAACAAGGCTAGACTTGTAGCACAAGGGTACTCTCAAATTGAGGGTATCGACTTTGAGGAGACATTTGCTCCCGTTGCTCGTTTAGAGTCTATTAGGCTTCTCTTGTCCATTTCTTGTGTGCACAAGTTCAAATTGCACCAAATGGATGTCAAGAGTGCCTTCCTCAATGGCTTCTTGCAAGAGGAAGTGTTTGTTGAACAACCCAAGGGGTTTGTGGATGCTCACCACCCCAACCATGTCTATCGCCTCAAGAAGGCTCTATATGGGTTGAAACAAGCACCGAGGGCTTGGTATGAGCGCCTCACTCAATTTCTTGTTGACAATGACTACACACGTGGTAGTGTTGACAAGACACTATTCATCAAAAGAAACAATGATGAGCTTTTCATAGCTCAAATATATGTTGATGATATAGTGTTTGGCTCCACCAACAACACAAAAGTCCAACAATTTGTTGATGTTATGTCTCATGAATTTGAGATGAGTCTTGTTGGTGAGCTTAGTTACTTCCTAGGTTTGCAAATTAGGCAACTAGATGATGGGATTTTCATAACCCAAGCCAAATATGCCAAAAACCTTGTGAAGAAGTTTGGTCTTGAAAAAGCCAAACATTGTGACACTCATATGAGCACCACTTTGAAGCTAAGCAAGGATGCTAGCGGTAAAAGTGTGTACCAAACCTTATATCGTGGCATGATAGGGAGCTTGCTCTATTTGACCGCAAGTAGGCCCGATATATCATTTAGTGTAGGAGTTTGTGCTAGGTACCAATCCGATCCCAAGGAGTCCCATCTCTCTTTGGTTAAGAGAGTCATTCGCTTTGTGAATGGGACTTCCAACTATGGGATTTGGTACTCATTTGACACTAATCCTAGTCTTGTAGGATATAGTGATGCGGATTGGGCAGGAAATTGTGATGATAGGAAGAGCACATCGGGCGGTTGCTTCTTTCTAGGCAACAACTTGGTGTCTTGGTTTTGCAAGAAGCAAAACTCGATTTCCTTGTCCACGGCGGAAGCCGAGTACATAGCCGCGGGGAGTGGATGCACTCAACTTATATGGATGAAGCAAATGCTAGTAGATTACGGATTCAACCAAGGTACTCTCACTCTCTTTTGTTATAACATGAGTGCCATTAATATTTCCAAGAATCCGGTGCAACATTCTAGAACTAAGCATATTGACATCCGCCATCACTTCATTAGAGAGCTTGTTGAAAATAAATGCATAGTACTTGAACATGTAGGTACTAATGATCAACTTGCGGACCTATTTACTAAACCCTTAGATGCTACTTGATTTAAAATTCTTAGTAGATCTATTGGGATATGTCTTGTGGAGTGATGTTCTATGATTGACCCTATATGGGGAACTCAAGCAAAGAGAGCTAGTTTGCATTCTTGTCACTTGCAAAAAATTTGAAATATCTTATGCCTCTTCTTTTAATTGCTTGAGTAAGCTTGGTTGCACATATGTATATATGTTTTCAATTCAATAAGTGTGAACCTTGCTTGTTTACAATCCATGTCATATTTATGTTCAAACATGCATTTTTGGACTAGGAGATGTATATATGAAGTATGATTTGAATGACCTATGATTATCTCCATGACATGATGATTCCTTAATAACATGCTAATGTCAAATGAAAAAGCATGAAATTCATATAACATGCTCACATGAAAAGCATGAATTGATGATTGCATATTCTTAAAAATGCAAAACTTGTGTGAAAGCTTATGAGACTCAAAATGAATAAAGGATCTTGTATCCGTTCAAAGGAATTTATATTCCAAATGTCTCTCTTTCTTTATTGGTTGAACATGGCTACTATCATACGGATATCTTATCCGGAAAAATCAAAAAGGGTGCAAAGTTGCTCATGCCATGTTTCGCTTATAAAGTTGGATATAGTTGCTCTTATATTGAAATCAATGTATTCTATATCCTTGCTTTACTCATGACTTTGGTGAAATTGGTTTGAATTCCTATGAGAAACCTTTGTCATTTTCTTTGCCAAATACCATTGTATTTTGGAATTGAATGCTACATGTCTTGTATGCAAAGCATGTTTGATTCACACATTTTCTCTCAAATAAATCTCCTTGTTTCTCTCCGATTAATTGAGATGCATAAAGTGACTTATATTAATTATGCAAATCTTGCATGCTACTATCTCTCGTTACTATGAGTGACCCGGTTGGGGACTACTCCTTTGCCTATATCATGACAAAAAGGGGGAGTAGTATATGGTAAGGGGAGATGCAAATTGGTGTTGCAATTGTGCACATTGGGGAGATAACACATTGATGGGGAGTAACCCTTTGAGGGGGAGCATTGCATTTATCATACATTGCATATATTTTGTAATGTTGTGCCTAAATTCTAAAAATGCAAATGCTTGTTTTGATATCACTTGATTAATCTCACATTTCACTTGTATTGGAAAATATAGAAATCTTATTTACAGGGCTTGATTATTCTACAAGAGATTGAAGACTTGAAGTTTTATTTTCTTATCTCTTTGTGTTGTAGAATATCATAGTTGTCCCGTAGTTTCTATTTCTTTGTGAGGAATCAATGTGAGTGGTGGTTTTGTCACGAAATAGCCAAAGGGGGAGATTGTAAGGTTCCCATTTGTTGATTGGCTCATTTCGTGGACAAACCACATGTTGGGGTTCTTTGTAAGGGTAGCCTAAGTATCGGTCTTATTGTTCGAAGCCCTTTGAAGACCTCGTGTTGATAAGCACCGAAGGTAAATTTCTATGTGCTTACTTTTCTTTGAAGAGATTAGTTGCACACACACACTTAACATTCATTGCATATGTGTACATTCTCTTCACTTGTCACATTTCACACTTGCACTTATTTATTATATTTTGTTGTGTGTAATTGTGTCCTGTTGTCATGTAATTCGTTTCCCGATAACTTTCGAAAACGTCCGCGCATGCACTAGAATGTGCTTGGTTTAGCGCGAGGACCGCCTATGGAGAATGCCATTGGCTTCTCCTTGGTTTTCACCTTTCTAGGTGATCGGCGGTTATGATCGGCGGCCTGGCCGCCGAATGAAACCGCCGTTTCAGTCCTGATTGGTCTGAAGCATTTCTGCGGTTAAGATCGGCGGTCACGACCGCCGTTCGAAACCGTCGATTCAAGACCTGATTGATTTATCTCTCGGTCTAATTCGGCGGTCATGAAACCGCCATTCGAAACCGCCGTTCATACCTGATTGATTTTAATATCTCTGGTTTGATTCGGCGGTTGGGATCGACGGTCACGAAACCGCCGAATGAACCGCCGTTTATGCTCTGTTCTTCACGAGCTTAATTCGGCGGTCATGATCGGCGGCCTGGCCGCCGATTGAAACCGCCGATCGGCGCGTTTCTTTGAAACTTACTTAAACGACCACACTTTGATTTGGCCCTGTATATATATGCCATTTTGTCTTTAGGTCAATTAAGAGAGTTCATATTCAGAATTCATACTTAGGATATTTTTCAAAGAGAAGAAAAATTCCAAGAACTCATTTTTTATTACTCAAACACTTTTTCATGATCATCAATCATCATCCTTGATCTTCTAGATGTCATCTTGCATGGATTCTTCATCATACTTTGCTTGGTAAGCTTTTCACTAATGTCTTACATATTTTGTGTTTCTCTTAGCTAGCAATCTCAATTAATTACTTGTATGTTATTTTATATACTTTGAATACAAGTTTGAGATTAGTATGATGTATGTTTGAGAAGTTGTTTTGTGATAGCTAATTAAGTTTTGTGCTTAATCTTGATTAGCTAAACTATTTGACATGTCATTTAGTTTTGATATCTAGGATTGTTCTAATTGCATATTAATCATCTTAGATAAGCATATAGGGTTTCCCTTGCTCTATGTTGCATTTGGATATTCATATATTCACTTAGGGTTGTTATTCTCTTCATAGAGAAAGTAAGTCTTGTGTGTAGCATCCGGGATTAGGTTGCTTAGATCGCAAGCAAATTGGACTAGGTTCACTCATACCGGGATTAGGTAGGTGTGTGATTACTTCCGGGATTAGGTTGTAATTGTTTACACATTTAATGGATTCGAGGTTCGAGTGTGGCTTACTTACTAGCCCGTGGTTTTTCCCGTGAGGGTTTCCACGTAAAAATCAAGTGTTATTTAATTTCCGTATTTTATACTTGATTTATTGCTTTATCTATTTAGGGGTAATTTCGTAATTTTGACTAACACGAAAAATTGGGTAAAAAGCTTAAAATCTATTCACCCCCCTCTAGATAGTTTTATATACACCGTGCTATAATTTGTTTCACATTTTAACACATGTACAGGGCAACCAAATATCCTTAAGTGTTGTAAACTAGGCTTTCGCCCAGTTCACAACTCATGCGGTGTTTTCAGGAACCGATTTAGATGATACAACGTTTAGAATGTATATTGCAGTTTGTAGTGCATATCCCCAAAAAGAAAAGGAGTGTTGAATAACTTAACATAGACCTAACCATATCCAAAAGAGTTCTATTTCTCCTTTCTGCTACCCCATTCTGTTGAGGTGTACCTGGTGTAGAAAACTGAGAAACTATCTTATTATCAATAAGATATTGCTGGAACTCACCAGATAGATATTCTCCACTAGGATCAGATCTCAAGAATTTTATGTGTTTCTCAAGCTGATTTTTTACTTCAGCTTTGAATGCTTTGAACATGTCAAAAGCATCCGACTTATGTCTCATGAGATACACATAGCCAAATCTCGAGTAATCATCTGTGAAGGTGATGAAGTACTCATATCTACCTCTAGCTTGAATGCTCATAGGACCACATACATTAGTGTGTATTAATCCTAAACATTCAGTGGCTCTTGCGCCTTTGGTCGAGAACAACCTTTTGGTCATTTTACCTTCCAAACAAGATTCACAAGTTGGTAGATCATCAACCTTTAAGTCACTTAAAGGTCCGTCACTATCCAGTCTAATAATCCTATTAAGGTTAATATGACCTAGGCGTAAATGCCATAGGTAGGTTTCATCTATTGATAATTTTACTCTTTTATGATTAGGTTCCATTAATACTGTGTCTAACGAGTGAGAGATATTTCTATGTAAATAGAATAGACCATTTTCCAATGTACCTTTGTAAACAAATTTGTCATCCTTACAAATAATAAAAAAATTTATTAAACGTAACCGAATACTCAAATTTATTTAAACAAGAAACTGAAATTAAATTTCTCTTGAATTGAGGTACATAATAAATGTCTATCAAATCTAAATGCCTACTAGAATCTAAACTAACTCTAATATCTCCCACTGCACTAGTAGACACCAACGCTCCGTTGCTTAAACGCAAGTTGATTTCATTCTTATTCGGCCTTCTCCTTTCTTGAAACCCCCATAAGGAATAACAAACATGATTATTGGCTACTGAGTCTAAGAACCAAGAATCTGTAGAATCTGCCAGTAACGATGTTTCAAGATAATTCGAATTACCTTGTTCCTTCTTATTCTGAGACTTTGGGCAATTACTTTTCCAATGTCTCTTTTCACCACAAAAGAAGCACTTCCTTTTGATCTTGGTTACTTTCGTAGTCTCCTTCTTGGTAGGCCCAAGTTGCTTTTTCTTCTGTTATTCCTTGACCTTCTTGAAACAAATTATAGCACGGTGTGTATAAAACTATCTAGAGGGGGGGTGAATAGATTTTAAGCTTTTTACCCAATTTTTCGTGTTAGTCAAAATTACGAAATTACCCCTAAATAGATAAAGCAATAAATCAAGTATAAAATGTGGAAATTAAATAACACTTGATTTTTACGTGGAAACCCTCACGGGAAAAACCATGGGCTAGTAAGTAAGCCACACTCGAACCGCGAATCCACTAAATGTGTAAAACGATTACAACCTAATCCCCGGAAGTAATCACACACCTACCTAATCCCGGTATGAGTGAACCTAGTCCAATTTGCTTGTGATCTAAGCAACCTAATCCCGGATGCTACACACAAGACTTACTTTCTCTATGAAGAGAATACAACCCTAAGTGAATATATGAATATCCAAATGCAATATAGAGCAAGGGAAACCCTATATGCTTATCTAAGATGATTAATATGCAATTAGAACAATCCTAGATATTAAAAACTAAATGACATGTTCAATCAAATAGTTTAGCTAATCAAGATTAAGCACAAAACCTAATTAGCTATCACAATACAACTTCTCAAACATACATCACACTAATCTCAATCTTGTATCAAAAGATATATGAAAATCATACAAGTAATAAATTGAGATTGCTTGCTAAGAAAAACACAAAATATGTAAGATATTAGTGAAAAGCTTACCAAGCAAAGTATGATGAAGAATCCATGCAAGATGTCATCTAGATGATCAAGGATGATGCTAGATGATGATTGATGATCATGAAAAAGTGTTTGAGTAAACTAAAAATGAGTTCTTTGGAATTTTTCTTCTCTTTGAAAAATATCCTAAGTATAGAATCTGAATATGAACTCTTCTGATTGACCTAAAGTCAAAGTGGCATATATATAGGGGGCCAAAATAAGGTGTGGTCGTTTTGATAAGTTGGCCTTATATTTGCCTTAGGCGCTGTATGTAGAGCGCCCCAACTCTATTCTCATGGGAAAATAGAGTGGCGCTGTACGTAGAGTGCTTTGTACAGCGCCTGTACAACGACCCAACAGCGACCGAATTAAATCGATCAGGTCTAAACAGCGCTCAATGGGCACTGTTCGTACAGCGCTTCTGTAGAGCGCTTTTGGGAGCGCCCAATGCAAAAATGCAATCCTAAGTCTAAGCATGACAAGGCAATTGGATATGCAAGATGCAATCAAACTGACATGCAAGAAGAGATGTTAATGAACATTAATGCACAAAAATAAGACACACAACATACAAGTATTAAACATATGCATGAGTTGTGAGTGTGTGCAACTATCTTTTCAAGACAAGTAAGCACAAAGAAATATACCTTCGGTGCTTATCAATACGAGGTCTTCAAAGGGCTTCAAACAATAAACCCGATACCTAGGCTACCCTTACAAAGAACCCCAACATGTGGTTTGTCCACGAAATGAGCCAATCAACAAATGGGAACCTTACAATCTCCCCCTTTGGCTATTTCGTGACAAAACCACCACTCACATTGATTCCTCACATTAAAATAGAAACAACGGGATAACTATGATATTCTATAGTACAAGGAGATAAGAAAATAAAACTTCAAGTCTTCAATCTCTTGTAGAATAATCAAGCCCTGAAAAGAAAGTTTCTAACATTTCCAATAAGTACATGTGAGATTAATCAAGTGATATCAAAACAAGCATTTGCATTTTTAGAATTTAGGCACAACATTACAAAATATATGCAATGTATGATAAATGCAATGCTCCCCACTACTACAAAAATGCTTAAAGACATCACTAGAAATCACTAAAAGAAATCGGTTTTTGGTAACCGATTTTAAAAAAGCTTTTAGAAATCAGTTTTTATAAAAACCGATGTCTTAAAAATTACAATTTCAAAAGACATCGGTTTTTAAGAAAACCGATATTAAAAAAAAAAACGTTTAGACATCGGTTTTTATAAAAACCGATGTCTTAAATTTTGCGTTGAAAAGACAACGGTTTTTATAAAAACCGATATTAAAAGCAAGCGTTTAGACATCGGTTTTTATAAAAACCGATGTAGATTCAAAAGCAAAATTCTGCAATGCAAATCTGACCTATGTCCACATTCAAGGGCACATCTCTTAAAATACTCAACGTTATTTGCTCAACTTTTGACAAAAGAAATTAGACATGCAAACAAACACTTTTAAATCAGAAAATATTCCAAAAATCGATTTGGAAAAGTGAGAAAATGAGCGATGACAACAGCTCACTCGCGGATTCACGAATCGCTTTTGACCTTTGACTGAATAATTGATCATAACTTTCAAAATACCACCCGGAATTTTACGTTCTTTATACCGTTGGATTCGTATCAAAAAATTGAAGAATCTACCATGGAAAAAAAAATTTATTTCCTTGCCAAAAGATACACTTTTAAGGAAAAGGTTTACACAAAAATATCTCCAATCGCTTGACCTTTGAGTACTCATGAATAATTGATCATAACTTTCAAAATACCGCTCGGAATTTTACGTTCTTTATACCGTTGGATTCGTATTGAAAAGTTGAAGAACTGAAAATGGACAAAAAAATTTATTTCCTTGCCAAAAGATACAGTTTTAAGGAAAGAGTTTACACAAAAATATCTCCAATCGCTTCAATTCTGACCTTTGACTGAAAAATTGATCATAACTTTCAAAATACCAACCAGAATTTTACGTTCTTTATACCGTTGGATTCGTATCGAAATATTGAAGAATCTACCATGGAAAAAAAAAATTATTTCCTTGCCAAAAGATACAGTTTTAAGGAAAAAGTTTACACAAAAGTATCTCCAATCGCTTGACCTTTGAGTACTCATGAATAATTGATCATAACTTTCAAAATACCGCCCGGAATTTAACGTTCTTTAAACCGTTGGATTCGTATCAAAAAATTGAAGAATCCAACATGGACAAAAAAATTTATTTCCTTGCCAAAAGATACAGTTTTAAGGAAAGAGTTTGCACAAAAATATCTCTAATTCTGACCTTTGACTGAAAAATTGATCATAACTTTCAAAATACCACCCGAAATTTTACGTTCTTTATACCGTTGGATTCGTATTGAAAAATTGAAGAATCCATCATGGAAAAAAAAAATTATTTCTTAAGGAAAAGTTTTACACAAAAATATCTCCAATCGATCGACCTTTGAGTACTCATGAATAATTGATCATAACTTTCAAAATACCACCCGGAATTTTACGTTCTTTATACCGTTGGATTCGTATCAAAATATCAAAGAATCTACCATGGACAAAAAAAAATTATTTTGTTGCCAAAAGATACAGTTTTAAGAAAAAAGTTTGCACAAAAATATCTTCAATTGCTTCTGACCTTTGACTGAATAATTGATCATAACTTTCAAAATACCGCCCATAATTTTATGTTCTTTATACCGTTGGATTCGTATCGAAAAATCAAAAAATCTAGCATGGATGAAAAAAATTATTTCGTTGCCAAAAGATACAGTTTTAGGGAAAATGTTTGCATAAAAATATCTCTAGCAGAACACAAAACCACACAATAAAAAATGAAATGAAAAATAAACCCACCAATAAAATTTATTTAATATATGTATGTTTGTAGTAGAAATTAGAATTTTGATTAGTTGAGTAAATTTAAATTTATCAAACAAGTTTTTTTTTTTTTTTTTTTTTTTTTTTTCTCTAACAATTCATATAGGTTATATATATATATTGTGCAATTGTTAACACATTCAATCTTGTAGTCAGGCGGTAAAGGCTTACCACTTTGACTTTGAGGTTGCGAGTTCGATTCCTCATAATGACAATTAGTTGTCATTATTATCATAGGTGGGGTTGGCTGGCCTCGGTGAGGCGGGCCGGTGGTGGTGGCTGGTCGGTGGCCGGCGACAGTGGGATTTTTTTTTGTAATTCATCAATTTTACATCAGGTTTTTTAAATCGGTTTTAACTAAAACCGATGTCTTTTCTCTTAGGTTTTTAAATCGGTTTTACAGGTTTTTTAAATCGGTTTTAACTAAAACCGATTTCTTTTCTACTAGGTTTTTAAATCGGTTTTAAGTAAAACCGATTTCTTTTCTCTTGTTTTACATCGGTTAAAAACCGATGTCTTTTGCGCTTTTTTTTCTAAATCACTCAAAAAGAGATCGGTTTTAAAAATTTCAAAAACCGATTTCTTCCATATAAAAAAACCGATTTCTTTTGCATTTTTTGTAGTAGTGCCCCTCAATGTGTTATCTCCCCAAAGTGCACAATTGCAACACCAATTAGCATCTCCCCTTACCATATACTACTCCCCCTTTTTGTCATGATATAGGCAAAGGAGTAGTCCCCAACCGGGTCACCCAGAGCAAAGAGAGACAGTAGCATACTAAATATTTTCATAGTCACATAAGCCACTTTATGCATCTCAATAAATTGGAGAGAAACAAGGAGATTTATTTTTATTGAAAATGTGTGAATAATCATGCTTTGCATACAAGACATGTAGCATTCAAGTCCAAAATACAATGGTATTTGGCAAAGCAAATGACAAAGGTTTCTAAATGAAGTCAAACCAATTTCACCATTTGTCATGAGAAAAGCAAGGATATAGAGATTATTGATTTCAAATTTAAGAGTAACTATATCCAACTTTATAAGCGAAACATGACATGAGCGACTTTTCACCCTATTTGATTTTTCCGGATAAGATATCCGTATGATAGTAGTCATGTTCAACCAATAAAGAGGGAGAGACATTTGGAATGTAAATTCCTTTGAACGGATACAAGATCCTTTATTCATTTTGAGTCTCATAAGCTTTCACACAAGGTTTTGCATTTTAAGAAAATGCAATCATCAATTCATGCTTTTCATGTGAGCATGTTATATGAATTTCATGCTTTTTCATTTGACATTAGCATGTTATTTAAGAATCATCATGTCATGGAGATAATCATAGGTCATTCAAATCATACTTCCTACATACATCTCCTAGTCCAAAAATGCATGTTTGAACATAAATATGACATGGATTGTAAACAAGCAAGGTTCACACTTATTGAATTGAAAACATATATACATATGTGCAACCAAGCTTACTCAAACAATTAAAAGAAGAGGCATAAGATATTTCAAAATTTTTGCAAGTGACAAGAATGCAAAATAGCTCTCTTTGCTTGAGTTCCCCATATGGGGTCAATCATAGAACATCACTCCACAAGACATATCCCAATAGATCTACTAAGAGTTTTTAATCGAGTAGCATCTAAGGGTTTAGTAAATAAGTCCGCAAGTTGATCATTAGTACCTACATGTTCAAGTACTATGCATTTATTTTCAACAAGCTCTCTAATGAAGTGATGGCGGATGTCAATATGCTTAGTTCTAGAATGTTGTACCGGATTCTTGGAAATATTAATAGCACTTATGTTATCACAAAAGAGAGTGAGAGTACCTTGGTTGAATCCGTAGTCTACTAGCATTTGCTTCATCCATAGGAGTTGTGTGCATCCACTCCCCGCGGCTATGTACTCGGCCTCGGCCGTGGACAAGGAAATCGAGTTTTGCTTCTTGCAAAACCAAGACACCAAGTTATTGCCTAGAAAGAAGCAACCGCCCGATGTGCTCTTCCTATCATCGCAATTTCCTGCCCAATCCGCATCACTAAAGCCTACAAGACTAGCATTAGTGTCAAAAGAGTACCAAATCCCATAGTTGGATGTCCCATTCACATAGCGAATGATTCTCTTTACGAAAGAGAGATGGGACTCCTTAGGATCCGCTTGGTACCTAGCACACACACCCACACTAAAGGAGATGTCGGGCCTACTTGCGGTCAAATAAAGCAAGCTACCTATCATGCCACGATATAACGTTTGTTCTACACTTTTACCACTAGCATCCTTGCTTAGCTTCAAAGTGGTACTCATAGGTGTATCACAATGTTTGGCTTTTTCAAGACCAAACTTCTTCACTAGGTTTTTGGCATATTTGGCTTGGGTTATGAAAATCCCATCATCTAGTTGTCTAATTTGCAAACCTAGGAAGTAACTAAGCTCACCAACAAGACTCATCTCAAATTCATGAGACATAACATCAACAAATTGTTGGACCTTGGTGTTGTTGGTGGAGCCAAACACTATATCATCAACATATATTTGAGCTATGAAAAGCTCATCATTGTTTCTTTTGATGAATAGTGTCTTGTCAACACTACCACGTGTGTAGTCATTGTCAACAAGAAATTGAGTGAGGCGCTCATACCAAGCCCTCGGTGCTTGTTTCAACCCATATAGAGCCTTTTTGAGGCGATAGACATGGTTGGGGTGGTGAGCATCCACAAACCCCTTGGGTTGTTCAACAAACACTTCCTCTTGCAAGAAGCCATTGAGGAAGGCACTCTTGACATCCATTTGGTGCAATTTGAACTTGTGCACACAAGAAATGGACAAGAGAAGCCTAATAGACTCTAAACGGGCAACGGGAGCAAATGTCTCCTCAAAGTCGATACCCTCAATTTGAGAGTACCCTTGTGCTACAAGTCTAGCCATGTTCCGCACTATGTTGCCATCCTCATTGGATTTGTTCCTAAATATCCATTTAGTACCTATGACATTAGTGGTCTTAGGCCTAGGAACTAGAGTCCAAACCTCATTCCTTTCGAATTGGTTTAGCTCTTCTTGCATGGCAAGAACCCAAAATTCATCATTTAAGGCTTCTTCAACCTTTTTGGGTTCAATTTGAGAGGTGTAGCAAGTGTAGCTAATAAGATTAGCAAGTTGACGTCTAGTCCTAACACCCTCATTAACATCTCCAATAACATCCTCTTTGTTATGGAGCCTTCTAACCCATGGAGCAGGTTCATTAGAGTCCAAGAGAGGGACTCTAGTAATAGGTTGTATGACTTCATTAATAGGTTGTGTGACTTCATTAATGTCATTGGACGTCCCAACATTGGGAGTCACCACAACCCTCTCCAAAGGAGAGTCATCCTCTAAAACTTCCTCCTCCTCATGGTCATGAGACTTGAGCCTTGTATCATCAATAACAACATTCGATGATTCCATGACGGTTCGAGTCTTCAAGTTGAAAACTCTATAGGCTCTACTATTCAAGGCATAGCCAATAAAGATACCCTCATCACTCTTAGCATCAAACTTGCCAAGTTGATCACGGTCATTTAAAATGTAGCATTTGCTTCCAAATGTGTGGAAGTAGCTAACATTTGGTTTCCTACCCTTCCATAACTCATAGGAGGTGTTTCTAGATCCGGGCCTTAGGAAAACACGATTCCCTATATAGCAAGCCGTATTGACGGCTTCGGCCCATAGGTTCCTAGGGACATTGTTGCTAAGCAACATCACACGGGCCATCTCTTGAAGGACCCTATTCTTCCTCTCAACAACTCCATTTTGTTGAGGTGTCCTAGGAGCCAAGAACTCATGGGAGATGCCTAAGTTATTGCAATAGCTTTCAAATGTGGCATTCTCAAATTCCCTCCCATGGTCACTTCTAATCTGTTTAATGCTTTTAATGTTAGAATTCATTTCATTTTGTACTTTAGTACAAAGCATTTTAAACTTATCAAAAGTTTCGGATTTTTCTCTAAGAAAATATGTCCATGTAAATCTAGAGAAATCATCAACACAAACAAAAATGTATCTCTTTCCACCTAAACTCTCGGTTTGCATAGGACCCATGAGATCCATGTGGAGAAGCTCTAGGGGCTCCTTGGTGGAGAGATACTTGACGCGCCCCGAAACGGTCTATAATAAAGTATCCCCAGCGACGCCAACAACTTAGTCGGCGCACGCGGGACACATGATAGTTCTTTAAACTATCGTAAAATAAATGGGGCGCGTATGTTTTTCCGCAAGCGCACGGATCGTTACGATTGCATAGCGGCAAGTACGGTTCGTTCCACAAGGAGATGGATTTGTTAATTGTATCTAGTTCTAGTGTTTATTAAAGCAATATAAAAGGAAAGCGGTGTGGTGTGTGCGGAAATGTAAACTAACTAACTAACTATGATAGAAATGTAGCCGGGTGTCTTGGCTATCTAATTAATCTACTCCTAATTAAGTTAATCTACTCCTAAAGGCAAGACACCCTAACTACGAAAACAAAGGTGGCTTGGAGATAAGCAAGATATATAACACATATGGGAAATCGGTTCACCAAACACACTATGCAAATCTATGTCGATTGTTTAACATGTGAATCCAATTAATTCAGTAAAGGGTTCGTTCTCTTGATTAAGGAAATTACCCCGGAATCTTGATTAGGGAATTCCCGAAATCATGTCATCACTTTCCAATCGGAAGAGTGATTGTGTCTAGGGTTTAGACCCATTAAGCACAAGAACTATGAACCAAAGCTAAAGTGGCATAATTATGCACACATAAGCTATTTCCATTCCTTAAAGCTAATTGTCAAGATTATGCAAGGAATGGTTATCCAAGCACAATCTCAACTCTTAATTACTCTAATCACTTTAAACACATACATAGTAAATCATACATCAACATACATAAACAAATGAGATATTTGATTACAACTACTCCTAATCATTTAGTTAATCTACTCCTAATCTCATTCATCATACATATTAACACATAATCATCCATACATATGAATATCATAAAAAGAGCTTAATCATTATACAACTAAGGAATGAATCAATACCAAATCAAAGCATAAGAACAAACATACATATATTAGCATAAGTGTAGGTTACAAATATTCCCAAATGAAATTACACATCAATAGAAATACAAAGATGAGCAAAGTAAAGAAATCACCCTTGAAGACAAGCCTCCAAAAGCTCTTCCTTTCTATGAACTCCTATGGCTCGGTTTTGACACACAAGCCTCTCCTATCTCTGCATCTCTACTCTCCATGGAAGGCTTTCCATGGAGGAAAATCCCCCATGGAAGGCTTGGAGTTGCTCTCTCTCTTTTGTGATGATCAATCCAAGAAAATGGATTTCTTGGAGCAAAGTTGGGTGGTGCACACTTAAAAGAGAGGAAAATAGTGATGTATATATATAGTGGGAAGTGTATAGGGCAAGAATGAGGATTAAAATATCCCAAAATATCTGAAAATCCTCTTGAGTCGGCCAGTTGGGCGAGCTCATTCACTCTGCCTCGCGGGCTTGTTCCTGCCGCCGGAAGTCGCCTTGGAAAAAATGACGTTTCCCGCGAGCTTGAACCTTCTGGACGGCTGGCTTCTTCCCGTTGCATAAAACTGCCGTCTCCCGGCGAGTTTGGACGTTCTGGAACGCGGGAAAGAAGCCGCTGAACCAAGCTTGCGAGCTTGCATGGCCATGGAGTTTGGAGGATTTAGTGGAGAGTGGAACCTTTGCATGGGAGGCTCAAAGTGGGTCCACCGTGACCGGGAGAAGACCGGCTACCGATCTGGGTGGAGAACGGCCGAAAAAACCGTCAGAAAATGGCCGGAATAGGTCAGGTTGAAGTCGGGTCACGACCGGGTCGAACGTGGGTCGAACACGGGTCGGGTCGCCCGGCTGCAACTTGAAGACGACGTGACGTCATCCAGACGTCACGCCCATGCCAAAATGACGCCGTTTCTCTGCTGACGTGGCGCTGGTGCTGTGCCTTGCACGGATAATTACAATATGCACCCTTGATCTTCTCCATATTCACAAAATATTCAGTATTTTCCCGAATATTGCACTTTGACCCCTGATTCTCCACAATGACATATTTGCCCCTGAATTCCCCTATTTTCTTCCATTTAGGTTTTAACACCCACTCTGAGGGATATTTACCTACACATAGCTAAAAAACATATTATATACATAAAAGTGCTCGGAAACGAACACAAAAGCTAGGAATAGGGAGCGCTAAATGTGAACATTTGGAGCGCGATCAATACTTGCCCTTTTTGTGCATGCTTTTGGTTTGTTTTCCTTGTTCGCAAGGTCCACAAATACCATTGGCTTTCTTCCCAAGCTTAGGGAGGCCACGCACACAATTGAACTTTCCAAGGGTTCTTAAATCCCTAAAGTTCATGTGGCCAAGTCTTTCATGCCACAACTCAATTTGCTCATCCATGGACACATTGTTTGAGACAATTCTAGCTTCAAGACAATAGCAATTGTCGCTAGATCTCATACCTTTCAATAAGGTTTGTCCATCGGGCTTTAGGATTGAGCAATCATCTTTACAAAACAAGACGGAATATCCTTCATCACTTAGATGTGAAACGCTTATTAAATTGGCTTTCAAGCCATCAACAAATAAAGCATCGGATAATGAGGGTAATCCGGGAACGGAAATGGTTCCTTTCCCTACAACCTTCTTTTTGGATCCATCACCAAAAGTGACATATCCTCCTTCCTCCATAACAAGAGTATCGAAGAAACTCTTGTTTCCCATCATGTGCCTAGAGCACCCACTATCTAAATACCAAAAATTAGAAGAATTTGCCTTCAAGGCTATTTGAGCAACATGGCAAACATTTTCATTCTTTCTAATCCACCTAGAAACAATCTTAGCTTTCTTAGTGGTCTTTGGTACATGGGCTCTAGATGTCCTAGGATCATGCATAATAATATTATCATTCCTAAGAACATGCATCATGGCTCTTTTCTTTTTCTTCTCTATCATGCTTCTAGTTTTGCACATTTTTATATATCGAAAGCAATGTGGTCTAATATGACCATCAAATCCACAAAAGTGACATATAGGAGTAAAATAAGGAATCATACCTTGTCCTTGTCTTTGTGGATGAAAGGGTTCAATCCTTCTTCGTTGTTGAACTGGTCTAGATTGCTTCCTAGCTTGAGGTTGCATGATAGGTCTCTTTCCTTTGTGAGCCAATTGTGGAGGAATGTTAGCTTGAGGGACCCTAGGGGGTTGAGCTTGAGTTTGCCTTTTTGGCCCCATCTTCACTTGTGCATTTGAACATTGTCCTACTTCTAACTTCTTCCTAGGAATTTGCACATATGAAGTTTCTTCGTTCTTCAAACCCTTGACAAACACGGTCTTGTTAGAGGTTGAGATCTTCTTGTCATCTTCATACCCAAGACCCCTCTTGTCACATGGACTCTTTCCAACACCAAGCATATGGTCAAGCTTCTTGGTGCTAGAATCCATCCTAGTCATAGAATCTCTAACTTCTTCAAGCTCCCTCTTTAGACTTTCTTCATTCCTCCTAGATAAGACTAACTCCTCTCTTAGCTTATCTTCCATCTTCTTGAATTTTTTCACTTGTTCACCTAAGTGGTCATTATGAGATGCAAGCTCAAGATTTTCTTCTTTCAACATCTTGATCTTTCTTGTGCTCTTGATTGCTAAATCATTAAACTCGGCATGGCATTTAGCAAGCGCCTCTTTCTCCACAAAACTACTTATGGAGTTAGACGAGGAATCAATTTCTTCTCCACTTGAGTCATTTTCCTCTTGACTCATTTCCTCTTTCTCACTAGCACTTTTGCTTTTATGGGAGGAGGCAAAAGCTAGGAGATTAGCCATGAGCTCTTCATCACTTGAAGACTCATCTCCATTAATGGAGTCATCACTATTTCCACTCCAAGTGGCGGCCATCACTTTTCCCTTTTTCTTCTCATTGTGATTTGCACATTCGGGGGCAAAGTGACCTATGCCACCACACTCGAAACATCGGACCCCTTTCCTTTCGGTCCTTTCTTGCCTAGGTTCAAACTTCTTGAAATAGCCCTTTTTCTTCAAATCTTGACCTTTTGATTCAAAGCCCTTTCTTCTAAACTTCATAACCTTGTTGAACCTTTTTACAAACAAGGCAAGGTCTTCATCCGAGTCAACCTTCTTTGCCTCCTTTTCATCCTTGGAGGTTTTTAAAGCAATTCCTTTTTGCTTTTTAATGGGTGTGGAGATAGGCCCTTTCCTAGACTCATAAGCTAGAAGTCTCCCAATCACCTCACTCGGCTTCATATCCTTATATCCACTATTTTCTTCTAAAGCCGTCACCTTCAATTCAAACCTATCGGGTAGAAATCTCATAATCTTTTGCTTGATTCTCTTATCCGAATATGGATCACCAAGTTGATGGCTTTGGTTGACTATATCCATCAACTTGATCTCGAAGTCGTTGAAGCACTCATTCTCCTCCATCTTAAGCATCTCGAATTGAGTTTGGAGGACTTGAAGCTTAGAGTCCTTCACCACTTCGGTTCCCTCATGTGCAATCTCTAGGATGTCCCAAGCCTCCTTAGCTATCCTAGTATTTTGAATCAATTTATATTGATTTTCATCCATAGCACACAAGATGGCATGCATCGCCTTCCTATTCCACTTTAAAGCCTCAAACTCTTGCGCGTTCCATTGCGCCTTAGGCTTCAATACTTCTTCTTCTCCACCATCGGGAGTCATCTTGGGTAGATCATATCCGTCTTCCACCGCCATCCATGCACGGTCATGAATTTGGCATATGTAGGATTCCATCTTCCCTTTCCATTGGGAATAGTTCAATCCGGTAAGAAGTGGAGGCCTTGTGCTTGAAGCACCTTCGTTGCCACCACCATTTCCACCGTTTCCACTCATAGTGTTTATGAATGAATGAAATGAATGCAAATGTATGAATGATCAAAAATCACACAAAATGCAAAACACACCAAAATAAGCAAGGATCACCTATGTATGTCTAGAACCCGCTCTGATACCAATTGAAACAAATTATAGCACGGTGTGTATAAAACTATCTAGAGGGGGTGAATAAATTTTAAGCTTTTTACCCAATTTTTCGTGTTAGTCAAAATTACGAAATTACCCCTAAATAGATAAAGCAATAAATCAAATATAAAATGCGGAAATTAAATAACACTTGATTTTTACGTGGAAACCCTCATGGGAAAAACCACGGGCTAGTAAGTAAGCCACACTCGAACCTCGAATCCACTAAATGTGTAAAACGATTACAACCTAATCCCGGAAGTAATCACACACCTACCTAATCCTGGTATGAGTGAACCTAGTCCAATTTGCTTGCGATCTAAGCAACCTAATCCCGGATGCTACACACAAGACTTACTTTCTCTATGAAGAGAATACAACCCTAAGTGAATATATGAATATCCAAATACAACATAGAGCAAGGGAAACCCTATATGCTTATCTAAGAAGATTAATATGCAATTAGAACAATCCTAGATATTAAAAACTAAATGACATGTTCAATCAAATAGTTTAGCTAATCAAGATTAAGCACAAAACCTAATTAGCTATCACAATACAACTTCTCAAACATACATCACACTAATCTCAATCTTGTATCAAAAGATATATGAAAATCATACAAGTAATAAATTGAGATTGCTTGTTAAGAAAAACACAAAATATGTAAGATATTAGTGAAAAGCTTACCAAGCAAAGTATGATGAAGAATCCATGCAATTTGTCATCTAGATGTTCAAGGATGATGCTAGATGATGATTGATGATCATGAAAAAGTGTTTGAGTAAACTAAAAATGAGTTCTTTGGAATTTTTCTTCTCTTTGAAAAATATCCTAAGTATAGAATCTGAATATGAACTCTTCTTATTGACCTAAAGTCAAAGTGGCATATATATAGGGGGCCAAAACAAGGTGTGGTCGTTTTGATAAGTTGGCCTCATATTTGCCTTGGGCGATGTACGTATAGCGCTTCTTGTACAGCGCTTGTACAGCGCCCCAACTCTGTTCTCACGGGAAAACAGAGTGGCGATGTACGTAGAGCGCTTTGTATAGCGCTTTGTACAGCGCCTGTACAGCGACCCAACAGCGACCGAATTAAATCGATTAGGTCTGAACAGCGCTCAATGGGCGCTGTTCGTACAGCGCTTCTGTAGAGCGCTTTTGGGAGCGCCCAATGCAAAAATGCAATCCTAAGTCTAAGCATGACAAGGCAATTGGATATGCAAGATGCAATCAAACTGACATGCAAGAAGAGATGTTAATGAACATTAATGCACAAAAATAAGACACACAACATACAAGTATTAAACATATGCATGAGTTGTGAGTGTGTGCAACTATCTCTTCAAGACAAGTAAGCACAAAGAAATATACCTTCGGTGCTTATCAATACGAGGTCTTCAAAGGGCTTCGAACAATAAACCCGATACCTAGGCTACCCTTACAAAGAACCCCAACATGTGGTTTGTCCACGAAATGAGCCAATAAACAAATGGGAACCTTACACTTCTGACGGGTCTTAACAGTAGCAACTTTACCAACCATATGAATCTCTTCTAGAGACATCATCATATCAGCAACAGACCCCATTCCTTCATGTTGCTGTTGCAACACGTCGGATATGGTAGCCATTTGGCCATCTCATTTGAGGTCTTCCACTGCTCATACTCGTCTATTGGCATCACATTAGATTCATTAGTGAGAGCAGGTGATTTTTAGGAGTAGTCAGAACAAACTTATGTTTTTCAGCTTGCAGCAACAACCCAATTTCCCTTTTCCATGTGACATAATTATCACTAGTTCAAATATTTATCTTTTAGGATGATCATTAGGGATGAGGTCATGATTTTTTAATACAAAGATTATTCCGGTCACTTTTGAGTTCTCAATCTAATGATCGAAACTCGCGTGAACCTAATTCGATGTTGTACACACAAGCTTATTGATGAACAAGCAATTAGTGTACTATCAAAAGAATAATCTATTCTTTTTTTTTTGTCTTGGCAAAATAATCAAACACTTTTCTATGAGTATGAGAAGAAGAAGAAAATTTTATTCAATCAACTTAGGGGTGGCCGAACCCTATATTATTTCTTAAATAGGGTGGCCGAATTTTCTTCTCTTTTCCTTTTAGGGTTGCCGCAATTCCTTTACTAAAAAGGATTTGTGTTGTACCCTAATTCACATCAACTTTAGACTCCTAACCCTAATACAACTCATAAGTATTTTTATTCTTTATTGACTTAATAAAAAGACTTCTTATTTGATTAAATAAATAAACTTAATTATTTATTTTCTTACCAAACAAGTCTTTTACTTTTAGTATACTACTACCAATAGTATAATTCTAGGAAACATATTTCCTAATCAGAAAAAGATTTTGTTTCTTAATTAAATAATTAATTAATAAATTAATTAATTCTCATTTAATCAAACAATAAAATAAAATAATATTTTTGACTAATAATATAGCCTTGCCACCCCACATTAAATATATGGGCCAAATATTATTTCCTTATTTTATTTAATCCATTGGACTTTAAATAAAAAGCCTACATGTGAACCAGACCCATTCTTACTAAAAGAAACAAGCCCACATGCTTTTCATTAATATATTAATATAATTGATCAGCCCATTAAACAAATAATGTGCAAATTATATTCTTAATATATTAAATGCAATTCTAGATGGACCCATAAATTGGTCCGGTAGAATATATCAAGTGATCCATGCAAGTCCGTGTGGATTGGGGATCTTGGCGGGCTATCTAAATTTAAGCTTCAATAGACATAACCTAATCACAATCAACAAATGATTCACTTAGATTTGATCCATTAATTTTAACTCATTCCACTAAAGAGCTAAAATTGAACTCTTAAATAAAGATAGAATAAGAAGATGTTCCTCATTCATACCCTAGACAATCATGTTGGAGATAGTGTATCCTCGTGATTAATATCAGTAATCGCCAAGAGTTCATAGACTGCCTATAACTCTCCAAGTTACTATATTTACTCATATGACCACGTTTTGAACTTGGATATTTTGACTTGTCCAGAAGCCATGTTTTCAATAGTCACTATCGAAAACTCAACGTTGAGATTTAATATCCAATTACCTCAAAACATCCATATGATGATATTATACTCTTATTTAATAAATGGAGCCGCGATGTCCATATCTATAAATGAAGTCCTCTATCGATTAACAAATGAATATCACCAAACTATCGAGGATAGACTATGCTATATAATCATACTCATTGATAACTCAAATGATATCACTTGCAACCATAAGTCCATCATTTATCTCAGGATTAAGATAGACTCTCCGATTGTCCTGATAATGAAAAGACTATTATCTATTGACAATTCTAGATAAAGCTTTTCATTGTGATCCTGTTCAATGCACCTAGTGCACTAGATTCTTTTACTCGAAGACACTCCGATGATTTTAGACTCATCATATCTCATTTGATCCCACTCAAATGCTAGCAAAAGAATTCTACAACTTTAACAAGATAAAGGTGCCCAACCTTTAACTTAAGTTGTGAATATTATTCAAGACTAACTAAAGAATTGTGTCTACCTCATACATATCCAGATGTATGAACAATTCTTCTTTTCTCATAGTCTTTAGACCTTATGATTATTTACTTTGACAATTATAATATTAAACTATAAATGATATAAGATTTGTTAAACCAGAAATCACTTTATTAATATGAAAAAGATTGTTAATTACAACATTACACTCTTGCTATTGAGCATAATCCTAACAATCTCCCACTTGCGCTATAGCAAATGTGTCATATGTCTCATGCCCATGTTCTCTAGATGCCCATCGAAACTCTTCTGAGGTAGAGCCTTTGTGAAGGGATCTGCTAGATTTTCTGCTGACCCGATTTTGGTAATCGTCACGTCACCCCTTTGAACAATCTCCCTTAAAAGATGATACTTTCTTTCAATGTGTTTTCCTCTCTTGTGACTTTTTGGTTCTTTCGAATTAGCCACTGCTCCACTGTTGTCACAGTAGATAGTGATCTGCTTATTCGCACTAGGAACCACTTCCAAGTCTATCAAGAATTGGTGGAGCCAAACAGCCTCTTTGGCAGCCTCGCATGCAGCAACATACTCAGCTTCCATGGTGGAATCAGCAATACAAGATTGCTTGATACTCCTTCATATGACTGCTCCTCCTCCAATAGTAAACACAGCCCCTGATGTGGATTTTCTGGAGTCAAAATCTGATTGGAAATCAGAATCTGTATACCCAACGGGAATTAAATCCCCTCCAGAGTATACAAGCATATTATCTCTCGTTCTCTTGAGATACTTGTAAATATACTTGACTGCCGTCCAGTGATCGAGACCAGGTTTCAATTGAAACCTGCTAACTATGCCAACAGCAAAACAAATATCTGGTCTAGTGCAGAGCATTGCATACATGAGACTTCCAACTGCTGAGGCATATGGAACCTTACTCATGAATTACTCTTCATGCTCATTCTTAGGAACTTTTTCCTTAGAAAGTTTGATTCCATGTCTGAAAGGTAACATACCTTTCTTGGAATCCTGCATGGAAAACCTAAACAAGATCTTGTCTATGTATAAAGCTTGGGATAATGCAATCGTTTTATTCTTTCTATCCCTTATTACTTGGATACCTAGAATAAAACTTGCTTCTCCTAAGTCCTTCATATCAAATTGTTTTGCTAACCATTCTTTTACTGATGTCAATACACCTACATCGTTTCCAATGAGTAGTATATCACCAACATAAAGAATCAGGAAAACCAACTTGTCGCCCTTAATCCTTTTGTATACACAAGGTTCGTCAGGATTCTGAATAAATCCAAAACCTTTGACAGCTTGATCGAACCTTATGTTCCAGGATCTGGATGCTTGCTTTAATCCATATATGGATTTCTGCAACTTGCATACCTTTTCCATTTGGCCTTTTTCAATGAATCCTTCTGGTTGCATCATGTAGATGCTTTCGTCAAGACTTCCATTAAGGAAAGTTGTCTTGATGTCCATCTGCCAAATCTTTAGATCTAAAGATGCTGCAATGGATAAGAGTATCCTAATGGATTTAAGCATGGCCATAGGAGAGAAGGTTTCCTCGTAATCGATACCTTCTTTCTGTGTATACCCTTTAGCTACCAATCCAGCTTTAAAGGTTTCCACCTTTCCATCCATACCTTTTTTCCTCTTGTATACCCACTTGCACCCAATGGGTTTTATCCCTTTAGGCAAGTCTACAAGGGACCAGACTTTGTTATTGAACATGGATTCAATCTCAGATTGCATTGCCTTTTGCCAATGACGACTATCAACATCCTCCATTGCTTCCTTATACGTGTAGGGATCATCGTCGTCCGGGAGATTCTCCACTGATTCTCCCAGACCGATGTATCTTTCGGGTTGTGTTCTAACCCTCCCACTACGACGAGGAATAGTAGGTTGTTGATCTTGTGTTGGATCGGAACTTACAATTGGGTTAGGTTGTGTAACCTCTCGTGGAATTGTATCTCCTGACATCTCATTCAGGTCAATTCTACTTCTAGGCACAAAATCATTCATATAGTCCTTTTCCAGAAATTTAGCATTTGTCGAAACAAATACTTTAAGATCTGAAGGACTATAGAAATAATATCCTTTAGTTTCTTTTGGATACCCTACAAATATACATGTTTCCGAATGGGACTCCATCTTTTCTGTCTTTCCTTTTAACACATGCGTAGGACAACCAAATATCCTTAAGTGTTGTAAACTAGGCTTGCGCCCAGTCCACAACTCATGCGGTGTTTTAGGAACGGACTTAGATGGTACATCGTTTAGAATGTATATAGCAGTTTGTAAAGCATATCCCCAAAAAGAAATATGAAGTGTTGAATAACTCAACATAGACCTAACCATATCCAAAAGAGTTCTATTTCTCTTTTCTGCTACCCCATTCTGTTGAGGTGTACCTGTTAGGATTATGCTCAATAGCAAGAGTGTAATGTTGTAATTAACAATCTTTTTCATATTAATAAAGTGATTTCTGGTTTAACAAATCGTATAGCATTTATAGTTTAATATTATAATTATCAAAGTAAATAATCATAAGGTCTAAAGACTATGAGAAAAGAAGAATTGTTTGTACATCTGGATATGTATGTGGTAGACACAATTCTTTAGTTAGTCTTGAATAATGTTCACAACTTAAGTTAAAGGTTGGGCACCTTTATGTTGTTAAAGTTGTAGAATTCTTTTGCTAGCATTTGAGTGGGATCAAATGAGATATGATGAGTCTAAAATCATCGGAGTGTGTTCGAGCAAAAGGATCTAGTGTACTGGGTGCATTGAACTGGATCACAATGAAATACTTTATCTATAACCGTCAATAGATAATAGTCTTTTCATTATCAGGACAATCGGAGAGTCTATCTTAATCCTGAGATAAATGATGGACTTATGGTTGCAAGTGATATCATTTGAGTTATCAATGAGTACGATTATATCGCATAGTCTATCCTCGATAGTTTGGTGATATTCATTTGTTAATCGATAGAGGACTTCATTTATAGATATGGACATCGTGGCTCCATTTATTAAATGAGAGTATAATATCATCATATGGATGTTTTGAGGTAATTGGATATTAAATCTCAACGTTGAGTTTTCGATAGCGTCTATTGAAAACATGGCTTCTGGACAAATCAAAATATCCAAGTTCAAAACGTGGTCATATGAGTAAATATGGTAACTTGGAGAGTTAAAGGCGGTCTATGAACTCTTGGCGATTACTGATATTAATCACGAGGATACACTATCTCCTATATGATTGTCTAGGGTATGAATGAGGAGCATCTTCCTTTTCTATCTTTATTTAAGAGTTCAGTTTTAGCTCTTTAGTGGAATGAGTTAAAATTAATGGATCGGACCTAAGTGAATCATTTGTTGATTGTGATTAGGTTATGTCTATTGAAGCTTAAATTTAGATGGCCAGCCAAGATCCCCAATCCACACGAACTTGCATGGATCACTTGATATATTCTACCGGACCAATTTAAGGGTCCATCTAGAAATGCATTTAATATATTAAGAATATAATTTGCACATTATTTATGTAATGGGCTGCTCAATTATATTAATATATTAATGAATGACATGTGGGCTTGTTTCTTTTAGTAAGAATGGGTCTGGTTCACATGTGGACTTTTTATTTAAAGTCCAATGGATTAAATGAAATAAAGGAAATAATATATAGCCCATTTGTTTAAGTGGGGCGGCAAGTAGGTTTTATAACCTAATATATTATTTTGTTTCATTGTTTTAATTAATTAATTTATTAATTAAATAAGAATTAATTAATTTATTAATTAATTGTTTAATTAAGAAACAAATCTTTTCTGAATAGGAAATATATTTCCTAGAGTAATACTATTGTAGTAGTTTACTAAAATTAAAAGACTTGTTTGATAAGAAAATAAATAATTAATTTTATTTATTTAATCAAATAAGAAGTCTTTTTATTTAGTCAAATAAAAAAGGAATAAAATATCTATGAGTTGGATTAGGGTTTGAAGTCTTAAACTAGATGGAAATTAGGGTGCAACACAAGCCTATTTTGGCATATGATTTGCGGCAACCCTAGTTGTTTTTAGGTAAGGATTTCGGCAACCCTAATAGAAAGAAGGAAAGAAAAATTGGCCACCTATATATATGTACTTATAGAATTCGGCCAACCTAATGCTTGGGGCTTGAGATTCTATTTTCTTCTTCTTCTCAATTCATAGAGAGATTAATTTATTTCTTCTAAAACATAAAAGAGTGTTAGATTATTCCTTGATGGTATACTATTTGCTTAATCATCAATAAGCTTGTGTATACAACATCGATCTAGGTTCACGCGAGTTTCGATCATTAGATTGAGAACTCAAAAGTGACCGGAATAATCTTGGTATTTCTTTTGATTGTTTTTGTGACTAACAAAGAAAAGAAAGTTTGTTTTGTCCATTCACAGGTTTGCAATTCAAAGAAAAAGGGAGACCACGCTCCTAGGTGATCCACGTTCGTGCTAGGATTGAAGATCTTGCGGATTACCATCGACGTAAGTCAATCGGATCACGCGACAAAAGGTATTCTACTTTTTGGTTATTGTAATGCATGTTTAATTAATTAAAGGGTTTAAGGTTCATAAAGGAAAAATTTTAAAAGTCACTAAATCTTATTTTTAGTCTCGCTTCCGCTGCGTGTACTACGGTATTTTTCCCTACAGTACCTGGTGCAGAAAACTGAGAAACTATCCCATTATCAATAAGATATTGCTGAAACTCACCAGATAGATATTCTCCACCACGATCAGATCTCAAGATTTTTATGTGTTTCTCAAGCTGATTTTCTACTTCAGCTTTGAATGCTTTGAACATGTCAAAAGCATCCGACTTATGTCGCATGAGATACACATAGCCAAATCTCGAGTAATCATCTGTGAAGGTGATGAAGTACTCATATCCACCTCTAGCTTGAATGCTCATAGGACCACATACATCAGTGTGTATCAATCCTAAACATTCAGTGGCTCTTGCGCCTTTGGCCGAGAACGACCTTTTGGTCATTTTACCTTCCAAACAAGATTCACAAGTTGGTAGATCATCAACCTTTAAGTCACTTAAAGGTCCTTCACATACCAATCTTTTAATCCTATTAAGGTTAATATGACCTAGGCGTAAATGCCATAGGTAGGTTTCATATATTGATAATTTTACTCTTTTATGATCAGGTTCCGTTAATTCTGTGTCTAACGAGTGAGAGATATTTCTATGCAAGAAGTATAGACCATTTTCCAATGTACCTTGGCAAATAATTTTGTCATTCTTACTAATAATAAAAACTTTATTAAAAGTAATCGAATATCCAAATTTATTCAAACAAGAAACTGAAATTAAATTCCTCTTAAATTGAGGTACATAATAAACGTCTATCAAATCTAAATGCCTTCTAGAATCGAAATAGACTCTAATATCTCCCATTGCACTTGCAGACACTAACGTTCCGTTGCCCAAGCGCAAATTGATTTCATTCTTACTCAGCCTTCTCCTTTCTTGGAACCCCTGCAAGGAATAACAAACATGATTAGTGGCTCCAGAGTCTATGATCCAAGAATCAGTAGAATCTGCCAGAAAACATGTTTCAAGATAATTAACATTACCTTCTTCCTTCTTATTCTGGGACTTTGGGCAATTTCTTTTCCAATGTCCCTTTTCACCACAAAGGAAGCATTTCCCTTTGATCTTGGTTACTTTCTTGGTTTCCTTCTTGGTGGGCCCAAGTTGCTTTTTCTTCTGTTGTTTCTTGACCTTCTGACGGGTCTTAACAGTAGCAACTTTACCGACCATATGAATCTCTTGACCCTTGCCTTTCACAAGTATCTTTTCAACACTTTGAACATCTTGCATCAGGCCTTGTAAGGTGTATTCCTTTTTGTTCAAAGTGTAGTCCAATTTGAACTGATCAAAGGAATCTGACAATGAATTGACAACCATATCAATTTTTGTCTCACCATCTGTCTCAGCGCCATGCAGTTCAGCAATGTTGAAATGTGCTATGACTTTCATCATGTGATCCTTCATAGCCTGTCCAGGTTTCATCCTAAGATTCATAAAAGCAGTCATTGCCTCTCTCTTAGTCGTCCTGGACTTCATAGCAAACATCTCCTCTAGAGACATCATTATATCAGCAGCAGACTCCATTCCTTTATGCTGCTGTTGCAACACGTCGGAGACAGTAGCCATAATGTAACATTTGGCCATATCATCTGAAGTCTTCCACTGCTCATACTCATCTCTTTGCATTATGCTAGATTCATTATTAGGAGCAGGTGGTTTAGGAGTAGTTAGAACAAACTTATGTTTTTCACTTTGCAGCAACAACCCAATTTTCCTTTTCCATGTGACATAATTATCTCCAGTTAAAGTGTTATCTTTCAGGATGTTCATAAGTGATGGGGTCATGATTTCTGAATAAAACAAAACATATATAAGTAAATAATCATGATAAAGCACTTTTAAATATTTATTTTGAATTAAATAAATAACTCAATCATAAAAATTCAACGGTGATCCAACACCCATAAATGTTACGCCTCCTTTAGGAGTTCGTATCATTTATTAGTTAGACTAGGTCCCACCTAATTGTTAACATAACAACCAGCGTTTTCAATTTTAGCCTTGCAATTTTACTGACAAGAACTCTTGGGAGGATATCAATAAAATTACATTGAGTGTGTTACCAAGATATCGACCCTCAATTTTCTCTCACGAAAATCCCTCCTTGGGGAGTAGATCTCGTTTGAGTCAATTGTCTAGTCTATCCTTGTAAGGAAGTATATTGCTAAATTCCATTAATGGACGCCCCTTGGGGGGATTACCAATAAATAATAAAGCTCAACTAACCTTGGAGGCCATAGGTGTTACAAAACACCTTCTCCCACTTAATTATTTAAGGCGTGTGATTAAATCCCATAGAATGATTTACCAAGTTATCTAGATGCCAATTTAAATACCTAAATCATCCAATGCATGTTCATACCAAAAGAGATATATGAGTGGCACTCCTATTCTATATGACATGTTATCATACAATAACAAATATTGTAATTGTTAACCCAAAATTGTCATCGGGGTGCAATTTAGAATTAACGGAATGTGAGGGGCCCGGATCTAATTGGATCTGGGCTAGCGGGATACTCTATACCCCGGTACCCCACAGGTTCTTTGAAATCTGTTAGGCGTGATAGGGGGTTTGTAGGTGACGGATCCGGATCAGGATCCGATAAGGGCCAGCGAGATACTTAATAGTTTGGTATCCCGCTGGGTGTCATGAACTCGATATTATGGTGGATGTGAGTAGTAAGATGGATGATCTCTCATAAGATGGATGCATAAAACAAAAGCTGTTTATATATGTATATGGATCTCGATCATAGTGGGACTTACAACTTGGTATTTGAACTAACAATATTGTAGTAGGAAAAAAGTAAAGCATATGGGGAACTAATGGCGATGGAACTCTTCGTGCCTGTCGATAAGTAGTAAAAGTGTGGCCGTAGGGTTGCCTCCCTTTCCCATCATTCTATCATCAATATATATAGGCCTCCTTTCTTGCAGTGCACTCCTAGAACTTCGGTCTAGGGTTTTAGTGGTGCACGGGCCCTTTTTTGGAGTCCGACGCATTCGTCGGGATATCGATCCCGAAAGGTTAGGTGATTGCTTCTTTCTCGGTACTGACCAAGTTGACCCTATTAAAAATAGGACTCTTTATGGTGGAAATAAATGTCGCGTTGTATCTTGTGCTTATATCTTGAACGGTGGCGTTTAGTGTTTCCCTTTACGCGAGGTTACTCTTCAGGATGTCTGCCTCTCGCTTCAGCGGGGTCGGCGTAAGGGAAACCTCGCTATGTGTATGTCATGAGCTTTGCTGGTTGGGGTACCCCAGGTATCCCGCGTCCTTCCCACTCCTTTTAAAACGATGTCTGCAGATACCGGGCTTTCAAGTAGTGGGGTATCAGGATACTCGGGGTAGTTGGGTACCTGGATCCCGTGATGGTCGTGTCTTCTAGGCCCTCATTTGTCTTTTAACCTCCTAGTGCTTTTCACGGTCCTGGGAATCCCGGACCTGGTCTGGGTGGGTTAAGGCCCTTTCCCTAACCCGTCAGCTAGTAGGCGGGGTATTCGGATATCTTTTTGCTTCTACTTTGGATCCCGGCTTTCCTCTCAAGGCTAGTGTAAAATCTTTTTTTTGTCCCTGCCTATTTTAGCGGTTAACAGAAGTCCCCCCTGACTTGAACACTGGTATCTTACTGGGGTTGGAGTCAGGATTCTCAAGTCCACTCGAAGGATTTTCCATCTCGTCTGCTTGTCTAATCTTGCCCGGCTGGCTTCCACAATTGATGGGAGGATCTTTCCTGGATTTGATTGTATTTAATGCTCGACCCACGTGTCAGATAACGCATTTCTTGTGATTTTAAATTGGCCGTTTTTGGCGCGATTCCCTTGAAACCGTCATGATTCATCCCCGACTCTGTCTCTTCCTCTACCTCGATTTCTGTCCACCTTTACCTATAAATGCACACTTCCGTCTCCCCCATACGCTCACACTTATTTGAATTTCTCAGTGCTTCTGTTTTCTTCAGTTTTTCTCTTTTAAGAATCTTCCTTGCTTTCTTACTAAAATGGCCTCGCCTTCCAACAAAACATCTTCCATGCCGGTCTTCCCTGAAGATAACCCGGCGGTCTTGGCTAATCCCCCAACCTCTCCTCTGAATCCTCATGATAGTATTGACGAGATGCTTGGTGCGGGGCAAACAGGGTCAGGAGAGGACTCCCTGACGTCTAAAGCGTCGAAACGAGGTTGGGACGAAAGCGATGTTGACGACGACAGTACTCCGTTAAAACGCCATCGTCCTAGCAAAGATCAAAAAATTGGGTCGGGTTCTGGTACTAGGCCTGCAGACCCAGCCCACATCGCTGATGAGGAAGATGCCACTGAAATCGAGGCGGACAAAGGGGATGCCCCTTCCATCGGCCTAACTAGGGTTCACCTAGGTCCATTGTCCTCCTGCCACGACGGCCGAATTATCCCGGACTCCGTCTGCACTTCCGATACACTTATCCGGTTAAGGAGGACCTATAGGATTCCAAATTATCTCTCGCTGTCTCTCCCTCATCAGGGTTATGACGTTTACACCCCTTCTGAAGGTCGTCTGTTGATCCATGTAGCCGCCTTTGAATGCAGGGTCTGGCTTCCATTTCACCCTTCACTCCGCAGAATGCTTGTAGCTTTGGAGCTAGCCCCACTCCAGATTTCTCCCGGGTTCTGGAAGAACTTAACGAGGTTCTTGGTGCTCTGGAGAGAGCAATGTAAGAGGGATAACATACAGAGGGAAGCGGGCCTCGCCGAGATCCGCTACATCTACGAGGTGACCAACATGTCACCAAGAGGTCAGTTTTATTTGAGACCTAGCAATGCGATGAAGTTCTCCATTCCTGGTGCCAACGTGAAGTATAATCCACCCTGGAAGGATGAATGGATCGTTGTTGAAGGTGAATAGGGCCGCTCGGTGTATATCGGGGGAACCAAATACTCCGTCCCCACCCAGTTTTCTCCTAGAGACAAATGGATTTCAGAGGAATTGTCTCCTGAATCCATGGGGATCCTGACAAGGATCCAGAAGCGGGGTTACATTAATATGCAGCATCCCTCCTGTGACCCCTTTGAAGGAGCCCGGTTAGAGAGGTATCTGAGGATATCTGTTGCCGAGCCGGGTATGTGATCATGTTTTGCCAACATTCTTCTTCCCTTCTCTCTCTCTATTATATATTTTCTTATATTATTTTTCTTTTTGCAGTTTCAGCAGTGTCTCCTCTAGCATCTCCTCCTACTGCTCCGGGGTTATCTATCCCGGCTTCTCAAGCACCACGTTCTCCCATTCCTTCTCCGCCAGGCATAGGGGCTGCCCCGGGGTCGTATTCTCCGGCATCTTCTTCCCTTCGTACCTTGGCGGGGTCTACGCTGCGTTTTCTGGATCCTTTGTTGACGAAAATAGTTGCTCATCCTGAAACAAATAATAGCACGGTGTGTATAAAGCTATCTAGAGGGGGGGTGAATAGATTTTACGCTTTTTACCCAATTTTTCGTGTTAGTCAAAATTACGAAAATGCCCTCAAGATAATATAACCAAGCAATTGTAATATGGTGCGGAAATTAAAACAACACTTGGTTTTTACGTGGAAACCCTCACGGGAAAAACCACGGGCTATGTAAGTAAGCCACACTCGAACCTCGAATCCACTAAATGTGCAAACGATTACAACCTAATCCCGGAAGTAATCACACACCTACCTAATCCCGGTATGAGTGAACCTGGTCCAATTTGCTTGCGTTCTAAGCAACCTAATCCCGGATGCTACACACAAGACTTACTTTCTCTATGAAGAGAATACAACCCTAAGTGAATATATGTAAATATCCAAAATGCAACATAGAGCAAGGGAAACCCTATATGCTTATCTAAGATGATTAATATGCAATTAAGAACAATCCTAGATATCAAAACTAAATGACATGTCAATTAGTTTAGCTAATCAATATTAAGCACAAAACCTAATATGCAAGCACAATATAAAATCTCAAACATACATCATACTCATCTCAATATTGTATCTAAAGCATACAAAATAACAAACAAGTAATTAATTGAGATTGCTAGATAAGAGAAACACAAAACATGTAAGATATTAGTGAAAAGCTTACCAAGCAAAGTATGATGAAGATTCCATGCTAGATGACATCTAGATGATCTAAGATGATGCTAGATGATGATTGATGATCATGAAAAGTGTTTGAGAATCAAGAATGGAGTTCTTGGAATTTTTCTTCTCTTTGAAAAATATCCTAAGTATGAATTCTGAATATGAACTCTCTTAATTGACCTAAAGTCAAAGTGGCATATATATAGGGGGCCAAAACAAAGTGTGGTCGTTTAAGTAAGTTTCAAAGAAACGCGCCAATCGGCGGTTTCAATCGGCGGCCAGGCCGCCGTTAATGACCGCCGAATTGAGCTCGTGAAGAACAGAGCATAAATGGCGGTTAATTTGGCGGTTTCGTGACCGCCGATTCCAACCGCCGAAACAGAACAGAGAGATCAAAATCAACCAGGTATGAACGGCGGTTTCGAACGGCGGTTTCATGCCCGCCGTTTCAACCGCCGAATTAGACTGAGAGATAAATCAATCAGGTCTTGAAACGGCGGTTTCGAACGGCGGTCGTGACCGCCGATCTTAACCGCAGAAATGCTCCAGACCAATCTGGACTGAAACGGCGGTTTCATTCGGCGGCCAGGCCGCCGATCATAACCGCCGATCACCTAGATAGGTGAAAACCAAGGAGAAGCCAAGGGCATTCTCCATAGGCGGTCCTCGCGCTAAACCAAGCACATTCTCGTGCATGCGCGGACGTTTCCGAAAGTTATCGGGAAACGAATTATACAACAACATGACACAATTACACACCATAAAATATAATAAATAAGTGCAAGTGTGAAATGTGACAAATGAAGAGAATGCACACATATGCAATGAATGTTAAGTGTGTGTGTGCAACTAATCTCTTCAAAGAAAAGTAAGCACATAGAAATTTACCTTCGGTGCTTATCAACACGAGGTCTTCAAAAGGGCTTCGAACAACAAGACCGATACTTAGGCTACCCTTACAAAGAACCCCCACATATGGTTTGATCACGAAATAAGCCAATTAAAAACAACAGGAATCCTTACACATCCCTCTCTCAGTGAGATGTTGGCGAAGGCCGCGAAAGCAAAAGCTTCTCCAGTCCCCAAGGCTAAGCCGGCTACAAAGGCCGTTGCCTCCAAGTCTGCGGTTGCGGTGGGCTCTCCCCCTTCTCGGATTATTCCAGCCAGGCGGACTACCAGGGTGGAGAAAAACAAACCTGAGAAGGCTAAAGTAACTGTCCCTAAGACTATCTCCCCTGATCTCCCCTCTGGATCAAGGCTGCAAGATGGCGGGCAAGACGACATTGTTGCTAGATTCATAGCGGCCTGTCCTGGAGGAAGTTTACATCAGATGGCCACTTTGCCGAAAGAGATCTTGGCTACCAAGGGCGCCGCCCTGCTTGCCGAGGTATATATCTTCAACTTTTCTACTTGTTACATAAAACTTCTTTTCAGGTACTAACTTTCTTGCTTATGTAGGGCTTCAAGTTTGCCTTGGCCATGGGGCAGCAAGCATCGGCTTTAAGGGAAGCCAATTTGGTCCTTCAGGCTCAGGTGGAGGAAGCCAAGGATGAGCTGGCTCGGGCTGAAGAGAACGTTGCTTCCCTAGTGCAAGATGCGGCTGAATTTGAATCCCGGAGGCAGGATGCCTTGGTGGAGCTAGAAAGAATGCAGTGCGCCTATGACACAGAAACCATTATTTCCACGCGGCGTAAAGCTGAGAGGGAATCTGTCAAGGCAGAGAGGGCAGTCCTCCTAGATGAGAACCGATTCTTGAGGGGTTCTGTAAAGGTTTTGGAATCCCGATTGGATTCTTCCTTCACGGATGGATACTTTACTGCCTCCTACGAGGTTGCCAAGGCCTTCCCCCTCCTTTCGATCTGTCGACTCCTTTGGGCTGGGATCAAGACCAAATTATGGCGAAAGCAGCAGCTCTCTCTGATGCTGATCATGATCAATGAGGTTCTTTGCAGGAAGCTGTCGTCCCGGATCCATCCACTAATCTGCCTGGTTCTGATGGCTCACTCAGGGTTGAGGCTCAAGATCCCTCTTCTACCTTAAATGACCTTGACCGGTCTTCTGCTCCCTACATGGGGGAAATGAGTTCTTCGGTTGCAGCCAGCTTACTTGAAGAAAAGCAGACAGGAGGAGAACAGGTGGAGGGATCCCAACAGGAGGTGCATGCGGGAAAAGGGGGCGACACATGATTTTTTTTTTCTTTTGCTTCAATGAGGCTTGCCTTGTAACCTATTTGTAGCCTTGAAACGAGGATTGGGCACCCTGCTTGATTTAATGAATTCCTCACATTATTGCAATCGTTCTTTTCCTATTTCCTTCGTATCCTTGTTTGTATATTTATGTCTTGCTCAAGAAAGGTACTTATGCTTGAATGTGATCAAAATAAGGACTATCCCGATCTTCTGTAGTGTTTGACTTCTACTTTAACTCGCTGGTGGACATTAGGTTTTTGGCTGGACTATCCTGGTAGGCAGATAAGACTACTTTGACACCGGGTTCATCCTGGAGGGGGGTATTCCCCATCCGAGGCTTCAGGAGATCTATATAGGTTCTCTTGGTCTTGTTGAGATTGATCCTGGCGAGTGACTACACTCCTTGTGCATTTTGAGCACCAAGTCCTTCCTGGAGGAGGGTATACCCCGACCAAGGCAACAGGAACACCATATGGCTTCTCCTGGTTTTGGTTGAGATAGATCCTGGCGACTTGTGCATTTTGAGCACTAGGTCCTTCCTGGAGGAGGGTATACCCCGACCAAGGCAACAGGAACGCCATATGGCTTATCCTGGTCTTGAGGCGAAAAGGAGCGATGAAGTCTTGCTAGGCGAGATTAGGAGCACTAAAACTGACTTTATTGATTTTCTCAAAAGCAAATACAAAGCAGAAAAGGTCGGGGTATATATATATCAGGAATATACCAACCGAGACAACATCTTTCTTCCAACTTAAAAAGTAAGACTTCTTAGAGTGACTGTCATTCCTAGCATGATCAATTGAGCAACCTGCCATATCTCATAACTGCTATGCTGGATACTTGTCAAGCCTTCCCACTTTTCCTCTTCTGTGTTCCCCGACTATGCCATCCTGTATCCCGACTTAATACCATAGTGAACATATTGTTTGGCTGACACTGCATAACATGTGCGGGCTGCTTGCTGATCTCCTCTGACTTCTCCTACCTCAGTCCCAATCGGGAACTTTAAGACATTGTGATAAATGGATAAAACTCCCCTGATACCTGATAAAAATGGCCTTCCCAGAATTGCATTATAGGCGGACGGGGTGTCAACCACTATGAACTCAGTCATGATGTTCTGTTGAAGGGGGGCCTCTCCAATTATCACTGGCAAGATGTGCGTCCCTATTGGCATTACGGAGTCCCCCGTAAATCCGTATAGGGGTGTAATGCAACTGTTGTAACAAGGATTCTTAAGGTTAAGCTTCTCTAATGCTCCTTTAAACAGGATATCCACATTACTTCCGGTATCTACAAGGATGCGGTGGACCCGGCAATTAGCAATCTGAACCGTGATCACCATTGGATCGTCATGGGGTTGTACTGTGTTGTAAGCATCATCTTCGGTGAAAATGATCTGGACGGATCGAGGGTATTCTCAGGATCCCCGGGATACCAGGAACATATCCTGGCCAATGGCGAGCTTCGGAATCTTCCTAGCGTGATTCTTTCTTGAATTGTTAGAAGTCCCGGCTAGAGTTGGTCCTCCACTGATGGTATGGATGACATGGATCTGTTGCATCAAATCATTTCCTTCGTCTTTCCTCTTTTCTTCCGCATCCCGCATCTCCTTCTGCACTTCTTTTCCTATCTTGATGCTGTCCCGTACTTGTTGCAAGAACTCCGTTAACAGTCCTTCTCTTACCAAACTCTCAATCTGGTTACGGAGGATATAACATTCAGATGTGTTGTGCCTGACATCCTCATGAAAGTCACAATACTTGTAACGGTTTCTCTGATCAGCTGGGACCTTTATTGGATCAGGCTTCCTGAGCAGGCCCTTATCGCGGATGGCTAGGTATATGGTTTCCTGGGAGGCATTGAGTGGAGTGTAATGGTTATACCAGTCTTCCTCCATTGATATGCGGGTTACCTCTTGTAAGGTTTCCCGTTGTTTTTAATTGGCTTATTTCGTGATCAAACCATATGTGGGGATTCTTTGTAAGGGTAGTTTAGATGTTGTTGTTATTGCTTAGGCCCTTTGAAGACCTCATTATTGACAAGCACCAAAGGTAATACTCTAAGTGCTTACTTGTCTTGAAGAGATAGTTGCACACACTCACAACTCATGCATATGTTTAATCTTTGTATGTTGTGTTTCTTTTTGTTGTGCATCAATGCCTATTTTCATCTCTTCTTGCTTGTTATTATGATTGCATCTTGTGTTTATAACATCATAGCATTTAGGCTTTTAGGATGCATCTTAGTTTATCTTTGTTCCCCTTGCATGATTGCTTGTGGGGTTCAAAGTTGTGGGCTGTGCGCTGGTCCACCTGCGCCTGTCGTCCAGCGCCAATCACCGGCGCAAAACGCCCAGTGGAGTGTCGCTGGTCGTGCGCTGGTCCGCACCAGCGCAGGCCACCAGCGCAGATCGTCCAGTTCTCTGTCGCCGGTCGTGCGCTGGTCCACACCAGTGCAAGGCCACCAGCGCTGATCGCCCAGTATGGCTCCGCTGGTATGGCGCCTGTGTGAGCGCATGTCGTCCAGCGCCAAAGCAAAAATGTGCGTGTGTGCTGGTCCTGCGCCTATCATCCAGCGCAAGTCCACCAGCGCACAGAGCAATTTTCTGGCGCGTTTTCAAAACGACCTCACTTCACTTATGGCCTCTATATATATGCTAACTTGATTTTAGGTCATTCAGAAGAGTTCTTATTCATGCTTCATACTTAGGATATTTTTCAAGAGAAGAAAAATACTCAAAGAACTCATTTTTAATCACTCAAACACTTTTTCATGATCATCAATCATCATCTAGCATCATCTTAGATCATCTAGATGTCATCTTGCATGGATTCTTCATCATACTTTGCTTGGTAAGCTTTTCACTAATATCTTACATATTTTGTGTTTATCTTAACTAGCAATCTCAATTAATTACTTTTATGGTATTTTATATACTTTGAATACAAGTTTGAGATTAGTATGATGTATGTTTGAGAAGTTGTATTGTGATAGCTAATTAGGTTTTGTGCTTAATCTTGATTAGCTAAACTAATTGACATGTCATTTAGTTTTGATATCTAGGATTGTTCTAATTGCATATTAATCATCTTAGATAAGCATATAGGGTTTCCCTTGCTCTATGTTGCATTTTGGATATTTACATATATTCACTTAGGGTTGTATTCTCTTCATAGAGAAAGTAAGTCTTGTGTGTAGCATCCGGGATTAGGTTGCTTAGAACGCAAGCAAATTGGACTAGGTTCACTCATACCGGGATTAGGTAGGTGTGTGATTACTTCCGGGATTAGGTTGTAATCGTTTACACATTTAGTGGATTCGAGGTTCGAGTGTGGCTTACTTACATAGCCCGTGGTTTTTTCCCGTGAGGGTTTCCACGTAAAAATCAAGTGTTATTTAATTTCCGTATATTTTACTTGATTTATTGCTTTATCTATTTAGGGGTAATTTCGTAATTTTGACTAACACGAAAAATTGGGTAAAAAGCGTAAAATCTATTCACCCCCCCTCTAGATAGTTTTATACACACCGTGCGTTAATTTGTTTCAATTGGTATCAGAGCAGGTTCCTAGACATACATAGGTGATCCTTGCTCATTTTGGTGTGTTTTGCATCTTGTGTGATTTTTTGATTTATTCATACATTTTATATTCATCTCATTTGCATTCATCCAAATACTATGAGTGGTTTCGGGATGAGCAAAGAGGGAGCGTCGAGCATGAGGCCACCGTTGCTCACCGGCGATAATTACTCCTCATGGAATGGGAAGATGGAAGCATACATATGCCAAATCCATGATAGGGCATGGATGGCGGTTGAAGATGGATATGCTCCACCTATGATGACTTCTACGGATGGAGGAGAAGAAGTTCTCAAGCCTAAGGCACAGTGGAGTCCTCAAGAATTTATTGACTCCATGTGGAACAACAAGGCTATTCATGCCATCCGATGTGCAGTGAGTGAAAATCAGTACAAACTGATTCAAATTACTAGGATTGCTAAAGAGGCATGGGACATCCTAGAAGTTGCACATGAAGGCACCGAGGTTGTCAAGGACTCAAAGCTTTAAGTCCTTCAAACTCGGTTTGAGACCATTAGGATGGAAGAGCACGAGCACTTCAATGACTTCCAAGTGAGACTAATGGACATTGTGAACCAAAGTCACCAACTTGGTGATCCTTACTCGGATAGAAGAATCAAGCAAAAGATCATGCGATCACTTCCCGAGAGGTTCGAACCCAAAGTGACGGCTTTAGAAGAAAATGACACTTACAAGGAAATGAAGCCAAGTGAAGTCATTGGAAGACTTCTAGCCTATGAATCAAGAAAGGCTACCACATCTCCTCCTAAGAAGAAAAAGAATATTGCCTTGAAGACATCCAAGATGGAAGAGGAGGAGGATGACTCATATGAAGACATGGCACTCATTGCCAAGGGATTCAAGAAGTTCTTGAATCTTCAAAAGAGTGATTATGGCTCAAAGGGAAATGACTTCAAGAAGAAGAAGTCCACTATTAAGAATGTCAAGCCATATCATGAAATGTCTTCAAGAGAGAAGATTCAATGCTACGAATGTGGAGGATTCGGGCATATCTCCAAGGAATGTGCTAACTTGGAAGATGAAAGAGAGGAGACCGCCACTTCAAGTGAAAGTGATGAAGAGATTGTGGCAAAATTCTTGGCATTAGGTTGCTCTCACAAGCGGGACAACAAAGTGAAAGTTGTTGAAAGAAGTCCCTCAAGCTTGAATGATTGTGAGAACAACTATTTTGCCTTTCCGATCTCCTACAATGAAGAAGAGAATGAGAGTCAAGAAGAAAGTGACTCTAATAAAGATGACTCTTCATCTAACTCCTCACATGGATATGTGAAGAAAACGGTTCTAGATGAATACCTCACTGAGTTTAAAAGCTTAGCAATGAAGACCAAGGAAAAGATACGAAGATTGAGAGAAGAGAATCTAGACCTTGAGGCTCATGTTGACCACTTAAGTGAACAAGTGGATAGATCCAAGAATATTGAAGATAAGCTAAGAAAGGAGTTAGACTTATCTAAGAGGAATGAAGAAGAATTAAAAAGAGAGCTTGAAGAGGCTAAAGGATCAAGGACTAGGATAGTTTCTAGCACCGAAAAACTTGATCACATGTTAAGTGTTGGAAAGAGTCCTTGTGATAAGAGAGGTCTTGGGTTTGAAGATAGTAAGGAGTCCTCCACTCCTAACAAGACCATGTTTGTCAAAAGCTTGAGCTACAAAGAAGATTCACCGGTGCAAACTCCTAGGAAGAAGATTGAGCTAGGACAATGCTCTCATAGTGCACAAGTGAAGGTAGCTCCAAGAAGACAACCTCAAGCTCAACCTATAAGAGTTCCTCATGCTAACTTCCCTCAAACTCAAATCCATCAAGGGAAGAGACCAATCATGCAAACTCAACCGTGGAAGCAACCAAGTCTTGGTCAACAACAAAGAAGGAGAAATCCTATCCAACAACCAAGACAACCACAAAGACATGGGAAGGCTCCTATGCATGCACAAGGACATGGTATGATTCCTAACTTTGTCCCTACATGTCATTTTTGTGGTGTTGATGGTCATATTAGACCAAAGTGCTTTCGTTACATTAAAATGTGTAGAGTTAAAAGCATGATTGAGAAAAAGAAAGCTAGAGCTAGAATGCATGCTCATAGGAAGGAAGAAATTCATTTACATGATCCTATGACATCTAGATCTCTAGAACCATTGACCACTAGGAAGAAAAATGTCACACCTATGTGGATAAGGAAAAATGAACCCGCTTGCTACGAGACTATCAAGTCTCAAATAGGTTCATCCAAGTCAAATGGACTTGGGAGGTCTATAGGACATCATGACCTTCATTGTTGAAGGTTGATGATGACCCCATATGGGGAACTCAAGCAAAGAGAGCTATTGTGCATTCTTGTATCTTGCAAAAAATTTGAAATATCTTATGCCTCTTCTTTTGATTGCTTGAGTTAGCTTGGTTGTACATATGTATATATGTTTTCAAATTCTATAAGTGTGAACCTTGCTTGTCTACAATCCATGTCATATTTATGTTCAAACATGCATTTTTGGACTAGGAGATTTACATAGGTAGTATGATGTGAATGACCTATAGTTATCTCCATGACATGATGATTCTTTTATAACATGCTTATGTCAAATGAAAAAGCATGAAATTCATACAACATGCTCTCATGAAAAGCATGAATTGATGATTGCATATTCTTAAAATGCAAAACTTGTGTGAAAGCTTATGAGACTCAAAATGAATAAAGGATCTTGTATCCATTCAAAGGAATTTACATTCCAAATGTCTCTCTTTCTTTATTAGTTGAACATGGTTACTATCATACGGATATTTATCCGGAAAAATCAAATAGGGTGCAAAGTCGCTCATGCCATGTTTCGCTTATAAAGTTTGATATAGTTGCTCTTAAATTGAAATCAATAATCTCTATATCCTTGCTTTTCCCATGACATTGGTGAAATTGGTTTGAATTCTTATTAGAAACCTTTGTCATTTGCTTTGCCAAATACCATTGTATTTTGGACTTGAATGCTATATGTCTTGTATGCAAAGCATGTTGGATTCACACATTTTCTCAAAATAAATCTCCTTGTTTCTCTCAAATTAATTGAAGTGCATAAAGTGACTTATATGTATATGCAAATCTTGCATGCTTCTATCTCTCGTTGCTATGAGTGACCCGGTTGGGGACTACTCCTTTGCCTATATCATGACAAAAAGGGGGAGTAGGATATGGTAAGGGGAGGTGCAAAATATAGAAGCTATTGTGCACTTTGGGGAGAACATACATTGAGGGGGAGTAACCCGTTGAGGGGGAGCATTGCATTTATCATACATTGCATACATTTGGTAATGTTGTGCCTAAATTCTAAAAATGCAAATGCTTGGTATTGTTCTCACATGATTAATCTCACACTTTTCTTGTATTGGAAATGTTAGAAACTCTTTTCAGGGATTGATTATTCTACAAGAGGATTGAAGACTTCAAGTTGCATTCTCTTATCTCTTTGTAATGTAGAATATCATTGTAGTCCCGTAGTTTCTATTTTTTTTGTGAGGAATCAATGTGAGTGATGGTTTTGTCACGAAATAGCCAAATGGGAGATTGTAAGGTTTCCCGTTGTTTTTAATTGGCTTATTTCGTGATCAAACCATATGTGGGGATTCTTTGTAAGGGTAGTTTAGATGTTGTTGTTATTGCTTAGGCCCTTTGAAGACCTCATTATTGACAAGCACCAAAGGTAATACTCTAAGTGCTTACTTGTCTTGAAGAGATAGTTGCACACACTCACAACTCATGCATATGTTTAATCTTTGTATGTTGTGTTTCTTTTTGTTATGCATCAATGCCTATTTTCATCTCTTCTTGCTTGTTATTATGATTGCATCTTGTGTTTATAACATCATAGCATTTAGGCTTTTAGGATGCATCTTAGTTTATCTTTGTTCCCCTTGCATGATTGCTTGTGGGGTTCAAAGTTGTGGGCTGTGCGCTGGTCCACCTGCGCCTGTCGTCCAGCGCCGATCACCGGCGCAAAACGCCCAGTGGCGTGCCGCTGGTCGTGCGCTGGTCCGCACCAGCGCAGGCCACTAGCGCAGATCGTCCAGTTCTCTGTCGCCGGTCGTGCGCTGGTCCACACCAGCGCAAGGCCACCAGCGCTGATCGCCCAGTATGGCTCCGCTGGTATGGCGCCTGTGTGAGCGCATGTCGTCCAGCGCCAAAGCAAAAATGTGCGTGTGCGCTGGTCCTGCGCCTATCATCCAGCGCAAGTCCACCAGCGCACAGAGCAATTTTCTGGCGCGTTTTCAAAACGACCTCACTTCACTTATGGCCTCTATATATATGCTAACTTGATTTTAGGTCATTCAGAAGAGTTCTTATTCATGCTTCATACTTAGGATATTTTTCAAGAGAAGAAAAATACTCAAAGAACTCATTTTTAATCACTCAAACACTTTTTCATGATCATCAATCATCATCTAGCATCATCTTAGATCATCTAGATGTCATCTTGCATGGATTCTTCATCATACTTTGCTTGGTAAGCTTTTCACTAATATCTTACATATTTTGTGTTTATCTTAACTAGCAATCTCAATTAATTACTTTTATGGTATTTTATATACTTTGAATACAAGTTTGAGATTAGTATGATGTATGTTTGAGAAGTTGTATTGTGATAGCTAATTAGGTTTTGTGCTTAATCTTGATTAGCTAAACTAATTGACATGTCATTTAGTTTTGATATCTAGGATTGTTCTAATTGCATATTAATCATCTTAGATAAGCATATAGGGTTTCCCTTGCTCTATGTTGCATTTTGGATATTTACATATATTCACTTAGGGTTGTATTCTCTTCATAGAGAAAGTAAGTCTTGTGTGTAGCATCCGGGATTAGGTTGCTTAGAACGCAAGCAAATTGGACTAGGTTCACTCATACCGGGATTAGGTAGGTGTGTGATTACTTCCGGGATTAGGTTGTAATCGTTTACACATTTAGTGGATTCGAGGTTCGAGTGTGGCTTACTTACATAGCCCGTGGTTTTTTCCCGTGAGGGTTTCCACGTAAAAATCAAGTGTTATTTAATTTCCGTATATTTTACTTGATTTATTGCTTTATCTATTTAGGGGTAATTTCGTAATTTTGACTAACACGAAAAATTGGGTAAAAAGCGTAAAATCTATTCACCCCCCCTCTAGATAGTTTTATACACACCGTGCGTTAATTTGTTTCAATTGGTATCAGAGCAGGTTCCTAGACATACATAGGTGATCCTTGCTCATTTTGGTGTGTTTTGCATCTTGTGTGATTTTTTGATTTATTCATACATTTTATATTCATCTCATTTGCATTCATCCAAATACTATGAGTGGTTTCGGGATGAGCAAAGAGGGAGCGTCGAGCATGAGGCCACCGTTGCTCACCGGCGATAATTACTCCTCATGGAATGGGAAGATGGAAGCATACATATGCCAAATCCATGATAGGGCATGGATGGCGGTTGAAGATGGATATGCTCCACCTATGATGACTTCTACGGATGGAGGAGAAGAAGTTCTCAAGCCTAAGGCACAGTGGAGTCCTCAAGAATTTATTGACTCCATGTGGAACAACAAGGCTATTCATGCCATCCGATGTGCAGTGAGTGAAAATCAGTACAAACTGATTCAAATTACTAGGATTGCTAAAGAGGCATGGGACATCCTAGAAGTTGCACATGAAGGCACCGAGGTTGTCAAGGACTCAAAGCTTTAAGTCCTTCAAACTCGGTTTGAGACCATTAGGATGGAAGAGCACGAGCACTTCAATGACTTCCAAGTGAGACTAATGGACATTGTGAACCAAAGTCACCAACTTGGTGATCCTTACTCGGATAGAAGAATCAAGCAAAAGATCATGCGATCACTTCCCGAGAGGTTCGAACCCAAAGTGACGGCTTTAGAAGAAAATGACACTTACAAGGAAATGAAGCCAAGTGAAGTCATTGGAAGACTTCTAGCCTATGAATCAAGAAAGGCTACCACATCTCCTCCTAAGAAGAAAAAGAATATTGCCTTGAAGACATCCAAGATGGAAGAGGAGGAGGATGACTCATATGAAGACATGGCACTCATTGCCAAGGGATTCAAGAAGTTCTTGAATCTTCAAAAGAGTGATTATGGCTCAAAGGGAAATGACTTCAAGAAGAAGAAGTCCACTATTAAGAATGTCAAGCCATATCATGAAATGTCTTCAAGAGAGAAGATTCAATGCTACGAATGTGGAGGATTCGGGCATATCTCCAAGGAATGTGCTAACTTGGAAGATGAAAGAGAGGAGACCGCCACTTCAAGTGAAAGTGATGAAGAGATTGTGGCAAAATTCTTGGCATTAGGTTGCTCTCACAAGCGGGACAACAAAGTGAAAGTTGTTGAAAGAAGTCCCTCAAGCTTGAATGATTGTGAGAACAACTATTTTGCCTTTCCGATCTCCTACAATGAAGAAGAGAATGAGAGTCAAGAAGAAAGTGACTCTAATAAAGATGACTCTTCATCTAACTCCTCACATGGATATGTGAAGAAAACGGTTCTAGATGAATACCTCACTGAGTTTAAAAGCTTAGCAATGAAGACCAAGGAAAAGATACGAAGATTGAGAGAAGAGAATCTAGACCTTGAGGCTCATGTTGACCACTTAAGTGAACAAGTGGATAGATCCAAGAATATTGAAGATAAGCTAAGAAAGGAGTTAGACTTATCTAAGAGGAATGAAGAAGAATTAAAAAGAGAGCTTGAAGAGGCTAAAGGATCAAGGACTAGGATAGTTTCTAGCACCGAAAAACTTGATCACATGTTAAGTGTTGGAAAGAGTCCTTGTGATAAGAGAGGTCTTGGGTTTGAAGATAGTAAGGAGTCCTCCACTCCTAACAAGACCATGTTTGTCAAAAGCTTGAGCTACAAAGAAGATTCACCGGTGCAAACTCCTAGGAAGAAGATTGAGCTAGGACAATGCTCTCATAGTGCACAAGTGAAGGTAGCTCCAAGAAGACAACCTCAAGCTCAACCTATAAGAGTTCCTCATGCTAACTTCCCTCAAACTCAAATCCATCAAGGGAAGAGACCAATCATGCAAACTCAACCGTGGAAGCAACCAAGTCTTGGTCAACAACAAAGAAGGAGAAATCCTATCCAACAACCAAGACAACCACAAAGACATGGGAAGGCTCCTATGCATGCACAAGGACATGGTATGATTCCTAACTTTGTCCCTACATGTCATTTTTGTGGTGTTGATGGTCATATTAGACCAAAGTGCTTTCGTTACATTAAAATGTGTAGAGTTAAAAGCATGATTGAGAAAAAGAAAGCTAGAGCTAGAATGCATGCTCATAGGAAGGAAGAAATTCATTTACATGATCCTATGACATCTAGATCTCTAGAACCATTGACCACTAGGAAGAAAAATGTCACACCTATGTGGATAAGGAAAAATGAACCCGCTTGCTACGAGACTATCAAGTCTCAAATAGGTTCATCCAAGTCAAATGGACTTGGGAGGTCTATAGGACATCATGACCTTCATTGTTGAAGGTTGATGATGACCCCATATGGGGAACTCAAGCAAAGAGAGCTATTGTGCATTCTTGTATCTTGCAAAAAATTTGAAATATCTTATGCCTCTTCTTTTGATTGCTTGAGTTAGCTTGGTTGTACATATGTATATATGTTTTCAAATTCTATAAGTGTGAACCTTGCTTGTCTACAATCCATGTCATATTTATGTTCAAACATGCATTTTTGGACTAGGAGATTTACATAGGTAGTATGATGTGAATGACCTATAGTTATCTCCATGACATGATGATTCTTTTATAACATGCTTATGTCAAATGAAAAAGCATGAAATTCATACAACATGCTCTCATGAAAAGCATGAATTGATGATTGCATATTCTTAAAATGCAAAACTTGTGTGAAAGCTTATGAGACTCAAAATGAATAAAGGATCTTGTATCCATTCAAAGGAATTTACATTCCAAATGTCTCTCTTTCTTTATTAGTTGAACATGGTTACTATCATACGGATATTTATCCGGAAAAATCAAATAGGGTGCAAAGTCGCTCATGCCATGTTTCGCTTATAAAGTTTGATATAGTTGCTCTTAAATTGAAATCAATAATCTCTATATCCTTGCTTTTCCCATGACATTGGTGAAATTGGTTTGAATTCTTATTAGAAACCTTTGTCATTTGCTTTGCCAAATACCATTGTATTTTGGACTTGAATGCTATATGTCTTGTATGCAAAGCATGTTGGATTCACACATTTTCTCAAAATAAATCTCCTTGTTTCTCTCAAATTAATTGAAGTGCATAAAGTGACTTATATGTATATGCAAATCTTGCATGCTTCTATCTCTCGTTGCTATGAGTGACCCGGTTGGGGACTACTCCTTTGCCTATATCATGACAAAAAGGGGGAGTAGGATATGGTAAGGGGAGGTGCAAAATATAGAAGCTATTGTGCACTTTGGGGAGAACATACATTGAGGGGGAGTAACCCGTTGAGGGGGAGCATTGCATTTATCATACATTGCATACATTTGGTAATGTTGTGCCTAAATTCTAAAAATGCAAATGCTTGGTATTGTTCTCACATGATTAATCTCACACTTTTCTTGTATTGGAAATGTTAGAAACTCTTTTCAGGGATTGATTATTCTACAAGAGGATTGAAGACTTCAAGTTGCATTCTCTTATCTCTTTGTAATGTAGAATATCATTGTAGTCCCGTAGTTTCTATTTTTTTTGTGAGGAATCAATGTGAGTGATGGTTTTGTCACGAAATAGCCAAATGGGGAGATTGTAAGGTTTCCCGTTGTTTTTAATTGGCTTATTTCGTGATCAAACCATATGTGGGGATTCTTTGTAAGGGTAGTTTAGATGTTGTTGTTATTGCTTAGGCCCTTTGAAGACCTCATTATTGACAAGCACCAAAGGTAATACTCTAAGTGCTTACTTGTCTTGAAGAGATAGTTGCACACACTCACAACTCATGCATATGTTTAATCTTTGTATGTTGTGTTTCTTTTTGTTATGCATCAATGCCTATTTTCATCTCTTCTTGCTTGTTATTATGATTGCATCTTGTGTTTATAACATCATAGCATTTAGGCTTTTAGGATGCATCTTAGTTTATCTTTGTTCCCCTTGCATGATTGCTTGTGGGGTTCAAAGTTGTGGGCTGTGCGCTGGTCCACCTGCGCCTGTCGTCCAGCGCCGATCACCGGCGCAAAACGCCCAGTGGCGTGCCGCTGGTCGTGCGCTGGTCCGCACCAGCGCAGGCCACTAGCGCAGATCGTCCAGTTCTCTGTCGCCGGTCGTGCGCTGGTCCACACCAGCGCAAGGCCACCAGCGCTGATCGCCCAGTATGGCTCCGCTGGTATGGCGCCTGTGTGAGCGCATGTCGTCCAGCGCCAAAGCAAAAATGTGCGTGTGCGCTGGTCCTGCGCCTATCATCCAGCGCAAGTCCACCAGTGCACAGAGCAATTTTCTGGCGCGTTTTCAAAACGACCTCACTTCACTTATGGCCTCTATATATATGCTAACTTGATTTTAGGTCATTCAGAAGAGTTCTTATTCATGCTTCATACTTAGGATATTTTTCAAGAGAAGAAAAATACTCAAAGAACTCATTTTAATCACTCAAACACTTTTTCATGATCATCAATCATCATCTAGCATCATCTTAGATCATCTAGATGTCATCTTGCATGGATTCTTCATCATACTTTGCTTGGTAAGCTTTTCACTAATATCTTACATATTTTGTGTTTATCTTAACTAGCAATCTCAATTAATTACTTTTATGGTATTTTATATACTTTGAATACAAGTTTGAGATTAGTATGATGTATGTTTGAGAAGTTGTATTGTGATAGCTAATTAGGTTTTGTGCTTAATCTTGATTAGCTAAACTAATTGACATGTCATTTAGTTTTGATATCTAGGATTGTTCTAATTGCATATTAATCATCTTAGATAAGCATATAGGGTTTCCCTTGCTCTATGTTGCATTTTGGATATTTACATATATTCACTTAGGGTTGTATTCTCTTCATAGAGAAAGTAAGTCTTGTGTGTAGCATCCGGGATTAGGTTGCTTAGAACGCAAGCAAATTGGACTAGGTTCACTCATACCGGGATTAGGTAGGTGTGTGATTACTTCCGGGATTAGGTTGTAATCGTTTACACATTTAGTGGATTCGAGGTTCGAGTGTGGCTTACTTACATAGCCCGTGGTTTTTTCCCGTGAGGGTTTCCACGAAAAAATCAAGTGTTATTTAATTTCCGCATATTTTACTTGATTTATTGCTTTATCTATTTAGGGGTAATTTCATAATTTTGACTAACACGAAAAATTGGGTAAAAAGCGTAAAATCTATTCACCCCCCCTCTAGATAGTTTTATACACACCGTGCGTTAATTTGTTTCACCTCTCTTAGCGGAGGAGTTGCTCGGGGTGGAGTTCTTCTAGTAGGATATCTCTCCCGGTACTGAGGAGGTGGTGGCATGTATGTTGATCGATTTGGGGGAGGGTTATGTACTCTCCTCACAAGTGCAGGCTTTGGGGATTCCTTCTTAGACCGCTTAGATGTCCGGGCTTTATCATGCTCAACCTTAATTCGGAGCTGCTCATCTATGTCCACCTGCTCCAGTGCCCTATCATAGGCCTCCTGGTATGTCCCAGGCGGGTGTTTGGCGAATGACCGGAATAACCTGCCGGCCTATAAGTTTCTTCTAAAGTTGGCGAGGGTCTCCTTCTCAGCGAATACCCCTATCTGGATTACTTCCTTATGGAACTTTTCTACTTAAGATCTCAGGGTCTCACCCCGTTCCTAGATCACATACTGTAGAAGGACGGGATCCTTAGGGCGAGGCTTGATGCCTTGGAACTGAGCACAAAAGTCGGTAGTGAGTTTTGTGAATGAATCTACACTTCCTGGGGGTAACTTTCTGAACCAAGTCTTAGCACAGTCGGTCAGTGTTGAAGGGAACATCCTGCACATAGCTGACCAGGTAGCGTTCTGGATTTCCATCTGGTGGACAAAGCTTTCCATGTGACTCACGGGATCCTCCGATCCAGAATATTTCTCAGTGGGCATTTTGAACTTGGGGGGTAACTCGGCTTCTCGAATCCTCATGGAAAGCGGCGCATTCATCTCCCCTAGGGGGTTCTTCCGAGTACCCCATTGTTTTCCTTTCTTCAATTCCTCGAGCTCTTTCGCCATCTTAGCCATCTGATCCTCAAGGCGTTTGTATCTGTTGTGTCCAGATCGTGCTACCGAGTCCTCACTGTCCGAGGTTTTTGATTTCCCATCAGGTTCCTTATGTTCCCCTTTCTATCGACGGGCACCCCGTTGGTCCTTTCGTGATCTAGCACTACCGCCTGTCGAGCTGAGGATCCCTCTTCCTTGCCGCTGGCCTTGTTGTTGACTGGGCTTTTCTCGGTGGAATGTCGACAGCGGATTTCACCAATCGATGTCTGAGATCTTCGGGTTGATTCTGTACTGGTAACGGCGGTCTGATTCTGTCAAAAGCCGGGACCCGAGTATTTGGTCCAACTCCTTCTGTGAATCTGGGTGATTCAAAAGGTATCCCTTGAGCAATCATCCGAAGGCGGACGCTTTCCACATAGACAGCAGCTTGTTGCTTTATGGCCTCTCTAATGGCCTCTGGGACCGCGGGGTCCTGTGGTGCTGGTCCGGGACTCGGTGGCGGGATTGGTACCGGGATCTGGCTTATGGTTCCTTTCCTTTTCCCCTGATTCCTCTGGGTGGAAGCAAGGGAATGAGGCCCGGAATTCGTGGGTTGTCCTTGGGAGGATCGAAGCCTCATCTTCTATCTTCTTTTGAGTTGAACTTGAAAGCTTGTTAAAGGGTGGGGAGTTTTTTTCCCACAGACGGCGCCAAAGTGTTAACCCAAAATTGTCACTGGGGTGCAATTTAGAATTAACGGAATGTGAGGGGCCCAGATCTAATTGGATCTGGGCTAGCGGGATACTCTATACCCCGGTACCCCGCAAGTTCTTTGAAATCTGTTAGGCGTGATAGGGGGTTTGTAGGTGACGGATCCGGATCAGGATCCGATAAGGGCCAGCGAGATACTTAATAGTTTGGTATCCCGCTGGGTGTCATGAACTCGATATTATGGTGGATGTGAGTAGTAAGATGGATGATCTCTCATAAGATGGATGCATAAAACAAAAGCTGTTTATATATGTATATGGATCTCGATCACAGTGGGATCTTACAACTTGGTATTTGAACTAACAATATTGCAGTAGGAAAAAAGTAAAGCATATGGGGAACCAATGGCGATGGAACTCTTCGTGCCTGTCGATAAGTAGTAAAAGTGTGGCCGTAGGGTTGCCTCCCTTTCCCATCATTCTATCATCAATATATATAGGCCTCCTTTCTTGCAGTGCACTCCTAGAACTTCGGTCTAGGGTTTTAGTGGTGCACGGGCCCTTTTTTGGAGTCCGAGGCATTCGTCGGGATATCGATCCCGAAAGGTTAGGTGATTGCTTCTTTCTCGGTACCGACCAAGTTGACCCTATTCAAAATAGGACTCTTTATGGTGGAAATAAATGTCGCGTTGTATCTTGTGCTTATATCTTGAACGGTGGCGTTTAGTGTTTCCCTTTACGCGAGGTTACTCTTCGGGATGTCCGCCTCTCACTTCAGCGGGGTCGGCGTAAGGGAAACCTCGCTATGTGTATGTCATGAGCTTTGCTGGTTGGGGTACCCCAGGTATCCCACGTCCTTCCCACTCCTTTTAAAACGATGTCTGCAGATACCGGGCTTTCAAGTAGCGGGGTATCAGGATACTCGGGGTAGTTGGGTACCTGGATCCTGTGATGGTCGTGTCTTCTAGGCCCTCATTTGTCTTTTGTCCTCCTAGTGCTTTTCATGGTCTCAGGAATCCCAGACCTGGTCGGGGTGGGTTAAGGCCTTTTCCCTAACCCGTCAGCTAGCAGGCGGGGTATTCGGATATCTTTTTGCTTCTACTTTGGATCCCGGCTTTCCTCTCAAGGCTAGTGGAAAATCATTTTTTGATGGCGGTTAACAGTAATATTTATGCAAAAAATAAATAGCCACAATTTTGGTCTATCCTAGAAAAGCAAGTAAATTACAATTGTTTAGGAATACAAGATCTTCAAGTGGCCATCAACCATACGCTCATCCCTCGGCTTCCTCCCATGGGCGAACACACCCCACAACCCCACAACCCCACAACCCCACAAAGGGGCTGCTGTGCGCAGCCCATGAGACCACATAGGGCTGCCGTGCACAGCCCACCAAGATATGGGCTTGCCATGCGCAGCCCAATCCACTCCTAGGGTGCGCACGGTGCTCGTTCTAGGTTCCGATTGCTTCCTTTTTCTTCAAGTCTTCGAAACTTCAATGCTTGAACATATTACAGCAGTATTTAAACTAATAAAATACTGCAGTATTTTTTTTTTATTTTTTTATTATTCACTGCAGTACTTTTTACAAAAAAAAAAAAAACTGCACTTAAAATTAAATAAAAAACTGCAGTAAATTATAATATATAAAATACTGCACTATTTAAATACAATAAAAATAAAAGAAAAACTAGCAACTATCAAGAAGGAATTATGGCGATGATAGACCACCCTTCTTGTTACAATTCCATAACAAAAATTACATTGAAAATCTAGGACCAAAATCGAGCAACAACAATCCACATAAAAACATATATAAATCCATACATTCACATGTAATTATATATGCGAATACCTAGAGTGCCATCTCTTTCTAAACATGCATAATTACAATAAAAAGAAATAGATTCACGTATATATACGTTAATTAATTAAAAGGGTTCAACCTAGGCTCTGATACCAATTGAAGGGGAAAATCGTAGTACACGCAGCGGAAGCGAGACTAAAAATAGATTTAGTATGTTTTAAAATTTTTTCTTTGATGAACCTTAACCCTTTAAATTAATTAAACATACATATAAAGTAACAAAAAGTAGAATACCTTTTGTCGCGTGATCCGATTGACTTACGTCGATGGTAATCCGCAAGATCTTCAATCCTAGCACGAACGTGAATCACCTAGGAGTGTGGTCTCCCTTTTCTTTGAATTGCGTACATGAGAATGGATAAACAAACTTTCTTTTTCCTTTTGTTAGTCACAAAACAACCAAAGCCACACGTAGGGAAAAATACGAGTGCACGCAGCGGAAGCCAGACTAAAATAAGGTTTAGTGTATTTTAAAATTTTTCCATAATTTGAACCTTAACCCTCTAATTAATTAACATATAATACTAAAGATATCATACCTTTGTCGCGTGATCCGATTGACATTGCGTCGATGGTAATCCGCAAGATCTTCCAATCCAATCACGAACGTGAATCACCTAGGAGCGTGGTCTCCCTTCTCTTTGAATTGTGTACCTGAGGATGGATTAACAGAGCTTTTTCTTTTTCGTTAGTCACAATAAATTCCAAGAGGCTACAAAGAATGTTCCGGTCACTTTTGAATTCACAATCGTTAGATCGAAACTCGCGTGAACCTTATTTGAAATTGTGCACAAAACCTTTTGATATAAAGTTACTAGTGCACTATCGAAAATAAGAACAAACTTTTCTCTCTTTTCCTCCTGGCCGAATTCTCACACTAGTCTAAGAGATGGATTCTATTTTTCTCTAGCTAAAGAAAAAACTCTCTCAAGCAAGAACTCTAGGGTTCAGCCAAATTCAATCCTTCCTCTAAAAAAAGAGAGTGACCGAATTCTTGCTACAACTATATATAATATAGTGCCCGAAATAATATATATTTATATGTATAGTTATATGCGAAACACTTGCCATATATATTTATATTCTTTTATATCTCTGCTGCACTTGCCATACATATATATATATATAATTCTGCATGCTTTATATGAATATATATATTCCGGTATTGCATGCCAAATATATATCTATATCAGTCAATATATATATCCGGCCAATTGCCATATATATATCTCATATATTGTGGCTGAAATCCTTTACCATGTAGGATTTGTCTTTTGACTTAAATCCTAACCCTATGTAGACTTCCTTAGAATTCCAAACCCTAATCCAACTCTTTAGTGTATTTGTGACTATATAAAAGACTTCCTTATTTGACTAGATAAATAAATCCCTTATTTATCTACTTACCAAATAAAGTCTTTTATTTTATTTATACTACCACAATATTATACTACTAAGAAACATGTTTCCTAGTCAGAAAAAGATTTTGATTTTTAATTAAATAATTAATTAATCAATTAATTAATTTCCATTTAATCAAATAATAAAAATAAAACAATATAATATCATATATATATATCTCGGCCATGTGCCATATATATTAATATATCTATATATTGTTTTTCTATTTTATTAAATCCATTGAACCTTAATAAAAGGCCCACATGTGAACCAGACCCATTCTTACTAAAAGAGACAAGCCCACATGCCTTTCATTAATATATTATTATAATTGATCAGCCCATTAAATAAATAATGTGCAAATTATATTCTTAATATATTAAATACAATTCTAGATGGACCCATAAATTGGTCCAGTAGAATATATCAAGTGATCCATGCAAGTCCGTGTGGATTGGGGATCTTGGCCGGCCTATCTAAATTTAAGCTCCAATAGACATAACCCAATGACAATCAACAAATGATTCACTTAGGTTCAATCTATTAATTTTAATTCATTCCACTAAAGAACTAAAATTGCACTCTTAAATAAAGATGGAATAAGTAAATGATTCTCATTCATACCCTAGACAATCTTATAGGAGATGGTGTATCCTCGTGAAGAATATCAGTAATCGCCAAGACCTCATAGACCGCCTATAGCTCTCCAAGTTACCATATTTACTCATATGACCATATTTTGAACTTGGATATATTGACTTATCCAGAAGCCATGTTTCAATAGACTCTATCGAAAACTTAACGTTAAGATTCAATATTCAATACCTCAAAACATCCATATGATGATATTCTACTCTCATTTAATAAATGGAGCCACGATGTCCATATCTATAAATGAAGTCCTCTATCGATTAACAAATGAATATCACCAAACTATCGAGGATAGACTATGTTATATAATCGTACTCATTGATAACTCAAATGATACCACTTGCAACCATAAGTCCATCATTTATCTCAGGATTAAGATAGACTTTCCGATTGTCCTGATAATGAAAAGACTATTATCTATTGACGGTTCTAGATAAAGTATTTCATTGTGATCCAGTTCAATGCACCCAGTGCACTAGATTCTTTTACTCGAAGACCCTCCGATGATTTTAGACTCATCATAACACATTTGATCCCACTCAAATGCTAGTAAAAGAATTCTACAACTTTAACAAGATAAAGGTGCACAACCTTTAATTTAAGTTGTGAACATTATTCAAGACTAACTAAAGAATTGTGTCTACCTCATACATATCCAGATGTATGAACAATTCTTCTTTTCTCATAGTCTTTTGACCTTATGATTATTTACTTTTGACAATTGTAGGGAAAAATACGAGTGCACGCAGCGGAAACCAGACTAAAATAAGGCAATGCAAGTTCCAAAAATACGGTGCTCGCTTAACCCTCTAGACTAACTAAAGAATTGTGTCTACCTCATACATATTCAGATGTACGAACAATTCTTCTTTTCTCATAGTCTTTTGACCTTATGATTATTTACCTTGACAATTATAATTATAAATGCTATAAGATTTTGTTAAATAAACAGAAATCACTTTAATAATATGATAAGATTGTCAATTACAATATTACACTCTTGCTATTGAGCATAATCCTAACAAACATAGTGCGGAACAAGGCTAGACTTGTAGCACAAGGGTACTCTCAAATTGAGGGTATCGACTTTGAGGAGACTTTTGCTCCCGTTGCCCGTTTAGAGTCCATTAGGCTTCTCTTGTCCATTTCTTGTGTGCACAAGTTCAAATTGCACCAAATGGACGTCAAGAGTGCCTTCCTCAATCGCTTCTTGCAAGAGGAAGTATTTGTTGAACAACCTAAGGGGTTTGTGGATGCACATCACCCCAACCATGTCTATCGCCTCAAGAAGGCTCTATATGGGTTGAAACAAGCACCGAGGGCTTGGTATGAGCGCCTCACTCAATTTCTTGTTGACAATAACTACACAAGAGGTAGTGTTGACAAGATACTATTCATCAAGAAAGACAATGATGAGCTTTTCATAGCTCCAATATATGTTGATGATATAGTTTTTGGCTCTACCAACAACACCAAGGTCCAACAATTTGTTGATGTCATGTCTCATGAATTTGAGATGAGTCTTGTTGGTGAGCTTAGTTACTTCCTAGGTTTGCAAATTAGGCAATTAGATGATGGGATTTTCATAACCCAAGCCAAATATGCTAAAAACCTAGTGAAGAAGTTTGGTCTTGAAAATGCCAAACATTGTGATACACCCATGAGCACCACTTTGAAGCTAAGCAAGGATGCTAGTGGTAAAAGTGTGGAACAAACTCTATATCAGGGCATGATAGGTAGCTTGCTTTATTTGACCGCAAGTAGGCCCAATATCTCTTTTAGTGTGGGTGTGTGTGCTAGGTACCAAACGGATCCCAAGGAGTCCCATCTCTCTTCCGTAAAGAGAATCATTCGCTATGTGAATAGGACATCCAACTATGGGATTTGGTACTCTTTTAACACTAATGCTAGTCTTGTAGGCTTTAGTGATGCGGATTGGGCAGGAAATTGTGATGATAGGAAAAGCACATCGAGCGGTTGCTTCTTCCTAGGCAACAACTTGGTGTCTTGGTTTTGCAAGAAGCAAAACTCCATTTCCTTGTCCACGGCCGAGGCCGAGTACATAGCCGCGGGGAGTGGATGCACACAACTCCTATGGATGAAGCAAATGCTAGTAGACTACGGATTCAACCAAGGTACTCTCACTCTCTTTTGTGATAACATGAGTGCCATTAATATTTCCAAGAATCCGGTGCAACATTCTAGAACTAAGCATATTGACATCCGCCATCATTTCATTAGAGAGCTTGTTGAAAATAAATACATAGTACTTAAACATGTAGGTACTAATGATCAACTTGCGGACCTATTTACTAAACCCTTAGATTCTACTCGATTTAAAACACTAAGTAGATCTATTGGGATATGTCTTGTGGAGTGATGTGATTTGTATTTGACCCCATATGGGGAAATCAAGTAAAAAGAGCTATTTTACATTCTTGTATCTTGCAAAAAATTTGAAATAACTTATGCCTCTTCTTTTAATTGTTTGAGTAAGCTTGGTTGCACATATGTATATACGTTTTCAATTCAATAAGTGTGAACCTTGCTTGTTTACAATCCATGTCATATTTATGTTCAAACATGCATTTTTGGACTAGGAGATGTATATAGGAAGTATGATTTGAATGACCTATGGTTATCTCCATGACATGATGATTCTTTAATAACATGCTAATGTCAAATGAAAAAGCATGAAATTCATATAACATGCTCACATGAAAAGCTTGAATTGATGATTGCATATTCTTAAAATGCAAAACTTGTGTGAAAGCTTATGAGACTCAAAATGAATAAAGGATTTTGTATCCGTTCAAAGGAATTTATATTCCAAATATCTCTCTTTCTTTATTGGTTGAACATGGCTACTATCATACAGATATCTTATCCGGAAAAATCGAATAGGGTGCAAAGTCGCTCATGCCATGTTTCGCTTATAAAGTTGGATATAGTTGTTCTTAAATTGAAATCAATAAATTCTCTATATCCTTGCTTTTCTCATGACATTGGTGAAATTGGTTTGAATTCTTATTAGAAACCTTTGTCATTTGCTTTGCCAAATACCATTGTATTTTGGACTTGAATGCTACATGTCTTGTATGCAAAGCATGTTTGATTCACACATTTTACTCAAATAAATCTCCTTGTTTCTCTTCAATTAATTGAGATGCATAAAGCGACTTATATTGATTATGCAAATGTCTTGCATGCTACTATCTCTCGTTGCTATGAGTGACCCGGTTGGGGACTACTCCTTTGCCTATATCATGACAAAAAGGGGGAGTAGGATATGGTAAGGGGAGTTGCATAAGGGGAGTTGCAAATTGTAGCAATTGTGCTTATTGGGGAGAATATACATTGAGGGGGAGTAACCCGTTGAGGGGGAGCATTGCATTCACATACATTGCATAATGTTCTGCCTAATCTTTTAAATATGCAATGCTTGTTTTTGCTCTCGCTTGATTCATCTCACTTTTTACTTGCATTGGAAATGTTAGAAACTTTATTTTCAGGGATTGATTATTCTACAAGAGGTTGAAGACTTCAAGTTGCATTTTCTTATCTCTTTGTAATGTAGTATATCATTGTAGTCCCGTAGTTTCTATTTTTTGTGAGGAATCAATGTGAGTGGTGGTTTTGTCACGAAATAGCCAAAGGGGGAGATTGTAAGGTTCCCATTTGTTGATTGGCTCATTTCGTGGACAAACCACATGTTGGGGTTCTTTATAAAGGTAGCTTAGGTGTTGTTGTTGTTATTGCTCAAGCCCTTTGAAGACCTCGTCTTGATAAGCATCGAAGGTAAATTTCTATGTGCTTACTTTTCTTTGAATAGATTAGTTGCACACACACACTTAACATACATTGCATATGTGTGCTTTCTCTTCACATGTAACATTTCACACTTGCACTTATATGTTATTTTTTGTTGTGTGTATTTGTGTCTTGTAATTCATTTCCCGATAGTATTCAGAAACGTCCGCGCATGCACTAGAATGTGCTTGGTTTTGCGCGAAGACCACCTACGGAGAATGCCCTTGGCTTCTCCTTGGTTTTCACATATGTTGGTGATCGACGGTTATGATCGATGGCCTGGCCACCGAATGAAACCGCTGTTTGCTTCCAGAAGTGTCTGGAACAATTCTATGGTTACGATCGACGGTCACGACCGCCGTTCAATACCTGATTGATTTTATCTCTTGGTTTGATTCGGCGGTTGAATCGGCGGTCACGAAACCGCCGTTCATACCTGATTGATTTTATCTCTCGGTTTGATTCGGCGGTTAGATCGGCGGTCACGAAACCGCCGTTGTTCCAATGTTCTTCTTGGGAGCCATTCGGCGGTTAGAATCGGCGGCCTGGCCGTCGAATGAAACCGTCGATCGGTGCGTTTCAGGGGCAAACTTGTCTTTTCACATGCTCTGTTTTTTGTGCCTATAAATACATCACTTTCTCTTGTTCTGAAAGTGACTCTTTAATCATCAAGAACCCTACTTTTAAAAGAGAGATTTTTTAAGAGAGAAAGCAACCAAGTTTGCTTATTAAACACTCAAACCAAAAATCCATTTGCATCAAAGTTCATCTAGCATTCTCTAGCATATCTAGGATGCTTGCTTGCATAGGTCTTTTATCATCACACTTACTTTGGTAAGTTTTTCACTATTATCATATATAATTAGTGTTCTATTTATTATGGCATCTCTTTTATTACTTGATTGTTCTTAGATTGTATTCTAATATTTAAGATAGAGATTGTTGTGTTGATTTGATTGAGTGTTGTTTTGTGATAGATATCTAGGTTTCTATAATCTATGATTGTCTAAGCTAATTGACATGTCATTTAGCTTTAATATCTAGGATTGTTCTAATTGCAAATTTATCATCTTAGATAAGCATATAGGGTTTCCCTTACTCTATGTTGCATTTGAATATTCATATATTCACTTAGGGTGTTAATCTCTTTTTAGAGAATTACGTCTTGTGTTGTGACCGGGATTAGGTTGCTTAATTCGCAAGCAATCGGACTAGGTTCGCTTATACCGGGATTAGGTTGTAATTTCATCACATTTAGTGGATTCGAGGTTCGAGTGTGGCTCACTTAACAGCCCGTGGTTTTTCCCGTGACGGTTTCCACGTAAATATCAAGTGTTGTTTTAATTTCCGCACAATATTACACTTGCTATATTTTATTGACTATTCGGGGTATTTTCATAATCTTGTCCTTAAACGAAAATTGGGTAAAATTAGTTAAAATCTATTCACACCGTGAGAACTTTCATTGGTGATCCATATTCGGATAAGAGAATCAAGCAAAAGATTATGAGATCTTTCCCGGATAGGTTTGAATCAAAAGTAACGGCTTCAGAAGAAAATAGTGGATATAAGGATATGAAGCCGAGTGAGGTGATTGGGAGACTTCTAGCTTATGAGTTTAGGAAGGGTCCTATCTCCACACCTCCTAAAAAGCAAAAAGGAATTGCTTTGAAAACCTCCAAGGATGAAAAGGAGACAAAGAAGAATGACTCGGACGAAGACCTTGCATTATTTGTGAAGAGATTCAAGAGGGTCATGAAGTTCGGGAAAAAGGACTTTGGTTCCAAAGGTCAAAACTTTAAGAAAAAGGGTTCCTACAACAAGTTTGAGCCTAGGAAAGAGAAGACCGAAAGGAAAGGGGTCCGTTGTTTTTAGTGTGGTGGGATAGGTCACTTTGCCCCCAAATGTGCAAATCACAATGAGAAGAAAAAGGGAAAAGTGATGGCCGCCACTTGGAGTGGAAGTAATGATGACTCTATTGAGGGAGATGAGTCTTCGGATGATGAAGAGCTCATGGCTAATCTCCTAGCTTTTGCCTCCTCCCATAAAAGCAAAAGTGCTAGTGAAAGAGAGGAAATGAGTTAAGAGGAAAATGACTCAAGTGGAGAAGAAAGTGATTCCTCCTCTAACTCCATAAATGGATTTGTGGAGAAAAAGGTGCGTGCTAAATATCATGCCGAGTTTAATGATTTAGCAATCAAAAGCATTAGAAAGATCAAGATGTTGAGAGAAGAGAATCTTGAGCTATTATCTCATAATGACCACTTAAGTGAACAAGTGGAAAAATTCAAGAAGATGGAAGATAAGCTAAGAGAGGAGTTAGTCTTATCTAGGAGGAATGAAAAAAGTCTAAAGAGGGAGCTTGAAGAAGTAAGAGAGTCTATGACTAGGTTGGATTCTAGCACCAAGAAACTTAACCATATGCCTGGTGTTGGAAAGAGTCCATGTGACAAAACGGGTCTTGGGTATGAAGATGGTAAGAAGATCGCAACCTCTAACAAGACCATGTTTGTCAAGAGTTCGGGGATCGAAGAAGCCTCATTCGTGCAAATTCCTAGGAAGAAGTTAGAACTAGGACAATGTTCAAATGCACAAGTGAAGATGGTGCCAAGAAGGCAACCCCAAGCTCAACCCCCTAGGGTCCCTCAAGCCAACATTCCTCCACAATTGGCTCACAAAGGAAAGAGACCAATCATGCAACCTTAAGCTAGGAAGCAATCTAGACCGATTCAACAACGAAGATGTGTAAGGTTCCCATTTGTTGATTGGCTCATTTCATGGACAAATCACATACTGGGGTTCTTTGTAAGGGTAGCCTAGGTATCGGGTTTATTGTTCGAAGCCCTTTGAAGACCTCGTGTTGATAAGCACCGAAGGTATATTTCTTTGTGCTTACTTGTCTTGAAGAGATAGTTGCACACACTCACAACTCATGCATATGTTTAATACTTGTAAGTTATGTGTCTTATTTTTGTGCGTTAATGTTCATTAACATCTCTTCTTACATGTTAGTTTGATTACGTCTTGCATATCCAATTGCATTGTCATGCTTAGACTTAGGATTACATTTTTGCATTGGACGCTCCCAACAGCGCTCTACAGAAGCGCTGTACGAATAGCGCCCATTGAGCGCTGTTCAGACCTGATCGATTTAATTCGGTCGATGTTGGGTCGCTGTACAGGCGCTGTACAAAGCGCTGTACAAAGCGCTCTACGTACAGCGCCACTCTGTTTTCCCGTGAGAATAGAGTTGGGGCGCTGTACAAGCGCTGTACAAGAGGCGCTCTACGTACAGCGCCCAAGGCAATATTGAGGCAAACTTATCAAAACGACCACACTTTGTTTTGGCCTCCTATATATATGCCACTTTGACTTTAGGTCAATAACAAGAGTTCATATTCAGATTCCATACTTAGGAGATTTTTCAAAGAGAAGAAAAATTCCAAAGAACTCATTTTTAGTTTACTCAAACACTTTTCCATGATCATCAATCATCATCTAGCATCATCCTTGATCATCTAGATGACAACTTGCATGGATTCTTCATCATACTTTGCTTGATAAGCTTTTCACTAATATCTTACATATTTTGTGTTTCTCTTAACAAGAAATCTCATTTAATTACTTGTATGTTATTTTATATACTTTGAATACAAGTTTGAGATTAGTATGATGTATGTTTGAGAAGTTGTATTGTGATAGCTAATTAGGTTTTGTGCTTAATCTTGATTAGCTAAACTATTTGATTTGACATGTCATTTAGTTTTGATATCTAGGATTGCTCTAATTGCATATTAATCATCTTAGATAAGCATATAGGGTTTCCCTTGCTCTATGTTGCATTTTGAATAATCATATATTCACTTAGGGTTGTTATTCTCTTCATAGAGAAAGTAAGTCTTGTGTGTAGCATCCGGGATTAGGTTGCTTAGATCGCAAGCAAATTGGACTAGGTTCACTCATACCGGGATTAGGTAGGTGTGTGATTACTTCCGGGATTAGGTTGTAATCGTTTTACATATTTAGTGGATTCGAGGTTCGAGTGTGGCTTACTTACTAGCCCGTGGTTTTTCCCGTGAGGGTTTCCACGTAAAAAATCAAGTTTTATTTAATTTCCGCATTTTATACTTGATTTATTGCTTTATCTATTTAGGGGTAAATTCGTAATTTTGAATAACACGAAAAATTGGGTAAAAAGCTTAAAATCTATTCACCCCCCCCCCCCCCCTCTAGATAGTTTTATACACACCGTGCTATAATTTGTTTCAATTGGTATCAAAGCGGGTTCCTAGACATACATAGGTGATCCTTGCTTTTTTTTTTTTGGTGTGTTTTGCATTTTGTGTGATTTTTGATCATTCATACATTTGCATTCATTTCATTCATTCATAAACACTATGAGTGGAAACGGTGGAAATGGTGGTGGCCACGAAGGTGCTTCTAGCACAAGGCCTCCACTTCTTACCGGTTTAAATTATTCCCAATGGAAAGGGAAGATGGAATCCTACATATGCCAAATTTATGACCGTGCATGGATGGCGGTGGAAGACAGATATGATCTACCCAAGATGACTCCCGGTGGTGGAGGAGAAGAAGTTTTGAAGCCTAAGGCGCAATGGAACGCGCAAGAGTTTGAGGCTTCAAAGTGGAATAGGAAGGCTATGCATGCCATCATGTGTGCAATGGATGAGAATCAGTACAAGCTTATTCAGAATACTCAGATTGCAAAAGTGGCATGGGACATCCTTCAAGTTGCACATGAGGGAACCGATGTGGTGAAGGAGTCCAAGCTTCAAGTCCTCCAAACTCAATTTGAGCTACTTAGGATGGGAGAGGATGAATGCTTCAATGACTTCGAAATCAAATTGATGGACATTGTAAATCAAAGCCATCAACTCGGAGACCCGTATTCGGATAGGAAAGTCAAGCAAAAAATTATGAGATCTCTCCCCGATAGGTTTGAATCAAAGGTGACGGCCATAGAAGAAAATAGTGGCTACATGGATATGAAGCCAAGTGAGGTGATTGGACATCTCCTTGCATATGAGTCTAGGAAGGCTCCTAGCACCACTACTCCTCCTAAAAAGTCTAAAGGAATAGCTTTGAAAGCATCTAAGGATGCAAAGGAGGAAAAGCATGACTCGGATGAAGACCTTACCTTATTCGTGAAAAGGTATAATAAGGTTATGGGGTTCAAGAAGAAGAAGGGATTTGGGTCAAAAGGACAAGACTTGAAGAAAAAAGGTTCCCTCAAGAAGTTTGAGCCTAGACAAGAGAGGACCGAAAGGAAAGGGATCCGATGCTTTGAATGTGGCAGGATTGGTCACTTTGCCCCCGAATGTGCTAATCACAATGAAAAGAAGAAGGACAAAGTGATGGCCGCCACTTGGAGTGGGAGTAGTGATGGCTCCAATGAGGAAGATGAGTCTTCAAGTGAAGAAGAGCTCATGGCTAACTTCCTAGCTTTTGCCTCATCTCACAAGAGCAAAAGTGCTAGTGAGAGAGAGGAAATGAGTCAAGAGGAAATTGACTCAAGTGAAGAAGAAAGTGACTCATCTTCTAATTCCATAAAGAAATTTGTGGAGCAAAAGGTGCTTGCTAAATACCATGCCGAGTTCAATGATTTAGCAATTAAAAGCACAAGAAAGATTGAGAGGTTGAGAGAAGAGAACCTTGAACTTTCGGCTCACAATGACCACTTGAGTTAACAAGTGGAAAGATTGAAGAGGAGAGGGGATAAGTTAATTGAGGAATTAGACTTATCCAAGAGAAGTGAAGAAGGCTTGAAGAGAGAACTTGTAGAAGTTAAAGGGTCCTTGGCTAGGATAGGTTCTAGCACCAAGAAGCTTGATCATTTACTTGGTGTTGGAAAGAGTCCAAGTGACAAGAGAGGTCTCGGGTTTGAAGATGATATGGAGACTTCCACTTCCAAGAAGACCATTTTTGTTACGAGTTTGGGGAGTAAAGAAGCTTCATTGGTGCAAGCTCCTAAGAAGAAATTAGAAGTAGGACAATGCTCTAATGCACAAGTGAAGATGGGGCCAAGAAGGCAACCTCAAGCTCAACTCCCTAGGGTCCCTCAAGCCAACATTCCTCCACAAATGGCTCACAAAGGAAAGAAATCTATCATGCAACCTCAAGCTTGGAAGCAACCTAGACCGGTTCAACAACGAAGATGGATTGAACCCACTTATCCACAAAGACATGGACAAGCTCCCATACATGCACAAAGACGAGGTATAATTCCTTTTGTCATCCCTATTTGTCACTTTTGTGGTTGTGATGGTCATATTAGACCAAATTGCTTTCAATATATTAAAATGTGTAGAACACGAAGCATGATAGAAAAGAGAAAGAATAGAGCCAAGATGCATGTTCCTAGGAATAACAATATTGATTTGCATGATCCTAGGAATAGTAGAGCACATGTACCAAAGACCACTAAGAAATCTAAAATTGTTGCTAAGTGGATTAGAAAGAATAAAAATGTTTGCCATGTTGCACAAATAGCCTTGAAGGCAAATTCTTCTAATTTTTGGTATTTGGATAGTGGGTGCTCTAGGCACATGACGGGAAACAAGAGTTTCTTCGAGACTCTTGTTATGGAGGAAGGTGGAAATGTCACTTTTGGTGATGGATCCAAAAGAAATGTTGTAGGGAAAGGAACCATTTCCGTTCTCGGATTACCCTCCTTATCCAATGCTTTATTTGTTAATGGCTTGAAAGCCAATTTAATAAGCATTTCACATCTTAGTGATGAAGGATATTCCGTCTTGTTTTCTAAAGATTATTGCTCTATCCTAAAACCCGATGGTCAAACCTTGTTGAAGGGCATGAGATCTAGCGACAATTGTTATTGTCTTGAAGCTAGTATTGTATCTAATCATGTGTCCATGGATGAGCAAATTGAGTTGTGGCATGAAAGACTTGGCCACATGAACTTTAGGGATCTACGGACCCTTGGAAAGTTCAATTGTGTGCGTGGCCTCCCTAAGCTTGGGAAGAAAGCCAATGGTGTTTGTGGACCTTGCTGAAACAAATTAGAGGCGTGTTCTATATAAAGCTAGAGGGGGGGGGGGGGGGGGGGGGGGGGGTGAATAGATTTTATTAAATATTACCCAATTTTCACATGCAAGTCAATTTTACGAAAATGCCCCTACTAGTCAAAAATGCATACAAGTGTAATAAGATGCGGAATTTAAATAACACTTGATATATACGTGGAAACCTAACCACTGGGAAAAACCACAGGCTGTATAGTGCGCCACACTCGGAACTCGAAATCACTAATTGAAATGAAGTTTACAACCTATGTAGACCTCGTCTAACACTCCGGTATGTAACCCCTCACTTCTACCCAGCGGGCCTTTATTAGCAACCCTATTCCAATTTGCTTGAGGCCTAAGCACTCTTAGCCTCAAGACTTACTTCTCAATGAAGAGAAACAACCTATGTGAATATATATGAATATTCAAATAACAAACAAGGCTAGGTAACCTTAGATGCTTATCTAGGATGATGATATAATCAATTTAATCAACCCTAGATATCAATTGCTAAATGACATGTCAAATAGCTTAGCTAATCAAGATTAATTAAAAACAAAATTAGCTATCACAATCAACACTCAATCATTTTCATCACAAATAATCTCTAACTTGTATCTAGCATATAATCAAAAGCATACAAGTAATTAAAGAGATGTATTAATATGAAAAACACTAAAGTAATATGAAATTAGTGAAGAACATACCAAATAAGATGTGATGATTCAAAACCATGCATGGATCAATTCTATGAAGGCATAGAAGATCAAATATGAAATTTGATGCAAAAGGGATTTGATTTGAGTGTTTAAAGTTGAGTTCTTGATTTGATTTTTTCTCAAAAATCTCTTTTGAAAGTTTAGGGTTCTAATGACTCAAGAAGCTTAATCAGAGAATGAGAAAATAAGATATTTATAGACATCAAGAATTGGGCATGTGAAAAGACAATTTTTCCCCTGAAACGCACCGTTCGGCGGTTTCAATCGGCGGCCAGGCCGCCGATAACGACCGCCGAATTGAGCTCGTGAAGAACAAAGCATCAACGGCGGTTTCATTCGGCGGTTTCGTAACCGCCGATCCAACCGCCGAATCAAACCCGAGGGATTAAAATCGATCAGGTATGAACGGCGGTTTCGAACGGCGGTCGTGACCGCCGATCAGGACCGCATAATTGCTTCAGACCAATCTGGACTGAAACGGTGGTTTAATTCGGTGGCCAGGCCGCCGATAATAACCGCCGATCACCAACAATGGTGAAAACCAAGGAGAAGCCAAGGGCATTCTTCATAGGCGGTCTTCGCGTGAAACCAAGCACTCATTAGTGCAAGCGCGGACGTTTCCGAACAATGTCGGGAAACGAATTATAAGGCACATATACACACAACAAGATATATCAACCAAAGTGCTAGTGTGCAAAGTGACATGTGAAGAGATGCACATAAAAATAAGCAAGTATGCAATCATAGCAAGAATGCTAAGTGTGTGTGTGCTACTAAATCTCTTCAAAGAAAACCAAGCACAAGAGATAATACCTTTGGCGTGCTTGTATCTTGAGGTCATGGAAGGGCCTTTGATCTACAACATTAAACACTTAGACTACCCTTACATTCAAAACCCCAACATGTGGTTTGACCACGAAATAAGCCAATCAACAAAACGGGAATCCTTACACTTGCCAATAAGGAAAGCAAACTAAAAGCATGCACAAAAAGGGTAAGTATCTCACCACCAAGGAGCCTCTTGAGCTTCTCCACATGGACCTCATGGGTCCCATGCAAACCGAAAGTTTGGGTGGAAAGAGATACATTTTTGTTTGTGTTGATGATTTCTCTAGGTTCACATGGACATATTTTCTTAGAGAAAAATCTGAAACTTTTGATAAGTTTAAAATGCTTTGTAATAAAATACAAAATGAGATGAATTCTAATATTAAAAGCATAAAACGGATTAGAAGTGACCATGGGAGGGAATTTGAGAATGCCTCATTTGAAAGCTATTGCAATAGCTTAGGCATCTCCCATGAGTTCTCGACTCCTAGGACACCTCAACAAAATGGAGTTGTTGAGAGGAAGAATAGGGTCCTTCAAGAGATGGCCCGTGTGATGTTGCTTAGCAATAATGTCCCTAGGAACCTATGGGCCGAAGCCGTCAATACGGCTTGCTATATAGGGAATCATGTTTTCCTAAGGCCCGGTACTAGAAATACCTCCTATGAGTTATGGAAAGGCAAGAGGCCAAATGTTAGCTACTTCCACACTTTTGGAAGCAAATGCTACATTTTGAATGACCGTGATCAACTTGGCAAATTCGATGCTAAGAGTGATGAGGGTATTTTTATTGGCTATGCCTTGAATAGTAGAGCCTATAGAGTTTTCAATTTAAAAACTCTAAGTGTTATGGAATCATCCAATGTCGTATTTGATGATATTAGGCTCAAGTCAAATGATCATGAGGAGGAGGTTATTTTTAGTGATGTTTCTCCTTTGGAGAGGGTTATGGTGACTCCCAATGTTGGGACATCTAATGAAAATGATGAAGTCACACAACCCACTACTAGAGTCCCTCTCTTGGACTCTAATGAACCCGCTCCATGGGTTAGAAGACTCCATAACAAAGAGGATGTTATTGGAGATGTTAATGAGGGTGTTAGGACTAGACGTCAACTTGCTAATCTTATTAGCTACACATGCTACACCTCTCAAATTGAACCCAAAAAGGTTGAAGAAGCCTTAAATGATGAATTTTGGGTTCTTGCTATGCAAGAAGAGCTAAACCAATTCGAAAGGAATGAGGTTTGGACTCTAGTTCCTAGGCCTAAGACCACTAATGTCATAGGCACTAAATGGATATTTAGGAACAAATCCGATGAATATGGCAACATAGTGCGAAACAAGGCTAGACTTGTAGCACAAGGGTACTCTCAAATTGGGGTATCGACATTGAGGAGACATTTGCTCCCGTTGCCCGTTTAGAGTCCATTAGGCTTCTCTTGTCCATTTCTTGTGTGCACAAGTTCAAATTGCACCAAATGGATGTCAAGAGTGCCTTCCTAAATGGCTTCTTGCAAGAGGAAGTGTTTGTTGAACAACCTAAGGGGTTTGTGGATGCACACCATCCCAACCATGTCTATCGCCTCAAGAAGGCACTATATGGGTTGAAACAAGCACCGAGGGCTTGGTATGAGCGCCTCACTCAATTTCTTGTTGACAATGACTACACAAGAGGTAGTGTTGACAAGACCTTGTTCATCAAGAGAAACAAAGATGAGTTATTTATAGCTCAAATCTATGTTGATGACATTGTATTTGGCTCCACCAACAACACCAAGGTCCAACAATTTGTTGATGTCATGTCTCATGAATTTGAGATGAGTCTTGTTGGTGAGCTTAGTTACTTCCTAGGTTTGCAAATTAGGCAATTAGATGATGGGATTTTCATAACCCAAGCCAAATATGCCAAAAACCTAGTGAAGAAGTTTGGTTTAGAGAATGCCAAACATTGTAATACACCCATGAGTACCACTTTGAAGCTAAGCAAGGATGCTAGTGGTAAAAGTGTGGAACAAACGTTATATCGTGGCATGATAGGTAGCTTGCTCTATTTAACCGCAAGTAGGCCCAATATCTCCTTTAGTGTGGGTGTGTGTGCTAGGTACCAAGCGGATCCTAAGGAGTCCCATCTCTCTTCCGTAAAGAGAATCATTCACTATGTGAATGGGACATCCAACTATGGGATTTGGTACTCTTTTGACACTAATGCTAGTCTTGTAGGCTTTAGTGATGCGGATTGGGCAGGAAATTGTGATGATAGAAAGAGCACATCGGGCGGTTGCTTCTTTCTAGGCAACAACTTAGTGTCTTGGTTTTGCAAGAAGCAAAACTCGATTTCCTTGTCCACGGCCGAGGCCGAATACATAGCCGCGGGGAGTGGATGCACACAACTCCTATGGATGAAGCAAATGCTAGTAGACTACGGATTCAACCAAGGTACTCTCACTCTCTTTTGTGATAACATGAGTGCTATTAATATTTCCAAGAATCCGGTACAACATTCTAGAACTAAGCATATTGACATCCGTCATCACTTCATTAGAGAGCTTGTTGAAAATAAATGCATAGTACTTGAACATGTAGGTACTAATGATCAACTTGCGGACTTATTCACTAAACCCTTAGATGCTACTCGATTAAAAACTCTTAGTAGATCTATTGGGATATGTCTTGTGGAGTGATGTTCTATGATTGACCCCATATGGGGAACTCAAGCAAAGAGAGCTATTTTGCATTCTTGTCACTTGTAAAAAAATTGAAATAACTTGCGTCTTCTTTTAATTGTTTGAGTAAGCTTGGTTGCACATATGTATATATGTTTTCAATTCAATAAGTGTGAACCTTGCTTGTTTACAATCCATGTCATATTTATGTTCAAACATGCATTTTTGGACTAGGAGATGTATGTAGGAAGTATGATTTGAATGACCTATGATTATCTCCATGACATGATGATTCTTTAATAACATGCTAATGTCAAATGAAAAGGCATGAAATTCATATCACATGCTCACATGAAAAGCATGAATTGATGATTGCATATTCTTAAAATGCAAAACCTTGTGTGAAAGCTTATGAGACTCAAAATGAATAAAGGATCTTGTATCCGTTCAAAGGAATTTACATTCCAAATGTCTCTCTTTCTTTATTGGTTGAACATGGCTACTATCATACGGATATCTTATCCGGAAAAATCAAAAAGGGTGCAAAGTCGCTCATGCCATGTTTCGCTTATAAAGTTGGATATAGTTGTTCTTAAATTGAAATCAATATATTCTATATCCTTGCTTTACTCATGACATTGGTGAAATTGGTTTGAATTCTTATTAGAAACCTTTGTCATTTGCTTTGCCAAATACCATTGTATTTTGGACTTGAATACTACATGTCTTGTATGCAAAGCATGTTTGATTCACACATTTTCTTTCAAATAAATCTCCTTGTTTCTCTTCAATTAATTGAGGTGCATAACGTGACTTATATATATATGCAAATATCTTGCATGCTTCTATCTCTCGTTGCTATGAGTGACTCGGTTGGGGACTACTCCTTTGCCTATATCATGACAAAAGGGGGGAGTAGGATATGGTAAGGGGAGTTGCAAAATAGAGGCAATTGTGCATATTGGGGAGAACATTCATTGAGGGGGAGTAACCCTTTGAGGGGGAGCATTGCATACACATACATTTCATAATGTTGTGCCTAAACTTTTAAAATGCAAATGCTTGTTTTTGTTCTCACTTGATTCATCTCACTTTTTACTTGTATTGGAAATGTTAGAAACTTTCTTTTCAGGGCTTGATTATTCTACAAGAGATTGAAGACTTGAAGATTATTTTCTTATCTCTTTGTATTGTAGAAAATCTATATTATCCCGTAGTTTCTAGTTTAATGTGAGGAATCAATGTGAGTGGTGGTTTTGTCTCGAAATAGCCAAAGGGGGAGATTGTAAGGTTCTCATTTGTTGATTGGCTCATTTCGTGGACAAATCACATATTGGGGTTCTTTGTAAGGGTAGCCTAGGTATCAGGTTTATTGTTCGAAGCCCTTTGAAGACCTCGTGTTGATAAGCACCGAAGGTATATTTCTTTTTGCTTACTTGTCTTGAAGAGATAGTTGCACACACTCACAACTCATGCATATGTTTAATACTTGTAAGTTGTGTGTCTTATTTTTGTGCATTAATGTTCATTAACATCTCTTCTTGCATGTTAGTTTGATTGCATCTTGCATATCCAATTGCATTGTCATGCTTAGACTTAGGATTGCATTTTTGCATTGGGCACTCCCAAAAGCGCTCTACAGAAGCGCTGTACGAACAGCACCCATTGAGCGCAGTTCAGACCTGATCGATTTAATTCAGTCGCTGTTGGGTCGCTGTACAAAGCGCTCTACGTACAGCGCCACTCTGTTTTCCCGTGAGAACAGAGTTGGGGCGCTGTACAAGCGCTGTACAAGAGGCGCTCTACGTACAGCGCCCAAGGCAATATTGAGGCAAACTTATCAAAACGACCACACTTTGTTTTGGCCCCCTATATATATGCCACTTTGACTTTAGGTCAATAACAAGAGTTCATATTCAGATTCCATACTTAGGAGATTTTTCAAAGAGAATAAAAATTCCAAAGAACTCATTTTTAGTTTACTCAAACACTTTTCCATGATCATCAATCATCATCTAGCATCATCCTTGATCATCTAGATGACAACTTGCATGGATTCTTCATCATACTTTGCTTGGTAAGCTTTTCACTAATATCTTACATATTTTGTGTTTCTCTTAACAAGAAATCTCATTTAATTACTTGTATGTTATTTTATATACTTTGAATACAAGTTTGAGATTAGTATGATGTATATTTGAGAAGTTGTATTGTGATAGCTAATTAGGTTTTGTGCTTAATCTTGATTAGCTAAACTATTTGATTTGACATGTCATTTAGTTTTGATATCTAGGATTGCTCTAATTGCATATTAATCATCTTAGATAAGCATATAGGGTTTCCCTTGCTCTATGTTGCATTTTGAATATTCATATATTCACTTAGGGTTGTTATTCTCTTCATAGAGAAAGTAAGTCTTGTGTGTAGCATCCGGGATTAGGTTGCTTAGATCGCAAGCAAATTGGACTAGGTTCACTCATACCGGGATTAGGTAGGTGTGTGATTACTTCCGGGATTAGGTTGTAATCGTTTTACATATTTAGTGGATTCGAGGTTCGAGTGTGGCTTACTTACTAGCCCGTGGTTTTTCCCTTGAGGGTTTCCACGTAAAAAATCAAGTCTTATTTAATTTCCGCATTTTATACTTGATTTATTGTTTTATCTATTTAGGGGTAAATTCGTAATTTTGACTAACACGAAAAATTGGGTAAAAAGCTTAAAATCTATTCACCCCCCCTCTAGATAGTTTTATATACACCGTGCTATAATTTGTTTCAATTGGTATCAGAGCGGGTTCCTAGACATACATAGGTGATCCTTGCTTTTTTTTTGGTGTGTTTTGCATTTTGTGTGATTTTTGATCATTCATACATTTGCATTCATACATTTGCATTCATTTCATTCATTCATAAACACTATGAGTGGAAACGGTGGAAATGGTGGTGGCCATGAAGGTGCTTCTAGCACAAGGCCTCCACTTCTTATCGGTTTAAATTATTCCCAATGGAAAGGGAAGATGGAATCCTACATATGCCAAATTCATGACCGTGCATGGATGGCGGTGGAAGACAGATTTGATCTACCTAAGATGACTCCCGGTGGTGGAGGAGAAGAAGTTTTGAAGCCTAAGGCGCAATGGAACGCACAAGAGTTTGAGGCTTCAAAGTGGAATAGGAAGGCTATGCATGCCATCATGTGTGCAATGGATGAGAACCAGTACAAGCTTATTCAGAATACTCAGATTGCAAAAGTGGTATGGGACATCCTTCAAGTTGCACATGAGGGAATCGAGGTGGTGAAGGAGTCCAAGCTTCAAGTCCTCCAAACTCAATTTGAGCTACTTAGGATGGGAGAGGATGAATGCTTCAATGACTTCGAAATCAAATTGATGGACATTGTAAATCAAAGCCATCAACTCGGAGACCTGTATTCAGATAGGAAAGTCAAGCAAAAAATTATGAGATCTCTCCCCGATAGGTTTGAATCAAAGGTGACGGCCATAGAAGAAAATAGTGGCTACATGGATATGAAGCCAAGTGAGGTGATTGGACGTCTCCTTGCATATGAGTCTAGGAAGGCTCCTAGCACCACTACTCCTCCTAAAAAGTCTAAAGGAATAGCTTTGAAAGCATCTAAGGATGCAAAGGAGGCAAAGCATGACTCGGATGAAGACCTTGCCTTATTCGTGAAAAGGTTTAATAAGGTTATGGGGTTCAAGAAGAAGAAGGGATTTGGGTCAAGAGGACAAGACTTGAAGAAAAAAGGTTCCTTCAAGAAGTTTGAGCCTAGACAAGAGAGGACCGAAAGGAAAGGGGTGCGATGCTTTGAATGTGGCGGGATTGGTCACTTTGCCCCCGAATGTGCTAATCACAATGAAAAGAAGAATGACAAAGTGATGGCCGCCACTTGGAGTGGGAGTAGTGATGGCTCCAATGAGGAAGATGAGTCTTCAAGTGAAGAAGAGCTCATGGCTAACTTCCTAGCTTTTGCCTCATCTCACAAGAGCAAAAGTGCTAGTGAGAGAGAGGAAATGAGTCAAGAGGAAATTGACTCAAGTGAAAAAGAAAGTGACTCCTCTTCTAATTCCATAAAGAAATTTGTAGAGCAAAAGGTGCTTGCTAAATACCATGCCGAGTTCAATGATTTAGCAATTAAAAGCACAAGAAAGATTGAGAGGTTGAGAGGTTGAGAGAAGAGAACTTGAACTTTCGGCTCACAATGACCACTTGAGTGAACAAGTGGAAAGATTGAAGAGGAGAGAGGATAAGTTAATTGAGGAATTAGACTTATCCAAGAGAAGTGAAGAAGGCTTGAAGAGGGAACTTGTAGAAGTTAAAGGGTCCTTGTGTAGGGAAAAATCGAGTCAGCGGAAGCGAGACTAAAATCAGGTTTAATATAGTTTAAAATTTTTCCATAATTTGAACCTTAACCCTCTAATTAATTAACATATAATACTAAAGATATCATACCTTTGTCGTGTGATCCGATTGACATTGCGTCGATGGTAATCTGCAAGATCTTCCAATCCAATCACGAACGTGAATCACCTAGGAGCGTGGTCTCCCTTCTCTTTGAATTGTGTACCTGAGGATGGATTAACAAAACTTTTTCTTTTTCGTTAGTCACAACAAATTCCAAGAGGCTACAAAGAATGTTCCGGTCACTTTTGAATTCACAATCGTTAGATCGAAACTCGCGTGAACCTTATTCGAAATTGTGCACAAAACCTTTTAATATAAAAGTTACTAGTGCACTATTGAAATAAGAACAAACTTTTCTCTCTTTTCCTCTTGGCCGAATTCTCACACTAATCTAAGAGTTGGATTCTATTTTTCTCAAGCAAAAGAAAAAACTCTCAAGCCTTGCATTAGGGTTAGCCGAATTCTATACAATTTATATATATCGATCGCCCAAATTCTACATGCCATCCAAATCATATATATTGCCCGAAATAATATATATATATATTTATATGCCAATCCGAAATAATATATATATTGCTATATATGAATACACTAGCCTTAATAATATATATATCTATATATGCTGCCCGAAATAAATATCAATAAGTCAATATATATATATATGATTCTGCATGCCACACATAAATTTCTAATATATATTCCGGCTCCTTTGCTCCATATATATCATGTGGCTGAAAATCTTCTACCATGTAGGATTTATGTCTTTTGACTTAAATCCTAACCCTAGGTAGATTTCCTTAGAATTCTAAACCCTAATCCAACTCTTTAGTGTATTTGTTACTATATAAAAGACTTCCTTATTTGACTAGATAAATAAATCCCTTATTTATCTACTTACCAAATAAAGTCTTTTATATTTATTATACTACCACAATAGTATACTACTAAGAAACATATTTCCTAGTCAGAAAAAGATTTTGATTTTTAATTAAATAATTAATCAATCAATTAATTAATTTCCATTTAATCAATTAATAAAAATAAAACAATATAATATTATATATATCTCGGCCATGTGCCATATATATTAATATATCTATATATTGTTTTTCTATTTTATTAAATCCATTGGACCTTAACAAAAGGCCCACATGTGAACTAGGCCCATTCTTACTAAAAGAAACAAGTCCACATGCCTTAATACAATTCTAGATGGACCCATAAATTAGTCCGGTAGAATATATCAAGTGATTCATGCAAGTCCGTGTGGATTGGGGATCTTGGCGGGCCTATCTAAATTTAAGCTCTAATAGACATAACCCAATCACAATCAACAAATGATTCACTTAGGTTCAATCTATTAATTTTAGTTCATTCCACTAAAGAACTAAAATTGCACTCTTAAATAAAGATGGAATAAGTAAATATTTCTCATTCGTACCCTAGACAATCTTATTGGAGATGGTGTATCCTCGTGAAGAATATCAGTAATCGCCAAGAGCTCATAGACCGCCTATAGCTCTCCAAGTTACCATATTTACTCATATGACCACATTTTGAACTTGGATATTTTGACTTGTCCAGAAGCCATGTTTCAATAGACTCTATTGAAAACTTAACGTTAAGATTCAATATCCAATACCTCAAAACATCCATATGATGATATTCTACTCTCATTTAATAAATGGAGCCACGATGTCCATATCTATAAATGAAGTCCTCTATCGATTAACAAATGAATATCACCAAACTATCGAGGATAGACTATGCTATATAATCGTACTCATTGATAACTCAAATGATACCACTTGCAACCATAAGTCCATCATTTATCTCAGGATTAAGATAGACTCTCCGATTGTCCTGATAATGAAAATACTATTATCTATTGACGGTTCTAGATAAAGTATTTCATTGTGATCCAGTTCAATGCACCCAGTGCACTAGATTCTTTTACTCGAAGACCCTCCGATGATTTTAGACTCATCATAACTCATTTGATCCCACTCAAATGCTAGCAAAAGAATTCTACAACTTTAACAAGATAAAGGTGCCCAACCTTTAACTTAAGTTGTGAACATTATTCAAGACTAACTAAAGAATTGTGTCTACCTCATACATATCCAGATGTACGAACAATTCTTCTTTTCTCATAGTCTTTTGACCTTATGATTATTTACTTTTGACAATTATAATAATTGAACTATAAATGCTATAAGATTTGTTAAACCAGAAATCACATTATTAATATGAATAGATTGTCAAAAACACTATTACACTCTTGCTATTGAGCATAATCCTAACACCTTGGCTAGGATAGGTTCTAGCACCAAGAAGCTTGATTATTTACTTGGTGTTGGAAAGAGTCCAAATGACAAGAGAGGTCTCGGGTTTGAAGATGATATGGAGACTTCCACTTCCAAGAAGACCATTTTTGTTAAGAGTTTGGGGAGTAAAGAAGCTTCATTGGTGCAAGCTCCTAAGAAGAAATTAGAAGTAGGACAATGCTCTAATGCACAAGTGAAGATGGGGCCAAGAAGGCAACCTCAAGCTCAACTCCCTAGGGTCCCTCAAGCCAACATTCCTCCACAAATGGCTCACAAAAGAAAGAAACCTATCAAGCAACCTCAAGCTTGGAAGCAACCTAGACCGGTTCAACAAAGAAGATGGATTGAACCCACTTATCCACAAAGACATGGACAAGCTCCCATACATGCAAAAAGACGAGGTATGATTCCTTTTTTCATCCCTATTTGTCACTTTTGTGGTTGTGATGGTCATATTAGACCAAATTGCTTTCAATATTTTAAAATGTGTAGAACACGAAGCATGATAGAAAAGAGAAAGAATAGAGCCAAGATGCATGTTCCTAGGAATAACAATATTGATTTGCATGATCCTAGGAATAGTAGAGCACATGTACCAAAGACCACTAAGAAATCTAAAATTGTTGCTAAGTGGATTAGAAAGAATGAAAATGTTTGCCATGTTGCACAAATAGCCTTGAAGGCAAATTCTTCTAATTTTTGGTATTTGGATAGTGGGTGCTCTAGGCACATGACGGGAAACAAGAGTTTCTTCGAGACTCTTGTTATGGAGGAAGGTGGAAATGTCACTTTTGGTGATGGATCCAAAAGAAATGTTGTAGGGAAAGGAACCATTTTCGTTCCCGGATTACCATCCTTATCCAATGCTTTATTTGTTGATGGCTTGAAAGCCAATTTAATAAGCATTTCACATCTTAGTGATGAAGGATATTCCGTCTTGTTTTCTAAAGATTATTGCTCTATCCTAAAACCCGATGGTCAAACCTTGTTGAAGGGCATGAGATCTAGCGATAATTGTTATTGTCTTGAAGCTAGTATTGTATCTAATCATGTGTCCATGGATGAGCAAATTGAGTTGTGGCATGAAAGACTTGGCCACATGAACTTTAGGGATCTACGGACCCTTGGAAAGTTCAATTGTGTGCGTGGCCTCCCTAAGCTTGGGAAGAAAGCCAATGGTGTTTGTGGACCTTGCCAACAAGGAAAGCAAACTAAAAGCATGCATAAAAAGGGTAAGTATCTCACCACCAAGGAGCCTCTTGAGCTTCTCCACATGGACCTCATGGGTCCCATGCAAACCGAAAGTTTGGGTGGAAAGAGATACATTTTTGTTTGTGTTGATGATTTCTCTAGGTTCACATGGACATATTTTCTTAGAGAAAAATCTGAAACTTTTGATAAGTTTAAAATGCTTTGTAATAAAATACAAAATGAGATGAATTCTAATATTAAAAGCATAAAACGGATTAGAAGTGACCATGGGAGGGAATTTGAGAATGCCTCATTTGAAAGCTATTGCAATAGCTTAGGCATCTCCCATGAGTTCTCGACTCCTAGGACACCTCAACAAAATGGAGTTGTTGAGAGGAAGAATAGGGTCCTTCAAGAGATGGCCCGTGTGATGTTGCTTAGCAATAATGTCCCTAGGAACCTATGGGCCGAAGCCGTCAATACGGCTTGCTATATAGGGAATCATGTTTTCCTAAGGCCCGGTACTAGAAATACCTCCTATGAGTTATGGAAAGGCAAGAGGCCAAATGTTAGCTACTTCCACACTTTTGGAAGCAAATGCTACATTTTGAATGACCGTGATCAACTTGGCAAATTCGATGCTAAGAGTGATGAGGGTATTTTTATTGGCTATGCCTTGAATAGTAGAGCCTATAGAGTTTTCAATTTAAAAACTCTAAGTGTTATGGAATCATCCAATGTCGTATTTGATGATATTAGGCTCAAGTCAAATGATCATGAGGAGGAGGTTATTTTTAGTGATGTTTCTCCTTTGGAGAGGGTTATGGTGACTCCCAATGTTGGGACATCTAATGAAAATGATGAAGTCACACAACCCACTACTAGAGTCCCTCTCTTGGACTCTAATGAACCCGCTCCATGGGTTAGAAGACTCCATAACAAAGAGGATGTTATTGGAGATGTTAATGAGGGTGTTAGGACTAGACGTCAACTTGCTAATCTTATTAGCAACACATGCTACACCTCTCAAATTGAACCCAAAAAGGTTGAAGAAGCCTTAAATGATGAATTTTGGGTTCTTGCCATGCAAGAAGAGCTAAACCAATTCGAAAGGAATGAGGTTTGGACTCTAGTTCCTAGGCCTAAGACCACTAATGTCATAGGCACTAAATGGATATTTAGGAACAAATCCGATGAATATGGCAACATAGTGCGAAACAAGGCTAGACTTGTAGCACAAGGGTACTCTCAAATTGAGGGTATCGACATTGAGAAGACATTTGCTCCCGTTGCCCGTTTAGAGTCCATTAGGCTTCTCTTGTCCATTTCTTGTGTGCACAAGTTCAAATTGCACCAAATGGATGTCAAGAGTGCCTTCCTAAATGGCTTCTTGCAAGAGGAAGTGTTTGTTGAACAACCTAAGGGGTTTGTGGATGCACACCACCCCAACCATGTTTATCGCCTCAAGAAGGCACTATATGGGTTGAAACAAGCACCGAGGGCTTGGTATGAGCGCCTCACTCAATTTCTTGTTGACAATGACTACACAAGAGGTAGTGTTGACAAGACCTTATTCATCAAGAGAAACAAAGATGAGTTATTTACAGCTCAAATCTATGTTGATGACATTGTATTTGGCTCCACCAACAACACAAAGGTCCAACAATTTGTTGATGTCATGTCTCATGAATTTGAGATGAGTCTTGTTGGTGAGCTTAGTTACTTCCTAGGTTTGCAAATTAGGCAATTAGATGATGGGATTTTCATAACCCAAGCCAAATATGCCAAAAACCTAGTGAAGAAGTTTGGTTTAGAGAATGCCAAACATTGTAATACACCCATGAGTACCACTTTGAAGCTAAGCAAGGATGCTAGTGGTAAAAGTGTGGAACAAACGTTATATCGTGGCATGATAGGTAGCTTGCTCTATTTAACCGCAAGTAGGCCTGATATCTCCTTTAGTGTGGGTGTGTGTGCTAGGTACCAAGCGGATCCTAAGGAGTCCCATCTCTCTTCCGTAAAGAGAATCATTCGCTATGTGAATGGGACATCCAACTATGGGATTTGGTACTCTTTTGACACTAATGCTAGTCTTGTAGGCTTTAGTGATGCAGATTGGGCAGGAAATTGTGATGATAGAAAGAGCACATCGGGCGGTTGCTTCTTTCTAGGCAACAACTTGGTGTCTTGGTTTTGCAAGAAGCAAAACTCGATTTCCTTGTCCACGGCCGAGGCCGAATACATAGCCGCGGGGAGTGGATGCACACAACTCCTATGGATGAAGCAAATGCTAGTAGACTACAGATTCAACCAAGGTACTCTCACTCTCTTTTGTGATAACATGAGTGCTATTAATATTTCCAAGAATCCGGTACAACATTCTAGAACTAAGCATATTGACATCCGCCATCACTTCATTAGAGAGCTTGTTGAAAATAAATGCATAGTACTTGAACATGTAGGTACTAATGATCAACTTGCGGACTTATTTACTAAACCCTTAGATGCTACTCGATTAAAAACTCTTAGTAGATCTATTGGGATATGTCTTGTAGAGTGATGTTCTATGATTGACCCCATATGGGGAACTCAAGCAATGAGAGCTATTTTGCATTCTTGTCACTTCCAAAAAAATTGAAATAACTTGCCTCTTCTTTTAATTGTTTGAGTAAGCTTGGTTGCACATATGTATATATGTTTTCAATTCAATAAGTGTGAACCTTGCTTGTTTATAATCCATGTCATATTTATGTTCAAACATGCATTTTTGGACTAGGAGATGTATGTAGGAAGTATGATTTGAATGACCTATGATTATCTCCATGACATGATGATTCTTTAATAACATGCTAATGTCAAATGAAAAGGCATGAAATTCATATCACATGCTCACATGAAAAGCATGAATTGATGATTGCATATTCTTAAAATGCAAAACCTTGTGTGAAAGCTTATGAGACTCAAAATGAATAAAGGATCTTGTATCCATTCAAAGGAATTTACATTCCAAATGTCTCTCTTTCTTTATTGGTTGAACATGGCTACTATCATACGGATATCTTATCCGGAAAAATCAAAAAGGGTGCAAAGTCGCTCATGCCATGTTTCGCTTATAAAGTTGGATATAGTTGTTCTTAAATTGAAATCAATATATTCTATATCCTTGTTTTACTCATGACATTGGTGAAATTGGTTTGAATTCTTATTAGAAACCTTTGTCATTTGCTTTGCCAAATACCATTGTATTTTGGACTTGAATGCTACATGTCTTGTATGCAAAGCATGTTTGATTCACACATTTTCTTTCAAATAAATCTCCTTGTTTCTCTTCAATTAATTGAGGTGCATAACTTGACTTATATATATATGCAAATATCTTGCATGCTTCTATCTCTCGTTGCTATGAGTGACTCGGCTGGGGACTACTCCTTTGCCTATATCATGACAAAAAGGGGGAGTAGGATATGGTAAGGGGAGTTGCAAAATAGAGGCAATTGTGCATATTGGGGAGAACATTCGTTGAGGGGGAGTAACCCTTTGAGGGGGAGCATTGCATACACATACATTTCATAATGTTGTGCCTAAACTTTTAAAATGCAAATGCTTGTTTTTGTTCTCACTTGATTCATCTCACTTTTTACTTGTATTGGAAATGTTAGAAACTTTCTTTTCAGGGCTTGATTATTCTACAAGAGATTGAAGACTTGAAGTTTATTTTCTTTTCTCTTTGTATTGTAGAAAATCTATATTATCCCGTAGTTTCTAGTTTAATGTGAGGAATCAATGTGAGTGGTGGTTTTGTCTCGAAATAGCCAAAGGGGGAGATTGTAAGGTTCCCATTTGTTGATTGGCTCATTTCGTGGACAAATCACATATTGGGGTTCTTTGTAAGGGTAGCCTAGGCATCGGGTTTATTGTTCGAAGCCCTTTGAAGACCTCATGTTGATAAGCACCGAAGGTATATTTCTTTATGCTTACTTGTCTTGAAGAGAAAGTTGCACACACTCACAACTCATGCATATGTTTAATACTTGTAAGTTGTGTGTCTTATTTTTGTGCATTAATGTTCATTAACATCTCTTTTTGCATGTTAGTTTGATTGCATCTTGCATATCCAATTGCATTGTCATGCTTAGACTTAGGATTGCATTTTTGCATTGGGCGCTCCCAAAAGCGCTCTACAGAAGCGCTGTACGAACAGCGCCCATTGAGTGCTGTTCAGACCTGATCGATTTAATTCGGTCGCTGTTGGGTCACTAGGATTGACTTAGTGTCACCTAGGTGGATTAAAAATGATGAACCCGCTTGCTACGAGACTAACAAGTCTCAAATAGGTTCAACCAAGTCCAAAGGACTTGGTAGGTCCATAGGACCTCATACCCTTCTTTGAAGTGGTATGGAAAATTGACCCCATATGGGGAACTTAAGCAAAGAGAGCTATTTTGCATCTTGTCACTTGCAAAAAATTTGAAATATCTTATGCTTCTCTTTTTGTTGCTTGAGTTAGCTTGGTTACACTTTGTATACATATTTTCTATTCAATAAGTGTGATCAATGCTTGTATTGCAATCCATGTCATATTTATTTTCAAACATGCATTTTTGGACTAGGAGATATTTACATAGGATTTAATTTGAATGACCTATAATGATCTCCATGACATGATGATTGCTAAATGACATGCTAAATGCTAATCTTAAAAAGCATGTTTTGATGATTGCATTTCTTAACTGCAAAAAATGTGTGAAAAAGCTTATGAGACTCAAATGAAAAAGGATCTTGTATCCATTCAAGGATTTTACAATCCAAATGTCTCTCTTTCTTTATTGGTTGAACATGTCTACAATCATACGGATATCTTATCCGGAAAATCAATAGGGTGCAAAGTCACTCATGACATGTTTGGCTTATAAAGTTGGATATAGTTGTTCTTAAATTGAAATCAATGAAAACCTATATCCTTGCTTCTCTCTTGACATTGGTGAAATTGGTTTGAATTCATATTGAAAACCTTTGTCATTTGCTTTGCCAAATACCATGATATTTTGGACTTAAATGCTACATGTCTTGTATGCAAAGCAATTTTTTGATTCACACATTTTCTTTAAATAAATCTCCTTGTTTCTCTCCAATAAATTTGAGATTGCATAAAGTGACTTATATTGATTATGCATATACTAGAATGCTACTATCTCTCTTTGCCTTGAGTGACCCGGTTGGGGACTACTCCCTTGTCTATATCATGACAAAAAGGGGAGTATGTTGTGGTAAGGGGAGTTGCAAATTGTAGTAGCAATTGTGCATGTTGGGGAGAATACTAATTGAGGGGGAGTAACCCTTTGAGGGGGAGCATTGCATTCATCATACATTGCATGATGTTGTGTTTAATTTCTTAGAAATGCAAATGCTTGTTTATGTCCTCACTTGATTCATCTCACTTTTACTTGTTTTGGAAAGTTTAGAAACCTTGTTTCAGGGAATGATTGTTCTACAAGAGATTGAAGACTTCAAGTTTTATTTTTATATATCTCTTTGTATTGTAGAAAATCTTCATTGACCCATAGGTTTATTTTTGTTGTGAGGAATCAATGTGAGTGGTGGTTTTGTCACGAAATAGCCAAAGGGGGAGATTGTAAGGATTCCCGTTTTGTTGATTGGCTTATTTCGTGGTCAAACCACATGTTGGGGTTTTGAATGTAAGGGTAGTCTAAGTGATTAGTGTTGAAGATCAAAGGCCCTTCCATGACCTCAAGATACAAGCACGCCAAAGGTATAATCTCTTGTGCTTGTTTTTCTTTGAAGAGATTTAGTAGCACACACACACTTAGCATTCTTGCTATGATTGCATACTTGCTTATTTTTTATGTGCATCTCTTCACATGTCACTTTACACACTAGCACTTTGGTTGATATATCTTGTTGTGTGTATATGTGCCTTATAATTCGTTTCTCGACATTGTTCGGAAACGTCCGCGCTTGCACTAATGAGTGCTTGGTTTCGCGCGAAGACCGCCTATGGAGAATGCCCTTGGCTTCTCCTTGGTTTTCACCATTGTTGGTGATCGGCGGTTATGATCGGCGGCCTGGCCGCCGAATGAAACCGCCGTTTCAGTCCAGATTGGTCTGAAGCAATTATGCGGTCAAGATCGGCGGTCACGACCGCCGTTCGAAACCGCCGTTCATACCTGATCGATTTTAATCCCTCGGGTTTGATTCGGCGGTTGTATCGGCGGTCACGAAACCGCCGAATGAAACCGCCGTTAATGCTCTGTTCTTCACGAGCTCATTTCGGCGGTCGTCATCGGCGGCCTGGCCGCCGATTGAAACCGCCGAACGGTGCGTTTCAGGGGCAAAATTGTCTTTTCACTTGCCCTGTTCTTGATGTCTATAAATATCACACTTTCTCATTATCTGAATCAGTTCTTTGACTCTTAAGAACCCTAATCTTCAAAGATAGATTTTGAGAGAAAATCAAATCAAGAACTCAACTTTAACCACTCAAATCAAACCCCTTTTGCATCAAATTTCATATTGCATCTCCTATGTCTATATAGAGTGCATCCATGTATGGGTTTGCATCATCACAACTTGCTTGGTAAGATTTTGATTAATTTCATCTTATTGTAGTATTTTAAATACCAAGCCATCTCTTTTAAATTACTTGTATGTTTTAGATCATATGCTAAATACAAGAAAAGAGATTATTTGTGATGAATTGATTGAGTGTTGTTTTTGATAGATATCTAGGTTTTTATAATCTATGATTATCTATGCTATTTGATATGTCATTTAGCTATTGATATCTAGGGTTGATTTAAATTGAATATATCATCATCCTAGATAAGCATTTAGAGTACCCTAGCTCTTATTGCATTAATTGAATATTCATACATATTCACATAGGGTTGTGCATCTCTTTTGAGAGATTGAAGTCTTGGTCTAGGGTTGCTATTACAGGCCCGCTGGGTAGTAGTGGTGGGTTACAGACCGGGATTGGCTGTAAACATCATTACAAGTAGTGACTTCGAGGATCGAGCAAATTGGAATAGGGTTGCTAATAAAGGCCCGCTGGGTAGAAGTGAGGGGTTACAGACCGGAGTGTTAGACGAGGTCTACATAGGTTGTAAACTTCATTTCAATTAGTGATTTCGAGTTCCGAGTGTGGCGCACTATACAGCCCGTGGTTTTTCCCAGTGGTTGGGTTTTCCACGTAAACATCAAGTGTCATTTACTATTTCCGCATCTTATTACACTTGTATGTATTTTTGACTTGCTAGGGGTATTTTCGTAAAATTGACTTGCATGCGAAAATTGGGTAATAATTAGATAAAATCTATTCACCCCCCCTCTAGCTTTATATTGATAAACACACCTCGAGTATTTAATTACTTTCAGCACTGTACAAAGCGCTCTACGTACAGCGCCACTCTGTTTTCCCGTGAGAACAGAGTTGGGGCGCTGTACAAGCGCTGTACAAGAGGCGCTCTACGTACAGCGCCCAAGGCAATATTGAGGCAAACTTATCAAAACGACCACACTTTGTTTTAGCCTCCTATATATATGCCACTTTGACTTTAGGTCAATAACAAGAGTTCATATTCAGATTCCATACTTAGGAGATTTTTCAAAGAGAAGAAAAATTCCAAAGAACTCATTTTTAGTTTACTCAAACACTTTTCCATGATCATCAATCATCATCTAGCATCATCCTTGATCATCTAGATGACAACTTGCATGGATTCTTCATCATACTTTGCTTGGTAAGCTTTTCACTAATATCTTACATATTTTGTGTTTCTCTTAACAAGAAATCTCATTTAATTACTTGTATGTTATTTTATATACTTTGAATACAAGTTTGAGATTAGTATGATGTATGTTTGAGAAGTTGTATTGTGATAGCTAATTAGGTTTTGTGCTTAATCTTGATTAGCTAAACTATTTGATTTGACATGTCATTTAGTTTTGATATCTAGGATTGCTCTAATTGCATATTAATCATCTTAGATAAGCATATAGGGTTTCCCTTGCTCTATGTTGCATTTTGAATATTCATATATTCACTTAGGGTTGTTATTCTCTTCATAGAGAAAGTAAGTCTTGTGTGTAGCATCTGGGATTAGGTTGCTTAGATCGCAAGCAAATTGGACTAGGTTCACTCATACCGGGATTAGGTAGGTGTGTGATTACTTCCGGGATTAGGTTGTAATCGTTTTACATATTTAGTGGATTCGAGGTTCGAGTGTGGCTTACTTACTAGCCCGTGGTTTTTCCCGTGAGGGTTTCCACGTAAAAAATCAAGTCTTATTTAATTTCCGCATTTTATACTTGATTTATTGCTTTATCTATTTAGGTGTAAATTCGTAATTTTGACTAACACGAAAAATTGGGTAAAAAGCTTAAAATCTATTCACCCCCCCTCTAGATAGTTTTATACACACCGTGCTATAATTTGTTTCAAGATGGATTGAACCCATTCATCCACAAAGACAAGGACAAGGTATGATTCCTTATTTTACTCCTATATGTCACTTTTGTGGATTTGATGGTCATATTAGACCACATTGCTTTTGATATATTAAAATGTGTAAAACTAGAAGCATGATTGAGAAGAAAAAGAATAGAGCCAAGATGCATGCTCCTAGGAATGATAATATTGATGTGCGTAATCCTAGGACATCTAGAACCCATGTACCAAAGACCACTAAGAAAGCTAAGATTGTTTCTAGGTGGATTAAAAAGAATGAAAATGTTTGCAATGTTGCTCAAATAGCTTTGAAGGCAAATTCTTCTAATTTTTGGTATCTAGATAGTGGGTGCTCTAGGCACATGACGGGAAACAAGAATTTCTTCGAGACTCTTGTTATGGAGGAAGGAGGATGTGTCACCTTTGGTGATGGATCTAAAAAGAGAGTTGTGGGGAAAGGAACCATTTCCATTCCTGGATTACCCTCCTTATCCAATGCTTTCTTTGTTGATGGTTTGAAAGTCAATTTGATAAGCATATCACACCTTAGTGATGAAGGATATTCCATCTTATTTTATAAAGATGATTGCTCTATCCTAAAGCCCGATGGACAAACCTTGTTGAAAGGTATGAGATCTAGCGACAATTGCTACTGTCTTGAAGCTAGAATAGTCTCAAACAATGTGTCCATGGATAAGCAAATTGAGTTGTGGCATAAAAGACTTGGCCACATGAACTTTAGGGATTTACGAAACCTTGGAAAGTTCAATTGTGTGAGAGGCCTCCCTAAGCTTAGGAAGAAAGTCAATGGTGTTTGTGGACCTTGCCAACAAGGAAAACAAACCAAAAGCATGCACAAAAAGGGCAAGTATCTCTCCACCAAGGAGCCCCTAAAGCTTCTCCACATGGATCTCATGGGTCCTATGCAAACCGAGAGTTTAGGTAGAAAGAGATACATTTTTGTTTGTGTTGATGATTTCTCTAGATTTACATGGACATATTTTCTTAGAGAAAAATCCGAAACTTTTGATAAGTTTAAAATGCTTTGTACTAAAATACAAAATGAAATGAATTCTAACATTAAAAGCATTAAACGGATTAGAAGTGACCATGGGAGGGAATTTGAGAATGCCTCCTTTGAAAGCTATTGCAATAGCTTAGGCATCTCCCATGAGTTTTCAGCTCCTAGGACACCTCAACAAAATGGAGTTGTTGAGAGGAAGAATAGGGTCCTTCAAGAGATGGCCCGAGTGATATTGCTTAGCAACAATGTCCCTAGGAACCTATGGGCTGAAGCCGTCAATACGGCTTGCTATATAGGGAATCGTGTTTTCCTACGGCCCGGATCTAGAAACACCTCCTATGAGTTATGGAAGGGTAGGAAGCCAAATGTTAGCTACTTCCACACATTTGGAAGCAAATGCTACATTTTAAATGACCGTGATCAACTTGGCAAATTTGATGCTAAGAGTGATAAGGGTATCTTTATTGGCTATGCCTTGAATAGTAGAGCCTATAGAGTTTTCAACTTGAAGACTCGAACCGTCATGGAATCATCCAATGTTGTCATTGATGATACTAGGCTCAAGTTTAATGACCATGAGGAGGAGGAAGTTTTAGATGATGACTCTCCTTTGGAGAAGGTTGTGGTGACTCCCAATGTTGGGACGTCCAGTGACAATAATGAGGTCACATAACCTCTTACTAGAGTCCCTCTCTTGGACTTTAATGAAACCGCTCCATGGGTTAGAAGACTCCATAACAAAGAGGATGTTATTACAGATGTGAATGAGGGTGTTAGGACTAGGCGTCAAATAGCTAATCTCATTAGCTTTACATGCTACACCTCTCTAATTGAACCCAAAAAGGTTGATGAAGCCTTGAATGATGAATTTTGGGTTCTTGTCATGCAAGAAGAGCTAAACCAATTCGAAAGGAATGAGGTTTGGACTCTAGTTCCTAGGCCTAAAAGCTCACATGTGATAGGCACGAAGTGGATTTATAGGAACAAATCCAATGAGAATGGCAACATAGTGCGGAACAAGGCTAGGTTTGTAGCACAAGGGTACTCTTAAATTGAGGGTATCGACTTTGAGGAGACTTTTGCTCCCGTTGCTCGTTTAGAGTCCATTAGGCTTCTCTTGTCCATCTCTTGCGTGCACAAGTTCAAATTGCACCAAATGGACGTTAAGAGTGCCTTCCTCAATGGCTTCTTGCAAGAGGAAGTGTTTGTTGAACAACCCAAGGGGTTTGTGGATGCACACCACCCCAACCATGTCTATCGCCTCAAGAAGGCTCTATATGGGTTGAAACAAGCACCGAGGGCTTGGTATGAGCGCCTCACTCAATTTCTTGTTGATAATAACTACACAAAGGGTAGTGTTGACAAGACACTATTCATCAAGAAAGATAATGATGAGCTTTTCATAGCTCAAATATATGTTGATGATATAGTTTTTGGCTCCACCAACAACACCAAGGTCCAACAATTTGTTGATGTCATGTCTCATGAATTTGAGATGAGTCTTGTTAGTAAGCTTAGTTACTTCCTAGGTTTGCAAATTAGGCAATTAGATGATGGTATTTTCATAACCCAAGCCAAATATGCCAAAAACCTAGTGAAGAAGTTTGGTCTAGAAAATGCCAAACATTGTGATACACCTATGAGTACCACTTTGAAGCTAAGCAAGGATGCTAGTGGTAAAAGTGTGAAACAAACTCTATATCGGGGCATGATAGGTAGCTTGCTTTATTTGACCGCAAGTAGGCTCGATATATCTTTTAGTTTGGGTGTGTGTGCTAGGTACCAAGCGGATCCCAAGGAGTCCCATCTCTCTTCCGTAAAGAGAATCATTCGCTATATGAATGGGACATCCAACTATGGGATTTGGTACTCTTTTGACATTAATGCTAGTCTTGTAGGCTTTAGTGATGCGGATTGGGCAGGAAATTGCGATGATAGGAAGAGCACATCGGGCGGTTGCTTCTTTCTAGGCAACAACTTGGTGTCTTGGTTTTGCAAGAAGCAAAACTCGATTTCCTTGTCCACGGCCTAGGCTGAGTACATAGCCGCGGGGAGTGGATGCACACAACTCCTATGGATGAAGCAAATGCTAGTAGACTACGGATTCAACCAAGGTACACTCACTCTCTTTTGTGATAACATGAGTGCCATTAATATTTCCAAGAATCCGGTACAACATTCTAGAACTAAGCATATTGACATCCGCCATCACTTCATTAGAGAGCTTGTTGAAAATAAATGCATAGTACTTGAACATGTAGGTACTAATGATCAACTTGCGGACCTATTTACTAAACCCTTAGATTCTACTCGATTTAAAACACTAAGTATATCTATTGGGATATGTCTTGTGGAGTGATGAGTTTTGTGATCGACCCCATATGGGGAACTCAAGCAAAGAGAGCTATTTTGCATTCTTGTAACTTGCAAAAAATTCGAAATAACTTATGCCTCTTCTTTTAATTGCTTGAGTAAGCTTGGTTGCACATATGTATATATATATTCAATTCAATAAGTGTGAACCTTGCTTGTTTACAATCCATGTCATATTTATGTTCAAACATGCATTTTTGGACTAGGAGATGTACAAAGGAAGTATGATTTGAATGACCTATGGTTATCTCCATGACATGATGATTCTTTTATAACATGCTAATGTCAAATGAAAAAGCATGAAATTCATATAACATGCTCACATGAAAAGCATGATTTGATGATTGCATATTCTTAAAATGCAAAACTTGTATGAAAGCTTATGAGACTCAAAGTGAATAAAGGATCTTGTATCCGTTCAAAGGATTTAAAAAATCCAAATGTCTCTCTTTCTTTATTGGTTGAACATGGCTACTATCATACGGATATCTTATCCGGAAAAATCAATTAGGGTGCAAAGTCGCTCATGCCATGTTTCGCTTATAAAGTTGGATATAGTTGCTCTTAAATTGAAATCAATAAAATCTCTATATCCTTGCTTTTCTCATGACATTGGTGAAATTGGTTTGAATTCTTATTAGAAACCTTTGTCATTTGCTTTGTCAAATACCCTTGTATTTTGGACTTGAATGCTACATGTCTTGTATGCAAAACATGTTTGATTCACACATTTTCTTCAAATAAATCTCCTTGTTTCTCTCCACTTAATTGAGATGCATAAAGTGACTTATATTGATTATGCAAATGTCTTGCATGCTACTATCTCTCTTTGCTATGAGTGACCCGGTTGGGGACTACTCATTTGCCTATATCAAGACAAAAAGGGGGAGTAGGATATGGTAAGGGGAGTTGCAAATTGTAGTAGCAATTGTGCTTGTTGGGGAGAATATACATTGAGGGGGAGTAACCCGTTGAGGGGGAGCATTGCATACACATACATTGCATGATGTTGTGCCTAATCTTTTAATATGCAAATGCTTGTTTTTTGTTCTCACTTGATTAATCTCACTTTTTACTTGTATTGGAAATGTTAGAAACTTTATTTTCAGGGATTGATTATTCTACAAGAGGTTGAAGACTTCAAGTTGCATTTTCTTATCTCTTTGTAATGTAGAATATCACTATAGTCCCGTAGTTTCTATTTTTTTTGTGAGGAATCAATGTGAGTGGTGGTTTTGTCACGAAATAGCCAAAAGGGGAGATTGTAAGGTTCCCATTTGTTGATTTGCTCATTTCGTGGACAAACCACATGTTGGGGTTTTTTGTAAGGGTAGCTTAAGTGTTTGTGTTATTGCTCAATGCCCTTTGAAGACCTCGTCTTGATAAGCACCGACGGTATATTTCTATGTGCTTACTTGTCTTAAAGAGATAGTTGCACACACTCACAACTCATGCATATGTTTAATTCTTGTATGTTGTGTGTCTTATTTTTGTGCATTAATGTTCATTAACATCTCTTCTTACTTGTCATTTTGATTGCATCTTGCATATCCAATTGCCTTGTCATGCTTAGACTTAGGATTGCATTTTTGCACTGGGCGCTCCCAAAAGCGCTCTACAAAAGCGATGTACGAACAGCGCCCATCAAGCGCTGTTCAGACCTGATCGATTTAATTCGGTCGCTATTGGGTCGCTGTACAAAGCGCTGTACGTACAGCGCCACTCTGTTTTCCCGAGAGAACAGAGTTGGGGCACTGTACAGGCGCTGTACAGAAGCGCTCTACGTACAGCGCTCTACGTACAGCGCCCAAGGCAATTTCAGGCCAACTTATTCAAAACGACCACACTTTGATTTGGCCCCCTATATATATGCCACTTTGACTTTAGGTCAATCAAGAGAGTTCATATTCAGAATTCATACTTAGGATATTTTTCAAGAGAAGAAAAAATTCCAAGAACTCATTTTTTATTTACTCAAACACTTTTTCATGATCATCAATCATCATCTAGCATCATCCTTGATCATCTAGATGTCTCTTTGCATGGATTCTTCATCACACTTTGCTTGGTAAGCTTTTCACTAATATCTTACATATTTTGTGTTTTTCTTAACAAGCATTCTCAATTTATTACTTGTATGATTTTCATATATCTTTTTATACAAGATTGAGATTAGTGTGTTGTATGTTTGAGAAGTTGTATTGTGATAGCTAATTAGGTTTTGTGCTTAAATCTTGATTAACTAAACTATTTGACATGTCATTTAGTTTTAATATCTAGGATTGTTATAATTGCATATTCATCATCTCAGATAAGCATATAGGGTCTCCCTTGCTCTATGTTGCATTTGGATATTCATATATTCACTTAAGGTGTTATTCTCTTCATTGAGAATGTGTAGCTTCCGGGATTAGGTTGCTTAGATCGCAAGCAAATTGGACTAGGTTCACTTATACCGGGATTAGGTAGATGTGTGATTACTTCCGGGATTAGGTTGTAATCGTTTTACACATTTAGTGGATTCGAGGTTCGAGTGTGGCTTACTTACTAGCCCGTGGTTTTTCCCGTGAGGGTTTCCACATAAAAATCAAGTGTTATTTAATTTCCGCATTTTATACTTGATTTATTGCTTTATCTATTTAGGGGTAATTTTGTAATATTGACTTCACACGAAAAATTGGGTAATAAGTTTAAAATCTATTCACCCCCCTCTAGATAGTTTTATACACACCGTGCTATAATTTGTTTCAGTGGAGACTCCCAATGTTAGGACGTCTAATGGTAATTATGAGGACACACAACCTATTGATAGAGTTCCTCTCTTGAACTCTAAAGAACCCGCTCCATGGGTTAGACAACTCCATGATAAAAATGACATCATTGGAGAGGTTAATGAGGGTGTTAGAACTAGGCATCAAATAGCTAATCTAATTAGCCACACATGCTACACCTCTCAAATAGAACCCAAAAAGGTTGATGAAGCCTTAAATGATGAATTTTGGGTTCTTGCCATGCACGAATAGCTAAACTAATTCGAAAGGAATGAGGTTTGGACTCTAGTTCCTAGGCCTAAGAACACACATGTTATAGGCACCAAGTGGATCTATAGGAACAAATCCGATGAGGATGGCAACATAGTGCGGAACAAGGCTAGACTTGTAGCACAAGGGTACTCTCAAATTGAGGGTATCGACTTTGAGGAGACATTTGCTCCCGTTGCCCATTTAGAGTCCATTAGGCTTCTCTTGTCCATCTCGTGTATTCACAAGTTCAAATTACATCAAATGGATGTCAAGAGTGCCTTCCTCAATGGCTTCTTACAAGAGGAAGTGTTTGTTGAATAACCCAAGGGGTTTGTGGATGCATACCACCCCAACCATGTCTATCGCCTCAAAAAGGCTTTATATGGGTTGAAACAAGCACCAATGGCTTGGTATGAGCGCCTCACTCAATTTCTTGTTGACAATGAATACATAAAAGGTAGTGTTGACAAGACCTTGTTCATCAAGAGAAACAAAGATGAGTTATTTATAGCTCAAATCTATATTGATGACATTGTATTTGGCTCAACCAACAACACCAAAGTCCAACAATTTGTTAATGTCATATCTCATGAATTTGAGATGAGTCTTGTTGGTGAGCTTAGTTACTTCCTAGGTTTGCAAATTAGGCAAATGAATGATGGGATTTTTATAACCCAAGCCAAATATGCTAAGAACCTAGTGAAGAAGTTTGGTCTTGAGAATGCCAAACATTGTGATAAACCCATGAGTACCACTTTGAAGCTAAGCAAGGATGCTAGTGGTAAAAGTGTGGAGCAAACGTTATATCGTGGCAAGATTGGTAGCTTGCTTTATTTGACCGCAAGTAGGCCTGATATCTCTTTTAGTGTGGGTGTGGGTGTGGGTGTGTGTGCTAGGTACCAAGTGGATCCTAAGGAGTCCCATCTCTCTTCCGTAAAGAGAATCATTCGCTATGTGAATGGGACATCAAACTATGGGATTTGGTACTCTTTTGACACTAATGCTAGTCTTGTAGGCTTTAGTGATGCGGATTGGGCAGGAAATTACGATGATAGGAAGAGCACATCGGGCAGTTGCTTCTTTCTAGGCAACAATTTGGTGTCTTGGTTTTGCAAGAAGCAAAACTCGATTTCCTTGTCCACGGCCGAGGCCGAGTACATAGCCGCGGGGAGTGGATGCACACAACTCCTATAGATGAAGCAAATGCTAGTAGACTACAGATTCAACCAAGGTACACTCACTCTCTTTTGTGATAACATGAGTGCCATTAATATTTCCAAGAATCCGGTGCAACATTCTAGAACTAAGCATATTGACATCCACCATCATTTCATTAGAGAGCTTGTTGAAAATAAATGCATAGTACTTGAACATGTAGGTACTAATGATCAACTTGCGGACCTATTTACTAAACCCTTAGATGCTACTCGATTTAAAACACTAAGTAGATCTATTGGGATATGTCTTGTGGAGTGATGAGTTTTGTGATTGACCCCATATGGGGAACTCAAGCAAAGAGAGCTATTTTGCATTCTTGTAACTTGCAAAAAATTCGAAATAACTTATGCCTCTTCTTTTAATTGCTTGAGTAAGCTTGGTTGCACATATGTATATATGTTTTCAATTCAATAAGTGTGAACCTTGCTTGTTTACAATCCATGTCATATTTATGTTCAAACATGCATTTTTGGACTAGGAGATGTACATAGAAAGTTTGATTTGAATGACCTATAGTTATCTCCATGACATGATGATTCTTTTATAACATGCTAATGTCAAATGAAAAAGCATGAAATTCATATAACATGCTCACATGAAAAGCATGAATTGATGATTGCATTTTCTTAAAATGCAAAACTTGTGTGAAAAAGCTTATGAGACTCAAAATGAATAAAGGATCTTGTATCAGTTCAAAGGAATTTATATTCCAAATGTCTCTCTTTCTTTATTGGTTGAACATGGCTACTATCATACGGATATCTTATCCGAAAAAATCAAATAGGGTGCAAAGTCGCTCATGCCATGTTTCGCTTATAAAGTTGGATATAGTTGCTCATAAATTAAAATCAATGAAAACTCTATATCCTTGCTTTTCTCATGACAATGGTGAAATTAGTTTGAATTCTTATTAGAAACCTTTGTCATTTGCTTTGCCAAATACCCTTGTATTTTGGACTTGAATGTTACATGTCTTATATGCAAAGCATGTTTGATTCACACATTTTCTCAAATAAATCTCCTTGTTTCTCTTCAATTAATTTGGGATGCATAAATTGACTTATATTATTATGCAATTATCTTGCATGCTACTATCTCTCTTTGCTAAGAGTGACCCGGTTGGGGACTACTCCTTGCCTATATCATGACAAAAAGGGGGAGTAGGATATGGTAAGGGGAGTTGCAAATTGTAGTAGCAATTGTGCATGATTGGGGAGAACATACATTGAGGGGGAGTAACCCGTTGAGGGGGAGCATTGCATACACATACATTGCATAATGTTGTGCCTAATCTTTTAAAAATGCAAATGCTTGTTTTTGTTCTCACTTGATTGATCTCACTTTTTACTTGTATTGGAAATGTTAGAAACTTTATTTTCAGGGATTGATTATTCTACAAGAGGTTGAAGACTTCAAGTTGCATTTTCTTATCTCTTTGTAATGTAGAATATCTTTGTAGTCCCGTAGTTTCTATTTTTTTTTTTTTTGTGAGGAATCAATGTGAGTGGTGGTTTTGTCACGAAATAGCCAAATGGGGAGATTGTAAGGTTCCCATTTGTTGATTGGCTCATTTCGTGGACAAACCACATGTTGGGGTTCTTTGTAAGGGTAGCTTAGGTGTTGTTGTTATTGCTCAAGCCTTTTAAAGACCTCGTCTTGATAAGCACCGAAGGTAAATTTCTATGTGCTTACTTTTCTTTGAAGAGATTTAGATTGCACACACTCACTTAGCATTCTTGCATTTGTGTGCTTTCTCTTCACCTGTCACATTTCACACTTGCACTTATATGTTATATTTTGTTGTGTGTATTTCAGTCTTGTAATTAGTTTCCCGATAGTATTCGGAAACGTCCGCGCATGCACTAGAATTTGCTTGGTTTTGCGCGAAGACCGCCTACGGAGAATGCCCTTGGCTTCTCCTTAGTTTTCACCTATATTGGTGATCGGCGGTTATGATCGGCGACCTGGCCACCGAATGAAACCATCGTTTGCTTCCAGAAGTATCTGGAGCAATTCTGCGGTTACAATCGGTGGTCACGATCGCCGTTCGAAATTGCCGTTCGAAACCGCCATTCAGACCTGATTGATTTATCTCTCGGTTTGATTCGGTGGTTGAATCAGCGGTTACTAAACCGCCGAATGAAACCGTCGATTGAAACCGCCGTTCATACCTGATTGATTTATTCTCTCGGTTTGATTCAGCGGTTAGATCGGCAATCACGAAACCGCCGAATTAAACCGCCGTTGTTCCCCTGTTCCTCTCAGGTTCAATTCGGCGGTTGTAAACGGTGGCCTGGCTGCCGATTGAAACCGCCGATCGGTGCGTTTCAGAGGTAAACTTGTCTTTTCACATGCTCTGTTTTTCATGCCTATAAATACATCACTTTCTCTTATTCTGAGTGTGACTCTTTAATCATCAAGAACCCTACTTTTAAAAGAGAGATTTTTAAGAGAGAAAGCAACCAAGTTTGCTCATTTAAACACTCAAACAAAAAAATTCATTTGCATCAAAGTTCATCTAGCATTCTCTAGCATATCTAGGATGCTTGCTTGCATGGGTCTTTTATTATCACACTTGCTTTGGTAAGTTTTTCACTATTATCATATATAATTAGTGTTCTATTTATTATGGCATCTATTTTATTACTTGATTGTTCTTAGATTGAATTCTAATATTTAAGATAGAGATTGTTGTGTTGATTTGATTGAGTATTGTTTTGTAATAGATATCTAGGTTTCTATAATCTATGATTATCTAAGCTAATTGACATGTCATTTAGCTTTAATATCTAGAATTGTTCTAATTGCAAATTCATTATCTTATATAAGCATATAGGGTTTCCCTTGCTCTATGTTGCATTTGAATATTCATATATTCACTTAGGGTGTTAATCTCTTTTTAGAGAATTAAGTCTTGTGTTGTGACCGGGATTAGGTTGCTTAATTCGCAAGCAATCGGACTAGGTTCACTTATACCGGGATTAGGTAGGTGTGTGATTACTTCCAGGATTAGGTTGTAATTTCATCACATTTAGTGAATTCGAGGTTCGAGTGTGGCTTACTTAACAGCCCATGGTTTTTCCCATGAGGGTTTCCATGTAAATATCAAGTGTTGTTTTAATTTCCGCACAATATTACACTTGCTATATTTTATTGACTATTAGGGGTATTTTCGTAATCTTGTCCTTAAACGAAAATTAGGTAAAATTAGTTAAAATCTATTCACCCCCCCCCCCCCCCCCCCCCCCCCCCCCCCCCCCCCTCCCCTCTCTAGATTAATAGTTTACACACCGTGAGAACTTTCAATATCTCTCTCATTCTTCAGAGCCAAATGATGTCTTGATTTTCTGCAATAAACCGATCTTTACTCGTGAGTCATCATTTGTAATTGAATCAACTTCTTTTCATTTTCTTTTGTGATCATCTTATTGAATCATCTTATTTGATCAATGAAAAGTGTTAAGGATGATGTTGATTCATGTTCTAGGTTTGTTTGTTTGATTGATTTTTGAGTTTAAGCTTTGTGATCATATTTGAACATCTTTTAGCTAAACTTGATTAACATGAAATTGATTATAGAAAAGCTTTATGTAATGAGCTTGATTGTTGATTTCTAGATTTAGTTTCATGTTTCTAAGAACTAGGATTTTTGATTGTGATATTGACTATTCTAATCTAGTTCTTATTGATCCATATGCTTAGATTTCTAGATAACTTTGTGATTGATTATTGAAAGCATATTCTAGTTATCTAATTGCATGTTCATAGAGTTTGTGTGATCTACTTGCTCTATTTGATTGTGTTTGCATCATTTGCATCACTTAGATCATATTGCCTTGTAATAGGTGGAAGTCTCTTTTCAAAGTGAGTAAAGCTTTGTTTAGAGCAAGAAGACTTGACTAGGACAAGTGATTTGGATAGTCAAACAAGAAGTCTTAGTTAGGATCAAGGTGATCCAGATAACTAAGCAAGAAGCCTTGTATAGGATCAAGTGGATCTAGATAGACAAGCAAGAATCTTCCTAGAGACGTGAGCGTCTTGGATAGGAAGTTGCTTCCTAGAGGTGTGATAGTCACATCTTGGATAGGAAGTAGGCAAAGTGATTCACTAGGCCCGATGGTGGTATTAACCCGTGGATGTTTCCTCTTCGGAGGTTTTGCTATGTAAAAATCTCTTGTGTTGATTTTAGTGCTTTTAGTTTCTTTACATACTTTAACTTGTATTGTGTTAACACTTGTCTAACTGAATTCATATTAACCTGTTAAAACAATCTACTTGTTAAATACTCTAAGTGTGTATAAATTGCCCCCACCAGGTATATTTTACACTTTACACTATAAGTGGTGTAGAGAATTTCAACATAAGCAAGCATGGCTTGATGTCGTGGAGATTTGATTCCATGAATTACGGGCTTATGGCTGACATGATAAGCCAAATAAAATTACCCCAAACACATACAAATAGTGAAAATCAGTTAATAGACATCGAGACTCCCTATCATTGAAGGAGACTAACAATTCTGATAGTTTGATTTGGACTGATTTGTAAAAAGACTACACCCTTGGTAACAGTTAAAGATGATTTAAAATTCAAAAAAAAGGAAAATATAAGTTAGGAGTTTAAAAAAAAAAAAAAAAAAAAAATTGATTGAATTCAAAAGATCTAGTACGCTCCTCCTTTAAGTTCTAGTTAGAGCCTCTCAAATCTTCTCTTAATTTTATTTCTCTATTTTTTGATAATAAAATCTATTTCTTTTTTATATATATAGTGAGTCTCTCATAAGGGATTCTTTATTTTAATTTCATTAAGGACTTTAATGAAATCATATCGATTTTTTGAATTTTGATATGAATTTTTTGTAGATGATAAGTTTATTGAAATCTACCTATTAATAAAATTTGAGAATTTTTTTAATTACTATAACTATTTTTCTTGAATTTTATTATATTTCGTCCATTTTTTTGATGCTTTCATATTTAAAAAAATTGAGATAAATAGTTTTAGTGCTTGAAAAAATTGCAGGCTTTATAGAAAGGTACATTTTATTGAACTAATCATCCACAAAAAAAAATTCAAATCAAAATTCATAAAAATTGATATGATTTCATCACGGTCCTCACTGAAATTAAAATAAGGAATTCTTTATGAGAAACTCATTATATATATATATATAAATTTTATATTTTATATTATCTTTTATTTTAATTATCGGAAATGTCCTTGAAGCCCCTTATATGTTAATAGGGTCTCAATGTCTAATAATTTATTTCGCCATATGTGTGTATTATGGCCATAGTTTAGGGATGAAAGTGTATTTTTCCCCAAGTTAAAATGTGTTCTTCAAAGTTCAAACACATCTTACGTGAACCGAAAGGTAAAATGCTTTTCAAAACAGTGCTCTTGAGTCTTGATTTGATCATTATTATTTGTGCCTCGTCGCTTTCACAGTTTCACGAAGATGCCACGAAATTTTATAAAATAGCAGGAAGATTCCAATGTTGTCATCTGTCAGACTGTCACTGTCAACTTTATACAGTAATAATTGTGATATGACATGTTTCAAAAAAGCAGTCGAACAATTATATTCAATCATTTTCATGCAGATTCTGGTGGGCATGTGCTTCACTTGTGAGTTGTGACTTAGGAAGTACGGATACTTTATTTGGTGGAGGTAACTTATATCGAATTCATATCCAGTTCGGATACTCTCTAAATACTTCAGGATACGTATCCGATATGCCAAATGTCGTATCTGGTGATTTTTTCACAAGTTTGACTAGGGGATATTTGGGAGATACTTGAAGGATACTTAGGGGATACTTGGAGGATACTTAGGGGATACTTGGAGGATACGTTTAGGGAAATATTATAATTATTTTAGTATAAAACGGGGTCAAATTATAATTTTAAAATATTAGGGGTCAAAATGAAATTGTAAGGAAATTTTGTCTTTGATTCCATTGACATAGAGAATACCGGGATACTTGAGATTGTAAACCTTTCTCTTGATGAACCAGAGTTAGATGCTGAATTATTTAGATCATTTAACAATGTGAATGATGATAATGAAGTTAATTAAGAATTTAAAATATGTTTTATGAGTTTTTTTTTTTAATGTATTATTTGGATTTTATAATATATTATGACTTATATGACATATGTTTTATTTGGATTTTATAATATGTTCGACTTATGTGACATGTTTTATTTGGATCATGTAATATGTTACATTGTTATGACTTATGTAGTTATGTGACATGTTTTATTTGGATTATGAATATGTTTTGATTTTGAATGAATTATCAAATATGTTTTTAAATATTATTATTATTTTTTAAATATAAATATATATTATTTTAATTGACGTATCCTGCCATATCCGCATCCTAGTTTTTAAAGATTTACCGTATCCCCATATCGTGCCGTATCCGTATCCGTGCTACATAGGTTGTGACTATAAATATGTGGTTTTGGATACAAATTAAATATTTCTCATTGAAAACCTATCTATAGTTAGTATGGCGATATTCACAAGGACGCTAACAAGAGTTGATATTGAGAGAAGACTGACGATTCCCAGATATTGTGTTGGAGCTTTCCCAGCTGTCCAAGAGAGCCAAGCAGTTGAATTGAAGGTGAATGATGAGATGGGACACGTGTGGACATTTCGTTGCTCTCTTCAATCTGCCATCAACCCAAGGCTTGTTTTCAGCTCAGGATGGCTTCATTTTGCTAGCAGTAAACATCTCCATGTTGGTGATACTATCGTTATTCACAGGGAGGTCGACCAGGATAATACAGATGCACCTTACAAAATTGAAGTTAGAAAAAACCCACAATAATTCTCAATAATATTCTAAGTATATATGTCAGAAAAAGCTGAAGCCAATGACTGCCACATCGGATTTCTGTTTAGTGAAGAAAACAGATCGATTCTCCATAATAAGTTATCTGTCGAATATTTTGTCACATTTTTTCAGTAGAATTTTCGTGAGAAAGTCCTCGGAGTTCAATAATTAGTTATAAGCATTTGTTTTCTTATGTTGGGAAATGCTTCTCTGATGTATAAATTCAATTTCAATAAAAACTCCAATGCATCTGACGAATAAAATTGTTTTATTTATTTTTATTTTTGTAGGCAGCAAAAAAGATAAATATAGTATCATAAATAAATAAAATCGATGTATTGAGAATTTCAGGAAACGTATGTAAGTACATGTCACCTTCACCAATATTCTCATAAATAAATAACTTTTGTTGGGCGCCTTATATATGAAATAAGGATTCACTTTTTCGAGATTTATTGTACTGAAAGTCAAGGTTGTTGTTTGGTGAATTGCTGATGTAATGAAAATTGTTTATGGTGATTTTTGGATCGTTGAAAAGTCAATCCGCCAATAATAACACGTAAGCAAATCGAAGGCTTGACCGGTCAAAGTGAGATGGCCAAAACTTCTCTCATCTACGTGGATGTGATGTAGTCGCCGAAATAGCCTGCTATGAGTGGCTAACTCAACGAGAATGATGGCTTGTAGAATAATATAGAGAAAAGCAATAAAGTAAAGACACAAGGTTTCCGTGAAAAACCCTAAGGCAGGGAAAAAGTGGTTACCGGAGACAGTGAGAAAAATATCACTATGTTTTGGAGATTACACACTCAATACTTTCCTTCTCTCGAATACTTGCTGATGTTGTAATACAATGATTTCCACTGGTATTTATATGAGGTGATAGGGTGCTGCTCTAATCCTTGCCGTGTAAGTAACGTATTCATAGTTAGAATCCTTACAGGATTCTTGTCAAGTAGCCCGTTTAGGACTTGTTTTCTGTTTGGTGTTTATCCTTTTAGATGCTTTGAGTTACTTGCCGATTAGAACTCTCTGACACTTACGAGGAAATAATGATATTTCCTTGTTGGAGTGTGATTCTCAGATTCCATATCTAAGTGAATCTACGCTTGATAAGGCTTATCTTGATGAGATTGTGCTTCCTTGTCTGTTGAGGAGATCTTGCTGAATAGATATCTTCGGTGAGTAAAACTCTAACTGAATAGGATCCCTTAGCCGAGTAAGCTAATTATGCCGAGTAGGTCTTATCTGCCGAATAGGTTCTACTTGCAGATTGTATCTCATGTGGTGCTACCACACGTTCCTATTGATCATTTGATGATGTGTCTCCTGTTTGACTTTTGGTGACGTGACCTACTATATTTCCACATTATCGGCTATCTTTACTGATATGTCATGCTGTTGAAAAATCCCTATAACACAAATAATGCATCCTTTCTTTCTGGATAAATTCCTTTCTAGCTTTACAAATAATTTAAGTTTGTAACTAACAGCAAGAGTTATTAACTTATTATCCTTTTCTATCTTATTTTTTTTAGTCAAGGTTTTTTTTTTTTTTTTTTTTTTTTTGTTTTTTTTTTTTAAAGAATAATCAAACATTTGACTGCAGAAGAGAGACAAACAAACAAATAAATTTTGACAATTTAATATCTTTTATGCTTATATGTAATAATTTTTTTTTTTTTTTTTTAAGAGGGAGTAACAAAATTAATTAGGAAATACAAAACTTGGAAATTGTCATATACAAATAAATTAAATTATCCTTAAGTCAAACAGTAGATTTAAGATCCACATGGATATTTTACCTCATTTTTATTTATTTCATTCATTTGTTTTATACTTTTATTAAGAGTACTGATTCGATTTTAATAAATTTAAAATTAAATTATACCGATTTAGTGTTTAATAATTGTTTTGAAGTGTAACATTTCTTAAACAAATTCACATTTTAAATGTCAAAATCCCATTGTCTTGATGTTGCAGAAGACTTTTTAATCTCCGTCAATTTGCCAAGGTTCCTTATATATATTATGAACCTTGTATATATTATTTTACCATTGTCCATAAAATAGTAAAGGTGCAGGTGATTATGCCAAAATTGTGTTCTATTTTGACCCTCATTTTTTAGCTTTTGTGCTCGTTTTCGAGCATGTTTGTGTATATAATGTGTTGTTGAGCCTTGTGTAGGTTATATTCCCTAAGCAAGGTGTTTAAGCTTTAAGTGAAGATTGGAAGGCAAAAATGAGCATAAAGTGCATCACTGAAGATTCTAGAAAGTGCACAGTGCGCAGGTCCCTACCCGCGCACTACCCGCGCAGCAGAGAGCCAGAAGTCATCAAGTTGCGGTGCACGGGTACTACGCAAGTGACCTTACCCGCGCACTTCCAAGACCTCGCTGGTCCACACCAACGCATCAACCACGCAACAGAGAGCTAGAAGTCATCGAGTTGTAGTGCACAGGTCTACTACGCGGGTTCATACCCGTACACTACCCGTGCATATTGGGCGAGAACTGGTTCAAGCTCAGCTCAGAGACGGGTTTCAGCCATTTTTAGAGGAGCAAAGTTGTCCTTTCATGCCTAATTCGTGCCCTAGCCTTCCAAACATATAAATACACCACTTTCTTCATGAGCAAAGATATCTAATCCCTAACCTAGACAAATCCTCTATACACTTCATCTTCTTCATCAATAAAAGAGAGGGATAAGCTTCAAAGACATCCATAGAGGTTTTTCCTCCATGGATGCCTCACCATCACCACCTTCCACCTTCCACCTTCAACCACCCATCCTTGGAGGAGATTCAAGAGGAAAAAGTCATCCTTTCTTGTCTATAAGGAGAAGGAACTTCAATGGAGCTTGGAGATTCGAGATGAAAATCGAGTTATCTTTGAGCTTGGAGATCCGAGATTGACACCTTGGGTTTTCTCTTTTACTCTTCTCTTGTATTTTCTTCTTTGATGTGTTTCCTGTTGGAATTTTTGCCCTAAAGCTTGTAATATGTAAATGATGATTAATTATAAATAAAGAAGTAGTCCTTTTCATTCTATTTATGTCTCATACTTTTATATTATATGTGCTAAACATCCAATATTGCCAGATGTAATCTCGAATTGAGTATATGAGTGTCATATATAGAGGAATTCAGTTTGATACATGCAATCTAAAAAGTCCGTAGAGAGAAAATGAAGTTGGGTACTTTATTTGTGGTTAATCTACAGTTGCGCTCCATTCCATAATATACGGTGGTCTTATCATAGATGTAAGGATTCCCGTTGTTTTTTAATTGGCTTATTTCGTGATCAAACCATATGTGGGGATTCTTTGTAAGGGTAGTTTAGATGTTGTTGTTATTGCTTAGGCCCTTTGAAGACCTCATTATTGACAAGCACCAAAGGTAATACTCTAAGTGCTTTCTTGTCTTGAAGAGATAGTTGCACACACTCACAACTCATGCATATGTTTAATCTTTGTATGTTGTGTTTCTTTTTGTTGTGCATCAATGCCTATTTTCATCTCTTCTTGCTTGTTATTATGATTGCATCTTATGTTTATAACATCATAGCATTTAGGCTTTTAGGATGCATCTTAGTTTACCTTTGTTCCCCTTGCATGATTGCTTGTGGGGTTCAAAGTTGTGGGCTGTGCGCTGGTCCACCTGCGCCTGTCGTCCAACGCCGCTCACCGGCGTAAAACGCCCAGTGGCGTGCCGCTGGTCGTGCGCTGGTCCGCACCAGCGCAGGCCACCAGCGTAGATCGTCCAGTTCTCTGTCGCCGGTCGTGCGCTGGTCCACACCAGCGCAAGGCCACCAGCGCTGATCGCCCAGTATGGCTCCGCTGGTATGGCGCCTGTGTGAGCGCATGTCGTCCAGCGCCAAAGCAAAAATGTGCGTGTGCGCTGGTCCTACGCCTGTCGTCCAGCGCAGGCCCACCAGCGCATAGAGCATTTTTCTGGCGCGTTTTCAAAACGACCTCACTTCACTTATGGCCTCTATATATATGCTAACTTGATTTTATGTCATTTAGAAGAGTTCTTATTCATGCTTCATACTTAGGATATTTTTCAAGAGAAGAAAAATACACAAAGAACTCATTTTTAATCACTCAAACACTTTTTCATGATCATCAATCATCATCTAGCATCATCTTAGATCATCTAGATGTCATCTTGCATGGAATCTTCATCATACTTTGCTTGGTAAGTTTTTCACTAATATCTTACATGTTTTGTGTTTCTCTTATCTAGCAATCTCAATTAATTACTTGTTTGTTATTTTGTATGCTTTGGATACAATATTGAGATGAGTATGATGTATGTTTGAGAAGTTGTATTGTGCTAGCATATTAGGTTTTGTGCTTAATATTGATTAGCTAAACTAATTGACATGTCATTTAGTTTTGATATCTAGGATTGTTCTTAATTGCATATTAATCATCTTAGATAAGCATATAGGGTTTCCCTTACTCTATGTTGCATTTTGGATATTCACATATATTCACTTAGGGTTGTATTCTCTTCTAGAGAAAGTAAGTCTTGTGTGTAGCAACCGGGATTAGGTTGCTTAGATCGCAAGCAAATAGGACTAGGTTCACTCATACCGGGATTAGGTAGGTGTGTGATTACTTCCGGGATTAGGTTGTAATCGTTTGCACATTTAGTGGATTCGAGGTTCGAGTGTGGCTTACTTACATAGCCCGTGGATTTTCCCGTAAGGGTTTCCACGTAAACACCAAGTGTTGTTTTAATTTCCGCACCATATTACACTTGCTTGTTTATATTATCTTGAGGGCATTTTCATAATTTTGACTAACACGAAAAATTGGGTAAAAAGCGTAAAATCTATTCACCCCCCCTCTAGATAGCTTTATACACACCGTGCTTTAATTAGTTTCAATTGGTATCAGAGCGGGTTCCTAGACATACATAGGTGATCCTTGCTCATTTTGGTGTGTTTTGCATCTTGTGTGATTTTTTGATTTATTCATACATTTTGCATTCATCTCATTTGCATTCATCCAAACACTATGAGTGGTTTCGGGATGAGCAAAGAGGGAGCGTCGAGCGTGAGGCCACCGTTGCTCACCGGCGATAATTACTCCTCATGGAAGGGGAAGATGGAAGCATACATATGCCAAATCCATGATAGGGCATGGATGGCGGTTGAAGATGGATATGCTCCACCTATGATGACTTCTACGGATGGAGGAGAAGAAGTTCTCAAGCCTAAGGCACAGTGGAGTCCTCAAGAATTTATTGACTCCATGTGGAACAACAAGGCTATTCATGCCATCCGATGTGCAGTGAGTGAAAATCAGTACAAACTGATTCAAATTACTAGGATTGCTAAAGAGGCATGGGACATCCTAGAAGTTGCACATGAAGGCACCGAGGTTGTCAAGGACTCAAAGCTTCAAGTCCTTCAAACTCGGTTTGAGACCATTAGGATGGAAGAGCACGAGCACTTCAATGACTTCCAAGTGAGACTAATGGACATTGTGAACCAAAGTCACCAACTTGGTGATCCTTACTCGGATAGAAGAATCAAGCAAAAGATCATGCGATCACTTCCCGAGAGGTTCGAACCCAAAGTGACGGCTTTAGAAGAAAATGACACTTACAAGGAAATGAAGCCGAGTGAAGTCATTGGAAGACTTCTAGCCTATGAATCAAGAAAGGCTACCACATCTCCTCCTAAGAAGAAAAAGAATATTGCCTTGAAGACATCCAAGATGGAAGAGGAGGAGGATGACTCATATGAAGACATGGCACTCATTGCCAAGGGATTCAAGAAGTTCTTGAATCTTCAAAAGAGTGATTATGGCTCAAAGGGGAATGACTTCAAGAAGAAGAAGTCCACTATTAAGAATGTCAAGCCATATCATGAGATGTCTTCAAGAGAGAAGATTCAATGCTACGAATGTGGAGGATTCGGGCATATCTCCAAGGAATATGCTAACTTGGAAGATGAAAGAGAGGAGACCGCCACTTCAAGTGAAAGTGATGAAGAGATTGTGGCAAAATTCTTGGCATTAGGTTGCTCTCACAAGCGGGACAACAAAGTGAAAGTTGTTGAAGGAAGTCCCTCAAGCTTGAATGATTGTGAGAACAACTATTTTGCCTTTCCGATCTCCTACAATGAAGAAGAGAATGAGAGTCAAGAAGAAAGTGACTCTAATAAAGATGACTCTTCATCTAACTCCTCACATGGATATGTGAAGAAAAAGGTTCTAGATGAATACCTCACTGAGTTTAAAAGCTTAGCAATGAAGACCAAGGAAAAGATACGAAGATTGAGAGAAGAGAATCTAGACCTTGAGGCTCATGTTGACCACTTAAGTGAACAAGTGGATAGATCCAAGAATATTGAAGATAAGCTAAGAAAGGAGTTAGACTTATCTAAGAGGAATGAAGAAGAATTAAAAAGAGAGCTTGAAGAGGCTAAAGGATCAAGGACTAGGATAGTTTCTAGCACCGAAAAACTTGACCACATGTTAAGTGTTGGAAAGAGTCCGTGTGATAAGAAAGGTCTTGGGTTTGAAGATAGTAAGGAGTCCTCCACTCCTAACAAGACCATGTTTGTCAAAAGCTTGAGCTACAAAGAAGATTCACCGGTGCAAACTCCTAGGAAGAAGATTGAGCTAGGACAATGCTCTCATAGTGCACAAGTGAAGGTAGCTCCAAGAAGACAACCTCAAGCTCAACCTACAAGAGTTCCTCATGCTAACTTCCCTCAAACTCAAATCCATCAAGGGAAGAGACCAATCATGCAAACTCAACCGTGGAAGCAACCAAGTCTTGGTCAACAACAAAGAAGGAGAAATCCTATCCAACAACCAAGACAACCACAAAGACATGGGAAGGCTCCTATACATGCACAAGGACATGGTATGATTCCTAACTTTGTCCCTACATGTCATTTTTGTGGTGTTGATGGTCATATTAGACCAAAGTGCTTTCGTTACATTAAAATGTGTAGAGTTAAAAGCATGATTGAGAAAAAGAAAGCTAGAGCTAGAATGCATGCTCATAGGAAGGAAGAAATTCATCTACATGATCCTATGACATCTAGATCTCTAGAACAATTGACCACTAGGAAGAAAAATGTCACACCTATGTGGATAAGGAAAAATGAACCCGCTTGCTACGAGACTATCAAGTCTCAAATAGGTTCATCCAAGCCAAATGGACTTGGGAGGTCTATAGGACCTCATGACCTTCATTGTTGAAGGTTGATGATGACCCCATATGGGGAACTCAAGCAAAGAGAGCTATTTTGCATTCTTGTCACTTGCAAAAAATTTGAAATATCTTATGCCTCTTCTTTTGATTGCTTGAGTAAGCTTGGTTGTACATTTGTATATATGTTTTCAAATTCTATAAGTGTGAACCTTGCTTGTCTACAATCCATGTCATATTTATGTTCAAACATGCATTTTTGGACTAGGAGATTTACATAGGAAGTATGATGTGAATGACCTATAGTTACCTCCATGACATGATGATTCTTTTATATTATGCTTATGTCAAATGAAAAAGCATGAAATTCATACAACATGCTCTCATGAAAAGCATGAATTGATGATTGCATATTCTTAAAATGCAAAACTTGTGTGAAAGCTTATGAGACTCAAAATGAATAAAGGATCTTGTATCCATTCAAAGGAATTTACATTCCAAATGTCTCTCTTTCTTTATTAGTTGAACATGGTTACTATCATACGGATATTTATCCAGAAAAATCAAATAGGGTGCAAAGTCGCTCATGCCATGTTTCGCTTATAAAGTTGGATATAGTTGCTCTTAAATTGAAATCAATAATCTCTATATCCTTGCTTTTCCCATGACATTGGTGAAATTGGTTTGAATTCTTATTAGAAACCTTGGTTTTTGCTTTGCCAAATACCATTGTATTTTGGACTTGAATGCTATATGTCTTGTATGCAAAGCATGTTGGATTCACACATTTTCTCAAAATAAATCTCCTTGTTTCTCTCAAATTAATTGAAGTGCATAAAGTGACTTATATGTATATGTAAATCTTGCATGCTTCTATCTTTCGTTGCTATGAGTGACCCGGTTGGGGACTACTCCTTTGCCTATATCATGACAAAAAGGGGGAGTAGGATATGGTAAGGGGAGGTGCAAAATATAGAAGCTATTGTGCACTTTGGGGAGAACATACATTGAGGGGGAGTAACCCGTTGAGGGGGAGCATTGCATTTATCATACATTGCATACATTTGGTAATGTTGTGCCTAAATTCTAAAAATGCAAATGCTTGGTATTGTTCTCACATGATTAATCTCACACTTTTCTTGTATTGGAAATGTTAGAAACTCTTTTCAGGGATTGATTATTCTACAAGAGGTTTGAAGATTTCAAGTTGCATTCTCTTATCTCTTTGTAATGTAGAATATCATTGTAGTCCCGTAGTTTCTATTTTTTTTGTGAGGAATCAATGTGAGTGATGGTTTTGTCACGAAATAGCCAAAGGGGGAGATTGTAAGGATTCCCGTTGTTTTTTAATTGGCTTATTTCGTGATCAAACCATATGTGGGGATTCTTTGTAAGGGTAGTTTAGATGTTGTTGTTATTGCTTAGGCCCTTTGAAGACCTCATTATTGACAAGCACCAAAGGTAATACTCTAAGTGCTTTCTTGTCTTGAAGAGATAGTTGCACACACTCACAACTCATGCATATGTTTAATCTTTGTATGTTGTGTTTCTTTTTGTTGTGCATCAATGCCTATTTTCATCTCTTCTTGCTTGTTATTATGATTGCATCTTGTGTTTATAACATCATAGCATTTAGGCTTTTAGGATGCATCTTAGTTTACCTTTGTTCCCCTTGCATGATTGCTTGTGGGGTTCAAAGTTGTGGGCTGTGCGCTGGTCCACCTGCGCCTGTCGTCCAGCGCCGCTCACCGGCGCAAAACGCCCAGTGGCGTGCCGCTGGTCGTGTGCTGGTCCGCACCAGCGCAGGCCACCAGCGCAGATCGTCCAGTTCTCTGTCGCCGGTCGTGCGCTGGTCCACACCAGCGCAAGGCCACCAGCGCTGATCGCCCAGTATGGCTCCGTTGGTATGGCGCCTGTGTAAGCGCATGTCGTCCAGCGCCAAAGCAAAAATGTGCGTGTGCGCTGGTCCTGCGCCTGTCGTCCAGCGCAGGCCCACCAGCGCATAGAGCATTTTTCTGGCACGTTTTCAAAACGACCTCACTTCACTTATGGCCTCTATATATATGCTAACTTGATTTTAGGTCATTTAGAAGAGTTCTTATTCATGCTTCATACTTAGGATATTTTTCAAGAGAAGAAAAATACACAAAGAACTCATTTTTAATCACTCAAACACTTTTTCATGATCATCAATCATCATCTAGCATCATCTTAGATCATCTAGATGTCATCTTGCATGGAATCTTCATCATACTTTGCTTGGTAAGTTTTTCACTAATATCTTACATGTTTTGTGTTTCTCTTATCTAGCAATCTCAATTAATTACTTGTTTGTTATTTTGTATGCTTTGGATACAATATTGAGATGAGTATGATGTATGTTTGAGAAGTTGTATTGTGCTAGCATATTAGGTTTTGTGCTTAATATTGATTAGCTAAACTAATTGACATGTCATTTAGTTTTGATATCTAGGATTTTTCTTAATTGCATATTAATCATCTTAGATAAGCATATAGGGTTTCCCTTGCTCTATGTTGCATTTTGGATATTCACATATATTCACTTAGGGTTGTATTCTCTTCTAGAGAAAGTAAGTCTTGGGTGTAGCAACCGGGATTAGGTTGCTTAGATCGCAAGCAAATAGGACTAGGTTCACTCATACCGGGATTAGGTAGGTGTGTGATTACTTCCGGGATTAGGTTGTAATCGTTTGCACATTTAGTGGATTCGAGGTTCGAGTGTGGCTTACTTACATAGCCCGTGGTTTTTCCCGTGAGGGTTTCCACGTAAACACCAAGTGTTGTTTTAATTTTCGCACCATATTACACTTGCTTGTTTATATTATCTTGAGGGCATTTTCGTAATTTTGACTAACACGAAAAATTGGGTAAAAAGCATAAAATCTATTCACCCCCCCTCTAGATAGCTTTATACACACCGTGCTTTAATTAGTTTCAATAGACTACTCATATGGTGATATGAGAATGAATGCACCTTTTATGATATGATCATATAAGACTGAGCCACGATCTATATGAATCTTTCTCCAATATCCGTTACATGGGGAGATTCATATATATCAACAAATGATGGCTATATATGGGTAATCTTAATCCTGAGTGTCTTACTGACTTCTTTAGGTTAGATCGTGGTTTTTGATTTACCATGGGTAAGATCAAAATAGTATTCTCGGTTAATATCTCCGTATCTTGGAATCGCGGTTTGGCTTGTGGCTAGGAAGGTCTGTACACAATATTGGAATCTACTCCTTCTTGTGAGAAGTAGAGAATTAGTTCCCTTAAGGGTTGATTCGGGGCTTGAACAATAAGAGCGCTCTCCTTCTTCCGTAAAGGAATGAGGGATATAATTGTTCATTAGATAATCAATGGTACTTAAAGGAAAAGATATAATTAGAAAGGCATAATGGACTTTTTGACCCAGCTCTAATTATGAACTACTTGTAGAGGATCATACTATATGTAATAGCTATATCGATGAACACTGAATTTATGTTTGTGTAAAAACATCTACAGTTACGAGAGTACAGCCTCGGGTTTATAGTGGAGTAACTCCGAGGATAATAATCATGAAATATTAATTAAATAGTTTAATTAATTTTTCTAAGGATTAGGTCCCCTTGCTAGCCCGGAACATTGATGGTAATAAGGGTCACGGTTAATTAATTGGATAGTCCAATTAATTATGTTACGAAAGTAACAAGGATTTAATGTAGGCAATTTAATTAAATGATGTGATTATTTAATTATTGAATTAATAATTAATTAAATTAAATAATGTGATTATTTAATTCTATTAATAATTATGAATTATTAATAGAATTAATTATTTCATGGAGGTCAAGGGTTCAAGCCAAGATCAAAGCAAAGATATAAAATGATATTGATTATTGAAAGTTCTCAAAGTGTGTTCTATATATAAAGCTAGAGGGGGGGTGAATAGATTTTAAATATTATTACCCAATTTTCGTATGCAAGTCAATATTACGAAAATACCCCCAATAGACAATACAATATATCAAGTGTAATAAGATGCGGAAATAATAAATGACACTTGATTTTTACGTGGAAACCCTCAACAGGGAAAAACCACGGGCTGGTAAGTGCGCCACACTCGAACCTCGAAATCCACTATATGAAAAGACGGTTACACCCTCAAGTGATTCTCGGACCCTCACCCTAGATAACCTCAGGCTGTGGACACTACCACTCGCCACTCTTGGTTCAATCCCTAGTGATATCCCCTGATACACTACTCTTGGCGTGAGCACCCTCTAATCTACCACGCGGGCCTTTTATAGCGGCTCTAGTCCAATTTGCTTGATCCTCGTAGTCACTACTTGTAATGATGTTTACAGCCTAATCCCGGTCTGTAACCCACCACTACTACCCAGCGGGCCTGTAATAGCAACCCTAGACCAAGACTTCAATCTCTCAAAAGAGATGCACAACCCTATGTGAATATGCAATGATATCCAAATAATGCAATAAGAGCTAGGGTACTCTAAATGCTTACCTAGGATTATAAGATGACAATATAATCAATCCTAGATATCACATATAGCTATATGTCATGGCATATAACTTTAGCTAAGTAAAGGATCACCAATCCTAGATACAAAGCTATCACATAAAACCCACAAACATTCAAAGGATTAACTAGTTGATTAAAAGACAATCTATCAACCTAGTTATCAATACATCACACAAGAATGTTCATGGCATAGCTTTTAGGCAATAATGACCTAATCAAATAAGCTATGAAAAATAATCTCAATCAACAAATGAGATCAATTAGCTAGATGTTAGATAAACATGAAAATCCTAGCTACCATAAATAACCCAATCAACACATAATCTCAATCATGTATGTAGAAATTAATCTAATGACATACAAGTAATAAATGAGATAACATTGATAAGTAGAAACACTAATTATGTAAGATAAAAGTGTTCAACAAATCATACCATGTGTGTTGAAGAAGTCCCATGCATTAGCATATGCTAGATGATCCTAGATGATGCTTAGATGAAGATTTATGCATGTGGGAATGGGTTTAGAGAGATAAAGATATGATCTTTAAGCTTTCTCTCTCAAGTCTCTCTAAATATCTCTCTAGGGTTCTTATGATCAAAGACTTGTGTTCTGAACCAGAGATAAGGATGTATTTATAGAGACCAAAAACAGGGCAGGTGAAAATACAATTTTGCCCCTGAAATCGCACGATCGGCGGTTTCATTCGGCGGCCAGGCCGCCGAATTGAACCGCCGAATGGCTCCCGAGAGGAACAGGGGAACTTCGGCGACTTCGTTCGGCGGTTTCGAAACCGCCGATCATAACCGCCGTTTTGGACCCGAGAGGAATTTCAATCAGGTCTGATTCGGCGGTTTCGAACAGCGGCCAGGCCGCCGAACGGAACCGCCGTTTCACCAAAAATGGTGAAACCAAGGAGAAGCCAAAGGCATCTCCACCAGCGATCATCGCGCAAAACAAAGCACATCAACGTGCACGCGCGGACGTTTCCTAACAACCTTCGGGAAACGAATTACACCACACATAAAAGCTAATCATGCATGAAGTGCAAGTGTGGGTATTGAATGCATCCTAATGCCTAACATGTCATGGCATTATCATATAACAAGATGCAATCAATTCAACATGCAAGAAGAGATATTGAATAAATCAATAAAGCACAATGCACACAAAATATAAACACACCATACAAGAATAAGAGTTATGCATGTTGTGTGTGTGTGTGCAACTATAACTCTTCAAGCCAAAGTAAGCACAAGATATACCTTTGGTGCTTGTCCTCTTGAGGTCTTGGAAAGGGTCTTGATCTTCAACAAATCACCTAGACTACCCTTACAACCAAACCCCAACATGTGGTTTGACCACGAAATAAGCCAATCAATTAATGGGAATCCTTACAATTATTTTATCTTTAGCAGGTCAGGGGTTCAAGTCACAGTGACAACATTGAATTAAATAGGAGTTTTTTTAATATAATTAATTTTAAAAACAAGATAAAAAATGTTTTAGGTTTTAAATATTTGATATTTAAAATAAAATATACCTGTCTAATATATATATATCTAGTGTTAGTATTTTTATCTGAGAAGTTAACCTAATTGAAATATACTACACTACACAACAAAAAGAAGAAAGAGGGTGATAAGGTGTGCGGCAAACAAGAAGGTGCGTGGTTTTGTTTTTCGTTTTCTTGTTTTTCAACAAGGGTGGCCGAACTTCACCAAACAAAAAGCAAGGGTTGTTTTGTGTTTCTTCTTCTACCTCCATTCAACCTCTTGAAGCCCGTAACGTACCAACACGCAGTTGTCGAAACCTGAGAGATAGCGAGGAAGATCCAGTGATACAAATCGGAAAGCAACAAGATAAAGAACGAAAGAGTTAGCCGTGAGGTATGATTACGAATCCTACCTATTTTATTCTTATATATCGTACATGGTTTTCTAAGTCGCTCAAATAATTTTTAAAAGACTAAAATTTTGTGCCATTTATTTAATTGACTTGTATTTAATTTCTTCAAGTATTGTCTCTTTCAATTGCTTAATTGATTTTTGACTTGTGTTTAAGTAGGCATGACAACCCTTCTTGATGCGTGTTTATGGATAGCTCTTGTCCTTACATTCATGTTCATGTAGGTTAGAAATTGATATGTGTTCATGATTGGGATTAGGGTAGATTAACGTAATTTAGGAGTAGATTAATCAAACATCCCATGATTGCATATATGTTGATGGATAATTCGAAACACATGTTTTGGATTGGTTTGAGTATTTGAGAATTAGGGCTAGGTGAACATCACACTTGGTTTTGACTATGCTCTTAATTGATTGGGTGAAATTCATGAAAGAGTACATACCATGCCTGATTGGATTTTGGTTCCATAACCTTTGTGCCTTGCGACCCTTAGTCATTGCTCGCACGATATACCCTCAGTGAGTAGTGATTGAGGATCTGTTGATGCTTAATGCTACCATTGGTTGTTGCTTGCACGTGATAGGTGAGTAGCGATCAATGGTTGATCCTTTAATATTGGTGCTTAATTCGGTCCCTTTTTGGTCGCTGCTCATTCGATACATCCTTGGTGAGTAGCAACCGATTGAGGACTAAGCGACTCTCCCTATTTCCATATGAGGTCATATAAAAGGTTAGGTTAAACCCAATCTTGGGTGTTTTATGTGGTTGGTGATTGTAGGTGGCACAAATGTTTTGGTGGTCGTGTACATTGTCTGCATCTCTCCTAACCATTTATTTTAGTAACTTAGAGTGTTTGCCTTTAAGAGTAGATTAATTTAATTAGGAATAGCTTAATTTAGAAAGGCAAGCACTTGGTTACATTAATCTTATTTAATCACCATTCTCACCCCTCCATCTTCTCTTATCTTTCTTATGTTCATTTTGCATGCTTTCACACAACACACAACATGCTTACACATCACACACGCCACTCTCATATTTGCCATGTTCTCATTTACATTGCTTTAACAATCACTAAAACGTGAAACGATCGGCAAATGACATCTCCCTGTGGACAATACCTTCGTTTACTGTTTTACTAGTTTTCAAAACTTTAGAGCACATTGCGTAGGATTTCTTTATAAATATATTTTGAATTTGTAATTTCTTAACGACATAAAAAGTGCGTTCATTAGGCAGTGGCGGACCCATGAATTTTAACCATGTGGGGCATATAAACAAAATAACAATTATATTTAAAAAAAATACCAAAAAATTAAGATTATAATAAAATGAGTTTTTTATATAACGAAAAATTGATGGTATAATGAAGTTTAGATAAACTAAAACAACTAGAACATTTACTCAAGATGAACTAATAAATAATAGAATAAAAACAAGAAACGCAATATTAAAAAACATATAATAACAAGAAAAATAACATAAACAATGAAAAATTACAATATTTATCTTAAAATAATAAATTACAATCTAATTTTATAATAAGAAATTTTGTTTTATATTTATAATAATTACACTTTAAATTTATACAAAAACAATCGATTAATAAATATTACTATACATGTTTGAATTTTTTATCTTCTAATTATTTATTCTAAATAAATTAAGACTATAAAATAAAGAAAAATACTAAGGATAAGATGAAATGAATCATAATAATAGATGTACTATTTTAATACAATAAATTAAAATTTTAGATTTTAGGGTTTTTATTTTTCATTTTTTTTGAAGTATTACATTTAAAATTCAGAGTTTTTTTTGGAGAAGGAGAGGACACGAACCCACAACCTCATGGTGCAGGTGTGAGAGGTTTACCACCGAACCAATCTCATCTTGTCAAACTAATTGAATGTATTAGGGTTTATTAATTGACTGTGTTAGGTATGTCAAACTAAAACGGTTATAAATAATAAAAGTTCAAAATAATAATAGATAATTAAATATAAAATTAAATTAAATTAAGTAACTATAAATTGATGGTAGTTAAGAAATTGTCAATAACGGAAAAGAGAAAGTGAATTGTTTTGTTTTAGAAAAAGATAAAAATTTAAGAAAGGAATTGGAAAAGATGAAAAAATAAAAGACATAAAAAAAATTATTAAAATTGAATTTTTTTTTTCTTTTTTTATTTATAGTTTTTTTGCTTTAAAAATGTGAAAGTTGGGACTTGAACCCTCCCTAACCTGGATGTGAAAAAAGGAACTCCACCTGCTATGTTTTAAAATGGTATGCTGTAATGCATGTTAATTAATGTATTTATATATAAAACCGAAATCAATTTTTTTTATTGAAAATTTTATGTAGGGCATGGGTCCCACATGGTCTTAAAGTGGGTCTATCTTGGATGTAGGGAGACCACTCTCGTGTTATAAGTAAATTTTTTATGATTATGAGAATAAATATCGATCACCGTGATATAGTATTTGTACAAAAAAAAATATATAGATTACTTAAAATTGAATTATGTACAGTATTGTTCCCTAATTGAATCCAAATAAATAAGAGGAGATTGATCCAATAATTTTCCAAACATACCTACTTGTTGAGATTATGGATTGGAGATGATCCATCCGGGACAATCCAAGCAAGATGTAATGAAATAAAAAGTTCGGTAAAGCGAAGATAAAATGATCAACCTAGGAGATGCAGTGATGTCAACATCAGTACTACATCAATTTCAAAAAGACATGATCAGTGCTGGATCGTCGTTTTCTATATTGTTGAATTCAATATTTCAATGTTAATTTGGATTTTGGAATTTGGAATTTGGAATTTGCGAATAAGTAGGCCCCACCTAAACAATAAATTTGGATGTCTGAATTGAAATATGACTAATGGTCATATTTCAAAAAAAAAAAAAAATATGACTAATGGTCCCACGTGTATGATAAAAGTTTTTTAAAGTCCAACTATAAGCTTTTCGAAGAGGAGTTGCAAGATACAGTCAAACATGTTTTCTTGTCTGTTGTTCGTTTATTTTGAAACTTTTTGAAAACGGTGCGAAGAAATGTCAGCATTCTTTAATAATCCGTATTGAATATATAAATATGAATAATCATACTTGGAAACGCAAGCGGAAGCTAAGCTATGATACCATAACCGATGAAAAATGTGGGATTTTAGATGGGATGTTTAGCGTTATTATTATTGTGGTATGTGAGGTGTTAAATTGTGAGTGGATACATGGGGTAGATGTTATTATTCATATTTACATATGGTTAAAACAATAAAAACAAAGTTCCTATTTAAACAAAGCGGAACAAGAAAAATTTATATGGTTCAACGTAAAATTTACGTCCACGGGTAGAGATGAAAAGAAATTTACTATGATAAATAAATATTACAAAAGTGTCTCAAAATTACTCACAAAACCTAAAATCTTATTACACCCAAAGAACTCTCAAAAGAGATTTATTTTCTAAAAGATCATATAACCACATATTTATAATATATGTAGAGACAAAATAAAATTCTATATCAAATAAGGTTACCGACTAATTTAAGCCACATAACATTTGCTTAAATTCGTACCAAGTGAAATACCTACAAAGTTATAATAAACAACCTAGGGGGGCTGAATAGGTTGACACTCTTTTTTTTAAAACTCTTTCAAGGTTTTTGTCAAACTCTTTGTGAGCAAACAAATTAACCATTAACACGATTGTTATTAGATAACAACTATCACATATACGCTCAAAATACCACCCTTAGTCTACAAACATATAAGAAGAGATAATGTATCTCATATACAAATATTCATTGCAAAGCAAATTCCACAAGTTGTACTTTGAATATTACAATGTAAATTCACTAAGTAGAACTTTACAACTTGATATAGAATTTCACATGATACAATGTTCAAACACTATAAAAATACAAATGACAAATCCAACTTTGATCAAAAGAATGTTTGCATTCTAATCATTACAAAGAATCTTGTTTACAAGGATGTGAAGAAATGAGGATCTAAACAATATACAATTGATCACATATACAAATATAAAGAGATAGGGATAGAGACATTTGACATATTATTTTTTACGTGGTAAAACTTCCGAAGCGGAAACATCCACGGGTTGAATCCACAACCACCGGTAAACTATCTTCCACTAGATGATAAAAGTACACCCTTAAAAGTGACCAATCATCCCGATTGACTACTCCCTATTAGATATCCCTTTTACCTTACCTTCGGCCCTACTAATGAAAGACTTTGCCTACTACCTATCTAAGACACTTCACTCATGTCTCTAGAAATATTTCTTGCATAACTATCCGAATCATCACAATCCTAGTCAAGACTTCTTGCTCAACTATCCGGACCATCTCGATCCTAGTCAAGACTTCCTCGCTTAACTATCCAGATCATCCCAATCCTAGTTAAGACTTCATGCATTTTGTAAAGACTTCCTAGTCATGATCAATGTATGTAAATGCAAACGTGTGCAACATAGAATATGAGATAAATACTTCCTATGAAAACTAGAAATGATCAATGAGCACACAATGTATATTTTTCTAGTTTATAATCCAAACTAATGACATCATACAAAATGATGCATGTAACATATGAAATGTATGGATTAATTACACTTCATGAAGAACTAGATATAGTCATGAAAGTTCACAAAACCAAGTTGTCTAGCTTTTATACAATAACAAAAATCTAGAACATGTGAATCACCAAAAACACACTTAACTCCTAGATTTTATTCATGCAACTAAAACTTGAAATAAGACATATTAATTAAGCACATATTCAAGACTTTATAACAAAAACAAAAATGCTAAAACCAAAAGATATTATTGTGAACTTTCAGTTTGTGTCGTGACCAGTCTCAGTCACGACCAGTACCAGCAATCTTGGGAACCAGTCCTGGTTAGCCACTGGCGTAGCCTGGTCCATATAATTAGCGATTTTGCTACTTACATCCGAGGCCAGTACCCACACCGTGCCTTGAACTGTGACCCGGCTTGCTAGTCCACACCCGGGCCCCTCCGACCGTAGAGTACCACTCCGTCCGATCTTGGTGTTGTCTAAGAAATCACCACATGATTTTTATGACAACATTTTGGCATCGTCTATGGGAAGAAATCACTAGACCATGATGGTTTACTTTCATTTTCATATTAACATCCCCTTTGCAAGATTCTGAGAAATGAGGTTGAGATCCTTCTAGGTCCAACATGACCCATATGGTCCCTACTCTTACGTCTCCACCCAAGAGACGCGGGCTCAAGAGAACGCATTGATCTAGCCTGACCAGCCTTGCTCCGAGGTGCCACCGGTGTCACCCACGTCATAACCGGTTCGACGGCGCTAGCTTCGGCCCCGCTCCCCGGCCTTACCTCACAGGACTTATTCGAGTTCCAGGTCGTTGCATTCGTAGAGGGAATCCGACAAAACATGTTTGGACCCCCGTCTCAAACTCCCTGCCCCACTTCCTATGCTAATGAAGTCGGGCCAAGCATGAGAGTCCCGATGTTCGATAAGTTTGGCCTTGCTCCGCTCCTTGCCCAAAGGTCAGCAGCATCTGAACCTCGTTGGGTTCGGTCCGCAGTCGAGGTCCCCTGAAGAGAGATTGCCCCCAGTCAGTCCATCGCGACGAATAGATCTAGAACCGAAAGCAGAACCAAAGCGAAGCGGACCAAACCACGAGAAGGGTAGGGGAGAGAAGCCTAGAGAAAGCCAAAGAGGAATGAGATCTAAATATACCTTTGATGTGCAGTGAAGTTTATTCCTCTTGAAGACTCCATCTTGCTTGATAAGTTGCCAATTCTTCTTTGAAGCTTGAATCATCATAAATATTAGACAACTAATCAATAAAAGTGAAAGATTGTTTTGTTATGGAATTATGCCAACACGATTCAAAAACCTGACAGGAGTACCACCAGATATGTGTTCACAATAGGGAGTACTATTAGGGATGGCCAATAGGGAAATGGGGATAGATATAGGTCCCCCTATCCCCATCCCTGTTTTCCCCGTTCCCCCGTCTTCCCCGTTTCCCCATTTCCCCATTTCCCATGTTTAAGTAAAAATTACATATTTAGTAAAATAGAAAGAATAAAAATATTAAGAAAAAATATATATACTTAGTAAAATAGAAGGAATAAAAATATTAAGAAATATATATATATTATATAATGTTTAGGGAAAATGGGGAAATAGGGATGGGGACACCTACCCCTATCCCCATCCCTATTTCCATGAATTTGTGGGGGAAATGGGGATGGGGATAGGGAGGGGTCCCTCTATCCCCATCCCCTATCCCCATCCCCATTTTAATTTGGGGATGAAAATCATCCCTATCCCCCCTCCATTTCCCCATTTCCCCATTTTTCCTAAAAAAAAATCCCCCGAATAGGGATGGGGGAGCGGGGATTTAGGACCCCTGGAGAAAATGGCCATCCCTAAGTACCGCTATTAGTCGGGTTTATTAGTTGTAGAAGATAGTGACGATCTCCACAACTGAAGCAAAGTATGTGTCTGCTATGGAGGCTAGCAAATAGTTGATATGGTTACTAGCAAATAGCTGGTACGGTTACAGGGGTGGTTTGTAGAGTTGGGATTCGAGCAGGTGATGAATGTGTTGCACAGTGACAGTAAGAGTGTGTAAATGCCTCACTTTTTTGATTGGCTTATTTCATTGACAAAATCACAATGGGGGTTCAAATATGTAATGGTAGCTTAGGATTGAATAATCCTCCTCAAATGCTAATGGACCTCATTGTGGACTTCAAGTGCTTCAAGGAAGGTAGCTTACTTGTCTTGACTCTTAATTAAAGAGATTTAGATTGCACACACACACATCTCATACATTTACATGTTTTGAATATCCTTGTGTGTTTCTTGTTTGATTCTTATGCATGTCATTCACTCACCTCACACTTGCACAGCTTGCATATAATCTTGGTGTGACTTGAAAAGAGAAGGTTTTCTCTTACCGCGGTCGGTACCGCCGTATGTATCGCCGTTGGTGCACACGCATGCACCGCGGATCAGTCAGGTGCATTCGCTGTTCTTTTACGTCGTTCATACTGCAGTGGGTGCACCATGCCTCTAGAGCTGTCCCCACAGCGTTAATTCTCAGTGCCTGCACGTTTGGTGTACCACGGCTCGGACACCCTGTCCGTACCGCGGTATGCGCAATGGTCGTAGCAACCTTTTGTTTTCCAATTGCCAAAACGACATCACTTCACTTTGGAACCTCTATAAATATGTTGCTTTCTCTTCTTAGACAACCTAGAGCTCATATTTTGTATTTTCTTAAAAGCTAGAGAGTAACTTGCAAGATAAGTAAGCAAGACTTGATTTTTACCATCCAAGACACAATCATCCATCATCCTTTCATGATTCATACATCATCTAGCATCTTCTAGGTATGATTTCTCATGGTTTTCTTTATTGCTCACATGACTTGTAGTTAGAACATCATCTTTATCTTTTTACATGTTTTTAATTTACAAGATAGCTTCTTTAAAACTTGACTAGTTTCAAGAATGCTTTTTTATTGTGTTTTGTGGTTTGTTTGTGATAGCTATTGCATATAGGGCTTTATTTGCACATATAGCTATGTTGTATGCATGTCATATAGCTACAAGATATCTAGAAATGTTTTGACATGTTCATCCATGACTAGATAAGCTTAAATGTTTGACCTTGCATTTATGCACTTTGAATATTGCTCAAATTCATATTAGGTTGTTAATCTCTTCTCTTTGAGAGTTAAGTCTTGTATTTACCTTTGGTAGTTTGCAAGCAAGAGCCTAGATTCACTATTAAAGGCCCGCGGGTAGCAAAGACGGATTAGTAATCATATAGGTGTGATGCGGTCAACCTAGATTGTAATCGTATTTGTAAATAGTGGATTTGAGGGCTCGAATGGCAATTATGCCTATGAGTTTTTCACCCTTTTAGGATTTTCTCACGTACAACAAATCATTGTGTCATTTAGATTTATTCTACACTTATTTTACATAATGAGTTGTGTTAGAGATTAGGGCTGTTTGCAATTAATATTGACTAACCGAAATAGTTGGCGATTAATTTGGTTAAAACCTATTCCTCCCCTCCACCCCCCTAGGTTTATTTAGACACTTAATATATATTTTTTCAGAGTGCAATACACTTGGCCAAGAATTTGGTGTTCCATTATAGGACTAAGCACATAGACCTATGCTACCACTTCATTCGGTCGTTAATCGAGGATGGAGTGTTGAAGCTCTTGAAGATAGCAGGAAGCAAGAATCCAGATAACATGTTAACCAAGCCAGTCATGACAGAGAAACTGGAGCTGTGCGTAGCTTCAGTGGGTCTTCAAGGATAAAGACAGGAGGATGAGCACACCGTAACTATCAATTAGTCATCAAGGAAGGAAGTAGAATGCCTATTCGAGTTTCAGTCTTCAAGTGGGAGATCGTCAAGTTTTGTGAAGCTTGGAATCAATCGAAGAACCTGAATCCAGAAGGAAGCATGACGTAGATCGCGGTAAAGACAAGAGGCGCAAACCATGGTACACACAATAGTGAATTCTAGAGAGTTAGCGAGGTGTAGACTGCGATGTAGACAAGGTGCACAGGTCGTGGCACAAAGAGCGATGGTTTCTAGAGGTTTTATTGCAGTGCAGAGCACATTGACGACGAATTTTGTGCGAAATAGAAAATATTGTGCGGGAAGAAAAAGTCTCTTAGTAGGTTTTGGATTCCCCTAGTGCTCCCATATAAATACTATTTGTTATCCTAAAAAATCCATTAGGATTTTCCCTAGACAACTTGGACCGCAACGTACGGGTGCGCCGCGGCTAGTCTGGACAGGGTAGGGGATGACTTCTCTCCTCCCGGGGTCGATACCGGAGGGGGCCCTTGATCCGGTTGCCAAGGACCGGTACAATGCAATAGGACCGGTTTTGCTAGGGGGAATAAGGTTGAGATAGTATATTTAGGCCATATGGGGAGTGTGACTGAGGTAGCTTGCTACAGTAAATGAGAAGGCTTTTATTATTTAACGATGGGGTACATTACAAATCACTTCGCCCGCTACAGCGAGCTATTACAACAAAGGGAAAGAGCATGACTGCCAAGTACATTATCATGTATGGGAGTTAGAACTAAGGTGGCGTTTGGTTGGCTGGAATGGGCAGGAATGGAATGGAATGGAATCCATTCCATATGTTTGGTTGGTTAAAATCCAATGGAATGGGCATTCCATCCAAAAACCAATGGAATGCCCATTCCATTCCAATGTAAAAAATTTATTCCATAAAAGCCCTCATATGCACAAACTACATTCCAAAAATACCCTCCTTTCCAAAAATAATATATTATCATTATATATTATAATAATGATATATAAATATATATTATATATATATATTAGTATATGATATAAGTAATGGTCTGTAATAATCTCAGTATGCTCTATGCTTGCCTCTAGTTGAGGATCCTGCACATCAGAAGATGAGATTGGTCCTTTAGGCTTAAGGTCCCTGTTTGTCTCTGGAAGGTTGAAATGTTAGTACCCTGTTTAGGCCGTGGTTAGGCCACCATTATGGGGAAAGCTCTATAAACTCTAGAGAGGCATCCAGGGGTACTTGCCACCCGATTGGTATCAGAGCCTATCTTGATTACCTGGAGTCCATGAAAAGAGTTAGACTGTTACAAGTATCATAGAAATGGTATAGAATGAAGAATTTTAGAAATGGCAAACACTACCACTACTCCCTCTGCTGCTACTTTAGTTCCTAATAGATTATCTTCTTCTATGTCTCTACCTCCTTCTACTATCTAAAGAACCCAGTTAAATAAAATACAGGATTTAGTAGAATACACTCATATCCTTGACTCTGCTCAAATAAATGAAACTTCTCTCCCCCTTCTTAACCCTTATAACATCTTCAAAAGAAACAGATCTCTTGCTACTCGAATGGTTCGTCTTGTTCAAACAAGGCCTCCTTCCATCAAAGAATACGTCCAGTCCATAGGCCTAGACAAGTGCTTAATTTCGGCTTCACCAAGTGAACAATATGTTGATCTTGCCATTGATCAGAAAATGATAGATCAATGGATCAGAGAAGGTTACTCCCATCTCCACATAGGTGCTGTCCGTATCATTCTCTCCCTACACGACCGAAAAGGCTTACCTGTTACTGCCAGGCTGGCCTTCCTCAACACCATTTATACTTAGTATGAATAAGCTGTCGTTGGCACTTGCCTATCTACTCTTCATGCTGGAAGTATATCTCTCACTTACTATCCCAATTTCAACATTCCTTTGAGAGATCAGAATCTCCACAACTGCCTGAAAGTTCAAGTTCAGATCCTTGGTGCTACTATGCAAGCAAACTCTTATATGGCTACCCTTCATCACCAACTTGCCTACCGGCTTCAGGATCACGCCCTTGACCTCCCTCTTCCTGGTTATAATGGTGACACCATCTTCATCAAAGCTGAAAGAGAGGATGAAGTTCCTACCATCCTTCAGATCCCTAAGCAATTGCCCAGAGACAAACTTACGGAAATCATGCCTCTCGAATGGATCACAAACTATGAAAAGGCATTCGAGAACGTAGCTTCTGTTGTCACTACAGATACAAAATATGTCCACCAACCAGATGGTTCCATCAAAACAATTTATGAACCCCTCATTGGTTCCAAGACTCCTTCCAGTTCTGACACTCCTCCGATCTTCCAAGCACTTATGATCAACCCAGTCACCACTGAAGCTGACATTCCTATCCACAGTTTTGAAGCTGATGGATCTCCGATCTACACCGATAAGGTCAATGGTCATTTCATCTGGGATGTTGATCCTAATATGTGTGATGCAGACTGTGCATGCCAAGGTTGTCTTAAAGATACTTCTTATACCTTCTGCAAATCATGGCACAAACCTTGCAAACCAGAAGACCCTGACAGTCCCTAGATAGGCTTACACCCTATCAAAAACAAACCTTTGCCTATTTATGACAGAGCTCTACAGATCCTACGATCTGAAGGTCTCTTACCTCCACAAAAGCCAGATTTTGCTATTCCAACCTTACCTCCTCCTGTACCTTGCTACATGACTTCAGATTATGAAGGTGATTTTCCTCCATTTGAACCAACTTCAAACCCTAAGAAAACTCGCTTCTCTAAACCTTTTGTCCAGACTACTGAAGTCCAACCTGACGGTTCTCTCAAGCAGCCATCCCAAGCTGAACAAGTCCTCAATTGGCAATCCTATAATGCCAGAGCCTAAAATAGAGTCCTGAACTCTATTGATCAGAAGATTGATCATGTTACACGACATGTTTCTCAACATGAACATCACCTCTTAAACCTTGATACTGCTTTTAGAGAAATGTCCTCAGATCTGCAGTCTAGAATTGTAAAATTACATTCTGATCTCCACAGATACATTGATCATGGCTATTCTGGCCCAGATTTTGATAGAAAAGAAAGGGAAATTAAACAGCTGAGAGAACAGCTTGTGCAAATGACCAGAGATCACTCTTATCAACCAAGATCCTATTCACATTCCCAGTCATTGTTCTTTCCAACATCTCCTAGTCATTCACCTCCATCTAGACCTGATGATTTCTCCAGACATTTTAAGTCCACTAGTGAACTGTTTCGGCAATATCCTTCACTCTCTTCTTCGGACAGACCTAGTAAGCGGTCACTTTCCAAGAGAAAAGATAAACAACCTGTTTCTAGTTCTCATGAACCAGTTTTGTTTACATTCGGATAGTTTTTTCCTTCCACGAAATCAGATACGAAGTCCTTTTCTGAAGAAGCTTCCTCCCAGTCGTCCTGAATGATAACTCCTGCCTCTTCTCCGTCTCCATCACAACTCTCCCAACATGACCATATCAACCCTACCCCGGTTTACATGGCCACCAGAACCAGAACAGATCCTCAACCTTCCACTCAGATGGATGACTCTTGTTGACGGTGATTTTTGGATTATCACAGAGTCAATAACTAAATCAAAACAAACGTCAAACAAGAAAGAAAATTAGAACATGCAAAAGACAGATTTACGTGGAAAACCCTTAAATGGGAAAAAACCACGGCGTCCCGGAGGACAGGAAAATATCACTGAATTACTTGGCTTTGTTACACACTCAGATCTCTCGAATTCTTGCTTTCTTTCTCTTTTGGTTTTTTCGACCCCTTCCTCATGGGATAGGTGGTTCTATTTATACATGATATTTAGGGTTTCCCCTTGATTTTAGGCGTGTTTGTAGTAGGACTTCCTCTTGGACTTGTATTGGGAATCCTATGTTGTTACGGATTAGGATAGGCTTTCCTGCCTCTTTAATCTAAGACTCCTTGGTGTAGAGGGTTTTCCGTGAGTGGGGGTTTTACCATTGTGCTTCTGCTGGGTCGTTCATGCTCAATAGGCTGATGCAGCGAACACCCCCGCTTTTGGGTTTTATCCTTTGGCGACTACATTTCTGACTTTGGCGAGTATATATTTGATTCTGGCGACTACACCCTTGACCTATTAACTGATCCATGTTTTTCCCTTTTGACTTGGTCAACGAGTGACGTGGCATCCCTTCTTTCAGCAATTATTGGCTTTTATGATGACGTGTCCTGTTTGGCGAATTTGTACACACAACAATACCCCCATAAATACTCCGAGCCGGGCAAATGGCTTTACTTCGTTTGCCTCTGCGAGTAGTATTTATATTTATGCCTTCAGAATTTCAACGCATTTTTGTAATTAACTCTCTCTCTTCTTTTCACTGTGTATTGTGTTGATTCTTCCGGTGCAAGTTATTAATTTCAGCCACACAACTTCTGGCGCTTCCACTTACTTGACAGGTGAGGAGATATTCTGACTGCTTGGTGATCCTCGAGATGCCATATGTCCATTACCTGGTGGTGACTATTGCGGCTAGTTACTGTGGCTGTCACTCACATTAATTGCATATCTTTTATTTGATTTTCTTTTTGAATTTCAAAATTCCCTCTTTTTAAGGCCCGATCGTTCCTTCTTCCTCACTTTGCTCTTTTCATTTATTTTTCTATTTTCTCCTTTGTTCTTCTCTCAAAACAGAGCTTCTTCATCTTCCTTAGAAATCTCTGCCACAAATTCCTTCTATTCTACTTTGCTATCGGACGGCTTGCTTCGAAAATTGATCGTGCTTATTTCTCGACGCCCCCAAACCTCTTGCTCATCCTCCGAACCTAGGGTTTTCTGGTGAGTTTCCATGGATCCTTCCTTACGTTCTTCTCTTTTTAATCAGATGATGCAAGCCTTAGAACTTGGTGATAAGGGTACTGCAGACAAAATCGAATCTTTGATTCGTAATTTCCACCCGGATTCTCCGGTCCCCATTTCTGTTTATATACCGCCTTCTGATGATGACTTTTTTCCTAATGTTTATCCTTCTTCGTCTTCCAATAGTGAGTCTCCAGAAATACCGAGATCTTCTAGACCAAGTGGAAACAAACGACGTGCTTCTAGGATTCCTCGGGGGTCCCTTTTGGATGCGCAAACGACTGTTGATTCTGACGTTGAGGACCATCAACGGAACAGGCTGAACTTTTCATTTGATCGCCCCTGTTCCTTTGATACTGAAGTTAATGTGGTTGGTGAGGGTGAGCTCCGTAAGTATAAGAGTCGCTTTGGGATTCCAGACTCAATGACTTTGATGTTGCCTGGTAGCCGAGCAGCGTGGAATCCTCCTGAGAATGCGGTCGCCATTTATGGTGCCATGCTTAGCTACGGGATTACCCTTCCTCTTCAACCTTTTATTGCCAGGTTCCTCGCGGAGGTTCAAATTGCACCTGCTCAACTTGCCCCAAACAGCTATAGGATCCTCATGTGTTTGGGTTTAATGTGGAAGTTGAAAGGTTATGAACCCCCCACGCCTCGTGAGATTCATCATTTTTACACTTTAAGGCAGGCTGGCAACAGTGGGACATACTTTCTTCTCTCTTCGCCCGTGGAGAACTGGATCCCTAAGGGTATGGCGAACCCTGGGCAAGTGGAGGTTTCCAGTGATGAGAAGAAGAAAGGTTTTATTTGGGGCTTTCCTACCTCAAATAAGAGATGGAAGAACAACTGGTACTTTGTTGGCGGCGAGTGGGGTAGAGATGTGTCCGCCAATGGTCGCCTAAATCTTGCGGCGAAGAAGGTTCCTAGGCATTTTACCTCTCCTGATGCCTGGTCCAAAGCTGCCCCTATTTTGTTGGATGAGGAGGTGTCTCACCTTGCTGCTGCAGCTGTCATTCCTTTGAATAAAAGGGGTCGCTCGTTTCTTTTGGACGAGGATAAAATGATCGCCCAGGGGCTTTTTCCGCGCCTACCCGCCAGGCTTCCTCGCTGTAAGTTCTACCTGTTTTCTTTTAGTATTATAGTTTTCCTGTCTCCATTTGCTAACTTTTGGTGAGTTTCTGCAGTACATGATTTTGACACAGTTTGCGATCTGCAAGCTCGGGCAGTTAAAAATTCTAAGGCTGCCAGTAAAAGGCAAGCTGCTGGTTTGGCTAAGGAGGGAGTTGCTAGCCCGGATGGTGGCGATCCCTCAGATGATGAGGAAGTTGGTGATGTTGATGGGGGTCGTGTCGAGTCGGGGACATCCCCTGTTCGCCCGGAGGTTGCTGCGAGTGCACCTGCTGCGAGTACTGCTGCGACTTCTCCCGCTGCGACTGCCGCCGTGAGTGCTTCCAGTCGTAAGGGAAAGGAGAAGGTGGGGGTTTCAAGTGTGGCTAGTGACATCCCCATTTTTGATGCGGATGTTCCTGAGACTCCCCTGGATCCTTCAAGCGATTTGACCCCCAAAACCGGTAGAGGCAAACGTCCGGCTGAGGGTACGCCTGACCATGCTGCTCGACCTCTGAAATGGGCGTCAAGGGTCGTGCAATATGTTGTTTCTTCAGATGATGAGGTCGCTGAAGACCCTGTGCTCGCCGAGGCTCCCTCCGCTGAAACGGTTGTCCCTGGAGCTTCTGTTGAGGGACCAGATTTGACGGAGCCTTCTCTTCCGGAGGGGGTAAACAATTTTGATGCTCCTACCATTTCCCCAACCGGTTCAACTCCTCCTCCGGCAGCCATGAATAAGCCGGACACCTCTTTTGCTGGCCAGCCAGGGTCAGCTGATCGACCAGGGCCAACTGATAAGCCGGGGTCATCGAGACAGCCTGGGGCTACTGCGTTTGGTTTCGGTGTCGCTCATGAAGCTCCTCCCATTGATCCAACTAATGCTGGTGAGGGAGTCGGGTCTGTCTCCCTTTCAAATTTTACGGCTGCAGAAATCTGCTCATATATAATGAACAACAATGTTTATGTTGATGAGGATTGGGAGCAGATGAAGAGAGGGTCCTGCAACAGGAAAATGGAATTTTTCTTCGACTGCCACTCTCTAGTGGGTTTCTTGCTTTGCCCATGTATTTTTTATTTGCACGTATCCTGACTTCTATTTTTTCTTTTCAGATGTTATCCGAGTTGGCTGATAATTATAGGCGAGGAAATTTTCTTTCAAAGGACGTGAGACGCCTGCGAGAACAAACCTCCCTTTTGGCAGCTGAGAAACTCTCTGCTGAGGAAGCCCATGCTCAGCAACTTGCTCAATTGAGAGAATCCGCAGATGGTTATCTCTCAGCCCAACTGGCTGCTGAAGAGAAATTAGCTGCTGCTGAGGAGGAGATGCATTTGCTGCGAGAGCAACTTTCCGTTAATCAAGAATCTCTCGTAGCACGCTTTGAAGCTGAGTGACTAGCTGAGGAGGCAAAGGAGAAAGCTGAGCGTAAGGCTTTAGACTTGCGCAACCAGTTGTCCTCGCATGAAGTTATTCTGAACGATCTCAAGGCTGTGCTGGAGGTTGAAGCGGTTGATCGTTTTAAGAGATCCCCTGCCTATGATGCGCTTTTATTGCGTGAATTTGAAAAAGGCATGAGGCAGTCGAAGAAGTTCTTCGCCATGAAGGACCACTCAAATGAGAAGGCTCTGAAACGTTTCGACCGGTCTTTTCAACAGCATATGGCCAGCGGAGTGGAGTCAATTAAAGAGCAGATAAAACGTTGGAAAGCCCACTGTCGTTATAACACGACTGAACCTCACCCTATGCATTTAGAAATCCCCAGCAAGCGTGTCTTCAATACTTACTACTCGGGTCAGAAGGGCAGCTTTTCTGGTTCTGGCGTTGAGCCTGACTTGGGTCCTGTTGCTGGAAGGGATTATGAGCCTTTTATGCCAGAAGGGGATGAGGAAGTTACCTGGCCTTCAGACGAGGAGATCGAAGATGAGGAAGATAGCGAGGGCCCTCCTACAGCTAGTTGAATTTTTGTGTCTTTCATACTGAAGGATTGTAAATCTTTATATCTTCAGTTTCTCTTTTTGTATCTTCATTCTTAATTCTTTAATTGTAAATGACTTTATTTATTAAAAGTTATAAACTTTTTCTTTGTTCAGCTGCCTTTGCTGACTTTTCGGCTTACTCAGCATTTCACCAAGTTTTTAGCATATTTTTGTGTATTCAGCTGCTATTCGCTGAATTTTTGCTCAGTATTTCACTTTGTAGCATTTTTGTTGTATTCAGCTGCAATTGCTGGATTTTGGCGTACTCAGTGTTTGTTAGGACGTATCCGACCATACACCAAGTTTTTAACATGCTTTTATTTATTCAGCTGCCATTGCTGAGTTCTGGCGTACTTGGTGTTTATTCAGGGCGTATTTGCCCACACCAAGTTTTTCTCTGGAGATCTTATTCTCCTAGTAGTGGCGATCCCCAATTTCTGTAGCTTGGGCTATGGCGACGTAATCGCTTTTGGCTTGCTTTAGTTTCGTTGGGTCGCCACTTATTCTCATTGCTGCGAGTACGAAACTCGTCTTTTTCGCAATGGTATTGATATAAGACGGTGAATGCCCTTTGTAACTGGTGAGTCAAGTCACGAATTCTCAGTAATAAATTACTCTTTATTTGGATAGTTCCTGCAACTTTTGTCAAAACAGTAACATAGAAAAAATGCTAAAACGGAAACTGCCTATGAATAAAAAACTGTGAACTAAATCTTTAGAGATAATGAAAAAGTCAAGGGTATTATATCTTCAGGTACTGTGCATTGCATGGCCGAGGTAGTTCGCCAAAACCTTCTCGAGTGATGCGATATGCCCCGTGGCCAGCTATGCCTGTGATTTGATAAGGCCCTTCCCATTTGTCTGCGAGTGATCCTGTAGCCTTGTCTCTAGTTCCTGGGTTCACCCTTTTCAGCACCAAGTTGCCGAGTGCGAACCTCCTTTCACGCACATGTGAATTGTAATACCTGGCTACCCTCTGTTGGTATGCAGTGTTTCTTATCTGTGCACGTTCTCTTCTCTCTTCTAATTCATCCAGACCGCATTTTAACATATCAACATTGAGTTTGGGTTGAAAGAGTTGTACTCTTGGTGAAGAGAAGGACGTCTCTACGGGGATGACTGCTTCAGCTCCGTAAGCCATGGAATATAGGGTCTCACCTGTTGAACCTCTTTCTGTGGTTCGATATGCCCAAAGTACCTGTGGTAATTTCTCTGCCCAGCTTCCCTTTTTTGCTGCCAATTTGGCTTTCAGGTTGTGTTTTATGATCTTGTTCACTGCTTCAGTTTGGTCGTTTGTCTGCGGGTGCGCTGGGGAGGCGTAGTAGTTGTTGATACCATACTTGTCACATAGCTCCCTGAATTTGTTTCTGTCGAATTGGGTCCCATTGTCAGTGATGATGGTGTTGGGTATCCCGAATCTGTATAGGATATTTTTCTTCACAAAGCTTATAGTATTGGCTTCTGTTATATGTACCAATGGTTCGGCTTCTACCCACTTTGTAAAATAATCTACAGCTACTATAGCGTGCTTCGCTCCTCCAGTTGCTGTTGGCATTGGGCCGATCAAGTCAATTCCCCATATGGCGAACGGCCAAGGCGAGGTAATACTCTGCAAGAGTTCAGGTGGTTGGCGAATGTTGTTGGCAATCTTTTGACACGCCTCACATCTCGCTGCCACTCTTTTGGCATCGGCGAATAGTGTTGGCCAGTAAAAACCCTGCCTTAATGTTTTGTGGGCTAGGCTGACACCCCCAGTGTGATTCCCACAATTCCCACTATGTATGCTTCTCAGGATACCTTCTGCTTCTTTAGGCCCGACACATCTCTGCAGTGCTCTTGAGTACCCCCTTTTGTACAGTTCTCCATTGAGTATTGAATATCTCGTAGCTCTGTACTTCAATCGTTTTGCTTCTAATGGATCACTTGGGAGTACATCATTGATGAGGTACTCTTTGATGGGTGTGATCCAGCTGTTCCTCTCGCCAAAGATTGCCCCAACTTCCTTTGTTTTTACTATACTTGGCTGCAATAGGCGGATCATAGAGATAGTTTTGGGCCAGCTGTTGATTGTGGCGGATGCTAGCTTGGCTAAGGTATCAGCCTGCTCGTTTTCTTCTCTGGGGATATGAATAATTCTGTATTCTTTAAATCTTTCCAGTAGCTCTCTCGTTAATTCTAGGTAGGTGATCATGCTTTCATCTCTTGCCTGGTATTCATCTAGTACCTGATTGACAACAACTTGAGAGTCGCTGAAGATTTCTACCTCATCTGCTCCTAGGACTGTGCAAACTTTTAAACCTGCTATGAGTGCCTCATACTCAGCTTGATTGTTAGTAGCTTTGAAGTCAAAACGCAAGGCACATTCGACTGAATCTCCTTCCGAGGTTAACACTACTACCCCTGCCCCGCTGCCGTGCGTGTTTGATGACCCGTCAACGCGGAGTTGCCATTTGAACACTCTCTTATTTTGCTTCACCATCATTCTTGCCACTTCTACACTTGGCTCGGTGAACTCTGCTACAAAGTCTGCCACTGCTTGGGCTTTAATTGCCGTCTTTGGCAGATACTCTACATCGAATTCACTTAACTCGATCGCCCACTTCGTTAATCGACCGGATACTTTTGGTTTCTGCAGAATTAGTTTCAGTGGGCAATTGGTGTATACTCCGATTTTATGAGCCTGGAAATATGGCCTTAACTTCCTTGCTACTGTGATTAGAGCGAGTGCCATTTTTTCAGCCGGTGAGTACCTGGTTTCGGCTGGTAACAAAGCCTTGCTGGTGTAGTATATTGGTCTCTGGATTCCTTCTTCCTGTTTTACCAGCACGGAACTTGTGGCTGCTTCAGAAACGGATAAATACATATACAGCGTCTCTCCTGTTTCTGGTTTTTGACAGTAGCGATGCCTTCCCAAGGTAATCTTTCAGGGCCTGGAAAGCTCTTTCACAATCTTCGTTCCACTCGACTCCCTTTCCTTTCTTTAGAGCTTTGAAAAATGGTAGGCATCGGTCTGTCGATTTAGCTATGAACCTGCTCAGCGATGCCAGGCACCCTGTGAGCCTTTGGACGTCCTTCAAAGTTCTTGGCGAAACCATTTCTGCTAATGCTTGGATTTTCTCCGGGTTCACTTCGATTCCTCTTTGATGTACTTGATACCCGAGAAATCTTCCTGATGGTATGCCGAACATGCATTTTGCGGGGTTCAACTTCATTCTGTACTTTACCAACACATCAAATGTTTCCCTCAGGTCATCTATATGTTTATCTGCTGTGATACTTTTTGTTAGCATATCATCAACGTAAACCTCCATATTTCTTCCTATTTGTCTGGCGAACATCTTGTTGACTAAACGCTGGTAAGTTGCTCCAGCATTTTTCAGGCCGAACGGCATGACTGTGTAATAGTATAACCCTTGGTCTGTGGTGAATGCCGTCTTTTCCTCATCAGGCGCATGCATTTTGTAAGGTTCCCATTTGTTGATTGGCTCATTTCGTGGACAACCACATGTTGGGGTTCTTTGTAAGGGTAGCCTAAGTATCGGTCTTATTGTTCAAAGACCTTTGAAGACCTCGTGTTGATAAGCACCGAAGGTAAATTTCTATGTGCTTACTTTTCTTTGAAGAGATTAGTTGCACACACACACTTAACATTCATTGCATATGTGTGCATTCTCTTCATTTGTCACATTTCACACTTGCACTTATTTATTATATTTTGTTGTTGTGTAATTCGTTTCCCGATAACTTTCGGAAACGTCCGCGCATGCACTAGAATGTGCTTGGTTTAGCGCGAGGACCGCCTATGGAGAATGCCTTTGGCTTCTCCTTGGTTTTCACCTATCTAGGTGATCGACGGTTATTATCGGTGGCCTGGCCGCCGAATGAAACCGCCGTTTCAGTCCAGATTGGTTTGAAGCATTTCTGCGGTTAAGATCGGCGGTCACGACCGCCGTTATAAACCGCCGATTCAAGACCTGATTGATTTATCTCTCAGTCTAATTCGGCGGTTGAATCGGCGGTCATGAAACCGCCGTTCATACCTGATTGTTTTTAATCTCTCTGTTTTGGTTCGGCGGTTGGAATCGGCGGTCGCGAAACCGCCGAATGAACCGCCGTTTATGCTCTGTTCTTCACGAGCTCATTTCAGCGGTCATTATCGGTGGCCTGGCCGCCGATTGAAATCGCCGATCGGCGCGTTTCTTTGAAACTTACTTAAACGACCACACTTTGTTTTGGCCCCCTATATATATGCCATTTTGTCTTTAGGTCAATAAAGAGAGTTCATATTCAGAATTCATACTTAGGATATTTTTCAAAGAGAAGAAAAATTCCAAGAACTCAATTTCTGATTACTCAAACACTTTTTCATGATCATCAATCATCATCTAGCATCATCCTTGATCTTCTAGATGTCATCTTGCATGGAATCTTCATCGTACTTTGCTTGGTAAGCTTTTCACTAATATCTTACATGTTTTGTGTTTCTCTTATCTAGCAATCTCAATTAATTACTTGTTTGTTATTTTGTATGCTTTGGATACAATATTGAGATGAGTATGATGTATGTTTGAGAATTTGTATTGTGCTAGCATATTAGGTTTTGTGCTTAATATTGATTAGCTAAACTAATTGACATGTCATTTAGTTTTGATATCTAGGATTGTTCTAATTGCATATTAATCATCTTAGACAAGCATATAGGGTTTCCCTTGCTCTATGTTGCATTTTGGATATTCACATATATTCACTTAGGGTTGTATTCTCTTCTAGAGAAAGTAAGTCTTGTGTGTAGCAACCGGGATTAGGTTGCTTAGATCGCAAGCAAATAGGACTAGGTTCACTCATACCAGGATTAGGTAGGTGTGTGATTACTTCCGGGATTAGGTTGTAATCGTTTGCATATTTAGTGGATTCGAGGTTCGAGTGTAGCTTACTTACATAGCCCGTGGTTTTTCCCGTGAGGGTTTCCACGTAAAAACCAAGTGTTGTTTTAATTTCCGCACCATATTACACTTGCTTGGTTATATTATCTTGAGGGCATTTTCGTAATTTTGACTAACACGAAAAATTAGGTAAAAAACGTAAAATCTATTCACCCCCCCTCTAGATAGCTTTATACACACCGTCCTATAATTTGTTTCAATTGGTATCAGAGCGGGTTCCTAGACATACATAGGTGATCCTTGCTTATTTTGGTGTGTTTTGCATTTTGTGTGATTTTTGATCATTCATACATTTGCATTCATTTCATTCATTCATAAACACTATGAGTGGAAACGGTGGAAATGGTGGTGGCCACGAAGGAGCTTCTAGCACAAGGCCTCCACTTCTTACCGGATTGAACTATTCCCAATGGAAAGGGAAGATGGAATCCTACATATGCCAAATTCATGACCGTGCATGGATGGCAGTGGAAGACGGATATGATCTCCCTATGATGACTCCCACGGGTGGAGGACAAGATGTTTTGAAGCCTAAGGCGCAATGGAACGCGCAAGAGTTTGAGGCTTCTAAGTGGAATAGGAAGGCTATGCATGCCATTATGTGTGCTATGGATGAGAATCAGTACAAGCTTATTCAGAATACTCAGATTGCCAAAGTGGAATGGGACATCCTTCAAGTTGCACATGAGGGAACCGAGGTGGTGAAGGAGTCCAAGCTTCAAGTCCTCCAAACTCAGTTTGAGCTACTTAGGATGGGAGAGGATGAATGCTTCAATGACTTCGAAATCAAATTGATGGACATTGTAAATCAAAGCCATCAACTCGGAGACCCGTATTCGGATAGGAGAGTCAAGCAAAAAATTATGAGATCTCTCCCCGATAGGTTTGAATCCAAGGTGACGGCCATAGAAGAAAATAGTGGCTACATGGATATGAAGCCAAGTGAGGTGATTGGGCGTCTCCTTGCATATGAGTCTAGGAAGGCTCCTAGCACCACTATTCCTCCTAAGAAGTCTAAAGGAATAGCTTTGAAAGCATCTAAGGATGCAAAGGAGGCAAAGCATGAATTGGATGAAGACCTTGCCTTATTTGTGAAAAGGTTCAACAAGGTTATGGGGTTTAAGAAGAAGAAGGGATTTGGGTCAAGAGGACAAGATTTGAAGAAAAAGAGTTCCTTCAAGAAGTTTGAGCCTAGACAAGAGAGGACCGAAAGGAAAGGGGTCCGATGCTTTGAATATGGTGGGATTGGTCACTTTGCCCCCGAATGTGCTAATCACAATGAAAAGAAGAAGAGCAAAGTGATGGCCGCCACTTGGAGTGGGAGTAGTGATGACTCCAATGAGGAAGATGAGTCTTCAAGTGAAGAAGAGCTCATGGCTAACCTCCTAGCTTTTGCCTCCTCACATAAGAGCAAAAGTGGTAGTGAGAAAGAGGAAATGAGTCAAGAGGAAAATGACTTGAAACAAATTATAGCACGGTGTGTATAAAGCTATCTAGAGGGGGGGTGAATAGATTTTACGCTTTTTACCCAATTTTTCGTGTTAGTCAAAATTACGAAAATACCCTCAAGATAATATAAACAAGCAAGTGTAATATGGTGCAGAAATTAAAACAACACTTGGTTTTTACGTGGAAACCCTCACGGTAAAAACCACGGGCTATGTAAGTAAGCCACACTCGAACCTCGAATCCACTAAATGTGCAAACGATTACAACCTAATCCCGGAAGTAATCACACACCTACCTAATCCCGGTATGAGTGAACCTAGTCCAATTTGCTTGCGTTCTAAGCAACCTAATCCCGGATGCTACACACAAGACTTACTTTCTCTATGAAGAGAATACAACCCTAAGTGAATATATGTGAATAACCAAAATGCAACATAGAGCAAGGGAACCCTATATGCTTATCTAAGATGATTAATATGCAATTAAGAACAATCCTAGATATCAAAACTAAATGACATGTCAATTAGTTTAGCTAATCAATATTAAGCACAAAACCTAATATGCAAGCACAATTTAACTTCTCAAACATACATCATACTCATCTCAATATTGTATCCAAAGCATACAAAATAACAAACAAGTAATTAATTGAGATTGCTAGATAAGAGAAACACAAAACATGTAAGATATTAGTGAAAAGCTTACCAAGCAAAGTATGATGAAGATTCCATGCTAGATGACATCTAGATGATCTAAGATGATGCTAGATGATGATTGATAATCATGAAAAAGTGTTTGAGAATCAAGAATTGAGTTCTTGGAATTTTTCTTCTCTTTGAAAAATATCCTAAGTATGAATTCTGAATATGAACTCTCTTAATTGACCTAAAGTCAAAGTGGCATATATATAGGGGGCCAAATCAAAGTGTGGTCGTTTAAGTAAGTTTCAAAGAAACGCGCCGATCGGCGGTTTCAATCGGCGGCTAGGCCGCCGATTATGACAGCCGAATTGAGCTCGTGAAGAACAGAACAAAACGGCGGTTCATTCGGCGGTTTCGTGACCGCCGATTCCAACCACCGAATCAAAACAGAGAGATTAAAATCAATCAGGTATGAACGGCGGTTTCGAACGGTGGTTTTGTGACCGCCGATTCAACCGTCGAATTAGACTGAGAGATAAATCAATCAGGTCTTGAAACGGCGGTTTCGAACAGCGGTCGTGACCGCCGATCTCAACCGCAGAAATGCTTCAGACCAATCTGGACTGAAACGGCGGTTTCATTCGGTGACCAGGCCACCGATCATAACCGCCGATCACCTAGATAGGTGAAAACCAAGGAGAAGCCAAGGGCATTCTCCATAGGCGGTCCTCGCGCTAAACCAAGCACATTCTAGTGCATGCGCGGACGTTTCCGAAAGTTATCGGGAAACGAATTACACAACAACATGACACAAATACACACAACAAAATATAATAAATAAGTGCAAGTGTGAAATGTGACAAATGAAGAGAATGCACACATATGCAATGAATGTTAAGTGTGTGTGTGCAACTAATCTCTTCAAAGAAAAGTAAGCACATAGAAATTTACCTTCGGTGCTTATCAACACGAGGTCTTCAAAGGGCTTCGAACAATAAGACCGATACTTAGGCTACCCTTACAAAGAACCCCCACATATGGTTTGATCACGAAATAAGCCAATTAAAAACAACGGGAATCCTTACATGACTCAAGTGAAGTAGAAAGTGACTCCTCTTCTAGTTCCAAAAAGAAATTTGTGGAGCAAAAGGTGCTTGCTAAATACCATGCCGAGTTCAATGATTTAGCACTTAAAAGCACAAGAAAGATTGAGAGGTTGAGAGAAGAAAACCTTGAACTTTCCGCTCACAATGACCACTTAAGTGAACAAGTGGAAAGATTGAAGAGGAGAGAGGATAAGTTAATTGAGGAGTTAGACTTATCCAAGAGAAGTGAAGAAGGCTTGAAGAGGGAACTTGTAGAAGTTAAAGGGTCCTTGGCTAGGATAGATTCTAGCACCAAGAAGCTTGATCATTTACTTGGTGTTGGAAAGAGTCCAAGTGACAAGAGAGGTCTTGGGTATGATGATGGCAAGAAAATCTCAACCTCTAACAAGACCGTGTTTGTCAAGAGCTTGAAGAACGAAGAAACTTCATTTGTGCAAACTCCTAGGAAGAAGTTAGAAATAGGACAATGTTCTAATGCTCAAGTGAAAATGGGGCCAAGAAGGAAATCTCAAGCTCAACCCCCTAGGGTCCCTCAAGCCAACACTCCTCCAAAATTGGCTCACAAAGGAAAGAGACCAATCATGCAACCTCAAGCTTGGAAGCAACCTAGACCGGTTCAACAACGAAGATGGATTGAACCCACTTATCCACAAAGACATGGACAAGCTCCCATACGTGCACAAAGGCAAGGTATGATTCCTTATTTCATCCCTATTTGTCACTTTTGTAGTTGTGATGGTCATATTAGACCAAATTGCTTTCAATATATTAAAATGTGTAGAAAACAAAGCATGATTGAAAAGAGAAAGAATAGAGCTAAGATGCATGTTTCTAGGAATGAAAATATTGATTTGCATGATCCTAGAAATAGTAGAGCACATGTACCAAAGACCACTAGGAAAGCTAAAATTGTTGCTAAGTGGATTAGAAAGAATGAAAATGTTTGCCATGTTGCACAAATAGCCTTGAAGGCAAATTCTTCTAATTTTTGGTACTTGGATAGTGGGTGCTCTAGGCACATGACGGGAAACAAGAGTTTCTTCGAGACTCTTGTTATGGAGGAAGGTGGAAATGTCACTTTTGGTGATGGATCCAAAAGAAATGTTAAAGGGAAAGGAACAATTTCCGTTCCCGGATTACCCTCCTTATCCAATGCTTTATTTGTTGATGGCTTGAAAGCCAATTTAATAAGCATTTCACATCTTAGTGATGAAGGATATTCCGTCTTGTTTTCTAAAGATTTTTGCTCAATCCTAAAACCAGATGGACAAACCTTGTTGAAGGGCATGAGATCTAGCGACAATTGTTATTGTCTTGAAGCTAGTATTGTATCTAATCATGTGTCCATGGATGAGCAAATTGAGTTGTGGCATGAAAGACTTGGCCACATGAACTTTAGGGATCTACGGACCCTTGGAAAGTTCGAGTGTGTGCGTGGCCTCCCTAAGCTTGGGAAGAAAGCCAATGGTGTTTGTGGACCTTGCCAACAAGGAAAGCAAACTAAAAGCATGCACAAAAAGGGTAAGTATCTCACCACCAAGGAGCCTCTTGAGCTTCTCCACATGGACCTCATGGGTCCTATGCAAACCGAAAGTTTGGGTGGAAAGAGATACATTTTTGTATGTGTTGATGATTTCTCTAGGTTCACATGGACATACTTTCTTAGAGAAAAATCCGAAACTTTTGATAAGTTTAAAATGCTTTGTAATAAAATACAAAATGAAATGAATTCTAATATTAAAAGCATAAAACGGATTAGAAGTGACCATGCGAGGGAATTTGAGAATGCCTCATTTGAAAGCTATTGCAATAGCTTAGGCATCTCCCATGAGTTCTCGGCTCCTAGGACACCTCAACAAAATGGAGTTGTTGAGAGGAAGAATAGGGTCCTTCAAGAGATGGCCCGTGTGATGTTGCTTAGCAACAATGTCCCTAGGAACCTATGGGCCGAAGCGGTCAATACGGCTTGCTATATAGGGAATCGTGTTTTCCTAAGGCCTGGTACTAGAAATACCTCCTATGAGTTATGGAAAGGCAAGAGGCCAAATGTTAGCTACTTCCACACTTTTGAAAGCAAATGCTACATCTTAAATGACCGTGACCAACTTGGCAAATTCGATGCTAAGAGTGATGAGGGTATTTTTATTGGCTATGCCTTGAATAGTAGAGCCTATAGAGTTTTCAATTTAAAAACTCTAAGTGTTATGGAATCATCCAATGTCGTATTTGATGATACTAGGCTCAAGTCTAATGATCATGAGGAGGAGGTTGTTTTTAGTGATGTTTCTCCTTTGGAGAGGGTTGTGGTGACTCCCAATGTTGGGACATCTAATGAAAATGATGAAGTCACACAACCCACTACTAGAGTCCCTCTCTTGGACTCTAATGAACCCGCTCCATGGGTTAGAAGACTCCATAACAAAGAGGATGTTATTGGAGATGTAAATGAGGGTGTTAGGACTCGACTTCAACTTGCTAATCTTATTAGCTACACATGCTACACCTCTCAAATTGAACCCAAAAAGGTTGAAGAAGCCTTAAATGATGAATTTTGGGTTCTTGCCATGCAAGAAGAGCTAAACCAATTCGAAAGGAATGAGGTTTGGACTCTAGTTCCTAGGCCTAAGACCACTAATGTCATAGGCACTAAATGGATATTTAGGAACAAATCCGATGAGGATGGCAACATAGTGCGGAACAAGGCTAGACTTGTAGCACAAGGGTACTCTCAAATTGAGGGTATCGACTTTGAGGAGACATTTTCTCCCGTTGCCCGTTTAGAGTCTATTAGGCTTCTCTTGTCCATTTCTTGTGTGCACAAGTTCAAATTGCACCAAATGGATGTCGAGTGCCTTCCTCAATGGCTTCTTGCAAGAGGAAGTGTTTGTTGAACAACCCAAGGGGTTTGTGGATGCATACCACCCCAACCATGTCTATCGCCTCAAGAAGGCACTATATGGGTTGAAACAAGCACCGAGGGCTTGGTATGAGCGCCTCACTCAATTTCTTGTTGACAATGACTGCACAAGAGGTAGTGTTGACAAGACACTATTCATCAAGAGAGACAATGATGAGCTTTTCATAGCTCAAATATATGTCGATGACATAGTGTTTGGCTCCACCAACAACACCAAGGTCCAACAATTTGTTGATGTTATGTCTCATGAATTTGAGATGAGTCTTGTTGGTGAGCTTAATTATTTCCTAGGTTTGCAAATTAGGCAACTAGATAATGGGATCTTCATAACCCAAGCCAAATATGCCAAAAACCTTGTGAAGAAGTTTGGTCTTGAAAAAGCCAAACATTGTGACACTCCTATGAGCACCACTTTGAAGCTAAGCAAGGATGCTAGCGGTAAAAGTGTGGACCAAACCTTATATCGTGGCATGATAGGGAGCTTGCTCTATTTGACCGCAAGTAGGCCCGATATATCTTTTAGTGTAGGAGTTTGTGCTAGGTACCAATCCGATCCCAAGGAGTCCCATCTCTCTTCGGTTAAGAGAGTCATTCGCTTTGTGAATGGGACTTCCAACTATGGGATTTGGTACTCATTTGACACTAATCCTAGTCTTGTAGGATATAGTGATGCGGATTGGGCAGGAAATTGTGATGATAGGAAGAGCACATCGGGCGGTTGCTTCTTTCTAGGCAACAACTTGGTGTCTTGGTTTTGCAAGAATCAAAATTGATTTCCTTGTCCACGGCGGAAGCCGAGTACATAGCCGCAGGGAGTGGATGCACTCAACTTATATGGATGAAGCAAATGCTAGTAGATTACGGATTCAACCAAGGTACTCTCACTCTCTTTTGTGATAACATGAGTGCCATTAATATTTCCAAGAATCCGGTGCAACATTCTAGAACTAAGCATATTGACATCCGCCATCACTTCATTAGAGAGCTTGTTGAAAATAAATGCATAGTACTTGAACATGTAGGTACTAATGATCAACTTGCGGACCTATTTACTAAACCCTTAGATGCTACTCGATTTAAAACTCTTAGTAGATCTATTGGGATATGTCTTGTGGAGTGATGTTCTATGATTGACCCCATATGGGGAACTCAAGCAAAGAGAGCTAGTTTGCATTCTTGTCACTTGCAAAAAATTTGAAATATCTTATGCCTCTTCTTTTAATTGCTTGAGTAAGCTTGGTTGCACATATGTATATATGTTTTCAATTCAATAAGTGTGAACCTTGCTTGTTTACAATCCATGTCATATTTATGTTCAAACATGCATTTTTGGACTAGGAGATGTATATCGGAAGTATGATTTGAATGACCTATGATTATCTCCATGACATGATGTTTCTTTAATAACATGCTAATGTCAAATGAAAAAGCATGAAATTTATATAACATGCTCACATGAAAAGCATGAATTGATGATTGCATATTCTTAAAAATGCAAAACTTGTGTGAAAGCTTATGAGACTCAAAATGAATAAAGGATCTTGTATCCGTTCAAAGGAATTTATATTCCAAATGTCTCTCTTTCTTTATTGGTTGAACATGGCTACTATCATACGGATATCTTATCCGGAAAAATCAAAAAGGGTGCAAAGTTGCTCATGCCATGTTTCGCTTATAAAGTTGGATATAGTTGCTCTTATATTGAAATCAATGTATTCTATATCCTTGCTTTACTCATGACATTGGTGAAATTGGTTTGAATTCCTATTAGAAACCTTTGTCATTTGCTTTGCCAAATACCATTGTATTTTGGACTTGAATGCTACATGTCTTGTATGCAAAGCATGTTTGATTCACACATTTTCTCTCAAATAAATCTCCTTGTTTCTCTCCGATTAAATTGAGATGCATAAAGTGACTTATATTAATTATGCATATCTTGCATGCTACTATCTCTCGTTACTATGAGTGACCCGGTTGGGGACTACTCCTTTGCCTATATCATGACAAAAAGGGGGAGTAGTATATGGTAAGGGGAGATGCAAATTGGTGTTGCAATTGTGCACATTGGGGAGATAACACATTGAGGGGGAGCATTGCATTTATCATACATTGCATATATTTTGTAATGTTGTGCCTCAATTCTAAAAATGCAAATGCTTGTTTTTGATATCACTTGATTAATCTCACATTTCACTTGTATTGGAAAACATAGAAATCTTATTTACAGGGCGTGATTATTCTACAAAAGATTGAAGACTTGAAGTTTTATTTTCTTATCTCTTTGTGTTGTAGAATATCATAGTTGTCCCGTAGTTTCTATTTCTTTGTGAGGAATCAACGTGAGTGGTGGTTTTGTCACGAAATAGCCAAAGGGGGAGATTGTAAGGTTCCCATTTGTTGATTGGCTCATTTCGTGGACAACCACATGTTGGGGTTCTTTGTAAGGGTAGCCTAAGTATCGGTCTTATTGTTCGAAGCCCTTTGAAGACCTCGTGTTGATAAGCACCGAAGGTAAATTTCTATGTGCTTACTTTTCTTTGAAGAGATTAGTTGCACACACACACTTAACATTCATTGCATATGTGTGCATTCTCTTCATTTGTCACATTTCACACTTGCACTTATTTATTATATTTTGTTGTTGTGTAATTCGTTTCCTGATAACTTTCGGAAACGTCCGCGCATGCACTAGAATGTGCTTGGTTTAGCGCGAAGACCGCCTATGGAGAATGCCCTTGGCTTCTCCTTGGTTTTCACCTATCTAGGTGATCGGCGGTTATTATCGGCGGCCTGGCCGCCGAATGAAACCGTCGTTTCAGTCCAGATTGGTCTGAAGCATTTCTACGGTTAAGATCGGCGGTCAAGATCGGCGGTCACGACCGCCGTTCGAAACCGCCGATTCAAGACCTGATTGATTTATCTCTCAGTCTAATTCGGCGGTTGAATCGGCGGTCATGAAACCGCCGTTCGAAACCGCGTTCATACCTGATTGTTTTTAATCTCTCTGTTTTGGTTCAGTGGTTGGAATCGGTGGTCGCGAAACCGCTGAATGAACCGCCGTTTATGCTCTGTTCCTCACGAGCTCATTTCGGCGGTCATTATCGGCGGCCTGGCCGCCGATTGAAACCGCCGATCGGCGCGTTTCTTTGAAACTTACTTAAACGACCACACTTTGTTTTGGCCCCCTATATATATGTCATTTTGTCTTTAGGTCAATAAAGAGAGTTCATATTCAGAATTCATACTTAGGATATTTTTCAAAGAGAAGAAAAATTCCAAGAACTCAATTTTTGATTACTCAAACACTTTTTCATGATCATCAATCATCATCTAGCATCATCCTTGATCATCTAGATGTCATCTTGCATGGAATCTTCATCATACTTTGCTTGGTAAGCTTTTCACTAATATCTTACATGTTTTGTGTTTCTCTTATCTAGCAATCTCAATTAATTACTTGTTTGTTATTTTGTATGCTTTGGATACAATATTGAGATGAGTATGATGTATGTTTGAGAATTTGTATTGTGCTAGCATATTAGGTTTTGTGCTTAATATTGATTAGCTAAACTAATTGACATGTCATTTAGTTTTGATATCTAGGATTGTTCTAATTGCATATTAATCATCTTAGATAAGCATATAGGGTTTCCCTTGCTCTATGTTGCATTTTGGATATTCATATATATTCACTTAGGGTTGTATTCTCTTCTAGAGAAAGTAAGTCTTGTGTGTAGCAACCGGGATTAGGTTGCTTAGATCGCAAGTAAATAGGACTAGGTTCACTCATACCGGGATTAGGTAGGTGTGTGATTACTTCCGGGATTAGGTTGTAATCGTTTGCACATTTAGTGGATTCGAGGTTCGAGTGTGGCTTACTTACATAGCCCGTGGTTTTTCCCGTGAGGGTTTCCACGTAAAAACCAAGTGTTGTTTTAATTTCCGCACCATATTACACTTGCTTGGTTATATTATCTTGAGGGCATTTTCGTAATTTTGACTAACACGAAAAATTAGGTAAAAAGCGTAAAATCTATTCACCCCCCCTCTAGATAGCTTTATACACACCGTGCTATAATTTGTTTCACATTTTTATCTGGTTATAGCCCGAGTAAGCATCCATGAAGCTCAATGTCTCATGTCCTGCCGTTGCATCGACCAACTGGTCAATTCTTGGTAGCGGGAAGCTGTCATTGGGGCAGGCCTTGTTTAGGTCGGTGAAATCGACGCACATTCTCCATTGATTTTTCTTCTTTTTCACTAGAACTACATTCGCCACCCATTTTGGGTACTTAACTTCCCTGATGGACCCTGCGGCGAGCAACTTGGATACCTCCTCTTTTATCGCCGCACTTCTCTCTGGGTTGAAGCTTCTCATTTTTTGCACCACTAGTTTGCATTTTTCGTTCACAGCCAGGTTGTGTGAAATAACACTTCTATCAATTCCCGGCATGTCCTCATGGCTCCAAGCGAATATCCCCTTGTACTCTTTCAGCAGGCTTGTTACATCTCTCTTGACTCGTTCAGCCAACCTAGCTCCAATCCTAACTGTTTTATTCGATTCTGCTTCATCCAGAATAATGGACTCAGTTGGCTCTTCCTTCTCTCTGCTTGCTTTGTCCCTTGGGTCCAATTCGAATGCTTCCGGATTTTCTTCCCGTGCCTCCTTATTCACTTCGAATATGTTTAAGGTCTCCATTCCCGCTTTATCTTTAAAGATTGAAAGGTTAGCGCGGCGAGCCATCTCTTGTGACCCTTTCAGTTCCCCGACTCCAAATTCTGTGGGGAATTTTACCTTCAAGGCGTGGGTTGAAGTGACAGCTCGGGCTTTGTTAAGAAAAGGTCTGCCAAGCAAAGCATTATATGGCCAATTATGGATGTCGACTACAACGAAATCCAACAGGATTGTTCGCCTGCATGGCGCCGTACCGAACCTCACCGGCAGTTTTACAGTTCCCAAAGATCTTACTTCTGCACCCCCAAAACCTTTCAGCGGTACATGGAAAGGTTCTAGATCCTTCCTGTCCAGTCGCAGCTCATCGTATACTCTAGCACTTAGAATATCTGCTGAACTTCCGTTATCAATCATTACCTGAAGGACATCTCTGTGTGCAATTTGAACTCCCATTACAATTGCATCGTTAGGCTTTGCATCGATTCCGTCGGAGTCTTCCGCCGTAAATGTTATGGGGTCATGTCCTTCCCTTCCTTTCTTGGGGTTCCTTTGCACAGAATTAATCTCCATATTTCTGTTGTCATGCATTACTTCTCGGACTTCTGACATCCTTTCTCGATTGCTTCTCCCAGTATGGGGCCTGCCAAAGATGGTGTTTATAGCGGCGTTAGGGCTGTTCCTCCTTGGACTCCTCATTTCCTGCCCGATCCCTTGGTGGTTATCTTGGCGACCACCTTGCTTATCGCTTTTCAACGTAAAATCTTTCAGGTGCCTGTCCCTGATCAAGCTCTCAATATGATCACGTAACTGGAAACACTTTGAAGTTTCATGCCCATGATCTTTATGAAATCGGCAGTACTTGGTTGTATCTCTCCTGGCCTTAGCTGATTGTTGCCGGGGGTATTTGGCGAGTCCTTTGTCTTCTACCACAGAAAGTATTTCCTCCTGGTCGCCAGTTAAGGGGGTGTAACGGTTGTACCTTCCTTGAAACCTGCTGGATCAAGCGTTTCCTTTGCTTTCCCTTGGATGTCCCTTTTGGCCTCTTTCGTCTCCCTGGCGATCACGCGACTGTGTCTTCTAGTTGTCCTTATGTTCCAACTTCGAGTCAGGCTTATGGCCATGTACGTAGCTACCCCCTTGTGCTACTTCTTCCTCTTCTGCCAATGCATAATCACCGGCTATTTCCATCATCTCCTCGTAAGTTTTTGGCCTATCCCTTCGCAGATCAAAGGATAGTCGCCCACTTTGCAATCCATTGGTGAAAGCGGCGATAACAGCTACGTCACTGGCATCCTCAATTTGGGCAACCTCTTTACCGAATCTTGCTAGATACTTCTTGATCGACTCATTGCGCTCCTGCTTTAGATTCGATAGATGGGTGAGTGACTTCCTTCTCTGCACGCTCCCCATGAATTGTCTTATGAACGCTTTGCTGAGTTTTGAGAAACTGCTTATACTTCCGGGTGGAAGTCTTCCAAACCATCTAGAGGCGAGGTCGCCGAATGTCTGTGGGAAGGTGAGACATAGCAGTCCGTCATTGGATGAATACTGGGCCATAATATTACGGAATCGGCGAACATGCTCCTTCGGATCCCTATTTTCTTTATACTGTTCAATGGTCGGCATTCTGAACCTATCTGGAAACTGGGTGTGAGCAATGTGATCGACGAATGGACTCTCTGATTCGTCATCTGAAGATAAGTTGCGACCATACCTCCGTGCCATTGCTGAAACCTTCCTTGACAACTCTTGTAAGATAACATCTCGATGGCCAGTTGGTTCTCCTGCTGGGTCGAGTCTGCTCTTGATTGTCATTCTCCCATAGTCATCTTTATCATTCGGATTCCTGACAATCTGATCATCCGCGCTTTCAGATCTTCTTCGCCGTACCCTTTTGGATGGTAATTCTCTTCTTTGTCGGGGACTTCTGTCTTCAGATGAGATAGAGCGGTGTCTCCGCCGTCTCCTTTGATACGTGTCATTAGAATTTGTCCCATGTATCCGCCCATGATTTTGTATCTCCAGGGATTCGTCGTTCATCACAGCTTTTCCCTTTCTATATCTTCTTTCCTCGAAACCTTTAGGGTTGTCCTGGGGAGGTTCTTCGGGGGTCTGCCTCACTTGAGTGTCGGGGGTGGCAATGTGGACTTCTGACCGTAATCTCCCAGGCGGATGGATTACAGGTGTGGTTAATTCGTAGGGAGAGGAGATTCCCGGGCCTATGGGAAGTGAGAGTCCTATTTTGTTAGCCTCACTGATCAGATTCATCAACGCAGTTTGAAAGTGCTGCAGAGTTTCTGGGTTTGTTGTCCTAGCTCCTGGCATTGCCGTAGATTGTTCTCTGATCGTCGCTGCTCCATCGCCTGTTGGCGCAGTTATTTCAACAATCTGATCTCCGCTGGAGTTGCCTTCCTTGTCGCTGTTCATGTTTTTAAGTCACAAGGGTTCTTCGAAGTTCTTGTTCAAATTATCCCCTCATTCTAGCGCCAATTGTTGACGGTGATTTTTGAATTATCACAGAGTCAATAACTAAATCAAAACAAACGTCAAACAAGAAAGAAAATTAGAACATGCAAAAGACAGATTTACGTGGAAAACCCTTGAATGGGAAAAAACCACGGCGTCCCGGAGGACAGGAAAATATCACTGAATTACTTGGCTTTGTTACGCACTCAGATCTCTCGAATTCTTGCTTTCTTTCTCTTTTGGTTTTTTCGACCCCTTCCTCGTGGGATAGGTGGTTCTATTTATACATAATATTTAGGGTTTCCCCTTGATTTTAGGCGTGTTTGTAGTAGGACTTCCTCTTGGACTTGTATTGGGAATCCCATGTTGTTACGGATTAGGATAGGCTTTCCTGCCTCTTTATTCTAAGACTCCTTGGTGTAGAGGGTTTTCCGTGAGTGGGGGTTTTACCATTGTGCTTCTGCTGGGTCGGTTCATGCTCAATAGGCTGATGCAGCGAACACCCCCACTTCTGGGTTTTATCCTTTGGCGACTACATTTCTGACTTTGGCGAGTATATATTTGATTCTGGCGACTACACCCTTGACCTATTAACTGATCCATGTTTTTCCCCTTTGACTTGGTCAACGAGTGACGTGGCATCCCTTCTTTCAGCAATTATTGGCTTTTATGATGACATGTCCTGTTTGGCGAATTTGTACACACAACAATAACTAAATCAAAAGTTATGGCCTTATGTGGAAGAACCTCATGAACCTATTTCAGGTCGTCCTCCTACCAAGCCAACTAATGGCCCTTGGTTCAACCTTGATAGCTTTTCTCCTAGCTCTTGGAGAAAAAGAATCTCAGAAATGAGCGCATGGCTCGACCTGCAAATGGCCAAATCAGAACAGAACCTTGAAGTAATTTTACAAGAATTCGTATCTCGATTCACTGGTTCTCTCAAAGATTGGTATCAAGCTCTTGGTGAATACAGACAGCTTCAGTTTATCATAGTCCCTTTAGCCTCCCAAGCTATAGGATTTATTTTTAGAGAATTTCTTGGTGATCCAGATCAATTCTATAAACAGGCTAGGCAAGAATTCTTTGACATGCATTGCTGTTCACTCAAGAGAAAGGACATTGAATTCCATTATCAAAAGATGTCCCGTAGATTTCACACTCTTGGTGGAATCAATGACCATAGTCTTAAGCAGGTCTATGTTAACTCTCTTCCTGACGAATTACAAGACGAGATTCAAAGGAAGATAGACACCTCCGGATGATCGATCAATGACACATCTTTAGGAGAACTCCACATGTATGCTTTGAGTTCCCTCGACAAACTTTGTGCCACACAGAAATTCTTCTCCAAAATGTTGACAGAAGGAAAACGGTTGCAATCCCAATGTAAACAGCCTTCCCTTCAAATAAAATGCAAATCCGTAAATACTTGCCATTGCAGAACCAAGAAGAAAAATCATTTCCGCCGTTTCAAGAACAAGAAAGGCAAATCCAAACGTTTCAGGTTCTACAGAAAGAAGGTAAAACGAGGCTGGAATAAATCCCAGCGATGCTATATCTGTGGCAAGCCAGGACATTATGCAAAGAAATGTCCCTGTAAGGATTCCCTTTTGTTGATTGGCTTATTTCGTGGTCAAACCACATGTTGGGGTTTGGTTGTAAGGGTAGTCTAGGTCATTAAGGTTGAAGATCAAAGACCTTTTCCAAGACCTTAAGAGGACAAGCACCAAAGGTATATCTTGTGCTTACTTTGGCTTGAAGAGATATAGTTACACACACACATAACATGCATAACTCTTATTCTTGAATGTTGTGTTTATATTTTGTGTGCATTGTGCTTTATTGTTTATTCAATGTCTCTTCTTGCATTAAATTGATTGCATCTTGTTTTATGAAATGCCATGACATGATAGGCATTATGATGCATTCAATACCCACACTTACACTTCATGTATGTTAGCTTTTAGTGTGGTGTAATTCGTTTCCCGAAGGATGTTCGGAAAAGTCCGCGCGTGCACGTTGATGTGCTTTGTTTTGCGCGATGATCACCGGTGGAGATGCCTTTGGCTTCTCCTTGGTTTCACCATTTGTGGTGAAACGGCGGTTACGTTCGGCGGCCTGGCCGCCATTCGAAACCACCGAATGAGACCTGATTGAAATATATCTCTCGGGTCCAAAACGGCGGTTGGGATCGACGGTTTAGAAACCGCCGAACGAAGTCGCCGAAGTTCCCCTGTTTCGCTCGGGAGCCATTCGGCGGTTAAATTCGGCGGCCTGGCCGCCGATCGGTGCGTTTCAAGGGCAAAATTGTATTTTCACCTGCCCTGTTTTTGGTCTCTATAAATACATCCTTATCTCTGGTTCAGAATACAAGTCTTGCATCCCAAGAACCCTAGAGAGATAATTAGAGAGACTTGAGAGAAAAAGCTTAAAGATCACATCTTTAATTCTCTAAACCCATTCCCACATGCACAAATCATCATCTAGGCATCATCTAGGTTCATCTAGTATATGCTAATGCATGGGTCTTCTTCAACACACATGGTATGATTTGTTGAACACTTTTATCTTACATAATTAGTGTTTTTACTTATCAATTTTATCTCATATTTTACTTATATGTGTTTAGATTAATTTCTACATATAAGATTGAGATTATGTGTTGATTGGGTTATTATTTGATAGCTAGGCTTTAATGTTCATATGCCATCTAGCTAATTGATCTCATTTGTTGATTGAGATTATTTTTCATAGCTTATTTGATTAGGTCATTATTGCCTAAAAGCTATGCCATGAACATTCTTGTGTGATGTATTGATAACTAGGTTGATAGATTGTTTTTTAATCAACTAGTTAATCCTTTGAATGTTTGTGGGTTTTATATGATAGCTTTGTATCTAGGATTGGTTATCCTTTACTAAGCTAAAGTTATATGCCATGACATATAGCTATATGTGATATCTAGGACTGATTATATTGTCATCTTATAATCCTAGGTAAGCATTTAGAGTACCCTAGCTCTTATTGCTTTAATTGAATATTCATACATATTCACATAGGGTTGTGCATCTCTTTTGAGAGATTGAAGTCTTGGTCTAGGGTTGCTATTACAGGCCCGCTGGGTAGTAGTGGTGGGTTACAGACCGGGATTGGCTGTAAACATCATTACAAGTAGTGACTTCGAGGATCAAGCAAATTGGACTAGAGCCGCTATAAAAGGCCCGCGTGGTAGATTAGAGGGTGCTCACGCCAAGAGTAGTGTATCAGGGGATATCACTAGGGATTGAACCAAGAGTGGCGAGTGGTAGTGTCCATAGCCTGAGGTTATCTAGGGTGAGGGTCTGAGAATCACTTGAGGGTGAAACCGTCTTTTCATATAGTGGATTTCGAGGTTCGAGTGTGGCGCACTTACCAGCCCGTGGTTTTTCCCTGTTGAGGGTTTCCACGTAAACATCAAGTGTCATTTATTATTTCCGCATCTTATTACACTTGTATGTATTGTTGACTTGCTAGGGGTATTTTCGTAAAATTGACATTCACGCGAAAATTGGGTAATAATTAGATAAAATCTATTCACCCCCCTCTAGCTTTATATATTATACACACCTCGAGTATTTAATATTCCTTTCAATTGGTATCAGAGCGGGTTCCTAGATATACTTAGGTGATCCTTTGCTCATTTTTGGTGTGTTTTTGCATTTTGTATGTTTGTTTGATTTCTTCATACATTTTGCATTCTTCTCATTTGCATTATTCTCATTTACATTCATTCAACGCAAACACTATGAGTGAATTTGTGAGAGAAGAAATTGACTCCGTTGAGGAGATGCCTCTCTTACTAGAGAGATTTAGGAGATTTGTGAAATTAACCACCTCACCTCCTAAGAAGAAGTTGACCACCTCATCTCCTAAGAAGAAGAAGACAATTGCTTTGGAGACTTCGAAGCATGACAAGAAGGAAGGTATCTCAATTGAAGACATGGGACTCAATGACAAGTCAAACCAAGGAGTGTCTTCAAGAGAGGGGATTCAGTGCTACGAATGTGGAGGATTCGGGCATGTCTCCCCGGAGTGTGGAAACTTGAAGGATAGAAGAAAAGGGAAGGCGAAGGCCACCTTATGGGATAAATATGAAGATGACGAAAATCCTTTAAGTGATGAAGAACTTGCCATCATCTACACGGAATTTGGAGCCAAGAGTGTAGAAGTTGAAGAAGATGGCAAAGTTGCTTTTCCTTGTGATCCCCAAGAAGAACTAGGTATAGAAGTAGTTGGTGTAGCTACTCATAGGGATTTGGCTCTTTCCTCATCAAGAGAAAAATTTGATGATCTTGATGAAGGAGATGACTTCATTGGTGAAATGGAGATTAGAGGAGATGACACAAGTGTTGAATATTTGTCATCTAACTCCACAAATGGAAGTGTGGAGTGTATGGATCTTAATGACTACAAAGTCAAAGTTGAGAGCTCGATGATGAGGAACAAGGAAGAAATTAGAAGATTAAAAGAAGAGAATCTAGAGCTTTCAACACTAGTAGACCACTTGTGTGAAGAAGTGGTGAGATCCATGGCGGATGAAGATAAGCTAAAAGACAACTTAGCCTTATCTAAGAGGAGAGAAGAAGAGCTAGAAAGAGAGCTTGAAGAAGTTAAGGTCTTAATGGCTAAGATGACTTCAAGCACCAAGAAGCTTGACCACATGTTGGGAGTTGGAAGAAAGCCAAGTGACAAGAGAGGTCTTGGCTACATTGATGACACGGATGCCTCCTCCACAAGCAAGACATCCTGTGCCATGGACATGGACTTCAATATGTCTCCTCTTCCTCAACAACCTAGGAAGAAAAGTGACCTAGGAGAGTGTTCAAGAAGTGCCCAAGTGTTTGAGGCACCAAAAGGTCAAGCTCAAGCTCACACCCAAAGGGCTCCTCACACTATCTTCCCTCAAACTCAAAAACAACATGGGAAGAGTTCAATCATGCAAGCTCAGACAAGCAAGCAACCTCGTCTTGGTTATCAACAAAGGAGGAGAGATCCTATCCAACAACCAAGACAACCACAACGACAAGGGAAAGCACCTATCCATGCTAAAGGGAATGGTATGATTCCTAACTCTATTCCCACTTGTCATTTTTGTGGTATTGTTGGTCATATTAGACCAAGTTGCTTGCATTATATTGAAATGTGTAGAGCTAAAAGCATGTTTGAAAAGAAAAAGGCTAGAGCTAAGATGCATGTCCTTAAAAAGGAAGAAAATCATTTGCATGATCCTTTGCCATCTAGAACTCTAGAACCTATGACCACTAGGTATGTTATTGAGACACCAAAGTGGATTAGAAAAGACGAACCCGCTTGCTACGAGACAAACATGTCTTAAATAGGTTCAACTAGGTCCTATGGACTTGGTAAGTCTTTTAGACCACATGCCCTTCATTGAAGTGGTGTGGATATTTGACCCCATATGGGGAACTTAAGCAAAGAGAGCTATTTTGCATCTAGTCACTTGCAAAAAATTTGAAATATCTTGTGCTTCTCTTTTTGTTGCTTGAGTAAGCTTGGTTACACTATGTATAAATATTTTCTATTCAATAAGTGTGATCAATGCTTGTATTGCAATCCATGTCATATTTATGTTCAAACATGCATTTTTGGACTAGGAGATATATACATAGGATAAAATTTGAATGACCTATAATGATCTCCATGACATGATGATTGCTAAAATAACATGCTAAATGCTAATCTTAAAAAGCATGTTTTGATGATTGCATTTCTTAACTGCAAAAAATTTGTGAAAAAGCTTATGAGACGCAAATGAAAAAGGATCTTGTATCCATTCAAGGATTTTACAATCCAAATGTCTCTCTTTCTTTATTGGTTGAACATGTCTACTATCATACGGATATCTTATCCGGAAAAATCAAGTAGGGTGCAAAGTCGCTCATGACATGTTTGGCTTATAAAGTCAGATATAGTTGTTCTTAAATTGAAATCAATGAAAGCCTATATCCTTGCTTCTCTCATGACATTGGTGAAATTGGTTTGAATTCATATTGAAAACCTTTGTCATTTGCTTTGCCAAATACCATGATATTTTGAACTTAAATGCTACATGTCTTGTATGCAAAACAATTTTTTGATTCACACATTTTCTTTAAATAAATCTCCTTGTTTCTCTCGAATAAATTGAGATTGCATAAAGTGACTTATATTGATTATGCATATACTAGAATGCTACTATCTCTCTTTGCCTTGAGTGACCCGGTTGGGGACTACTCCTTTGTCTATATCATGACAAAAAGGGGGAGTAGGTTGTGGTAAGGAGAGTTGCAAATTGTAGTAGCAATTGTGCATGTTGGGGAGAATACTTATTGAGGGGAACCCTTTGAGGGGGAGCATTTGCACATTCATACATTGCATGATGTTGTACTTAAATTCTTAAATGCAAATGCTTGTTTTATCTCACTTGATTCATCTCACATTTTCTTGTATTGGAAAGTATAGAAACTATGCTTTCAAGGATTGATTGTTCTACTTGAGATTGAAGACTTCAAGACTATTTATCTTATCTCTTTGTAAAGTAGAAAATCATAGTAGACCCGTAGTTTCTTTTATGTTGTGAGGAATCAATGTGAGTGGTGGTTTTGTCACGAAATAGCCAAAGGGGGAGATTGTAAGGATTCCCTTTTGTTGATTGGCTTATTTCATAGTCAAACCACATGTTGGGGTTTGGTTGTAAGGGTAGTCTAGGTCATTAAGGTTGAAGATCAAAGACCCTTTCCAAGACCTCAAGAGGACAAGCATCAAAGGTATATCTTATGCTTACTTTGGCTGAAGAGATATAGTTGCACACACACACACAACATGCATAACTCTTATTCTTGAATGTTGTGTTTATATTTTGTGTGCATTGTGCTTTATTATTTATTCAATATCTCTTCTTGCATTAAATTGATTGCATCTTGTTTTATGAAATGCCATGACATGATAGGCATTAGGATGCATTCAATACCCACACTTGCACTTCATGTATGTTAGCTTTTAGTGTGGTGTAATTCGTTTCCCGAAGGATATTCGGAAACGTCCGCGTGTGCACGTTGATGTGCCTTGTTTTGCGCGATGATCGCTGATGGAGATGCCTTTGGCTTCTCCTTGGTTTCACCATTTGTGGTGAAACGGCGGTTACGTTCGGCGGCCTGGCCGCCATTCGAAACCGCCGAATGAGACCTGATTGAAATATATCTCTCGGGTCCAAAACGGCGATTGGGATAGGCGGTTTAGAAACCGCCGAACGAAGTCGCCGAAGTTCCCCTGTTTCACTCGGGAGCCATTCGGTGGTTAAATTCGGCGGCCTGGCCGCCGATTGAAACCGCCGATCGGTGCGTTTCAAGGGCAAAATTGTATTTTCACCTGCCCTGTTTTTGGTCTCTATAAATACATCCTTATCTCTGGTTCAGAATACAAGTCTTGCATCCCAAGAACCCTAGAGAGATAATTAGAGAGACTTGAGAGAAAAAGCTTAAAGATCACATCTTTAATTCTCTAAACCCATTCCCACATGCACAAATCATCATCTAGGCATCATCTAGGTTCATCTAGTATATGCTAATGCATGGGTCTTCTTCAACACACATGGTATGATTTGTTGAACACTTTTATCTTACATAATTAGTGTTTTTACTTATCAATTTTATCTCATATTTTACTTATATGTGTTTAGATTAATTTCTACATATAAGATTGAGATTATGTGTTGATTTGGTTATTATTTGATAGCTAGGCTTTAATGTTTATATGCCATCTAGCTAATTGATCTCATTTGTTGATTGAGATTATTTTTCATAGCTTATTTGATTAGGTCATTATTGCCTAAAAGCTATGCCATGAACATTCTTGTGTGATGTATTGATAACTAGGTTGATAGATTGTTTTTTAATCAACTAGTTAATCCTTTGAATGTTTGTGGGTTTTATATGATAGCTTTGTATCTAGGATTGGTTATCCTTTACTTAGCTAAAGTTATATGCCATGACATATAGCTATATGTGATATCTAGGATTGATTATATTGTCATCTTATAATCCTAGGTAAGCATTTAGAGTACCCTAGCTCTTATTGCTTTAATTGAATATTCATACATATTCACATAGGGTTGTGCATCTCTTTTGAGAGATTGAAGTCTTGGTCTAGGGTTGCTATTACAGGCCCGCTGGGTAGTAGTGGTGGGTTACAGACCGGGATTGGCTGTAAACATCATTACAAATAGTGACTTCGAGGATCAAGCAAATTGGACTAGAGCCGCTATAAAAGGCCCGCGTGGTAGATTAGAGGGTGCTCACGCCAAGAGTAGTGTATCAGGGGATATCACTAGGGATTGAACCAAGAGTGGCGAGTGGTAGTGTCCATAGCCTGAGGTTATCTAGGGTGAGGGTCCGAGAATCACTTGAGGGTGTAACCGTCTTTTCATATAGTGGATTTCGAGGTTCGAGTGTGGCGCACTTACCAGCCCGTGGTTTTTCCCTGTTGAGGGTTTCCACGTAAACATCAAGTGTCATTTATTATTTCCGCATCTTATTACACTTGTATGTATTGTTGACTTGCTAGGGGTATTTTCGTAAAATTGACATGCACGCGAAAATTGGGTAATAATTAGATAAAATCTATTCACCCCCCCTCTAGCTTTATATATTATACACACCTCGAGTATTTAATATTCCTTTCAGTCCCAACAAGAAGGCCAAATCAGCCAGGCTAGCCCAACAGCTAAAAGAAATTGCTGATGAAGTTCCGTCCGATGCGGACATCGAATCTATCTTCTCTGAGCAAGACAATGCTGATCATACTACAACTTTTGTCCTCCAAGAAAACTCTTGTGAGTCAGAATACTCCGACTCAGGATTCAGTTCTATTCAAGAATCTTACCAAGCTTCTCATATTGTCCCTCATTCTGGTCCTCAAGCTCAAGTTCAGATCTTGCCCGATAAATATTCCAAGCACATCGATGTCATTACTTACTTTGACACATGTTCTCAAATCACTATGATGAATCCCAAAATCCTTCCTCCTGAAAGCTGGAAACCTTATGTTCGACTTTTCAAAGCAGCTGATGGTAAATTCTTTGCAACAAATCTCATTACCAAGAAAAAGATTGGAGTTAAGATTTTCCCATCCTACACTCTTTGGGTCCATGTCATTGGCACTCCTCTTCCTGTTAAAGACATCCTCATTGGTTGGGATGTTTTTTGTCAAAGCAATTCCCTCTGAATTCTCTCCATAGGAATTAGGTTCAAAAGTAATTTTAAGGCCTTTTCCGATGTTCCAAAGATTTTCCCTCTCTCAGAGTTTCAGCCCTCATTTGAACAGATTCAACATAGACTACTACACCTCTATGCTGACAATCATGCCACCTTCTCTCATCCTTCGCCTCTGTGGAAAAATCCTGACTTCTTTATTAAGCTCCCTTTCAAGCTTAATGAGGATATCAATCCTACTAAGGCATCTCATTCCGGAATGTCACCCTCAGACCTCAAATTGGCCAATGAAGAGTGCAATGAACTTCTCTGCCAAGGTCTGCTTCAACACACCTCTTTCTCTTAGGCGTGCCAAGCCTTTTAAGTTGAAAAACGTTCAGAATTACGCAGGGGAAAGAAGAGATTAGTTGTCGATTACAAGCCACTCAATCTCTTTCTTAGGGATGACAAGTTTCCTATTCCAGACCTAATGTTCTGTTCTCACAACTTCCTGGTGCCAAAGTTTTTTCTAAATTTGATCTCAAACGTGCTTTCTGGTAGATTGGTATTCATCTTGATGAAAGGTATAAAACTGCCTTTTGTCTTCCTAATGCACAATACCAATGGACCGTTTTACCTTTTGGCTTAAAAATAGCTCCTTCCCTTTTCCAAAAGGCTGTTACCAAAATTTTTCATCCTCTTTTGCATTCAACTCTCGTATACATAGATGACATCCCCCTATTCTCCTCAGATAATACCACCCATAATAATCTCCTCCAACAATTCCATGATATTGTTAATCACTACGGTATCATGCTCTCCGAAAAGAAAAGTACAATTGGCAAATCAGAAATTGAATTTCTTGGAATGAACATCTCCAACGGACAATATCGTCCTGGTCCTCACTTGGCTATCCAATTACTTGATTTCCCTGATTCTGATTTCAGTATGAAACAGGTCCAACAGTTTCTTAGCATAGTCAATTACATCCGGGACTTCATTCCTCATGCTGGTTGTTACACCTCAGTTCTCTCAGCTCTCTTAAAGAAGCATCCTTCTCCTTGGAGTCCTTGTCATACTGAGGCCATCCTCAAATTAAAGGAGATTTCTCAATCTCCACCTGCTCTCACCATCCCGTCAACTGGCCAACTTATCCTCCAGACAGATGCCAGTGATATTTTTTGGGGTGCCATCCTTATCGAAGATCGAAACGGACAAAAAAGTTATTGTGGACATGCTAGTGGAAAATTCAAAGATTCCCAACAGCATTACCACACGATTTACAAAGAAATCCTTGCTGTCAAAAATGGTATCCAGAAGTTTGATTTCCATCTCAGGACAAGGAACTTTATTGTTGAAATGGACAACTCTTCTTTCCTAAAGATTCTCGATTTTCGCAATAATATTCCTCATAATCCACTACTTCTGAGACTCAAGGATTGGTTTGCCAGATATGATTTCACTGTTCGACACGTGAAAGGTCATCATAATATTATTGCTGATATGCTTTCCAGACCTCCACCTGCCCATCTCATTACATCAACTGGTCATTATCCTCTCATATTCATGGCTTCCCCTACGTCATCATCCTCTTCTGACCTAACAGATCCTTCACAAATGATGTTTCCACCAGAACTCTTGGCTATACTTCCACCTAACCATCAACCATCTCTAGACCAAATCCAGAATTTTGCCAAAACCCATCACCCTATGTACTTATCCCAGATCAGAGGTCAAGGTTGTCGTCATGATCTTACCAGTCCTTCCAGACCCTTCATCGATCCATTCCTGATGCCACCATTCTACTATTTTTCCCCTCAGCTTTTATAGTTCCTCTGGTGTTTATCAGTTCTACATCATCATGCCTTTGTTTTTCCTCTACAAACTTTATATGGATATCTCCATGATCCCTCTTACCATAATTCTCTGTTATGGACCTTCCTACAATGGTTCTCACATCTGGAAAATTGGAAAAAGGACCTCACTGAACTTATGGGAAGATATAACCTTTGGAAACTTGACCCCGAGTCAGCCTCGTCTGTTTCTTGCATTTGGATTCTTCATAGACCATACCGATACAATCCCCACACTAGACTTCTATGGACAGTCAACACCAGCTATGAATGGTTCACCACATATGATTATCAAAAATCGTACCCCAACAATCTCCAGATTTCTTTGCTCAATTTTCTCTGTGATGTCAATAATATCTACATCGACGAAGTATTCATCCTTCCAAACATTCCACCTGATTCCTCTCAAAGCTGGAACCCTTTTCAAGACTCCTACATGATTGATTCACAGGACCCAATGGATGTTGCCACCTGGCCCTGCTCCATCTGTGGAGCCCAAAACTCAGATGATGAATATCACGCCACTTGCAATCTGTCTAGTCCGTGACCTCAGCAGCCCGTGATTAAAGCTCGTGACCTTATCAGTCTCTAGTGACCGATCTTATCTACATCCTGTGAATTTTAATGCTTTAATTATTGCACGTTACTTTTGTAGTTTTCCTTGTTGGGTTGTAATTATTGTAGGCCACCAGCCCCTTTAGTTTGCATTATTTTTTGCCACGTTGCTGGCTTTTTCCTGTGTATTGTTTTGGATGTATCTTGTCTCTCCCTCTATATAAGGAGAACTCGTCCCTTGTAAAAACCAGAAGAAAAAACTCAATAAAATTTCTTATGTGTTATAACTCTTATGTCTTTCTAAACACTTCCTCTCCTTCCTTCGAAAGCCTATCTATGATATAAGTAATGGTCTGTAATAATCTCAGTATGCTCTGTGCAAGCTTGCCTCTAGTTGAGGATCTTGCACATTAGAAGATGAGATTGGTCCTTTAGGCTTAAGGTCCCTGTCTGTCTCTGGAAGGTTGAAATGTTAGTACCCTGTTTAGGCCATGGTTAGGCCGCCATTATGGGGAAAGCTCTATAAACTCTAAAGAGGTAACGATATATAAATAAATATAATATAATATATTTATATATTATATTATTATATATCATATATATATTATATATACATTTGGGTGGCAGGTACCCCTGGGTGCCTCTCTAGAGTTTTTAGGGTTTTCCCCACAATGACGACCTAGCCACGGCCTAAATAGGGTACTTACTTTTCAACCAACTAGAGACAGACAGGGACCTTAAGCCAAAAGCCAACAACATCTCATCTTCTGATGTGCAGGATCCTCAACTAGAGGCAAGCACAGAGCATACTGAGATAATTACAGACTGTTACTTATATGAGAGACAGGCATTCGAAGGAAGAAGAGAGAATATTTAGCAAGACATGAGAGAGTAAAACACAAGAGGAATATTTTTGTTATGTTTTTTCTGCATTTTACAAGAGACGAGCTCTCCTTATGTAGAGGGAGAGATAGGAAACATCCAAACTGAGTACATAGTAAAGCCAACAAACGTGGCGGATGAGAAATAAAAGTAAACTAAAGCAAACTAGGTGCTATCGGCCAAATGTAAGCAAATACAAACAAACAAAGCCTAATAAAGACAAATGGGCCTAATAGATCCAAACAGTGCCTAATAAAACAAAACATAATAATGAAAGTAAATTATTTCACAAGATAAGATCACGAGCTTGGAATTCGGGCTGAGCTGAGATTACAGACTGGATAGATTACAGGTGGCATGATTTTCATCATTTGAGTCTTGGGCTCCACAGATGAAGCAGGGCCAGGAAAAATCAAAGGGGTCTTGAGAGTCAATCATGTAAGAATCTTGAAAAGGGTTCCAGCTTTGAGTGGGGTCTCTAGGGATATCATGGAGGATGAAAACTTCATCGGTGGGGACATAATTAACATCACAGAGGAAATTGAGCAGACCGACTTGAAGAATTTGTGGATACATCTTCTGATAATCATACGTGGTATGCCATTCATAACTGGTGTTGGCAGTCCAAAGGAGTCGTTTGTGGGGATTGTACCTGTAGGGCCTATTGAAGATCCATATACAGCATACAGAGGCAGCTGACTCATCATTAAGCTTCCAAAGGTTATATTGTCCCATGAGCTTAGTGAGCTCATTTTTTCAGTTTGTCAAGGACGTGAACCATTGGAGGAAAACCCATAACAGAGAGTTCTGTTGAGAAGGATCATGGAGATGACCATGTAAAGCCTGAAGTGGGAAGACGATGGCATGGTGATGTAGAACTGATAAACACCAGAGGAACCAAAGGAGTTGAGGAGAAAAGTAGTAGAAAGGTGGCATTATGAATGGGTCAAGAAATGGTCTGGATAGATTGTTGACGGTGTGACGACAGTCTTGACGAGTGATGTAGGCTAAGTAGACCAGAAGTTGAGCCTTGGCGAAGGACTGGATCTGGTCTAGAGAAGGCTGGTGATCAGGTGACAACGTGGCCAAGAGTTCTGGTGGGAACGAGTAATCATGGACGGCTGGTGAGGATGATGAAGATGATGAGGGACCAGTAAGAGAAGTCATGGAGATAAGAGGATAGTGACCTGTGGTTGTAATGAGATGGGTGAGTGGAGGCCTGGAGAGCATGTCAGCAATTATATTATGATTGTAAGGTTCCCATTTGTTGATTGGCTCATTTTGTGGACAAATCACATGTTGGGGGTTCTTTGTAAGGGTAGCCTAGGTATCGGTGTTATTGCTCAAGCCCTTTGAAGACCTCGTCTTGATAAGCACCGAAGGTAAATTTCTATGTGCTTACTTTTCTTTAAAGAGATTAGTTGCACACACACACCTAACATACATTGCATATGTGTGCATTCTCTTCACTTGTCACATTTCACACTTGCACTTATTTGTTATACTTTGTTGTGTGTAATTGTGTCTTGTTGTCTTGTAATTCGTTTCCCGATAGGTTTCGGAAACGTCCGCGCATGCACTAGGATGTGCTTGGTTTAGCGCGAGGACCGCCTACGGAGAATGCCCTTGGCTTCTCCTTGGTTTTCACCTTTGATTGGTGATCGGCGGTTATGATCGGCGGCCTGGCCGCCGAATGAATCCGCCGTTTGCTTCCAGTAGTGTATGGAGCAATTCTACGGTTATGATCGGCGGTCACGACCGCCGTTCGAAACCACTGTTCAAGACCTGACTGATTTTATCTCTCTGCCTAATTCGGCGGTTGAATCAGCGGTCACGAAACCGCCGAATGAAACCTCCGTTTCATACCTGATTGATTTTTTAATCTCAGGTTTGATTCAGCGGTTAGATCGGCGGTCCCGAAACCGCCGAATTAAACCGCCGTTGGTCCCCTGTTCCTCTCAGGCCAATTCGACGGTTATAATCGGCGGCCTGGCCGCCGATCGAAACCACCGATCGGTGCATTTCAGGGGCAAACTTGTCTTTTCACATGCTCTGTTTTTCATGCCTATAAATACATCACTTTCTCTTGTTCTGAATATGACTCTTTAATCATCAAGAACCCTACTTTAAAAGGAGAGATTTTTAAGAGAGAAAGCAATCAAATTTGCTCATCAAACACTCAAACCAAAATCCATTTGCATCAAAGTTCATCTAGCATATCTAGGATGCTTGCTTGCATGGGTCTTTCATCATCACACTTGCTTTGGTAAGTTTTTCACTATTATCATACATAATTAGTGTTTAATTTATTATGGCATCTCTTTTATTACTTGATTGTTCTTAGATTATATTCTAATATTCAAGATAGAGATTGTTGTGTTGATTTGATTGAGTGTTGTTTTTATGATAGATATCTAGGTTTCTCTAATCTATGATTATCTAAGGTAATTGACATGTCATTTAGCTTTAATATCTAGGATTGTTTTTAATTGCAAATTCATCATCTTAGATAAGCATATAAGGTTTCCCTTGCTCTATGTTGCATTTGAATATTCATATATTCATTTAGGGTGTTAATCTCTTTTTAGAGAATTAAGTCTTGTGATGTGACCGGGGTTAGGTTACTTAATTCGCAAGCAGTCGGACTAGGTTCACTCATACCGGGATTAGGTAGGTGTGTGATTACTTCCGGGATTAGGTTGTAATCGTTTTACACATTTAGTGGATTCGAGGTTCGAATGTGGCTTACTTACTAGCCCGTGGTTTTTCCCGTGAGGGTTTCCATATAAAAATCAAGTGTTATTTAATTTCCGCATTTTATACTTGATTTATTGCTTTATCTATTTAGGGGTAATTTCATAATTTTGACTAATCACGAAAAATTGGGTAATAAGCTTAAAATATATTCACCCCCCTCTAGATAGTTTTATACACAGCGTGCTATAATTTGTTTCAATTGGTATCAGAGCGAGTTCCTAGACATACATAGGTGATCCTTGCTTATTTTGGTGTGTTTTGCATTTTGTGTGATTTTTGATCATTCATACATTTGCATTCATTTCATTCATAACGGTGAAAATGGTGGTGGCAATGAAGGTGTTTCAAGCACAAGGCCTCCACTTCTTACCGGATTGAACTATTCCCAATGGAAAGGGAAGATGGAATCCTACATATGCCAAATTCATGACCGTGCATGGATGGCGGTGGAAGATGGATATGATCTACCCAAGATGACTCCCAATGGTGGAGGAGAATAAGTATTGAAGCCAAAGGCGCAATGGAACGCGCAAGAGTTTGAGGCTTCAAAGTGGAATAGGAAGGCGATGCATGCCATCTTATGTGCTATGGACGAAAATCAATACAAATTGATTCAAAATACTAGGTTAGCTAAGGAGGCTTGGGACATCCTAGAAATTGCACATGAGGGAACCGAAGTGGTGAAGGACTCTAAGCTTCAAGTCCTCCAAACTCAATTCGAGATGCTTAAGATGGAGGAGAATGAGTGCTTCAACGACTTCGAGATCAAGTTGATGGACATAGTCAACCAAAGTCATCAACTTGGTGATCCATATTCGGATAGGAGAATCAACCAAAAGATTATGAGATCTCTTCCGGATAGGTTTGAATCAAAAGTAACGGCTTTAGAAGAAAATAGTGGATATAAGGATATGAAGCCGAGTGAGGTAATTGGGAGACTTCTAGCTTATGAGTCTAGGAAGGGTCCTATCTCCACACTTCCTAAAAAGCAAAAAGGAATTGCTTTGAAAACCTCTAAGGATGAAAAGGAGGCAAAGAAGAATGACTCGGACGAAGACCTAGCATTATTTGTGAAGAGATTCAAGAGGGTCATGAAGTTCGGGAAAAAGGACTTTGGTTCCAAAGGTCAAAACTACAAGAAAAAGGGTTCCTACAACAAGTTTAAGCCTAGGAAAGAGAAGACCGAAAGGAAAGGGGTCCGATGCTTCGAGTGTGGTGGCATAGGTCACTTTGCCCCCGAATGTGCTAATCACAATGTCAAGAAGAAAGGTAAAGTGATGGCCGCCACATGGAGTAGTAGCAGTGATGACTCCATTGAGGGAGATGAGTCTTCAAGTGATGAAGAGCTCATGGCTAACCTCCTAGCTTTTGCCTCCTCCCATAAAAGCAAAAGTGCTAGTGAGAGAGAGGAAATGAGTCAAGAGGAAAATGACTCAAGTGAAGAAGAAAGTGACTCCTCTTCTAACTCCATAAATAGTTTTGTGGAGAAAAATGTGCTTGCTAAATACCATGCCGAGTTTAATGATTTAGCAATCAAGAGCACAAGAAAGATCAAGATGTTGAGAGAAGAAAATCTTGAGCTTTCATCTCATAATGACCACTTAAGTGAACAAGTGGAAAAATTCAAGAAGATGGAAGATAAGCTAAAAGAGGAGTTAGCCTTATCTAGGAGGAATGAAGAAAGTCTAAAGAGGGAGCTTGAAGAAGTAAAAGAGTCGATGACTAGGATGGATTCTAGCACCAAGAAACTTGACCATATGCTTGGTGTTAGAAAGAGTCCATGTGACAAGAGGGGTCTTGGGTATGAAGATGGCAAGAAGATCTCAACCTCTAACAAGACCGTGTTTGTCAAGAGTTTGAGGAACGAAGAAACTTCATTTGTGCAAATTCCTAGGAAGAAGTTAGAAATAGGACAATGTTCAAATGCACAAGTGAAGATGGGGCCAAAAAGGCAACCTCAAGCTCAACCCCCTAGGGTCTCTCAATCCAACATTCCTCTATAATTGGCTTACAAAGGAAAAAGGCCAATCATGCAACCTTAAGCTAGGAAACAATCTAGACCAGTTCAACAACGAAGATGGATTGAACCCATTCATCCACAAAGACAAGGACAAGGTATGATTCCTTATTTTACTCCTATATGTCATTTTTGTGGATTTGATGGTCATATTAGACCACATTGCTTTCGATATATTAAAATGTGCAAGACTAGAAGCATGATTGAGAAGAAAAAGAAAAGAGCCATGATGCATGTTCCTAGGAATGATAATATTATTATGCATGATCCTAGGACATCTAGAGCCAAATTACCAAAGACCACTAAGAAAGCAAATATTGTTTCTAGGTGGATTAGAAAGAATGAAAATATTTGACATGTTGCTCAAATAGCCTTGAAGGCAAATTCTTCTAATTTTTGGTATTTTGATAGTGGGTGCTCTAGGCACATGACGAGAAACAAGAGTTTCTTTGAGACTCTTGTTATGGAGGAAGGAGGATATGTCACTTTTGGTGATGGATCCAAAAAGAAAGTTGTAGGGAAAGGAACCATTTCCGTTCCCGGATTACCCTCCTTATCCGATGCTTTATTTGTTGATGGCTTGAAAGCCAATTTAATAAGCATTTCACATCTAAGTGATGAAGGATATTCCGTCTTATTTTGTAAAGATGATTGCTCGATTCTAAAGCCCGATGGACAAACCTTATTGAAAGGTATGAGATCTAGCGACAATTGCTATTGTCTTGAAGCTAGAATAGTCTCAAACAATGTGTCCATGGATGAGCAAATAGAGTTGTGGCATGAAAGACTTGGCCACATGAACTTTAGGGATTTAAGAACCCTTGGAAAGTTCGATTGTGTACCTGGCCTCCCTAAGCTTGGGAAGAAAGCCAATGGTATTTGTGGACCTTGCCAACAAGGAAAACAAACTAAAAGTATGCACAAAAAGGGCAAGTATCTCTCCACCAAGGAGCCCCTAGAGCTTCTCCACATGGATCTCATGGGTCCTATGCAAACCGAGAGTTTAGGTGGAAAGAGATACATTTTTGTTTGTGTTGATGATTTCTCTAGATTTACATGGACATATTTTCTTAGAGAAAAATCCGAAACTTTTGATAAGTTTAAAATGATTTGTACTAAAATACAAAATGAAATGAATTCTAACATTAAAAGTATTAAACGGATTAGAAGTGACCATGGGAGGGAATTTGAGAATGCCTCATTTGAATGCTATTGCAATAGCTTAGGCATCTCCCATGAGTTCTCGGCTCCTAGGACACCTCAACAAAATGGAGTTGTTGAGAGGAAGAATAGGGTCCTTCAAGAGATGGCCCGAGTGATGTTGCTTAGCAACAATGTCCCTAGGAACCTATGGGCCGAAGCCGTCAATACGGCTTGCTATATAATGAATCGTGTTTTCCTAAAGCCCGAATCTAGAAACACCTCCTATGAGTTATGGAAAGGTAGAAAGCCAAATGTTAGCTACTTCCACACATTTGGAAGCAAATGCTACATTTTAAATGACCGTGATCAACTTGGCAAATTTGATGCTAAGAGTGATGAGGGTATCTTTATTGGCTATGCCTTGAATAGTAGAGCCTATAGAGTTTTCAACTTGAAGACTCGAACCGTCATGGAATCATCGAATGTTGTTATTGATGATACAAGGCTCAAGTCTAATGACCATGAGGAGGAGGAAGTTTTAGAGGATGACTCTCCTTTGGAGAGGGTTGTGGTGACTCCCAATGTTGGGACGTCCAATGACAATAATGAAGTCACACAACCTATTACTAGAGTCCCTCTCTTGGACTCTAATGAACCCGCTCCATGGGTTAGAAGACTCCATAACAAAGAGGATGTTATTGGAGATGTGAATGAGGGTGTTAGGACAAGGCGTCAAATAGCTAATCTCATTAGCTTTACATGCTACACCTCTCAAATTGAACCCAAAAAGGTTGATGAAGCCTTAAATGATGAATTTTGGGTTCTTGCCATGCAAGAAGAGCTAAACCAATTCGAAAGGAATGAGGTTTGGACTCTAGTTCCTAGGCCTAAAAGCACTAATGTGATAGGCACCAAGTGGATTTATAGGAACAAATCAGATGAGGATGGCAACATAGTGCGGAACAAGGCTAAACTTGTAGCACAAGGGTACTCTCAAATTGAGGGTATTGACTTTGAGGAGACATTTGCTCCTTTTGCCCGGTTAGAGTCCATTAGGCTTCTCTTATCCATTTCTTGTGTGCATAAGTTCAAATTGCACCAAATGGATGTCAAGAGTGCCTTCCTCAATGGCTTCTTGCAAGAGGAAGTGTTTGTTGAACAGCCCAAGGGGTTTGTGGATGCACACCACCCAACCATGTCTATCGCCTTAAGAAGGCTCTATATGGGTTGAAACAAGCACCGAGGGCTTGGTATGAGCGCCTCACTCAATTTCTTGTTGACAATAACTACTCAAGGGGTAGTGTTGACAAGACACTATTCATCAAGAGAGACAATGATGAGCTTTTCATAGCTCAAATATATGTTGATGATATAGTTTTTGGCTCTACCAACAACACCAAGGTTCAACAATTTGTTGATGTCATGTCTCATGAATTTGAGATGAGTCTTGTTGGTGAGCTTAGTTACTTCATAGGTTTGCAAATTAGGCAATTAGATGATGGGATTTTCATAACCCAAGCCAAATATGCCAAAAACCTAGTGAAAAAGTTTGGTTTAGAGAATGCTAAACATTGTGATACACCCGTGAGTACCACTTTAAAGCTAAGCAAGGATGCTAGTGGTAAAAGTGTGGAACAAACTCTATATCAGGGCATGATAGGTAGCTTGCTTTATTTGACCGCAAGTAGGCCAGATATATCTTTTAGTGTGGGTGTGTGTGCTAGGTACCAAGCGGATCCCAAGGAGTCCCATCTCTCTTCCGTAAAGAGAATCATTCGCTATGTGAATGGGACTTCCAACTATGGGATTTGGTACTCTTTTGACACTAATGCTAGTCTTGTAGGCTTTAGTGATACGGATTGGGCAGGAAATTGTGATGATAGGAAAAGCACATCGGGCGGTTGCTTCTTCCTAGGCAACAACTTGGTGTCTTGGTTTTGCATGAAGCAAAACTCGATTTCCTTGTCCACGGCCGAGGCCGAGTACATAGCCGCGGGGAGTTGATGCACACAACTCCTATGGATGAAGCAAATGCTAGTAGACTACGGATTCAACCAAGGTACTCTCACTCTCTTTTGTGATAACATGAGTGCCATTAATATTTCCAAGAATCCGGTGTAACATTCTAGAACTAAGCATATTGACATCCGCCATCATTTCATTAGAGAGCTTGTTGAAAATAAATGCATAGTACTTGAACATGTAGGTACTAATGATCAACTTGCGGACCTATTTACTAAACCCTTAGATTCTACTTGATTTAAAACACTAAGTAGATCTATTGGGATATGTCTTGTGGAGTGATGTGTTTTGTTATTGACCCCATATGGGGAACTCAAGCAAAGAGAGCTATTTTGCATTCTTGTCACTTGCAAAAAATTTGAAATATCTTATGCCTCTTCTCTTAATTGTTTGAGTAAGCTTGGTTGCACATATGTATATATGTTTTCAATACTATAAGTGTGAACCTTGCTTGTTTACAATCCATGTCATATTTATGTTCAAACATGCATTTTTGGACTAGGAGATGTATATAGGAAGTATGATTTGAAGGACCTATGGTTATCTCCATGACATGATGATTCTTTAATAACATGCTAATGTCAAATGAAAAAGCATGAAATTTATATAACATGCTCACATGAAAAGCATGAATTGATGATTGCATATTCTTAAAATGCAAAACCTTGTGTGAAAGCTTATGAGACTCAAAATGAATAAAGGATCTTGTATCCGTTCAAAGGAATTTACATTCCAAATGTCTCTCCTTCTTTATTGGTTGAACATGGCTACTATCATACGGATATCTTATCCGAAAAAATCAAATAGGGTGCAAAGTCGCTCATGCCATGTTTCGCTTATAAAGTTGGATATAGTTGTTCTTAAATTGAAATCAATATATTCTATATCCTTGCTTTACTCATGACATTGGTGAAATTGGTTTGAATTTCTATTAGAAACCTTTGTCATTTGCTTTGCCAAATACCATTGTATTTTGGACTTGAATGCTACATGTCTTGTATGCAAAGCATGTTTGATTCACACATTGTTTTTCAAATAAATCTCCTTGTTTCTCTCCAATTAATTGAGATGCATAATGTGACTTATATTAATTATGCGAATCTTGCATGCTACTATCTCTCGTTGCTATGAGTGACCCGGTTGGGGACTACTCCTTTGCCTATATCATGACAAAAAGGGGGAGTAGTATATGGTAAGGGGAGTTGCAAATTATAGAAGCAATTATGCATATTGGGGAGAACATTCATTGAGGGGGAGTAACCCCGTTGAGGGGGAGCATTGCATACACATACATTTCATAATGTTGTGCCTAAACTTTTAAAATGCAAATGCTTGTTTTTGTTCTCACTTGATTAATCTCACATTTCACTTGTATTGGAAAATATAGAAATCTTATTTTCAGGGCTTGATTATTCTACAAGAGATTGAAGACTTGAAGTATTATTTTCTTATCTCTTTGTGTTGTAGAAAATCATAGTTGTCCCGTAGTTTCTATTTCTTTGTGAGGAATCAATGTGAGTGGTGGTTTTATCACGAAATAGCCAAAGGGGGAGATTGTAAGGTTCCCATTTGTTGATTGGCTCATTTCGTGGACAAATCACATGTTAGGGGTTCTTTGTAAGGGTAGCCTAGGTATCGGTGTTATTGCTCAAGCCCTTTGAAGACCTCGTCTTGATAAGCACCGAAGGTAAATTTCTATGTGCTTACTTTTCTTTAAAGAGATTAGTTGCACACATACACCTAACATACATTGCATATGTGTGCATTCTCTTCACTTGTCACATTTCACACTTGCACTTATTTGTTATACTTTGTTGTGTGTAATTGTGTCTTGTTGTCTTGTAATTCGTTTCTCGATAGGTTTCGGAAACGTCCGCGCATGCACTAGGATGTACTTGGTTTAGCGTGAGGACCGCCTACGGAGAATGCCCTTGGCTTCTCCTTGGTTTTCACCTTTGATTGGTGATCGACGGTTATGATCGGCGGCCTGGCCACCGAATGAAACCACCGTTTGCTTCCAGTAGTGTATGGAGCAATTCTACGGTTATGATCGGCGGTCACGACTGCCGTTCGAAACCGCCGTTCAAGACCTGATTGATTTTATCTCTCGGCCTAATTCGGCGGTTGAATCGGCGGTCACGAAACTGTCGAATGAAACCGCCGTTTCATACCTGATTGATTTTTTAATCTCAGGTTTGATTCGGCGGTTAGATCGGCTGTCCCGAAACCGCCGAATTAAACCGCCGTTGGTCCCCTGTTCCTCTCGGGCCAATTCGACGGTTATAATCGGCTGGCCGCCGATTGAAACCGCCGATCGGTGCGTTTTAGGTGCAAACTTGTCTTTTCACATGCTCTGTTTTTCATGCCTATAAATACATCACTTTCTCTTGTTCTGAATGTGACTCTTTAATCATCAAGAACCCTACTTTAAAAAGAGAGATTTTTAAGAGAGAAAGCAATCAAATTTGCTCATCAAACACTCAAACCAAAATCCATTTGCATCAAAGTTCATCTAGCATTCTCTAGCATATCTAGGATGCTTGCTTGCATGGGTCTTTCATCATCACACTTGCTTTGGTAAGTTTGTCACTATTATTATACATAATTAGTGTTTAATTTATTATGGCATCCCTTTTATTACTTGATTGTTTAAAGATTATATTCTAATATTCAAGATAGAGATTGTTGTGTTGATTTGATTGAGTGTTGTTTTTATGATAGATATATAGGTTTCTCTAATCTATGATTATCTAAGGTAATTGACATGTCATTTAGCTTTAATATCTAGGATTGTTTTTAATTGCAAATTCACCATCTTAGATAAGCATATAGGGTTTCCCTTGCTCTATGTTGCATTTGAATATTCATATATTCACTTAGGGTGTTTGTAAGGATTCCCATTAATAGATTGGCTTATTTCGTGGTCAAACCACATGTTGGGGTTTGGTTGTAAGGGTAGTCTAGGTGATTAAGGTTGAAGATCAAAGACCCTTTCCAAGACCTCAAGAGGACAAGCACCAAAGGTATATCTTGTGCTTACTTTGGCTTGAAGAGATATAGTTGCACACACACACAACATGCATAACTCTTATTCTTGAATGTTGTGTTTATAATTTGTGTGCATTGTGCTTTATTGTTTATTCAATGTCTCTTCTTGCATTAAATTGATTGCATCTTGTTTTATGAAATGCCATGCCATGACATGATAGGCATTAGGATGCATTCAATACCCACACTTGCACTTCATGTATGTTAGCTTTTAGTGTGGTGTAATTCGTTTCCCGAAGGATGTTTGGAAACGTCCGCGCGTGCACGTTGATGTGCTTTGTTTTGCGCGATGATCGCCGGTGGAGATGCCTTTGGCTTCTCCTTGGTTTCACCATTTGTGGTGAAACGGCGGTTACGTTCGGCGGCCTGGCCGCCGTTCGAAACCGCCGAATGAGACCTGATTGAAATATATCTCTCGGGTCCAAAACGGCGGTTGGGATTGGCGGTTTAGAAACCGCTGAACGAAGTCGCCGAAGTTCCCCTGTTTCGCTCGGGAGCCATTCGGCGGTTCAATTCGGCGGCCTGGCCGCCGATTGAAACCGCCGATCGGTGCGTTTCAAGGGCAAAATTGTATTTTCACCTGCCCTGTTTTTGGTCTCTATAAATACATCCTTATCTCTGGTTCAGAATACAAGTCTTGCATCCCAAGAACCCTAGAGAGATATTTAGAGAAACTTGAGAGAAAAAGCTTAAAGATCACATCTTTAATTCTCTAAACCCATTCCCACATGCACAAATCATCATCTAGGCATCATCTAGGTTCATCTAGTATATGCTAATGCATGGGTCTTCTTCAACACACATGGTATGATTTGTTGAACACTTTTATCTTACATAATTAGTGTTTCTACTTATCAATTTTATCTCATATTTTACTTATATGTGTTTAGATTAATTTCTACATATAAGATTGAGATTATGTGTTGATTGGGTTATTATTTGTTAGCTAGGCTTTAATGTTCATATGCCATCTAGCTAATTGATCTCATTTGTTGATTGAGATTATTTTTCATAGCTTATTTGATTAGGTCATTATTGCCTAAAAGCTATGCCATGAACATTCTTGTGTGATGTATTGATAACTAGGTTGATAGATTGTTTTTTAATCAACTAGTTAATCCTTTGAATGTTTGTGGGTTTTATATGATAGCTTTGTATCTAGGATTGGTTATCCTTTACTTAGCTAAAGTTATATGCCATGACATATAGCTATATGTGATATCTAGGATTGATTATATTGTCATCTTATAATCCTAGGTAAGCATTTAGAGTACCCTAGCTCTTATTGCTTTAATTGAATATTCATACATATTCACATAGGGTTGTGCATCTCTTTTGAGAGATTGAAGTCTTGGTCTAGGGTTGCTATTACAGGCCCGCTGGGTAGTAGTGGTGGGTTACAGACCGGGATTAGGCCGTAAACATCATTACAAGTAGTGACTTCGAGGATCAAGCAAATTGGACTAGAGCCGCTATAAAAGGCCCGCGTGGTAGATTAGAGGGTGCTCACGCCAAGAGTAGTGTATCAGGGGATATCACTAGGGATTGAACCAAGAGTGGCGAGTGGTAGTGTCCATAGCCTGAGGTTATCTAGGGTGAGGGTCCGAGAATCACTTGAGGGTGTAACCGTCTTTTCATATAGTGGATTTCGAGGTTCGAGTGTGGCGCACTTACCAGCCCGTGGTTTTTCCCTGTTGAGGGTTTCCACGTAAACATCAAGTGTCATTTACTATTTCCGCATCTTATTACACTTGTATGTATTTTTGACTAGTAGGGGCATTTTCGTAAAATTGACTTGCATGCGAAAATTGGGTAATAATTGTTAAAATCTATTCACCCCCCCTCTAGATAACATATATCATACACACCTCGAGTATTAAATATTCCTTTCACCGAAGTTCCCCTGTTCCGCTCGGGAGCCATTCGGGGTTCAATTTGGCGGCCTGGCCGCCGATTGAAACCGCCGATCGGTGCGTTTCAAGGGCAAAATTGTATTTTCACCTGTCCTGTTTTTGGTCTCTATAAATACATCCTTATCTCTGGTTCAGAATACAAGTCTTGCATCCCAAGAACCCTAGAGAGATATTTAGAGAGACTTGAGAGAAAAAGCTTAAAGATCACATCTTTAATTCTCTAAACCCATTCCCACATGCACAAATCATCATCTAGGCATCATCTAGGTTCATCTAGTATATGCTAATGCATGGGTCATCGCTGAACATTGGAGGCAGGGTACCTGGTCGCATGAAGGGTTTTCCCTGCTTGGATTTTTTCTTTTTTCCCCCCTAAATTTGTTGGAATTCTCTTGATTGGTTGTGTCTCTCCGAGCATTAAATGCGATAATGATGGCTTTTCAGAAATTGGCACGTTTCTCGGGACGCGAGCGTCATCAATGAGACGTTTGTAGTGTATCGCTCCACGTGGCACACGCGGAGTGGCCAAGCCGTCCAATCCGCCTTTTCGTCTGCTTCTCCCTAGCCGTCCGATCCCTTGGAGGGCTGAGATCTCCTCGTTTAAAATTTAAACTGCCACTCTCTCTCCCTATTTAAGGATGGTTTGACCGGAGTCTTCCCATTTTCTCCTGCTTTTTCAGTTTTCACTTCTTCTTCTTCAATTCTCTCTTGTGCTTCTTATTGCTTTGCTAAAAATGGCGTCTGTGGATTCCAACCTAGAGAGGGATTTCGATTATGGTGGGGAGGATAGCTCCCCGGAGGAGTCTGGACTTTCCCTGAAGAGGCGCCAGCCCAGTGGTGATTCTGCCACTGGGGGAAGCAGGGCTCACCCTCGTCCTCGTCGTTCCGGGTGACATTCTTCAATCGGGACCGGGTTTGCCAACTCTTCTTCTTCTCCAGTGCATGTCTTCAATGGGGGAGGGGGATCTAGCCCCGAGGCACTTTTCGGTGAAGGAGACCGGGATCTGGAGCATGTGGATATGGGGGGATCCCATCAAGTGACGGCGGTTGGAGAGGGAGGGGATCCCCTTGAGGTTTTTGAGTGTGTTCCCCCATCAGTGTGTACCGTGGGCGTGCTATCCTGATTGAGGCGTGATTTCAACATTCCAGATGACATAGAGCTCTCTTTCTCCACCGACGATTATAATGCCTACGCACCTCCTCCTGGTCATCTCCCCATTCACGTGGCGGCCTTTGAGGGGGGAGTTCAATTCCCACTCCATCCTACACTTAGGCGGGCCTTGTGTGCTTTTGGATTGGCCCCAATGCAGTTGGTATTGGGTTTCTGGAGGAACTTGGTGGGCTTTCTCGTGATATGGCGAGAGGCCGCTGGCTCTCGACCCAATTTAGGGGAGCCGGGTTACAAAGAGTTAACTGTCGCCACTGACTCAGCATCTCGCCGGTCAGTATTATCTATGTTGTGTTAATGCTGTTGACTTTGTCATGCCTGGTTCCCGGAGCAAGGATCCCGGGTGGAAGAAGAAATGGATTCTTGTGAAGAGAAATTAGGGAGCCACGGTCCGTTACGATCACCGGGAACGCTCAGTCCCTACTTCCTTTGGGCCTCAACCTGAGTGGGCGAAGGAGGAGGACGATGATGAAGTCATGGGTCTCCTGGCTGATATCAAGCGGCTGGGCTATAAGTATCTCGATTTGGAGGACTTTCCTTGGGATCCGGCTCGAGTGGAGCATTCTCTCTTAGCGATTGATGTAGTTCCAGGTGACTTATTCTTTTTTGTTTATATCCTCTTGTTAACCGAAAATTATCACCGAGGTGATATTTTCAATTAACGGTTTATGAGGGGCCTAGATCGGGATAGATCAGGGCTAGCGGGATACCTAGTAGCTCGATACCCCGCTGGGTCCTACAAAATGACTAAGAATGGAGTGTGTGATAGTAGCGAGATAAGTAAAATTCCAGTACGTAAAAAGCATGGACACACAACCTGTTTTATATTATGACTTAGAATAGGATTTACAAATCAATACTAGCACGACCATGATTACAATATCAAAAGGAACGAGAGGTGACTTGATGGGCAATGGCGATGGAGCCTTACGTGTCTGTCGAGAAGTAGAAAAATGTGAAGTAGGGTTGCGGGTTGCCCCCCCTGTCCCTGTGGACATACGATGAATATATAAGCCCGTTTCTTGCTGAGTACTCCTAGAACTTCGGTCTAGGGTTTTAGTAACGTACGGGTCTTAACGAGTTCATCGGGGAATTGATCCCCAGAAATTAGGTGATTCCTCTTTCATCGGTTTTAAATGAGTTGACTCCTATTTAAAATAGGATTTTGTATGGTGGGAACGAATGCCGTGTTATAACTTGAGTTTCTGTCCTGTTTCAGGCGGGTCGGTATACTGGGATCCTAGTGTTAATTTGCTATGTATATGTCACGAGTTTTGTGAGTCGGGGTACTCCAGGTACCCCGCCTCCCCCTTGCTCCTTCTAAAATGATGTTTGCAGATATCGGGGTACCGGGTATCGGGCTATCAGGATACCCGGGTATCGGGGTACTCGGGGTAGATGGGCGCTAGGATCTCGTGAGGGTTGTGTCTCTGGGGCCTTCTCCTTACGGCTTCTCCAATGCTTTCTTCGTCCCGGAGGTTTTGGACCTGGCCGGGGTGGGTAGAAGCTCTTACTCTAGCTTGTCTGTGGGCAGACAGGGTGCCTGGCTATCTTTCCCGTCGCTGCTGATCGAGCCATTACATATATAGAAATACACCCCTTATTTCCGATACTTATGATTAACTTTCGAGTAAATTCATGAAATTTATGGCTCGATGTTGATTGTACAGGTACTTTTTGGATTCTAGGTTGAAGAATGAAGGAACTCGGTGATTTTGGGCTAAAAGCGGCGAAAGGCGAGCATTTGGGGGCAAAATGGTCATTTGGCAAGAAAAGAAGAATTTGACGGTTCAATTCTGCGGCCTGACCGCAGATTGAAACTGCCATTTTCCTCCAGAAGCATCAGGTTAATTCTGCGGCCATAATTCATCCGCCGATCCAACCGCCGATCAATTCCAGAATCTCACTTTTCCATTCTACGGTTTCGTTCTGCGGCCAGACCGTAGATTGAAACCGCAGAATTCGTGCCACGTCAGCAGCACCGGGATTTCAACCCTAGCTCATGGGGCCACATATATATATATCCCCATTTTCTCTTTCCCTAACCTAAATCCCCCACCACTTGATGAAACCCTAACCTCTCTCTAACCTCTCTAACCTCCCATTACTCACATCTCCACCATTAATTCATCCCACCAACATTCTTCCATCTCATCTTGGAAATTTATTGAAGAGAGAAGAGGAGATTCACCAAGGTCAAGGGAATCTCAAGCACATCAAGGAACAAGAAGACTGTAAGGATTCCCATTAATTGATTGGCTTATTTCGTGGACAAACCACATGTTGGGGTTTGGTTGTAAGGGTAGTCTAGGTCATTAAGGTTGAAGATCAAAGACCCTTTCCAAGACCTCAAGAGGACAAGCACCAAAGGTATGTTTGTAGTGCTTACTTTGCCTTGAAGAGATATAGTTGCACACACACACAACATGCATAACTCTTATTCTTGAATGTTGTGTTTATATTTTGTGTGCATTGTGCTTTATTGATTATTCAATATCTCTTCTTGCATTAAATTGATTGCATCTTGTTCTATGAAATGCCATGACATGATAGGCATTAGGATGCATTCAATACCCACACTTGCACTTCATGTATGTTAGCTTTTAGTGTGGAATAATTCGTTTCCCGAAGGATGTTTGGAAACGTCCGCGCGTGCACGTTGGTGTGCTCGGTTTTGCACGAAGACCGCCCACGGAGAATGCCCTTGGCTTCTCCTTGGTTTTCACTATTGTTGGTGATCGGCGGTTATGATCGGCGGCCTAGCCGCCGAATGAAACCGCCGTTCATACCTGATCGATTTTAATCTCTCGAGTTTGATTCAGCGGTTGGATCAGCGGTCACGAAACCGCCGAATGAAACCACCGTTGTTCCCCTGTTCGTCTCGGGTTCAATTCGGTGGTCTCTATCGGCGGCCTGGCCGCCGATTGAAACCGCTTATCGATGCGTTTCAGGGGCAAAATTGTATTTTCACCTGCCCTGTTTTTGGTCTCTATAAATACATCCTTATCTCTGGTTCAAAATACAAGTCTTTGATGATAAGAACCCTAGAGAGATATTTAGAGAGACTTAAGAGAAAAAAACTAAAAGATTACATCTTTAATTCTCTAAACCCATTCCCACATGCACAAATCATCATCTAGGCATCATCTAGTATGTGCTAATGCATGGGTCTTCTTCAACACACATGGTATGATTTGTTGAACACTTTTATCTTACATAATTAGTGTTTCTACTTATCAATTTTATCTCATTTATTACTTGTATGTGTTTAGATTAATTTCTACATACATGATTGAGATTATGTGTTGATTGGGTTATTTGATAGATATCTAGGTTTTTATAATCTATGATTATCTAAGCTATTTGACATGTCATTTAGCCATTAATATCTAGGATTGCTTTAATTGCAAATTCATCATCCTAGATAAGCATCTAAGGTTACCTAGCCTTTTTTGTTATTTGAATATCATGTTATATTCACATAGGTTGTGCATAATCTCTTCATAGAGAATTAAGTCTTGAGGCTTGAGGCTAAGGTTGCTTAGGCCTCAAGCAATTAGGACTAGAGCCACTTTTAAAGGCCCACGTGGTAGAAGTGGGGGGTTATTGACCGGAGTGTTAGACGAGGTCTACATAGGTTGTAAACTCCATTTCAATTAGTGGATTTCGAGGTCCGAGTGTGGCGCACTAAACAGTCCGTGGTTTTTCCCAGTGGTTGGGTTTCCACGTAAATATCAAGTGTTATTTAATTTCCGCATCTTATTACACTTGTATGTATTTTTGACTTGCTAGGGGTATTTTCGTAAAATTGACATGCACGCGAAAATTGGGTAATAATTAGATAAAATCTATTCACCCGCCCTCTAGCTTTATATATATAGAACACACCGTATTCTTTTCAAAGACTTGTGAGGGCCATCATGGGTTTTCTCTACAACTTTGCTCTCTTTATTTATATTTCCACTATGTGTAACTAAACCCTTTTTTATTGGGGAATTGATGAGACAACTTATGTGATACTCCCATGTAATTGAACTAGTCATATATTTATTAAATCCTCTCTTGGTATATTTTAATCTCATTGCCTTGAAGTTGCCATTTTACTTAACTTGTTAATATTGGGGTTTAATTTAGCTTGTTGTAAAATGGTTCACATATGAAGGTTGTGGTTTAGGGTTTGAAGGGCTTTCAACTAACTCTCCAACCTTTAGCATCCATGAAATTGAATATATGTGATTTGAATGTTTTATCTTGTAAAAGACTTTAATTTTGTTCTTGAGAATTTTGTTTGGGTAAATACTTGTAGTGGGGTTCACTTGAGTAGGAGCTTGAACATGTATTCTTGCCAAGACTCATAGTAGGGCTTACTTGAGTCAAGGTTTGAATTTGCATAGTATTGAGTTAAATCAATTTAAGAACAAACCTTGAGTTGGATTAAAGTGCTTAATTGGGCTAGTTCATTACATTAGGAAATCTTTTAGTTATCGACTCAATTCCCCAATATCCACCATCATATATCACACCTTTCATTTACATTACTTGTTTTAGATTAATTAATTTCACTTGTTTAGTTGTTGAAACAAATTCCAAACCCGAAAATGAATTTTACTTTTCCGCACGTAGTATAGATTAGTGTACATAGCTTAGTTTTAGCCAAGTATCCTCCCTTTCCCTGAGGAACGATCTCGCTTGCCATTATATAATTCATTCGATTTGTGTATTCCAAGTGTGGAATTTTGGTACTTGTAAAAGTCCGATCAGCTGCTTTCTATCCCGACTTTCTTCTCAAGGCTAGTGGAAAATTCTTTTTTGGTCATCGCCATTTTTGGCTGTTAACACGTCTCAATTTTGTTGTCGTAGTGCTCTTGGTCATTTGAAAGTCATCACCATCAATGTTATTGGTGAGAGTTCTAATGGTCGTTTAATTCGTAGTTTCCTATGCAAGCGTTCAGCGAGAAGAGGTTCCTCTCACCGACTCTGGTGCCACCCAAGTGCGGGCAGGATCTTCCATTGGTGTCGAGGCGACCTCGCGCACTCCCCTCAAACAGGCAACACTGATGAAAGTCAAGAAGGAGAAAGGGGGTGCTTCAGGCTCGGCTTCTCCTCAACCATTGAAGATGTTTCCTCCTTCCTCTCGGTTGGAGGAGCTTGAGGCACGTCTGGGTCGGAGTCGTGGTTTACCAAGTTCTTCTGCATCTAAGCTGCCATCCTCGGTGCCTCCTTCTGGTTCTTCAACCTCCACCCCTTCAAGATCTTCTGTACCTCCTCCCCGGCCCTCTTTGGACAAGGGGAAGGGGGTATTGATAGCGGAGAAGGTGCCTTTTGCTCCTCCCAAGATGAAAAAAGATTCTTCTTCTGGCTCAGACGACATCTTCCATGCATTCAAATAGGCCTGCTCCAAGGCGGACTCCTCCCAACTTGTTGTGCTTCCTACGAATGAGTTATCCTCTAAGGGTTCCGTGATAGCAGCTGAGGTATCTTTCGACTGTTCTCCTCTCATTTTGTTTTGTTTGGGTGGCCATGCTAAGTGTCAGGTCTGCACATTTTTTGTGGTCCCTTTTTTTTTTTTAGGTGTTCCTGTATATCTTGGCTCTAGGGCAGCAAGCTATTTCGCTTCAAGAGGAAAACCGTCTGACGGAGGAGAGGCGAGTTAAAGCAGAGAAGGATAGGGTCGAGGCGAAGAAGGCCATCATAAGGCTCGTTAGGGAGAAGAAGGAGCTAGACATCAAGGCTACCCAGGCGAAGAATGTAGGGAAAAATACCGTAGTACACGCAGCGGAAGCGAGACTAAAAATAGATTTAGTAGCTTTTAAAATTTTTCCTTTTTATGAACCTTAAACCCTTTAATCAATTAAACACATATATTATCTAACAAAAGAATAATACCTTTTGTCGCATGATCCGATTGACTTACGTCGATGGTAATCCGTAAGATCTTCAATCCTAGCACGAACGTGGATCACCTAGGAGCATGGTCTCCCTTTTCTTTGAATTGCAAACCTGTGAATGGACAAATAAACTTTTCTTTTCTTTGTTTGTCACAAAAACAATCAAAAGAAGACTAAAATTATTCCGGTCACTTTTGAGTTCTCAATCTAATGATCGAAACTCGCGTGAACCTAAATCGATGTTGTACACACAAACTTATTGATGAACAAGCAAATAGTGTACCATCAAAGAATAATTTATTCACTCTTTTATGTTTTTAGTAGAATAAAATTAATGCTCTCTATGAATTAAGAAGAAGAAGAAAAATTGTCTCTCAAGCACAAAGCATAGGGTGGCCGAATTCTATACATATGAATATATAGGTGGCCTAAATTTTCTTCTCTTTTCCTATTAGGGTTGCCGAAATCTTGCTCTCTTTTTCTACTAGGGTTGCCGCAAATCACACTCCTAAAAGGAGTTTGTGTTGCACCCTAATTTCCATAAAAGAATAGACTTCAAACCCTAATCCAACTCATAGATATTTTATTCTTTTTATTGACTAAAATAAAAGACTTCTTATTTGATTAAATAAATAAAATTAATTATTTATTTTCTTACCAAATAAGTCTTTTACTTTTAGTATACTACCAACAATAGTATAAGACTAGGAATCATATTTCCTAATCAGAAAAGATTTGTTTCTTAAATAAACAATTAATTAATAAATTAATTAATTCTTATTTAATTAAAACAATGAAAACAAAATAATATCTTAGGTTAAAATATTAACCTTGCCGCCCCACTTGAATAAAATTGGGCCTAATATTATTTTCTTATTTCATTTAATCCATTGGACTTTAAATAAAAAGCCCACATGTGAACCAGAACCATTCTTACTAAAAGAAACAAGCCCACATGTCTTTTATTAATATATTAATATAATTGAGCAGCCCATTACTTAAATAATGTGCAAATTATATTCTTAATATATTAAATGCAATTCTAGATGGACCCTTAAATTGGTCCGGTAGAATATATCAAGTGATCCATGCAAGTCCGTGTGGATTGGGGATCTTGGCGGGCCATCTAAATTTAAGCTTCAATAGACAAACCTAATCACAATCAACAAATGATTCACTTAGGTCCGATCCATTAATTTTAACTCATTCCACTAAAGAGCTAAAATTGAACTCTTAAATAAAGATAGAAAAGGAAGATGTTCCTCATTCATACCCTAGACAATCATGTTGGAGATAGTGTATCCTCGTGATTAATATCAGTAATCGCCAAGAGTTCATAGACCGCCTATAACTCTCCAAGTTACCATATTTACTCATATGACCACGTTTTGAACTTGGATATTTTGACTTGTCCAGAAGCCATGTTTTCAATAGACACTATCGAAAACTCAACGTTGAGATTTAATATCCAATTACCTCCAAAACATCCATATGATGATATTATACTCTCATTTAATAAATGGAGCCACGATGTCCATATCTATAAATGAAGTCCTCTATCGATTAACAAATGAATATCACCAAACTATCGAGAATAGACTATGCGTTATAATCATACTCATTGATAACTCAAATGACATCATTTGCAACCATAAGTCCATCATTTATCTCAAGATTAAGATAGACTCTCCGATTGTCCTGATAATGAAAAGACTATTATCTATTGACGGTTCTAGATAAAGCTTTTCATTGTGATCCAGTTCAATGCACCCAGTGCACTAGATCCTTTTGCTCGAAGACACTTTGATGATTTTAGACTCATCATATCTCATTTGATCCCACTCAAATGCTAGCAAAAGAATTCTACAACTTTAACAAGATAAAGGTGCCCAACCTTTAACTTAAGTTGTGAACATTATTCAAGACTAACTAAAGAATTGTGTCTACCACATACATATCCAGATGTACGAACAATTCTTCTTTTCTCATAGTCTTTAGACCTTATGATTATTTACTTTGACAATTATAATATTAAACTATAAATGCTATACGATTTGTTAAACCAGAAATCACTTTATTAATATGAAAAAGATTGTTAATTACAACATTACACTCTTGCTATTGAGCATAATCCTAACAAAGAAAGACCTTGACCGGGTGCAGAAAGAGCTGGAGGCTGAGGTTAACCGGTCCACCAGCCGGGCACTGGTGCGGAATGAGTTGAAGATTGAGTTGGCTGCTGCTGAGAACCGTGCTGTGGCGGCTATTGCTAAGGCTACAGAAGTTGAAGCCTGGGCCGATAAGTCTTTTGAGGAAGGCTATTTCCTTGCTCAGTTGCATGTTGCCCAGCAAACTCCTCCCGAGTTTGATTTTCATCAGATTCGTGGCTGGAACAGGGAGGAGATCTTAGCAGGTGCTGATGGCATGCCCAAAGTGTTACCAGGGCATTCGGTGCCTCCCGGAGGTAGGGATACAGCGAGCAGCAACGATCCAGCTGGGAGCGACAAGAAGGAGCCCGGTGCAACCGAAACAACACTAGGATCACCTCCAATGGAATCGGGGGAGCTGCCAAAGGCGGCCCAAGAGGAGTGTCGCCCAGAGGATGTAGCCGAGGATGCCCTACCGAGTCAACAGCAAACCGCATAAGCCTCGCCTGTCAATGAGCCCACCAGTCCCATGCAAGACCAGTAGACAATGCTTCTTCCATCATTTTTTTGTTCACACATATTGCTGCTTTTTTGTCGTTATTTTACTTGATAATTTGGGGGAGGATCAGGCCAGCCGTGCCTTGGTCTTCCTTATATGTAACCCTGAACCGATGCCCATGCATCCTTTATTCGCTTTTACTTCAGTATTTTTTATTTGTGGGGAAGTTAGGCCTTCTGAGCTCCAATCTTTCTTTTGGTATGTAATGATGAACTGGTGCTTCATGCATCCTTTTATTTGCTTTTCTGTTGACATGCACGTTTGGTCTAGGTTGCCTGGCTTGATGCCATCGCTTTACACAGGTCTTTTATGATCTTTATTGATGAAGTAAAATCCACTTTCTTGCCCTTACTTTGTCTTCGTATTACCCTGTGCCTGTCAGATATGCTTAGACATTTTTTGCAAGAACTAGCTATGATTTCGGACGAGTAGACTTAGCATTGGTACACCCCCTCGTGGCGTGGCTGCACCGGGTAGGAGTTAGTTGGTTTCATGCTAAGCCCTAATCTTGACTTAGGATCTTTTCGAGCTAGCAATCGGTGCCTCCCCAACAAAAAAAAAAAGGGTTTCTTGCTCGAGTATCCGTTGGGGGGGGGGGGGGGGGGGGGGGGGGGGGGGGTGGGTTATACTTGCGCTTTCGAGGTATTAGGATAGCCCACATGCCGAATTTATAAACTTATCTGGTATCGCTCAGACTTGGTAGGAGGCCCAGGTCATTTGAGTCTAAGTCCTTAGATGAGGGTTCCGTATCCAGCCCCAAGGAACCGCGGTAGCTCAACCGAGGTACCAATTACCTCCTGGACTTGGTAGGCAACCATGGCCACTTAGGCCCAAGTCCCTTCTTGGGGGGTCTCGTACCCAGCCCAAGACATTGTGGTAGCTCACCTGAGGTACCCGATGTCTCCTGGACTTGGTAGGCAACCATGGCCACTTAAGCCCAATCCTTTCTTAAGGGGTCTCGTACCCAGCCCAAGGCATCGTGGTAGCTCACTTGAGGTACCCGGTATCTCCTGGACTTTGTAGGCAACCATGGCCACTTAATATCTCCTGGACTTGGTAGGCAACCATGGCCACTTAAGCCCAAGTCCCTTCTTGGGGGGTCTCGTACCCAGCCTAAGGCTTCGTGGTAGCTCATCTGAGGTACCCGATATCTCCTGGAATTGGTAGGCAACCATAGCCACTTAAGCCCAAGTCCCTTCTTGGGGGGTCTCGTACCCAGCCCAAGGCATCGTAGTAGCTCATCTGAGGTACCCGGTATCTCCTGGATTTGGTAGGCAACCATGGCCATTTAAGCCCAAGTCCCTTCTTGGGGGGTCTCGTACCCAGCCCAAGGCATCGTGGTAGCTCATCTGAGGTGCCCGGTATCTCCTGGACTTGGTAGGCAACCATAGCCACTTAAGCCCAAGTCCCTTCTTGGGGGGTCTCGTACCTAGCCCAATAAATCATAGTAGCTCATCTGAGGTACTCGGTATCTCTTGGACTTGGTAGGCAACCATGGCCACTTAAGCCCAAGTCCCTTCTTGGGGGGTCTCGTACCCAGCCCAAGGCATCGTGGTAGCTCATCTGAGTTACCCGGCATTCATAAGCGAATTATGGAACAATCAATTGAGGAGAATAACTTTTCATTCATTTATTCATTCAAAAGGGGGGCGAGAAACACCCTAAGTACAGACGGTCGAAGTCGTTTCATTTCTTCGCTGAACCCCGGCTCTCAAGTGCCTGACGGATCATGCTTACATGAAAAGTGAACAAAAGTGACAAGTGCTATTTACAGTAGGATTACCCCACTTTTTCTCTCTATCCTCCTTGTGGTGCTGCTAGGGGTAAAACCTCTTCAAATGATCTGCGTTCCAGGTATGCCCAATGGGGTCTCCATCGAGGTCTATCAGCTTGTATCCTCCTTGTCTCACTTTGCTTTAACAAGGTACGGGCCCTCCCAGTTCGGAGCAAGGACACCATCGGAGCGGTGGCATGTATTCTGGGTGACTTTCGTTAGCACCAAGTCACCCTCCTTAAAGCTCCGGATCTTGATGCCTTTGTTGAAGTAGCGGGTGATTTTTTGTTGATAGGCTGCAACCCTCAGAGTAACCCCGGTATGCTTTTCTTTTATGAGATATAAGCACGCCCTGAGCTTGTCCTCATTGTCTTCCGGATTGTAGAGTTGTGCGAAAGCTGGGGAGCTTCATTTCGATAGGTAGAACAGCTTCGACTCCGAAGACTAGTGAATAGGGGGTCTCCCCAGTCGCGGTCCTTTTAGTGGTCCGGTAAGCCCATAAGATGTTTAGGAGCTGGTCCACCCAGGCCCCTTTTTCCTCTTTTAGCCTTTTCTTTAACAGTTTCTTGATGGTTTTGTTTGTGGATTCGACCAAGCCATTTGTTTGGGGGTGGGCCACCGAGGCAAAGCGACACTCGATCTTGAGATCTTCACAATAGTCCCTGAAGCTGTAGTTGTCGAATTGCTTGCCTAGGTCAGTGATTATTGCCATGGGGACCCAAAACCTGCACACCACATTCTTTTTTATGAATGCGGTCATTTTCACCTCTGTTATGCTGGTGAGCGCTTCTGCCTCCACCCATCGGGTGAAGTAGTCTATGGCGACGACTACGTACTTGGCCTGTTTGGTCCCAGCTGGCAAAGGCCCGATGAGGTCCGCTCCCCATACCGCAAAGGGATAGGCGGAGGAGATGATGGATAACCTTTCCGGAGGTTGATGCATAAGGTTTGCCACCTTTTGGCAGGGTACACAAGAGCGGATGTACATGCGAGCATCATCATGTAGGGTCGGCCAAAAGTACCCCATCCTTAAGAATCAGTGTGCAAGGACATCTCCTTCTGAATGATCTCCGTAGTCACTTGAGTGGACCTCCTTCAGCGCCCACTTGGCATCATCCGGGTGTAGGCATCTAAGGAGGGGCAAAGACTTCTGAAACAAATTATAGCACGGTGTATATAAAACTATCTAGATGGGGGGTGAATAGATTTTAAGCTTATTACCTAATTTTTTGTGTTTAGTCAAAATTACGAAATTACCCCTAAATAGATAAAGCAATAAATTAAGTATAAAATACGGAAATAAAATAACACTTGATTTTTACGTGGAAACCCTCACGGGAAAAACCACGGGCTAGTAAGTAAGCCACACTCGAACCTCGAATCCACTAAATGTGTAAAACGATTACAACCTAATCCCGGAAGTAATCACACACCTACCTAATCCCAGTTTAAGCGAACCTAGTCCGATTGCTTGCGAATTAAGCAACCTAATCCCGGTCACAACACAAGATTTAGTTCTCTAAAAAGAGATTAACACCCTAAGTGAATATATGAATATTCAAATGCAACATAGAGCAAGGGAAACCCTATATGCTTATCTAAGATGATGAATTTGCAATTAAAAACAATCCTAGATATTAAAGCTAAATAACATGTCAATTAGCTTAGATAATCATAGATTATAGAAACCTAGATATCTATCATAAAAACAACACTCAATCAAATCAACACAACAATCTCTATCTTGAATATTAGAATTTAATCTAAGAACAATCAAGTAATAAAAGAGATGCCATAATAAATTAAACACTAATTATGTATGATAATAGTGAAAAACTTACCAAAGCAAGTGTGATGATGAAAGACCCATGCAAGCAAGCATCCTAGATATGCTAGAGAATGCTAGATGAACTTTGATGCAAATGGATTTTGGTTTGAGTGTTTAATGAGCAAACTTGATTGCTTTCTCTCTTAAAAATCTCTCTTTTGAAAGTAGGGTTCTTGATCATTAAAGAGTTACATTCAGAACAAGAGAAAGTGATGTATTTATAGGCATGAAAAACAGAGCATGTGAAAAGACAAGTTTGCCCCTGAAACGCACCGATCGGCGGTTTCAATCGGCGGCCAGGCCACCTATCATAACCGCCGAATTGGACCCGAGAAGAACAGGGGACCAATGGCGGTTTCATTCGGTGGTTTCGTGACCGCCGATCTAACCGCCGAATCAAACCTGAGATAAAAAAATCAATCAGGTATGAACGGCGGTTTCATTCGACGGTTTCGTGACCGCCGATTCAACCGTCGAATTAGACCGAGAGATAAAATCAATCAGGTCTTGAAAGGCGGTTTCGAACGGCGGTCGTGACCGCCTATCGTAACCGCAGAATTGCTCCATACAGTACTGGAAGCAAACGGCGGTTTCATTTGGCGGCCAGGCCACCGATCATAACCGTCGATCACCAACAAAGGTGAAAACCAAGGAGAAGCCAAGGGCATTCTCCGTAGGCAGTCCTCACGCTAAACCAAGCACATTCTAGTGCATGCGTGGACGTTTTCGAATACTATCGGGAAACGAATTACAAGACAACAAGACACAATTACACACAACAAAATATAACAAATAAGTGCAAGTGTGAAATGTGACAAGTGAAGAGAATGCACACATATGCAATGTATGTTAAGTGTGTGTGTGCAACTAATCTCTTTAAAGAAAAGTAAGCATATAGAAATTTACCTTCGGTGCTTATCAAGACGAGGTCTTCAAAGGGCTTGAGCAATAACACCGATACCTAAGCTACCCTTACAAAGAACCCCCAACATATGGTTTGTCCACGAAATGAGCCAATCAACAAATGGGAACCTTACAACTTCCCTTTGCGATACAGGTGCCCCTACACCAGGCAGTACCGGGTTGACTTTCTCTTTATCGTCCTAGCTTCTACTGGGTCATCCGGGAGTTTCTGACTGTGGAGATAATCTACGATGGGGTTCATCCAGCATGGGATGCAGTCTACCGGGTGGACTTCAGCCATTTTGGCAATGTTGGACCTACTTAGAAGTTATAGCCGGACCCCTTTGGGGAGGGTTTGGCATCCTCCTATAGTGATCTTGGCGAGAATATCCGCCCGATGGTTAGCCCCTATAGGTATCTGTTCAATCTTGATCATTTGGAATGCCTTGGTAGCTTGCTTTACCTTTTCTAAGTAGGCGGACATGTTGTCGCCCTTAGCCTGATAGGACCCGGCTACCTGGTTCACGATTAACTGTGAATCGCTTTTAATGGCAAGAAACTGGGCTCCCAACTCTCGGGCGGCACTAAGGCCAGCCAAGAGTGCCTCATACTCTGGTTCATTGGTAATGGCTCTAAATTCGAATCTTAGGCAGTGGGAGGATTCGATCTCTTCTGGGTCGATCAGCACAATTCCTGCCCCATAGCTATGTTGGTTGGAGGCTCTATCAATGGACAACATCCAAACCTTTGATCAAGAGGGCCATTCTTCACCGGGAATTGGGACATTGTTGCCAAGTTGGGCCGCGGGTTCACCTTCAGGATGGGAGTTGGGGTTCTCGCTGAACTCCACCATAAAATTTGCTAGAGCCTGTCCTTTGATTGCAGCACGGGGCTTGAAGGTAATGTCATATTGGGTAAGCTCGAGGGCCCATAAGACCAGCCTGCCTGACACATCGGGTCACTGCATGAACTGGCGGAGAGGGAGGTTTGTTAGAACGGTTATTGAGTGGGCCTGGAAGTAAGGGCGCAGCTTACGCACTGGAACTACCAAGATGAAGGCGAGCTTTTCCAGCTGGTTGTAGTTCCTCTCGGCCTTGCTGAGGGAATGGCTTACATAGTAGATGGGCCTTTGGATCCCACCCTCGTATTCTTTCACCAAAGCCGCGCTAGTTGCCGTGTCCGATACTGCGAGGTAGAGTTGAAGTACATCTCCCAGTAGCGGTTTGACAAGTAACGGGGGATTGGAAAGGTAGCTCTAGAGCTCTCTAAAGGCGCGTTCACTTTCCTCATCCCACTTCATCCTTCTTTCCTTTTTGATGGCTTCGAAGAATGGGAGACACTTGTTAGTGGACCTTGATATGAACCCATTGAGGGCAGCAAGGCAGCCAGTCAATCCTTGTACCTATTTTAAAGTGGTGAGGGATTGGAGTTTGAGTATCGCTTTGATCTTCTTTGGGTTTGCTTCAATCCCCCTTTCGTGAACCATGAAGCTCAAAAATTTCCCGGCTGAAACCCTAAATGCACACTTGTCCGGGTTCAGCCGCATCTGGTTTTCTTGAAGCACCTCAAAGGTCTCCTTGAGATGGTCAGGGTGCTGCTCTACACGCTGTGATTTGGTTATCATGTCATCTACGTAGACCTCCATGGTACCACCAATCTACTCCTTGAATAGCTTGTTGACCAGCCTCTAGTAGGTGGCCCCAGCATTCTTGAGCCCAAAGGGCATCATCTTGTAGCAGTATAAACCTTAGTTTGTGATGAAGCTAGTCTTTTCTTTGTCTGATGGGTGCATGGTGATCTGATTGTAACCGGAGAATGCATCCATGAAACTTAGAGTCTTGTTTCCCGTGGTCGAATCAATGAGTTGGTCGATCTTGGGGAGGGGGAAGCTGTCCTTAGGGCAAGCGCGGTTAAGGTCAGTGTAGTCTACGCACATTCGCCACTTCCCATTGTTCTTTGTTACCATGACCACATTAGCGATCCACTATGGGTATCGCACTTCCCTGATGAACCCGGCTCGGAGGAGTTTATCCACCTCCTCTTGTACAGCGGCATTACGGTTTGGGTTAAAGTACCTTCTCTTATATTTCACTAGTTTGAATGTTGGGTCTATATTGAGGCGGTGTACTGCTAAGCTAGCAGGGATGCCAGGCATCTCTTCGTGGGACCAGGCGAACACATCATTGTAGTCCCAGAGGACCTTTTGTAGCGCAGCCATGTATTCAGAGGTCAAGGTGGATCCCAGCTTCACCGTTTTTGGAGGGTCTTCCTCCCTGACCACGATTTCTTCTAGTTTTTCAGCTGGTCCTCTTCTCTCCTCTTCCTTTGGCATTTCTTCTTCAATTTCTGGCTGTTCTATCACGCTTACCAGGTGCTCTGACCCTATGCCATGCGGTTCCATGTTACTAGAGAAGCCCCTCGCTTGAAGAGTATCTCCCGCCTCTGGTCCTTTCTGGTCATCTTCTGTAGTGATTTGGGAGCAATGTTTGGCTAGTGCAGAGGGATTTGACGAGACGGGGTAACACCTGCGTGCCATTTGTTAATCTCCTCTCAGGATTCCAACTTCCTCGTCTACCAGGAATTTAAAGACATTGTGATAGATCGAGAGGACTCCCCTAATCTTTGAGAGGAAGGGTCGCCCTAAAATCATATTGTAGGTGCTTGGGATGTCTACCACCACGAATTCGACCATGTTGTTCACTTGCCGGGGAGCTTCTCCAATGGCCACCGGGAGTATGATAGAACCTACCGGCATCAAAGAATCCCCGATGAACCCATACAAGGGGGTGGTGCAGCTGTAGAAGCAAGGTTGGTGGAGTTGACAATGGTCCAGTGTATCCTTGAAAATTATATCCACGGTACTTCCAGTATCGATCGTAACCCGGGCTACTCGGTTGTTTGCTACCTAAACAGTAACTACCATCAGGTCATCGTAGGGCTGGACCGTGTTGTAGGCGTCATCCTCTGTAAATATGATTTGAGTGGAGCTGGGACGGCTTGACGCACTCCCGCTAACCTTTAGCACCTGGCTTCCTGTATCGTGCCAAGGTACTTTCCTAGCGTGGTTTTTCATGGAGTTATTGGATGTACCGGCGAGGGTGGGTCCTGAAAGTTCTCACGGTGTGTTAAATAATAATCTAAAGGGGTGGGGGTGTGTGAATAGATTTTAATGGTTATTGCCCAAATTTCGCATACAAGTCAATATTACGAAAATGCCCCTAACTAGTCAAATAGACATACAAGTGTAATATGGTGCGGAATGTAAATCACACTTGATGTTTACGTGGAAACCCTCACGGGAAAAACCACGAGCTGTTTTGTGAGCAACACACGAACTTCGAATACACTAAATGTGATAAAATTACAACCTAATCCCGGAAGTAATCACACACCTACCTAATCCCGGTATGAGTGAACCTAGTCCAATTGCTTGCGAATTAAGCAACCTAATCCCGGTCACAACACAAGACTTAATTCTCTAAGAAGAGATTAACACCCTAAGTGAATATGTGAATATCCAAAATGCAACATAGAGCAAGGGAACCCTATATGCTTATCTAAGATGATGATTTTGCAATAAAAGCAATCCTAGATATTAAGAACTAAATGACATGTCAAATAGCTTAGCTAATCAAGATTAAGCAAAAACCTAATTAGCTATCACAATACAATACTCAATCAAATCAACACAACAATCTCTATCTTGAATATTAGAATCTAATATAAGAACAATCAAGTAATGAAAGAGATGCCATAATAAATAAAACACTAATTATATGTGATAATAGTGAAAAACTTACCAAGACAAGTGTGATGATGAAAGACCCATGCAAGCAAGCATCATAGATATGTGAAAGAACAAATAAATGCTCGGTGTGTACGATAAATATATCTTAAGGGGGGGGGGGGGGGGTTGCGTAAATAGATATTAACTATTATTACCCAATTTTCGCATACAAGTCAATTTTCCGAAAATGCCCCTACTAGTCAAAAATACAAACAAGTGTAATATGGTGCGGAAATTAAATAACACTTGATGTATACATGGAAACCCAACCACTGGGAAAAACCACGGGCTGTTTAGTGAGCCACACTTGAACCTCGAAATCCACTAATTGAAATGGAGTTTACAACCTATGTAGACCTCGTCTAACACTCCGGTCAATAACCCCCCACTTCTACCACGCGGGCCTTTAAAAGTGGTTCTAGTCCAATTGCTTGAGGCCTAAGCAATCTTAGCCCCAAGTCTTAATTCTCAATGAAGAGATTATGCAACCTATGTGAATATGTATGAATATTCAAATAACAAACAAGGCTAGGGAACCTTAGATGCTTATCTAGGATGATGATATAATCAATTAAATCAATCCTAGATATCAATAGCTAAATGACATGTCAAATAGCTTAGCTAATCAAGATTAAGCAAAAACCTAATTAGCTATCACAATACAACACTCAATCAATTCATCACAATCAATTCTCTATTCTTGTATTTAGCATATGATCTAAAACATACAAGTAATTTAAAGAGATAGCTTGATAGTAAAAATACTAAAATAAGATGAAGTTAATCAAAATCTTACCAAGCAAGTTGTGATGATGCAAACCCATGCATGGATGCATTCTATATAGTCATAGAACATGCAATATGAAATTTGATGCAAAAGGGATTTGATTTGAGTGGTTAAAGGTGAGTTCTTGATTTGATTTTCTCTCAAATATCTCTCTTTGAAGTTTAGGGTTCTAAGGAGTAAAAGAACTTATTCAGATAATGAAAAAGTGAGATATTTATAGACATCAAGAACAGGGCATGTGAAAAGACAATTTTGCCCCTGAAACGCACCGATTGGAGGTTTCAATCGGCGGCCAGGCCGCCGATAATAACCACCGAATTGAACCCGAGAAGAACAGGGGAACAACGACGGTTTCATTCGGCGGTTTCGTAACCGCCGATCCAACCATCGAATCAAACCAGATAGATTAAATCGATCAGGTATGAACGGCGGTTTCGAACGGCAGTCATGACCGCCGATCGTAACCGTAGAATTGCTCCAGACACTTCTCGACACAAACGACGGTTTCATTCGGTGGCCAGGCCACCGATCATATCTGTCCATCACCAACAGAGGTGAAAACCAAGGAGAAGCCAAGGGCATTCTCCGTAGGTGGTCTTCTCGTAAAACCAAGCACATTGTAGTGCATGCGCGGACGTTTCCGAACAATGTCGTGAAAGGAATTACAAGGCACATATACACACAACAAAATTTATCAATCAAAGTGTTAGTGTGTAAAGTGACATGTGAAGAGTATGCACACAAATGCATGTATGCTAAGTGTGTGTGTGCATTCTAAATCTCTTCAAAGGAAACTAAACACTAGAAGTATACCTTTGGAGTGCTTGTCCCTTGAGGTCTTAGAAGGGCCATCGAGCTTGAAGTTCAATCACCTAAACTACCCTTACACAATCCCCAACACGTGGTTTGTCCACAAAATAAGCCAATCAAGATATGGTAATCCTTACAATATGCTAGAAGATGCTAGATGAATTTTGATGCATATGAATTTTGGTTTGAGTGTTTAAATGAGCAAACTTGGTTGCTTTCTCTATTAAAAATCTCTCTTTTAAAAGTAGGGTTTTTGCTGATTAAAGAGTCATGAAAAGAATACGGTGTGTATGATATATGTTATCTAGGGGGGGGGGGGTGAATAGATTTTATCTAATTATTACCCAATTTTCGCATGCAAGTCAATTTTACGAAAATGCCCCTACTAGTCAAAAATACAAGCAAGTGTAATATAGTGCGGAATTTAAATGACACTTGATGTATACGTGGAAACCCAACCACTGGGAAAAACCACGGGCTGTATAGTGCGCCACACTTGGAACTCAAAATCACTAATTGAAATGAAGTTTACAACCTATGTAGACCTCGTCTAACACTCCGGTCTGTAACCCCTCACTTCTACCCACTGGGCCTTTATTAGCAACCCTATTCCAATTTGCTTGAGGCCTAAGCACTCTTAGCCTCAAGACTTACTTCTCAATGAAAAGAAACAACCTATGTGAATATAAATGAATATTCAAATAACAAACAAGGCTAGGTAACCTTAGATGCTTATCTAGGATGATGAGATAATCAATTTAAATCAATCCTAGATATCAATTGCTAAATGACATGTCAAATAGCTTAGCTAATCAAGATTAATTAAAAACCAAATTAGCTATCACAATCAACACTCAATCATTTTCATCACAAATAATCTCTAACTTGTATCTAGCATATAATCAAAAGCATACAAGTAATTAAAGAGATGTATTAATATGAAAAACACTAAAGTGATATGAAATTAGTGAAGAACATACCAAATAAGATGTGATGATTCAAAACCATGCATGGATCAATTCTATGAAGGCATAGAAGATCAAATATGAAATTTGATGCAAAAGGGATTTGATTTGAGTGTTTAAAGTTGAGTTCTTGATTTGATTTTTTCTCAAAAATCTCTCTTGAAAGTTTAGGGTTCTAATGACTCAAGAAACTTGATCAGAGAATGAGAAAATAAGATATTTATAGACATCAAGAATTGGGCATGTGAAAAGACAATTTTGCCCCTGAAACGCACCGTTCGGCTGTTTCAATCGGCGGCCAGGCCGCCGATAACGACCGTCGAATTGAGCTCGTGAAGAACAGAGCATCAACGGCGGTTTCATTCGGCGGTTTTGTGACCGCCGATACAACCGCCGAATCAAACCCGAGGGATTAAAATCGATCAGGTATGAACGGCGGTTTTGAACGGCGGTCGTGACCGCCGATCTTGACCGCATAATTGCTTCAGACCAAACTGGACTGAAACGGCGGTTTCATTCGGCGGCCAGGCCGCCGATCATAACCGCCGATCACCAACAATGGTGAAAACCAAGGAGAAGCCAAGGGCATTCTCCATAGGCGGTCTTCGCGCGAAACCAAGCACTCATTAGTGCAAGCGCGGACGTTTGCGAACAATGTCGGGAAACGAATTATAAGGCACATATACACACAACAAGATATATCAACCAAAGTGCTAGTGTGTAAAGTGACATGTGAAGAGATGCACATAAAAATAAGCAAATATGCAATCATATCAAGAATGCTAAGTGTGTGTGTGCTACTAATTCTCTTCAAAGAAAACCAAGCACAAGAGATTATACCTTTGGCGTGCTTGTATCTTGAGGTCATGGAAGGGCCTTTGATCTACAACATTAAACACTTAGACTACCCTTACATTCAAAACCCCAACATGTGGTTTGACCACGAAATAAGCCAATCAACAAAACGGGAATCCTTACAATCTCCCCCTTTGGCTATTTCGTGACAAAACCACCACTCACATTGATTCCTCACAACAAAATAAACCTATGGGTCAATGAAGATTTTCTACAATACAAAGAGATATATAAAAATAAAACTTGAAGACTTCAATCTCTTGTAGAACAATCATTCCTTGAAACAAGGTTTCTAAACTTTCCAAAACAAGAAAAGGTGAGATGAATCAAGTGAGATTAAAACAAGCATTTGCATATTTAAAAAAATTAAGCACAACATCATGTTGTTTTATGTATGCAATGCTCCCCCTCAAAGGGTTACTCCCCCTCAATGTATTGTCTCCCCAACATGCATAATTGCAACCCCCCTTACCACCATTCTACTCCCCCTTTTTGTCATGATATAGACAAAGGAGTAGTCCCCAACCGGGTCACTCAAGGCAAAGAGAGATAGTAGCATTCTAGTATATGCATAATCAATATAAGTCACTTTATGCAACCTCAATTTATTGGAGAGAAACAAGGAGATTTATTAGATAAAATGTGTGAAACAAAATGCTTTGCATACAAGACATATAGCATTCAAGTCCAAAATACCATGGTATTTGGCAAAGCAAATGACAAAGGTTTCTAATAGGAATTCAAACCAATTTCACCATTGTCATGAGAGAAGCAAGGATATAGAAATTTCATTGATTTCAATTTAAGAACAACTATATCCAACTTTATAAGCTAAACATGTCATGAGCAACTTTGCACCCTATTTGATTTTTCCGGGAATGAAACCCGTATGACAGTAGACATGTTCAACCAATAAAGAAAGAGAGACATTTGGATTGTAAAATCCTTGAATGGATACTAGATCCTTTTTCATTTGAGTGTCATAAGCTTTTTTTCACACAAGTTTTTGCATTTAAGAACGCAATTATCAATTCATGCTTTTTCATTTGAGCATGTACATGAATTTCATGCTTTTCATAAGACATTAGCATGTTATAAAAGAATCATCATGTCATGGAGATAATCATAGGTCATTCAAATCATACTTCCTACATACATCTCATAGTCCAAAATGCATGTTTGAACATAAATATGACATGGATTGTAAACAAGCAAGGTTCACACTTATTGAATTGAAAACATATATACATATGTGCAACCAAGCTTACTCAAGCAATCAACCAAGAAGCATAAGATTTTTCAAATTTTTTGCAAGTGACAAGAATGCAAAAATAGCTCTCTTTGCTTGAGTTCCCCATATGGGGTTAGTATCATACTTCATCAATGAAGGTCATGAGGTCCTATGGACCTACCAAGTCCATTGGACTTAGTTGAACTTATTTGAGACTTGTTAGTCTCGTAGCAAGCGGGTTCATTTTTCCTTATCCACATAGATATGACATTTTTCTTCTTAGTGGTCAAAGGTTGCATGTCATTCACTAACCTAGGATTATTGATTAAGGATTTCCTAGGCTCATGCAAGTGGGCTTTTCTTAGCCTCTTTTTCTCTATCATGCTATTAATCCTACAATGCTTAATGTACTTAAAGCACTTAGGCCTAATATGCCCATAAACACCACAATAATGACAAGTTGGTACAAAGTAAGAATTCATACCATATCCGTGTGAAGTCATTGGAGACTTATCATGCATTTGGTGTCTCCTTTGGTGTTGAGCCGGTTCATGTCTCTATTTGGTTGAACCGGAATGGGTTGCCTCCTTGGATGAGGTAGCATGTTTTGCCTCTTTTCATAGTGAGTCATTTGTTGAGGAGAGTTGACTCGAGAGGCTCTAATCCGTTGAGCTTGGGCTGTCTTGCTTTCACCACCTTCACTTGTGCATTTTTCGAACATTGTCCTAGTTCTAACTTCTTCCTAAGAGTTTGCACCGGTGACGCTTCTATCTTACCCAAACTCTTCACAAAGACGGTCTTCTTAAGAATAGAGCAATCCTTGCTCACTTCGAATCCAAGACCTCTTTTGTCACAAGGGCTTTTTCCTACACCAAGTATATTGTCAATCTTCTTGGTGCTTGTGGTCATTCTAGTCAATGACTCTTTGGCTTCAACAAGCTCTCTCTTCAAACCCTCTTCATTCCTCTTAGACAAAGCTAGCTCATCTTTTAGCTTGTCTTCTTCCACCATGGATCTTACCACTTCATCATTCAAGTGGTCCACTTGTGTTGAAAGCCTAAGTAGTTCTTCCTTTAACCTTTGAATCTCTTTTTCATTCTTTAACTTAGAGCTTTGAAAACTTTCAAAGTTGTCCTTAAGATCCATCTTCTCCACTTGCTTCTTTAGGAGGTCATTGTATGTTGTAAGCTCTAGATTTTCTTCCTCTAAAATCCTTAGAAATCTATCTTTCTTCTTCATGGAGCTTTCAACATTGACTATAAAGTCATGCATATCCATATTCTCTACATTTCCATTTGTAGAGTTAGATAAGGAGTCATCTCCACTAGTGTCATCTTCTAGACTCTCTTCCTCTCCTATGGATCCAATATCCTCATCAAGACCTTCACCTTGATCTCTTGAGTCAATAAGTGCCATATCCCAATGTGAAGCAACAACTATCTCCTCTAGAGCTACTTCTTCGACTTTCTCTTCTATGGGATCACTAGCAACGGAATTCTTACCAACAACTTCATTTTCTTCACAAGTGGCACCCAATGCCTTGAAGTTATTGATAAGCTCATCATCACTTGATGACTTATCTCCCTCTTCGGAGTCATCACTTTCACTCCAAATGGCGGCCATCATTTTTTCTCTTTTGTTCTTCAAATTCCCACAATCTAGTGAGATATGACCTATGCCACCACACTCATAGCATTGGATCCCTTTCCTTTCACTATTCTCTTGCCTATGCTCAACCTTCTTGAAAGGAACCCTTTTCTTCAATTCTTGCCTTTTGGATGCATGACCCTTCTTCTCGAATTTTACAAACTTCTTGAATTTTCTCATTAAAAGTGCCATGTCTTCATCCGAGTCATCCTTGTCCTCCTTTTCAACCTTGGAAGCTCTCAAAGCAATCCCTTTTTGCTTCTTTGAAGGAGTGGAGCTAGGACCCTTCCTAGACTCGTAGCCGAGAAGTCTACCTATTACCTCGCTCGGCTTCATGTCCTTAAAATCACTGTTTTCTTCTAAAGCCGTCACCTTAGACTCAAACCTCTCGGGAAGCGATCTCATTATCTTTTGCTTGATCCTTCTATCCGAGTAAGGGTCACCAAGTTGATGACTTTGGTTGACAATGTCCATCAACCTAATCTCGAAGTCGTTGAAGCACTCATTCTCCTCCATCCTAAGTGTCTCAAATTGAGTTTGGAGGACTTGAAGTTTGGAGTCCTTCACTACTTCGGTTCCCTCGTGTGCAACCTCCAAGATGTCCCATGCCTCCTTGGCTATCTTAGTGTTCTGAATCAGTTTGTACTGATTTTCGTCCACTGCACATATAAGGGCGTGCCACGCCTTTAGATTCCACTTGGACAACTCAAACTCGGGTTGTGTCCACTGTGCCTTAGGCTTGAGCACTTCTTCTCCTCCACCTGTGGGAGTCATCATAGGAGGCGAATATCCATCTTCAATGGCCATCCATGCCCTATCAAGGATTTGACACACATATGCCTCCATCTTCCCTTTCCATTGGGAGTAATTTATGCCGGTGAGGAGGGGTGGCCTTACGCTCGAAGCACCCTCATTTGAACCACCGATTCCACTCATAGTGTATAATGAATGGATGAAATGAATGCAAAATGTATGAATGATCAAAGAATCACACAAATGCACAACACACCAAAAATGAGCTAGGATCACCTATGTATGTCTAGCACCCTGCTCTGATACCAATTGAAAAGAATACGGTGTGTATGATATATGTTATCTAGAGGGGGGGTGAATAGTGTTAGGAATATGCTCAATAGCAAGAGTGTAATGTTGTAATTAACAATCTTTTTCATATTAATAAAGTGATTTCTAGTTTAACAAATCGTATAGCATTTATAGTTTAATATTATAAGTGTCAAAGTAAATAATCATAAGGTCTAAAGACTATGAGAAAAGAAGAATTGTTCGTACATCTGGATATGTATGTGGTAGACACAATTCTTTAGTTAGTCTGGAATAATGTTCACAACTTAAAGGTTGGGCACCTTTATCTTGTTAAAGTTGTAGAATTCTTTTGCTAGCATTTGAGTGGGATCAAATGAGATATGATGAGTCTAAAATCATCGGAGTGTCTTCGAGCAAAAGGATCTAGTGCACTGGGTGTATTGAACTGGATCACAATGAAATACTTTATCTCCAATATGATTGTCTAGGGTATGAATGAGGAACATCTTCTTATTCTATCTTTATTTAAGAGTTCAATTTTAGCTCTTTAGTGGAATGAGTTAAAATTAATAGATCGGACCTAAGTGAATCATTTGTTGATTGTGATTAGGTTATGTCTATTGAAGCTTAAATTTAGATAGCCCGCCAAGATCCCCAATCCACACGGACTTGCATGGATCACTTGATATATTCTACCGGACCAATTTATGGGTCCATCTAGAATTGTAATTAATTTATTAAGAATATAATTTGCACATTATTTATTTAATGGGCTGTTAAATTATATTAATATATTAATGAAAGGCATGTGGGCTTGTTTCTTTTAGTAAGAATGGGTCTAGTTCACATGTGGGCTTTTTATTAAGGTCCAATGGATTTAATAAAATGGAAAAATAATATATGGCCCATGATAGAGTACTTGGGCGGCAAGGCTAATAAATTAGCTTATTATATTATTTTATTTTATTATTTAATTAGATGGAAGTTAATTAATTTATTAATTAATTATTTAATTAATGATCAAAATCTTTTTCTGACTAGGAAATATGTTTCTTAGTAGTATACTATTGTGGTAGTATAATAAATATAAAAGACTTTATTTGGTAAGTAGATAAATAAGGAATTTATTTATCTAGTCAAATTAGGAAGTCTTTGATATAATCACAAATACACTAAAGAGTTGGATTAGGGTTGAATTCTAAATATTAATAGATATATAAATATGATATATATGGCACTTAGCTGCAATATATATAGAATATAAAAACGCATGCAGTATTGGCAATATAAAGATTGGCATTCTAATGCGCAATGTATAGATATATATATATATATATTTATTAATAGGCGTGCAGGTTTGATATAAAAAAAAAAGAGTATTATGCGGCTAAGAGGTATATATTCTTTGTATAGAATTTGGCAACCCTAAGTCTTTGGACTTGAGAGTTTTTTCTTTTACTTGAGAAAAATAGAATCCAACTCTTAGACTAGTGTGTGATAATTTCGGCCAAGAGGTATAGAGAGAAGAGTTTGTTCTTATTTCGATAGTGCACTAGTAACTTTTACATCAAAAGGTTTTGTGCACAATTTCGAATAAGGCTCACGCGAGTTTCGATCATTAGATTGAGAATTCAAAAGTGACCGGAACGTTCTTCGTTATCTCTTAGAAGTTTTTGTGACTAACGAAAAAGAAAAGATTTTGTTATCCATCCTCGGGTACACAATTCAAAGAAAGGGAGACCACGCTCCTAGGTGATTCACGTTCGTGATTGGATTGGAAGATCTTGCGGATTACCATCGACGCAATGTTGAAAGTTCATTAAATACTCGAGGTGTGTTTATCAATATAAAGCTAGAGGGGGGGTGAATAGATTTTATCTAATTGTTACCCAATTTTCGCATACAAGTCAATTTTACGAAAATGCCCCTAGCAAGTCAACAAAACATACAAGTGTAATAAGATGCGGAAATAGTAAATGACACTTGATGTATACGTGGAAAACCCAACCACTGGGAAAAACCACGGGCTGTTAAGTGCGCCACACTCGGACCTCGAAATCCACTATATGAAAAGACGGTTACACCCTCAAGTGATTCTCGGACTCTCACCCTAGATAACCTCAGGCTATGGACACTACCAATCGCCACTCTTGGTTCAATCCCTAGTGATATCCCCTGATACACTACTCTTGGCGTGAGCACCCTCTAATCTACCACGCGGGCCTTTTACAGCGGCTCTAGTCCAATTTGCTTGCGTTCTAAGCAACCTAATCCCGGATGCTACACACAAGACTTACTTTCTCTTTGAAGAGAATACAACCCTATGTGAATATATATGAATATTCAATAAATGCAATAAGAGCTAGGGTACTCTAAATGCTTATCTAGGATGATGATATATTCAATTTAAATCAACCCTAGATATCAATTGCTAAATGACATGTCAAATAGCATAGATGATCATAGATTATAAAAACCTAGATATCTATCAAAAACAACACTCAATCAATTCATCACAAATAATCTCTTTTCTTGTATTTAGCATATGATGTAAAACATACAAGTAATTTAAAAGAGATGGCTTGGTATTTAAAATACTACAATAAGATGAAATTAATCAAAATCTTACCAAGCAAGTTGTGATGATGCAAACCCATACATGGATGCACTCTATGTAGACATAGGAGATGCAATATGAAATTTGATGCAAAAGGGGTTTGATTTGAGTGGTTAAAGATGAGTTCTTGATTTGATTTTCTCTCAAAATCTATCTTTGAAGATTAGGGTTCTTAAGAGTCAAAGAACTGATTCAGATAATGAGAAAGTGTGATATTTATAGACATCAAGAACAGGGCAAGTGAAAAGACAATTTTGCCCCTGAAACGCACCGTTCGGCTGTTTCAATCGGCGGCCAGGCCGCCGATGACGACCGCCGAATTGAGCTCGTGAAGAACAGAGCATTAACGGCGGTTTCATTCGGCGGTTTCGTGACCGCCGAAACAACCGCCGAATCAAACCCGAGAGATTAAAATCGATCAGGTATGAACGGCGGTTTTGAACGGCGGTCGTGACCGCCGATCTGGACCGCAAAATTGCTTCAGACCAATCTGGACTGAAACGGCGGTTTCATTCGGCGGCCAGGCCGCCGATCATAACCGCCGATCACCAACAATGGTGAAAACCAAGGAGAAGCCAAGGGCATTCTCCATAGGCGGTCTTCGCGCGAAACCAAGCACTAATTAGTGCAAGCGCGGACGTTTCCGAACAATGTCGGGAAACGAATTATAAGGCACATATACACACAACAAGATATATCAACCAAAGTGCTAGTGTGTAAAGTGACATGTGAAGAGATGCACATAAAAATAAGCAAGTATGCAATCATAGCAAGAATGCTAAGTGTGTGTGTGCTACTAAATCTCTTCAAAGAAAAACAAGCACAAGAGATTATACCTTTGGCGTGCTTGTATCTTGAGGTCATGGAAGGGCCTTTGATCTTCAACACTAAACACTTAGACTACCCTTACATACAAAACCCCAACATGTGGTTTGACCACGAAATAAGCCAATCAACAAAACGGGAATCCTTACAAATGTCAATCGGATCACGCGACAAAGGTATGATACTTTTGATTATATATGTTTAATTAATTAGAGGGTTAAGGTTCATCAAAGGAAAAATTTTAAAAGTTACTAAATCTATTTTTAGTCTCGCTTCCGCTGCGTGTACTACGGTATTTTTCCCTACAATTGGTATCAGAGCCTAGGTTGAACCCTTTTAATTAATTAACGTATATATATGTGGATCTATTTCTTTTTATTGTGATTATGCATGTTTATAAAGAGATGGCACTCTAGGTATTCGCATATATAATTACATGTGATGTATGGATTTATATATGTTTTATGTGGATTGTTTTTGCTCGATTTTGGTCCTAGATTTTCAATGTATTTTTGTTATGGAATTGTAACAAGAAGGGTGGTCTATCATCGCCATAATTCCTTCTTGGTAGTTGCTAGGTTTTATTATTTTTTATATAGGTGCAGTATTTTTTTTAATACTACTGCAGTTTTTTTAATTTTTATTACGTGCAGTTTTTGTTTGTAAAAAGTACTGCAGTGATTAAAAAAAAAAAAAAAAAATACACTGCAGTATTTTATTTGTTTAAATACTGCCGTAATATATTTAGGTGTTGAAGATTCGAAGACACGAAGAAAAACGAAGCAACCGGAACCGAGAACGAGCACCGTGCTCACCCTAGGAGTGGATTGGGCTGCGCATGGCAAGCCCAAGCTTGGTGGGCTGCGCACGGCAGCCCTGGGAGTCTTCATGGGCTGCGCACAGCAGCCCCTTTGTGGGGTTGTGGGTTGTGCACGCCCATGGGGTTGGGCCAAAGGATGAGCGTATGTTTGATGGGCCACTTGAAGATCTTGTATTCCTAAACAATTGTAATTTACTTGTTTTTCTAGGATGGGCCAAAATTGTTGCTATTTAATTTATGCTTAGATATTACAATATTTGTTATTGTATGATAACATGACATATAGAATAGGAGTGCCACTCATATATCTCTTTTGGTATGAACATGCATTGAATGATTTAGGTATCTAAATTGGCATCTAGATAACTTGGTAAATCATTCTTTGGGATTTAATCACACGCCTTAAATAATTGAGTGGGAGAAGGTGTTTTTGTAACACCTATGGCCTCCAAGGTTAGTTGAGCTTTATTATTTATTGGTAATCCCCCCAAGGGGCGTCCATGAATGGAATTTAGCAATATACTTCCTTACAAGGATAGACTAGACAATGGACTCAAACGAGATCTACTCCCCAAGGAGGGATTTTCGTGAGAGAAAATTGAGGGTCGATATCTTGGTAACACACTCAATGTAATTTTATTGATATCCTCCCAAGAGTTCTTGTCAGTAAAATTACAAGGCTAAAATTGAAAACGCTGGTTGTTATGTTAACAATTAGGTGGGACCTAATCTAACTAGTAAATGGTGCGAACTCCCAAAGGAGGCGTAACATTTATGGGTGTTGGATCACCGTTGAATTTTATGATTGAGTTATTTATTTAATTCAAGATAAATATTTAAAAGTGCTTTATCATGATTATTTACTCATATATATTTTTGTTACATTCAGAAATCATGACCCCATCCCTAATGAACATCTTAAAAGATAATATTTTAACTGGAAATAATTATGTCACATGGAAAAGGAAAATTGGGTTGTTGCTGCAAGCTGAAAAACATAAGTTTATTCTGTCTACTCCTAAACCACCTGCTCCTACTTATGAATCTCAGATTCATATGGTTGGTAAAGTTGCTACTGTTAAGACCCGTCAAAAGGTTAAGGAACAACAGAAGAAAAAACAACTTGGGCCTACCAAGATGGAGACCAGGAAAGTAACCAAGATCAAAGGGAAATGCTTCCTTTGTGGTGAAAAGGGACATTGGAAAAGAAATTGCCCAAAGTCCCAGAACAAGAAGGAACAAGGTAATATTAATTATCTTGAAACATTTTTTCTGGCAGATTCTACAGATTCTTGGATCATAGACTCTGGAGCTACAAATCATGTTTGCTATTCCTTACAGGGGTTCCAAGAAAGGAGAAAGTTGAATAAGAATGAAATCAACTTGCGTTTGGGCAACGGAACGTTAGTGTCTGCAAGTGCAGTGGGAGATATTAGAGTTAATCTAGATTCTTTTAGGCATTTAGATTTGATAGACGTTTATTATGTACCTCAATTCAAGAGAAATTTAATTTCAGTTTCTTGTTTGAATAAATTTGGATATTCGGTTACTTTTAATAAAGATTTTATTATTAGTAAGAATGACAAAATTATTTACCAAGGTACATTGGAAAACGGTCTATACTTTTTGCATAGAAATATCTCTCACTCGTTAGACATAGAAATAACGGAACCTAATCATAAAAGAGTAAAATTATCAACTGATGAAACCTACCTTTGGCATTTACGCTTAGGTCATATTAACCTTAATAGGATTAAAAGATTGGTATGTGACGGACCTTTGAGTGACTTAAAGGTTGATGATCTACCAACTTGTGAATCTTGTTTGGAAGGTAAAATGACCAAAAGGACGTTCTCTGCCAAAGGTGCAAGAGCCACTGAATGTTTAGGATTGATACACACTGATGTATGTGGACCTATGAGCATTCAAGCTAGAGGTGGATATGAGTACTTCATCACCTTCACAGATGATTACTCGAGATTTGGTTATGTGTATCTCATGCGACATAAGTCGGATGCTTTTGACATGTTCAAAGCATTCAAAGCTGAAGTGGAAAATCAGCTTGAGAAACACATAAAAATCTTGAGATCTGATCGTGGTGGAGAATATCTATCTAGTGAGTTTCAGCAATATCTTATTGATAATGGGATTGTTTCTCAGTTTTCTGCACCAGGTACACCTCAACAGAATGGGGTAGCAGAAAGGAGAAATAGAACTCTTTTGGATATGGTTAGGTCTATGTTGAGTTATTCAACACTTCCTATTTCTTTTTGGGGATATGCTTTACAAACTGCTATATACATTCTAAACGATGTACCATCTAGGTCTGTTCCTAAAACACCGCATGAGTTGTGGACTGGGCGCAAGCCTAGTTTACAACACTTAAGGATATTTGGTTGTCCTGCGCATGTGTTAAAAGGAAAGACAGAAAAGATGGAGTCCCGTTCAGAAACATGTATATTTGTAGGGTATCCAAAAGAAACTAAAGGATATTATTTCTATAGTCCTTCAGATCTTAAAGTATTTGTTTCGACAAATGCTAAATTTCTGGAAAAGGACTATATGAATGATTTTGTGCCTAGAAGTAGAATTGTCCTGAATGAGATGTCAGGAGATACAATTCCACGAGAGGTTACACAACCTAACCCAATTGTAAGTTCCGATCCAACACAAGATCAACAACCTACCATTCCTCGTCGTAGTGGGAGGGTTAGAACACAACCCGAAAGATATATCGGTCTGGGAGAATCAGTGGAGAATCTCCCGGACGATGATGATCCCTACACGTACAAGGAAGCTATGGAGGATGTTGATAGTCGCCATTGGCAAAAGGCAATGCAATCTGAGATTGAATCTATGTTCGATAACAAAGTCTGGTCCCTTGTAGACTTGCCTAAAGGGATAAAACCCATTGGGTGCAAGTGGGTATACAAGAGGAAAAGAGGTATGGATGGTAAGGTGGAAACCTTTAAAGCTAGATTGGTAGCTAAAGGGTATACACAGAAAGAAGGTATCGATTACGAGGAAACCTTCTCTCATGTGGCCATGCTTAAATCCATTAGGATACTCTTATCCATTGCAGCATCTTTAGATCTAGAGATTTGGCAAATGGACGTCAAGACAGCTTTCCTTAATGGAAGTCTTGACGAAAGCATCTACATGATGCAACCAGAGGGATTCATTGAAAAGGGCCAAATGGAAAAGGTATGCAAGTTGCAGAAATCCATATATGGATTGAAGCAAGCATCCAGATCCTGGAACATAAGGTTTGATCAAGCTGTCAAAGGTTTTGGATTTATTCAGAATCCTGACGAACCTTGTGTATACAAAAGGATTAAGGGCGACAAGTTGGTTTTCCTGATTCTTTATGTTGATGATATACTACTCATTGGAAACGATGTAGGTGTATTGACATCAGTAAAAGAATGGTTAGCAAAACAATTTGATATGAAGGACTTAGGAGAAGCAAGTTTTATTCTAGGTATCCAAGTAATAAGGGATAGAAAGAATAGAACGATTGCATTATCCCAAGCTTCATACATAGACAAGATCTTGTCTAGGTTTTCCATGCAGGATTCCAAGAAAGGTATGTTACCTTTCAGACATGGAATCAAGCTTTCTAAGGAACAAGTTCCTAAGAATGAGCATGAAGAGCAATTCATGAGTAGAGTTCCATATGCCTCGGCAGTTGGAAGTCTCATGTATGCAATGCTCTGTACTAGACCAGATATTTGTTTTGCTGTTGGCATAGTTAGCAGGTTTCAATCGAAACCTGGTCCTGATCACTGGACGGCAGTCAAGCTTATTTTCAAGTATCTTAAGAGAACGAGAGATAATATGCTTGTATACTCTGGAGGGGATTTGATTCCCGTTGGGTATACAGATTCTGATTTCCAATCAGATTCTGACTCCAGAAAATCCACATCAGGGGCTGTGTTTACTATTGGAGGAGGAGCAGTTATATGGAGGAGTATCAAGCAATCTTGTATTGCTGATTCCACCATGGAAGCTGAGTATGTTGCTGCATGCGAGGCTGCCAAAGAGGCTGTTTGGCTCCGCCAATTCTTGATTGACTTAGAAGTGGTTCCTAGTGCGAATAAGCAGATCACTATCTACTGTGACAACAGTGGAGCAGTGGCTAATTCAAAAGAACCAAGAAGTCACAAGAGAGGTAAACACATTGAAAGAAAGTGTCATCTTTTAAGGGAGATTGTTCAAAGAGGTGACGTGACGATTACCAAAATCGCGTCAGTAGAAAATCTAGCGGATCCCTTCACAAAGGCTCTACCTTAGAAGAGTTTCGATGGGCATCTAGAGAACATGGGCTTGAGAGATATGACACATTTGCTATAGTGCAAGTGGGAGACTGTTAGGAATATGCTCAATAGCAAGAGTGTAATGTCAAAGTAAATAATCATAAGGTCTAAAGACTATAAGAAAAGAAGAATTGTTCGTACATCTGGATATGTATGTGGTAGACACAATTCTTTAGTTAGTCTGGAATAATGTTCACAACTTAAAGGTTGGGCACCTTTATCTTGTTAAAGTTGTAGAATTCTTTTGCTAGCATTTGAGTGGGATCAAATGAGATATGATGAGTCTAAAATCATCGGAGTAGCAAAAGGATCTAGTGCACTGGGTGTATTGAACTGGATCACAATGAAATACTTTATCTATAACCGTCAATAGATAATAGTCTTTTCATTATCAGGACAATCGGAGAGTCTATCTTAATCCTGAGATAAATGATGGACTTATGGTTGCAAGTGATATCATTTGAGTTATCAATGAGTACGATTATATAGCATAGTCTATACTCGATAGTTTGGTGATATTCATTTGTTAATTGATAGAGGACTTCATTTATAGATATGGACATCGTGGCTCCATTTATTAAATGAGAGTATAATATCATCATATGGATGTTTTGAGGTAATTGGATATTAAATCTCAACGTTGAGTTTTCGATAGTGGCTATTAAAAACATGACTTCTGGACAAGTCAAAGTATCCAAGTTCAAAACGTGGTCATATGAGTAAATATGGTAACCAGGAGAGCTATAGGCGGTCTATGAGCTCTTGGCGATTACTGATATTATTCACGAGGATACACTATCTCCAATATGATTGTCTAGGGTATGAATGAGGAACATCTTCTTATTCTATCTTTATTTAAGAGTTCAATTTTAGCTCTTTAGTGGAATGAGTTAAAATTAATAGATCGGACCTAAGTGAATCATTTGTTGATTGTGATTAGGTTATGTCTATTGAAGCTTAAATTTAGATAGCCCGCCAAGATCCCCAATCCACACGGACTTGCATGGATCACTTGATATATTCTACCGGACCAATTTATGGGTCCATCTAGAATTGTACTTAATTTATTAAGAATATAATTTGCACATTATTTATTTAATGGGCTGTTAAATTATATTAATATATTAATGAAAGGCATGTGGGCTTGTTTCTTTTAGTAAGAATGGGTCTAGTTCACATGTGGGCTTTTTATTAAGGTCCAATGGATTTAATAAAATGGAAAAATAATATATGGCCCATGATAGAGTACTTGGGCGGCAAGGCTAATAAATTAGCTTATTATATTATTTTATTTTATTATTTAATTAGATGGAAGTTAATTAATTTATTAATTAATTATTTAATTAATGATCAAAATCTTTTTCTGACTAGGAAATATGTTTCTTAGTAGTATACTATTGTGGTAGTATAATAAATATAAAAGACTTTATTTGGTAAGTAGATAAATAAGGAATTTATTTATCTAGTCAAATTAGGAAGTCTTTGATATAATCATAAATACACTAAAGAGTTGGATTAGGGTTGAATTCTAAATATTAATAGATATATAAATATGATATATATGGCACTTAGCTGCAATATATATAGAATATAAAAACGCATGCAGTATTGGCAATATAAAGATTGGCATTCTAATGCGCAATGTATAGATATATATATATATATATTTATTAATAGGCGTGCAGGTTTGATATAAAAAAAAAAGAGTATTATGCGGCTAAGAGGTATATATTCTTTGTATAGAATTTGGCAACCCTAAGTCTTTGGACTTGAGAGTTTTTTCTTTTACTTGAGAAAAATAGAATCCAACTCTTAGACTAGTGTGTGATAATTTCGGCCAAGAGGTATAGAGAGAAGAGTTTGTTCTTATTTCGATAGTGCACTAGTAACTTTTACATCAAAAGGTTTTGTGCACAATTTCGAATAAGGCTCACGCGAGTTTCGATCATTAGATTGAGAATTCAAAAGTGACCGGAACGTTCTTCGTTATCTCTTAGAAGTTTTTGTGACTAACGAAAAAGAAAAGATTTTGTTATCCATCCTCAGGTACACAATTCAAAGAAAGGGAGACCACGCTCCTAGGTGATTCACGTTCGTGATTGGATTGGAAGATCTTGCGGATTACCATCGTCGCAATGTCAATCGGATCACGCGACAAAGGTATGATACTTTTGATTATATATGTTTAATTAATTAGAGGGTTAAGGTTCATCAAAGGAAAAATTTTAAAAGTTACTAAATCTATTTTTAGTCTCGCTTCCGCTGCGTGTACTACGGTATTTTTCCCTACAAATAGATTTTATCTAATTATTACCCAATTTTCGCATGCAAGTCAATTTTATGAAAATGCACCTACTAGTCAAAAATACAAGCAAGTGTAATATAGTGCGGAATTTAAATGACACTTGATGTATACGTGGAAACCCAACCACTGGGAAAAACCACGGGCTGTATAGTGCGCCACACTCGGAACTCGAAATCACTAATTGAAATGAAGTTTACAACCTATGTAGACCTCGTCTAACACTCCGGTCTGTAACCCCTCGCTTCTACCCAGCGGGCCTTTATTAGCAACCATATTCCAATTTGCTTGAGGCCTAAGCACTCTTAGCCTCAAGACTTACTTCTCAATGAAGAGAAACAACCTATGTGAATATAAATGAATATTCAAATAACAAACAAGGCTAGGTAACCTTAGATGCTTATCTAGGATGATGAGATAATCAATTTAAATCAATACTAGATATCAATTGCTAAATGACATGTCAAATAGCTTAGCTAATCAAGATTAATTAAAAACCAAATTAGCTATCACAATCAACACTCAATCATTTTCATCACAAATAATCTCTAACTTGTATCTAGCATATAATCAAAAGCATACAAGTAATTAAAGAGATGTATTAATATGAAAAACACTAAAGTAATATGAAATTAGTGAAGAACATACCAAATAAGATGTGATGATTCAAAACCATGCATGGATCAATTCTATGAAGGCATAGAAGATCAAATATGAAATTTGATGCAAAAGGGATTTGATTTGAGTGTTTAAAGTTGAGTTCTTGATTTGATTTTTTCTCAAAAATCTCTCTTGAAAGTTTAGGGTTCTAATGACTCAAGAAACTTGATCATAGAATGAGAAAATAAGATATTTATAGACATCAAGAATTGGGCATGTGAAAAGACAATTTTGCCCCTGAAATCGCACGATCGGCGGTTTCAATCGGTGGCCAGGCCGCCGATAACGACCGCCGAATTGAGCTCGTGAAGAACAGAGCATCAACGGCGGTTTCATTCGGCGGTTTCGTGACCGCCGATACAACTGCCGAATCAAACCCGAGGGATTAAAATCGATCAGGTATGAACGGCGGTTTTGAACGGCTGTCGTGACCGCCGATCTTGACCGCATAATTGCTTCAGACCAAACTAGACTGAAACGGCGGTTTCATTCGGCGGCCAGGCCGCCGATCACCAACAATGGTGAAAACCAAGGAGAAGCCAAGGGCATTCTCCATAGCGGTCTTTGCGTGAAACCAAGCACTCATTAGTGCAAGCGCGGACGTTTGCGAACAATGTCGGGAAACGAATTATAAGGCACATATACACACAACAAGATATATCAACCAAAGTGCTAGTGTGTAAAGTGACATGTGAAGAGATGCACATAAAAATAAGCAAATATGCAATCATAGCAAGAATGCTAAGTGTGTGTGTGCTACTAATTCTCTTCAAAGAAAACCAAGCACAAGAGATTATACCTTTGGCGTGCTTGTATCTTGAGGTCATGGAAGGGCTTTTGATCTACAACATTAAACACTTAGACTACCCTTACATTCAAAACCCCAACATGTGGTTTGACCACGAAATAAGCCAATCAACAAAACGGGAATCCTTACAAGTCATGATAGTTCTCAAAGTGTGTTTTTCAATATAAAGCTAGAGGGGGGGTGAATAGATTTTATCTAATTATTACCCAATTTTCGCATGCAAGTCAATTTTACGAAAATGCCCCTACTAGTCAAAAATACATACAAGTGTAATATAGTGCGGAATTTAAATAACACTTGATGTATACGTGGAAAACCCAACCACTGGGAAAAACCACGGGCTGTATAGTGCGCCACACTCGGAACTCGAAATCACTAATTGAAATGAAGTTTACAACCTATGTAGACCTTGTCTAACACTCCGGTCTGTAACCCCTCACTTCTACCCAGCGGGCCTTTATTAGCAACCCTATTCCAATTTGCTTGATCCTCGAAGTCACTACTTGTAATGATGTTTACAGCCAATCCCGGTCTGTAACCCACCACTACTACCCAGCGGGCCTGTAATAGCAACCCTAGACCAAGACTTGAATCTCTCAAAAGAGATGCACAACCCTATGTGAATATGTATGAATATTCAATTAATGCAATAAGAGCTAGGGTACTCTAAATGCTTACCTATGATTATAAGATGACAATATAATCAATCCTAGATATCACATATAGCTATATGTCATGGCATATAACTTTAGCTAAGTAAAGGATCACCAATCCTAGATACAAAGCTATCACATAAAACCCACAAACATTCAAAGGATTAACTAGTTGATTAAAAGACAATCTATCAACCTAGTTATCAATACATCACACAAGAATGTTCATGGCATAGCTTTTAGGCAATAATGACCTAATCAAATAAGCTATGAAAAATAATCTCAATCAACAAATGAGATCAATTAGCTAGATGTTAGATAAACATGAAAATCCTAGCTATCATAAATAACCCAATCAACACATAATCTCAATCATGTATGTAGAAATTAATCTAATGACATACAAGTAATAAATGAGATAACATTGATAAGTAGAAACACTAATTATGTAAGATAAAAGTGTTCAACAAATCATACCATGTGTGTTGAAGAAGTCCCATGCATTAGCATATGCTAGATGATCCTAGATGATGCTTAGATGAAGATTTATGCATGTGGGAATGGGTTTAGAGAGATAAAGATATGATCTTTAAGCTTTCTCTCTCAAGTCTCTCTAAATATCTCTCTAGGGTTCTTATGATCAAAGACTTGTGTTCTGAACCAGAGATAAGGATGTATTTATAGAGACCAAAAACAGGGCAGGTGAAAATACAATTTTGCCCCTGAAATCGCACGATCGGCGGTTTCATTCGGCGGCCAGGCCGCCGAATTGAACCGCCGAATGGCTCCCGAGAGGAACAGGGGAATTTCGGCGACTTCGTTCGGCGGTTTCGTAACCGCCGATCATAACCGCCGTTTTGGACCCGAGAGGAATTTCAATCAGGTCTGATTCGGCGGTTTCTAACTGCGGCCAGGCTGCCGAACTGAACCGCCGTTTCACCAAAAATGGTGAAACCAAGGAGAAACCAAAGGCATCTCCACCGGCGATCATCGCGCAAAACAAAGCACATCAACGTGCACGCGCGGATGTTTCCGAACATCCTTCGGGAAACGAATTACACCACACATAAAAGCTAATCATGCATGAAGTGCAAGTGTGGGTATTGAATGCATCCTAATGCCTAACATGTCATGGCATTATCATATAACAAGATGCAATCAATTCAACATGCAAGAAGAGATATTGAATAAATCAATAAAGCACAATGCACACAAAATATAAACACACCATACAAGAATAAGAGTTATGCATGTTGTGTGTGTGTGTGCAACTATAACTCTTCAAGCCAAAGTAAGCACAAGATATACCTTTGGTGCTTGTCCTCTTGAGGTCTTGGAAAGGGTCTTGATCTTCAACAAATCACCTAGACTACCCTTACAACCAAACCCCAACATGTGGTTTGACCACGAAATAAGCCAATCAATTAATGGGAATCCTTACAAGTTACATTCAGAACAAGAGAAAGTGATGTATTTATAGGCATGAAGAACAAAGCATGTGAAAAGACAAGTTTGCCCCTGAAACGCACCGATCGGCGGTTTCAATTGGCGGCCAGGCCACCGATTACAACCACTGAATTGAGCCAGAGAAGAACAGAGCATTATCGACGGTTTCATTTGGCAGTTTCAAAACCGTCGGACCAACTGTAGAATCAAACCCGAGAGATTAAATCAATTAGGTATGATCAGCGATTTCGAACGGCGGTCGTGGCCGCCGATCATAACCGTAGAATTGATCCAGAGGTCTCTGAACTCAAACGGCGGTTTCATTCAGCGGCCAGACCGCCAATCATAACCGCCATTTCACCAAAAGAGGTGAAATCAAAGGAGAAGCCAATGGCATTCTCCATAGGCGGTCTTCGTGCAAACCAAGCACATACTAGTGCAAGCGCGGACGTTTCCGAGTTATATCGGTAAACGAATTACAAGGCACATAAACACAAACAAAATACAACATTAAAGTGCAAGTGTGAAATGGGATATGTGAAGAGTATGCACACAAATGCAAGAATGCTAAGTGAGTGTGTGCAATCTAAATCTCTTCAAAGAAAGAACTAAGCACTAGAGATTATACCTTTGGCGTGCTTGTCCCTTGAGGTCTTAAAAGGGCCTTTGAGCATGATTCTCAAACTCCTAAACTACCCTTACACAATAAACCCCAACATGTGGTTTGTCCATGAAATAAGCCAATTAAAGAATGGGATTCCATACAGGCCCCCCGCTGATAGTGTTGAAAATCTGGATATGTTCCATCAGGTCTCTTCCTTGATCTTTCTTTCTTTCCTCCGGCTCCTTCATCTCCTTCTGGACCTGTTTCCCCATTTTGATTCCATCCCTCACTTGTTGGAGAAATTCCACCAGTAGCCCGCCCCTCACTAAGCCTTTGATTTGATTACGAAGGCTGTAGCATTCCGATGTGTTCTGACCTATGTCCTGGTGGAAGTCACAATATTTGTACTTGTTTCTCCTATCTGCCGGGAGTTTCATGGGGTCGGGCTTCTTCAGGAGTCCCTTGTCTCAGATTGTCAGGTATATTGTTTCCCTTGGGGCTGATCGCGCTCCAAATGTTCACATTTAGCGCTCCTTTTTCCTATCTTTTGTATTCATTTCTGAGCATTTTTATGTATTTAATAGGGTGTGAATAAGTGTTTCATGTAATTAGGGAAGTTCTGGGGCAATTGTGTAATTGTGGAGAAATCAGGGGTAAAAGTGTAATATTCGGGCTTATATTGAAGATTCTGTGAATAAGGGAGAGTTCAGGGGAACTACGTTTAATTTTCCAGCCAAAGAAGGGTCAGCGCGCCACGTCACCACGAGAAACGGCATCGTTTTGGGGGTTCTTCAGCGCGCGTCAGCATGACGCAAGGATGACATCACAGCGTCATCTACCTTCAGCCAACCCGACCTGTTTACCTGTGGAGTGACCCGACCCGGTTCAGACCCGGCTCTTCTCTGACTGTTTTTGGCCATTTTTCAGCCATTTTTCTACCAAATCCTACCCAGATCGACGGCCCATGTTCCCCCGGTCACAATGGAACCATTTTTGGTTTCCCATGCACGTGTTTCCTCTCTCCTCCAAGTCTCCAAAACTCCATGGAAATGCAACCTCGCGAGCTCACTTCCAGCGGGTTGTTTCACGCCCAAACTTGTTCCAAACTCACCGGAATACCGCGGCTTCATGCAACGACTTTTTTCCCGCAGTCCAGAAGGTCCAAGCTCGCGGCCAACGTCTAAAAATGCCCGACGACTTCCGACGGCGGGCAAGAACCCGCCAACTTGGCAAATTGAACCCGCCAACTTGACCGACCTTGGAGATTTGCACGTCCAAACTTGCCCAAACCTTCCTTACTATATATATTCACCTTTCCCTAAACCTAAACACATCCCCTAATATCCAAACATGTCATATATTACACCCAATAGCTTAATTTACACCTAAATAGCTTAGAATAAACTCACACCACTTCACTTAGCTTGTAACTAGTGTTTAGGGTGGTTTTCCAGCCACCAATAGTGATCCAAAGCTTCCACACCTTGATTTCAAGCTTGGGGAAGCAAGATGAGTGAGCTAGCTTGAAGACTTCTCCAAGATTATTGGGTTGTCTCTAATGTCTCTCTTATTTCCTTAGTTTGTTATTAATGTGTAATTAAATAACTATGTTAAGGATTTGGTGTATGTATGTATTATTATCTATGAACTAGTTGTATCTATTAATTGAATTGAGCTTTAATTGATATATGCTTGTTAATTGATTAATCCAATTGTTAACATGCAAAATAAGATTTACTTTATTAATGCAAACCTTGCTTAATTTAGTTAACCTATAATTGAAGTGCTTAATTGTTATCAACTAGTAATTAGGTGTTTTGCATGATTCATTAATTCCCTAACATATCTCATTATCACTCTTTGCATAACTTTGCATTAGTGGTAATTAGTTTAGCTAGACAGTTAATTTAGTTAATTGTTATTTGTAAGTTTAGTGATTAGGGTAGTTAATTAAATAAGGGATTGACAACCCTCAGTTGTAGTTAGATTTAATTAACTTAGTGTTAATTAGATTAAGGTTTGTTAATTAGTGTAATCTTAGATTAGTTAGTTTATTTATTTGTGACAATTGCTATTACTTTTATTGTATGTTAATAGTGTAAATATATATTGTATATATATATATATATATATATGAAACAAATTATAGCACGGTGTGTATAAAGCTATCTAGAGGGGGGGTGAATAGATTTTACGCTTTTTACCCAATTTTTCGTGTTAGTCAAAATTACGAAAATACCCTCAAGATAATATAAACAAGCAAGTGTAATATGGTGCGGAAATTAAAACAACACTTGGTTTTTACGTGGAAACCCTCACGGGAAAAACCACGGGAAAAACCACGGGCTATGTAAGTAAGCCACACTCGAACCTCGAATCCACTAAATGTGCAAACGATTACAACCTAATCCTGGAAGTAATCACACACCTACCTAATCCCGGTATGAGTGAACCTAGTCCAATTTGCTTGCGTTCTAAGCAACCTAATCCCGGATGCTACACACAAGACTTACTTTCTCTATGAAGAGAATACAACCCTAAGTGAATATATGTGAATATCCAAAATGCAACATAGAGCAAGGGAACCCTATATGCTTATCTAAGATGATTAATATGCAATTAAGAACAATCCTAGATATCAAAACTAAATGACATGTCAATTAGTTTAGCTAATCAATATTAAGCACAAAACCTAATATGCAAGCACAATTTAACTTCTCAAACATACATCATACTCATCTCAATATTGTATCCAAAGCATACAAAATAACAAACAAGTAATTAATTGAGATTGCTAGATAAGAGAAACACAAAACATGTAAGATATTAGTGAAAAGCTTACCAAGCAAAGTATGATGAAGATTCCATGCTAGATGACATCTAGATGATCTAAGATGATGCTAGATGATGATTGATAATCATGAAAAAGTGTTTGAGAATTAAGAATTGAGTTCTTGGAATTTTTCTTCTCTTTGAAAAATATCCTAAGTATGAATTCTGAATATGAACTCTCTTAATTGACCTAAAGTCAAAGTGGCATATATATAGGGGGCCAAATCAAAGTGTGGTCGTTTAAGTAAGTTTCAAAGAAACGCGCCGATCGGCGGTTTCAATCGGCGGCCAGGCCACCGATTATGACCGCCGAATTGAGCTCGTTAAGAACAGAGCAAAAACGGCGGTTCATTCGGCGATTTCGTGACCGCCGATTCCAACCGCCGAATCAAAACAGAGAGATTAAAATCAATCAGGTATGAACGGCGGTTTCGAACGGCGGTTTCGAACGGCGGTTTTGTGACCGCCGATTCAACCGCCGAATTAGACTGAGAGATAAATCAATCAGGTCTTGAAACGGCGGTTTCGAACGGCGGTCGTGACCGCCGATCTCAACCGCAGAAATGCTTCAGACCAATCTGGACTGAAACGGCGGTTTCAGTCGGTGGCCAGGCCGCCGATCATAACCGCCGATCACCTAGATAGGTGAAAACCAAGGAGAAGCCAAGGGCATTCTCCATAGGCGGTCCTCGCGCTAAACCAAGCACATTCTAGTGCATGCGCGGACGTTTCCGAAAGTTATCGGGAAACGAATTACACAACAACATGACACAATTACACACAACAAAATATAATAAATAAGTGCAAGTGTGAAATGTGACAAATGAAGAGAATGCACACATATGCAATGAATGTTAAGTGTGTGTGTGCAACTAATCTCTTCAAAGAAAAGTAAGCACATAGAAATTTACCTTCGGTGCTTATCAACACGAGGTCTTCAAAGGGCTTCGAACAATAAGACCGATACTTAGGCTACCCTTACAAAGAACCCCCACATATGGTTTGATCACGAAATAAGCCAATTAAAAACAACGGGAATCCTTACAATCTCCCCCTTTGGCTATTTCGTGACAAAACCATCACTCACATTGATTCTTCACAAAAAAATAGAAACTACGGGACTACAATGATGTTCTACAATACAAAGAATGCAACTTGAAGTCTTCAAACCCTGAAAAGAGTTTCTAACATTTCCAATACAAGAAAAGTGTGAGATTAATCATGTGAGAACAATACCAAGCATTTGCATTTTTAGAATTTTAGGCACAACATTACCAAATGTATGCAATGTATGATAAATGCAATGCTCCCCCTCAACGGGTTACTCCCCAAAGTGCACAATAGCTTCTATATTTTGCACCTCCTCTTACCATGTCCTACTCCCCCTTTTTGTCATGATATAGGCAAAGGAGTAGTCCCCAACCGGGTCACTCATAGCAACGAGAGATAGAAGCATGCAAGATTTGCATATACATATACGTCACTTTATGCACTTCAATTAATTTGAGAGAAACAAGGAGATTTATTTTGAGAAAATGTGTGAATCCAACATGCTTTGCATACAAGACATATAGCATTCAAGTCCAAAATACAATGGTATTTGGCAAAGCAAATGACAAAGGTTTCTAATAAGAATTCAAACCAATTTCACCAATGTCATGGGAAAAGCAAGGATATAGAGATTATTGATTTCAATTTAAGAGCAACGATATCCAACTTTATAAGCGAAACATGGCATGAGCGACTTTGCACCCTATTTGATATTTCCGGATAAAATTATCCGTATGATAGTAACCATGTTCAACTAATAAAGAAAGAGAGACATTTGGAATGTAAATTCCTTTGAATGGATACAAGATCCTTTATTCATTTTGAGTCTCATAAGCTTTCACACAAGTTTTGCATTTTTAAGAATATGCAATCATCAATTCATGCTTTTCATGTGAGCATGTTATATGAATTTCATGCTTTTTCATTTGTCATTAGCATGTTATTAAAGAATCATCATGTCATGGAGATAATCATAGGTCATTCAAAACATACTTCCAATATACATCTCCTAGTCCAAAAATGCATGTTTGAACATAAATATGACATGGATTGTAAACAAGCAAGGTTCACACTTATTGAATTGAAAACATATATACATATGTGCAACCAAGCTTACTCAAGCAATTAAAAGAAGAGGCATAAGATATTTCAAATTTTTTGCAAGTGACATGAATGCAAACTAGCTCTCTTTGCTTGAGTTCCCCATATGGGGTCAATCATAGAACATCACTCCACAAGACATACCCCAATAGATCTACTAAGAGTTTTAAATCGAGTAGCATCTAAGGGTTTAGTAAATAGGTCCGCAAGTTGATCATTAGTACCTACATGTTCAAGTACTATGCATTTATTTTCAACAAGCTCTCTAATGAAGTGATGGCGGATGTCAATATGCTTAGTTCTAGAATGTTGCACCGGATTCTTGGAAATATTAATGGCACTCATGTTATCACAAAAGAGAGTGAGAGTACCTTGGTTGAATCCGTAATCTACTAGCATTTGCTTCATCCATATAAGTTGAGTGCATCCACTCCCCGCGGCTATGTACTCGGCTTCTGCCGTGGACAAGGAAATCGAGTTTTGCTTCTTGCAAAACCAAGACACCAAGTTGTTGCCTAGAAAGAAGCAACCGCCCGATGTGCTCTTCCTATCATCACAATTTCCTGCCCAATTCGCATCACTATATCCTACAAGACTAGGATTAGTGTCAAATGAGTACCAAATCCCATAGTTGGAAGTCCCATTCACAAAGCGAATGACTCTCTTAACCGAAGAGAGATGGGACTCCTTGGGATCGGATTGGTACCTAGCACAAACTCCTACACTAAATGATATATCGGGCCTACTTGCGGTCAAATAGAGCAAGCTCCCTATCATGCCACGATATAAGGTTTGGTCCACACTTTTACCGCTAGCATCCTTGCTTAGCTTCAAAGTGGTGCTCATAGGAGTGTCACAATGTTTGGCTTTTTCAAGACCAAACTTCTTCACAAGGTTTTTGGCATATTTGGCTTGGGTTATGAAGATCCCATTATCAAGTTGCCTAATTTGCAAACCTAGGAAGTAATTAAGCTCACCAACAAGACTCATCTCAAATTCATGAGACATAACATCAACAAATTGTTGGACCTTGGTGTTGTTGGTGGAGCCAAACACTATGTCATCGACATATATTTGAGCTATGAAAAGCTCATCATTGTCTCTCTTGATGAATAGTGTCTTGTCAACACTACCTCTTGTGTAGTTATTGTCAACAAGAAATTGAGTGAGGCGCTCATACAAAGCCCTCGGTGCTTGTTTCAACCCATATAGTGCCTTCTTGAGGCGATAGACATGGTTGGGGTGGTGAGCATCCACAAACCCCTTGGGTTGTTCAACAAACACTTCCTCTTGCAAGAAGCTGTAAGTGCCTCTTTTTTTATTGGCGTATTTCGTTGGCAAAATCACAATGGGGTTCTATATGTAAGGATAGCTTAGGATGGAAGAAAACCTCATTGCATGATCAAGAGCTTCAAGGAAGGTAGATTTCTTGACTTACTCTACTTTGAAGAGATGTAGTTGCACACACACACAACACTTGCATAACTCTTACTTGTATGTTGTGTTTGAAGTTTTTGTGCATCATTGGGTATTTAAATCTCTCTTCTTACATCTTGTGATTATAATGGCATATCTAGTTAGGCTTAGGATGCATTTCTTTTGACCCTTGCACTTTTGTTTGTGTGCTTAAGGGAGTGTGTGCGCTGGTCATGCGCTGGTGTCACCAGCGCAACTAGTCCAGTGGACTACCGCTGGTCGTGCGCTGGTCTGCACCGGCGCTCTCCTCCAGCGCAACTCCTCCAGTAGGTTGTCGCTGTTGGTGCGCTGGTCGTCACCAGCGCAAGCTCCACCAGCGCATCTCGTCCAGAATGTTGCCGCTGGTCTTGCGCCCTTGAGGCGCGCCACTCGTCGAGCGCCCTTGCCAGTTAAAGGGCGTGCGCTGGTGAGTTACGCTGGTCGTCCAGCGCTTCACCAGCGCAGCTGACGGGAATCTGAACCGTTTTTTTCAAAAACGATGTCACTTCACTTGGATCCCATTTATATATGTCTTGATAGTCTTGGCTCGGTTTGTAGAGCAAAAATTACACTTTTGAGAGCATGGTTGAGTATCTTCAAGCCAAGGTATCAAGACTTCATCTTTAAGCTTCCAAATCACAAAACCCTTCATATTGCATCTTTCATTTATCATCTAGCATAATTCTAGGTTGATTTCATCTAGGGTTTTTAGTTTTGCTCACATGACTTGTATCTAGAACATCATTCTCATATCTATATGTTCTTGCTTTACAAGATAGCTTCTTTATCACTTGAATTGATTCAAGATTGCATCTTTATGACTTGACTTAGTTTCAAGATTGTTTTATTGTGGTTTGTGAGTTGTATTGTGATAGATAATGCATATAGGATTTTGGTTGCTTATTTAGTGTTGGTTTATGCATGTCATCTAGTAATATGATATCTAGGATTGTCTAACATGTTCATCCTTGCCTAGATAAGCTTAAAATGTCTAACCTTGCATTTTTAGCATCTTGAGTATTTCACATATTCACCTTAGGTTGTGCTATCTCTTCACTTTAGAGACAAGTCTTGTATTTACCTCTTAGGTAGTTTGCAAGCAAGGGACTAGAGTCACTATTAAAGGCCCGCGGGTAGCAAAGACGGATTAGTAAATTTAGGTGTGATGTGGTCAACCTAATTTGTAATCGTATTTGCAAATAGTGGATTCGAGGTTCTCGTGTGGCGCACATAACAGCCCGTGGTTTTTCCCCGTGTGGGTTTCCACGTAAATATTGTGTGTCCTCAAATTTCCGCACTTGTATGTTTTTTGTATATTGACTAGATTGGGGCTTTTTCGTAATTTGGACTAATCTCGAAAAATTGGGTAAAATTGTTTATAATCTATTCACCCCCCCTCTAGATTACTTTAGGACACGTTTATTATTTATTTTCAATTGGTATCAGAGCGGGTTCCTTAACATAATTAGGAGATCCCTTGCTCTTGTTAAAGTCTCTTGCATTTGTTTGCATTGTGGTGTGTGCTTAGTTTGTTTGTGTGCATTCATTTCATTCAAACCCAAACACAATGAGTGGAAATGGAATGGGAGGTGAGGGTGCCTCTAGCACAAGACCCCCCTTGCTCACCGGGGTCAATTACGCCTCATGGAAGGGCAAAATGGAAGCTTATGTGAGTCAAATTCATGACCGGGCATGGATGGCGATTGAAGATGGATACACTCCACCTATGATGACTCCTACGGGAGGTGGAGAGGAAGTCCTCAAGCCGAAGGCACAATGGACTCCACAAGAATTTGAGGCTTCAAAATGGAACAACAAAGCCATGCATGCAATCCTATGTGCCATGGATGACAACCAATACAAGCTCATTCAAACTACAAGGATAGCAAAGGAAGCTTGGGATATATTAGAGACGGCTCATGAAGGAACCGATGTGGTTAAGGATTCCAAGCTTCAAGTTCTCCAAACGCAATTTGAGACCATAAGGATGGAGGATGATGAGTGCTTCAATGACTTCCAAGTGAAGCTCATGGATATAGTAAACCAAAGTCACCAACTTGGTGATCCCTACTCGGATAGAAGAATTAAACAAAAGATCATGAGGTCACTCCCGAGAGGTTTGAATCCAAAGTGACGGCATTGGAGGAAAATAGTGACTACTCAAGAATGAAGCCAAGTGAAGTCATTGGAAGGCTCTTGGCGTATGAATCTAGGAAAGGTCCTACAACTACACCTCCAAAGAAGCAAAAGAGTCTTGCCTTGAAGAGTGTCAAGGTTGAGAAAGATGAAGAAGACTCGGATGAAGAAATTGCTTTGATGGCAAAGAAGTTCAAGCAATTCATGAGATTTGAGAAGAGAGGGTTTGGCTCCAAGGGAAAGTTTGTAAAGAAGAAGGCTCCTTTCAAGAAAGTGGAGCAAGCTCAAGAGAAAGACCATAAGAAGGGTGTCCAATGCTATGAGTGTAGTGGGTTTGGACACATTGCTCCCGAATGTGCAAATTTGAAGAAGAAGAAAGGAAGAGCCATGGCGGTTACTTGGAGTGATAGTGATGACCTAGAAGATGAAGACAAGTCTTCGGATGATGAGGAAGACCAAGTTGCCAACTTCATTGCTTTCTCATCCTCTCACAATAGCAATGAAGTTATGAGTGATAAAGAAGAGGAAGATGACAAGCAAGAAGAAGTGGATGAAAATGACTCAAATGGTGGGAGTAACTCCTCAACGTCAAATTTTGAGTTTGATGAAGAGATGGACTATGATGACTTCATGAGATTCTTTGAGAACTCAAGATTGAAGAAGAAAAAGGAGATACAAAAGTTGAAAGGGGAGAAGCTTGAGTTGACATCCAAAGTGACTCATTTGAGCAAGGAAATGAGTAAGGCAAAGAGATAGAAGAAGGGTTGAAGATGGAGTTAGTCTTGGTCAAGAAAAGTGAACAAAGCTTGGGGAAAGAGCTCATGGAAGCAAAAGAGTTGATTGCTAAGATGACTTCCGGAACCGAGAAGCTTGACAAGATGCTATCTTGTGGGAAGAGTCCTAGTGACAAGAAGGGGTTAGGATATGTGGAAGAAATGGAAGCCACATCCTTGAAGAAGACAACTTTTGTCAAGAGCAAGGAGGTTGAGAATGTTCAAACCCCTCAACAAACAACCAAGTGGGTTGAAGTCGGTGAATCCTCCAAGCAAGCACAAGCAAGGATTCCAACTAGAGCTCCTCCTCAACCTAGAGCTCCACAACCAAGACCTCCTCAACCTAGAGCTCCACAACCAAGACCTCCTCAACCTAGAGCTCCACTACCAAGACCTCCACAACAAAGGATCCCACAAGCTCAACATGGGGTCTTTCATGCTCAACCTAGAAGACATGCCAACTTGGCTCAACCACAAAGGAGAGAGTTGCCTCAACATCAAATAGCAACTCAAAATAGAAGGAGGCCACAAATGTTTGCTCAAGGCTATGGTATGAATTCCTACTTTACTCCTACTTGCCATTTTTGTGGAATTGAAGGCCATATTAGGCCTAATTGCCTTAAGTATATTAAATTGTGTAGAAGAGAAAGTATGATTGAGAAAAATATGCTTAGAAGAGCCACAATGCATGCACCTAGAAATTTTAGAGCTAATGGACCAATGGCTCCTAGGAATGACCATGTTTCACCTAGGATGAGTAGACATAATGACTATTATTGCTATGTGGCCCAAGTTGCCTTAAAAGCAAATGCCTCTAACACTTGGTACCTTGATAGTGGGTGTTCTAGGCACATGACCGGAAACAAGAGTTTCTTTGAATCTCTTGTGATGGAGGATGGTGGGTATGTCACCTTTGGTGATGGATCTAAGAAAAAGGTCATAGGGAAAGGTAATATATCTATTCCCGGTTTACCCTCCTTGCCCAATGCTCTCTATGTTGATGGCTTGCAAGCCAATCTCATTAGTATATCACACTTAAGTGATGAAGGGCTTTCGGTTATGTTTGGAAAAGTTGATTGCTCTATTCTTAAGGAAAATGGGCAAGTTTTGTTGAAAGGCAAGAGATCAAGTGACAATTGTTATTGTCTTGAGTCTAATCTCATCTCTTGTAACTTGTCTACTAGTGAGCAAATTGAGGTGTGGCACCAAAGACTTGGCCATATGAACTATAGGGACTTGAAAGTCCTTGATAGGTTGAATGTTGTTAGGGGCCTTCCCAAGTTTGGGAAAAAGGTTGAGGGAGTTTGTGGACCTTGTCAACAAGGAAAGCAAACTAAGAGTGTGCACAAGAAAGGCAAATACCTCTCCACCAAAGAGCCATTGGAGCTCATCCATATGGACCTTATGGGTCCCATTCAAACCGAAAGTTTAGGTGGTAGAAGGTACATTCTTGTTGTTGTTGATGACTTCTCTAGGTTTACTTGGACTTACTTCCTTAGAGAAAAGTCCGAAGCCTTTGAGAAATTCAAAATGCTTTGTGTCAAAATTCAAAATGAGAAAACTTCTCACATTAAAAGCATTAAGAAAATTAGAAGTGATCATGGGAAAGAATTTGAAAATGCTAAGTTTGAAAATTTTTGCAATAGCTTAGGCATTTCCCATGAATTTTCGGCCCCTAGGACTCCTCAACAAAATGGTGTTGTTGAGAGGAAGAATAGAGTCCTCCAAGAGATGGCCCGTGTGATGTTGCTTAGCAACAAAGTCCCTAGAAATCTTTGGGCCGAAGCCATCAATACGGCTTGCTACATAGGGAATAGAGTTTTCCTTAGGCCCGGGACTAAACAAACATCCTATGAGTTATGGAAGGGTAGAAAACCCAATGTGAGCTACTTCCACATCTTTGGGAGTAAGTGCTATATACTAAATGACCGGGATCAACTTGGCAAGTTTGATGCCAAGAGTGATGAGGGTATTTTCATTGGGTATGCACTTAATAGCAAGGCCTATAGAGTTTTTAATCTAAAGACTCAAAGTGTTATGGAATCATCAAATGTTGTCTTTGATGATTGTAGGCCCAAACATGATGACCATGAGGAGGATGTTTGTGAGGTGAATGACCTTCCTTTGAAGGAAAGTGGTGAGACTTCTAGTGGTGTGAAGTCAAACCAAGATGAAGAGGATGATTTGCCTCTTAATAGAGTTCCCCCTTTGGACTCTAATGAACCCGCTCCTTGGGTTAGAAAGCTCCATGATAAGGATGATATCATTGGAGAAGTTAGAGAGGGTGTTAGGACTAGGCGTCAAATAGCTAATCAAATTAGCTACACTTGTTACACCTCTCAAATAGAACCCAAAAAGGTTGATGAAGCCTTGGAAGATGAGTTTTGGGTTCTTGCCATGCAAGAAGAGCTAAACCAATTTGAGAGAAATGAGGTTTGGACTCTTGTTCCTAGACCCAAAAACACCAATGTCATAGGAACTAAATGGGTGTTTAGGAACAAATCCGATGAGGATGGCAACATTGTGCGAAACAAGGCAAGGCTTGTTGCACAAGGATACTCTCAAATTGAGGGTATTGACTTTGAGGAGACTTTTGCTCCCGTTGCCCGTCTTGAGTCCATAAGGCTTCTCTTATCCATTTCTTGTGTGTACAAGTTCAAGTTACAACAAATGGATGTCAAGAGTGCCTTCCTCAATGGCTTATTGCATGAGGAAGTGTTTGTTGAGCAACCCAAGGGGTTTGTGGATCCACACCACCCCTCTCATGTCTATCGCCTCAAGAAGGCTCTATATGGGTTGAAACAAGCACCGAGGGCTTGGTATGAGCGCCTCACTCTTTATCTTGTTGACAATGGCTACTCAAGAGGTAGTGTTGACAAGACTTTGTTCATCAAGTGCACTAAAGATGAGCTATTCATAGCTCAAATTTATGTTGATGACATTGTATTTGGTTCCACCAACCAATCCAAAGTTAGACAATTTGTTGATGTCATGTCTCATGAGTTTGAAATGAGCATGGTTGGTGAACTAAATTATTTCCTAGGCTTGCAAATCAAGCAAATGCATGATGGGATCTTTATATCCCAAGCTAAGTATGCTAAGAGCCTAGTGAAAAAGTTTGGCCTTGAGAATGCCAAACATTGTGACACACCCATGAGCACCACCTTGAAACTTAGCAAAGATGCTAGTGGAAAGGATGTGGAACAAAGTCTATATCGTGGCATGATAGGTAGCTTGCTTTACTTGACCGCAAGTAGGCCCGATATTTGTTTTAGTGTGGGTGTTTGTGCTAGGTACCAAGCTAATCCCAAAGAGTCTCACCTTGTGGCGGTGAAGAGGATCATTCGGTTTGTGAATGGTACCTCAAATCATGGGATATGGTACTCCTTTGACACTAATCCAAGTCTTGTTGGATTTAGTGATGCCGATTGGGCGGGAAATTGTGATGATAGGAAGAGTACATCGGGCGGTTGCTTCTTCCTTGGGAACAATTTGGTTTCTTGGTTTTGCAAGAAGCAAAACTCAATTTCCCTATCCACGGCCGAGGCGGAATATATTGCCGCCGGTAGTGCTTGCACTCAATTGATGTGGATGAAACAAATGCTAGCCGATTATGGCTTGGAGCAAGGTACTCTTACTTTATTTTGTGATAACATGAGTGCCATTAACATTTCTAAGAATCCCGTCCAACATTCTAGGACAAAGCACATTGACATTAGACACCATTTCATAAGAGAGCTAGTTGAGAGCAAAACCATTGCATTGGAACATGTGGGAACAAATGACCAACTAGCGGATTTGTTTACAAAGCCTTTAGACACCATTAGATTTGGGAACCTTAGCAAGTCTATTGGGATTTGTCAATTGGGTTGATTTGGTGTGTCTTGACCCCATATGGGGAGCTCAAGCAAAGAGAGCAAAGTTGCATGATCATACATTGTGCCACATTGATATATTTTATGCCTCTTAGTTAATTGCTTGAGATGATTGGTTGTACATACTTATATGTATTTTTCTAAATAAGTGTGCTACATTGCCTTGCTTGCAATCCATGTCATATCTATGCTCAAACATGCATTTTTGGAATAGGAGATGTACTTCGGAAGTACTTTTTGAATGACCTTTAATTGATCTCCATGACATGATGATTCTTTTTAAATGACATACCTAAGTTGAAAAGTATGAGATGAAAATGTGAAATGTTTGATTGCAAATGTTAAATGCAAATATGTGTGCAAAAGCAATATTGAGACTTAAATCAAAAGGATCCTAATATCCAAAGTCTCTCTTTCTTTATTTGTAGAACAAGGCTACTATCATACGGGTATCTCACCCGGAAAAATCAAATAGGGTGCAAAGTCGCTCATGTCTTGTTTTGCCTATAAAGTTGGATATAGTTGTTTGTCTTGAAATACTAAAATTCTATTTCCTTGCTTTTTCCATGACAAAGGGTGAAATTGGTTTGAATTCTTTTGGAAACCTTTGTTGTTTGCTTTACCAAATACCATTGTTTTGGTCTTAGATGCAACATGTCTTGCATGCAAAGCATTATTGTCACACATTTGTCTTAAAATAAAACTCCTTGAATCTCTCTTACTTGATTGAGGTGCATAAAATTGCCTATTTGATTGCATATGTGTTCGTGCTACAAGCTCTCCTTGCTAATGCTTACCTATTAGGAGAGACTCCCTTTGCCTATCTCATGACAAAAAGGGGGAGTAGGTTTGGGGAGAATTTGTGCTTCTAGGCATTGCATTTAGGGGAAGTTGAGAGTGAGTAACCCATGATGGGAGATGATTGCATTTAGGGGGAGTTGCATTGCATTACATTGCTTGTTTGATTTTTTTTTTTTGAAACCTTTTGAAATGACATTTCTTTTGTTATTAGCATCTCTCCCACACTTGTTCTTGGAAGGTATTTTTCTTGTTGATTGTGTGTAGGTTGGATTTCTTTTCTACAAGCTTGGATTTGACTTGAAGATGTTCAAGACTTAGACTAGGAGCTTAATTGTAATGTAGAAAACTTTTGTTGACCAATCTTTTATTTTGTGAGGATGCTATGTGAGTGGTGATTTTGTCACGAAATAGCCAAAGGGGGAGATTGTAAGTGCCTCTTTTTTTATTGGCGTATTTCGTTGGCAAAATCACAATGGGGTTCTATATGTAAGGATAGCTTAGGATGATCAAGAGCTTCAAGGAAGGTAGATTTCTTGACTTACTCTACTTTGAAGAGATGTAGTTGCACACACACACAACACTTGCATAACTCTTACTTGTATGTTGTGTTTGAAGTTTTTGTGCATCATTGGGTATTTAAATCTCTCTTCTTACATCTTGTGATTATAATGGCATATCTAGTTAGGCTTAGGATGCATTTCTTTTGACCCTTGCACTTTTGTTTGTGTGCTTAAGGGAGTGTGTGCGCTGGTCATGCGCTGGTGTCACCAGCGCAAGCTGACCAGCGCAACTAGTCCAGTGGACTACCGCTGGTCGTGCGCTGGTCTGCACCGGCGCTCTCCTCCAGCGCAACTCCTCCAGTAGGTTGTCGCTGTTGGTGCGCTGGTCGTCACCAGCGCATCTCGTCCAGAATGTTGCCGCTGGTCTTGCGCCCTTGAGGCGCGCCACTCGTCGAGCGCCCTTGCCAGTTAAAGGGCGTGCGCTGGTGAGTTGCGCTGGTCGTCCAGCGCTTCACCAGCGCAACTGACGGGAATCTGAACCGTTTTTTTCAAAAACGATGTCACTTCACTTGGATCCCATTTATATATGTCTTGATAGTCTTGGCTCGGTTTGTAGAGCAAAAATTACACTTTTGAGAGCATGGTTGAGTATCTTCAAGCCAAGGTATCAAGACTTCATCTTTAAGCTTCCAAATCACAAAACCCTTCATATTGCATCTTTCATTTATCATCTAGCATAATTCTAGGTTGATTTCATCTAGGGTTTTTAGTTTTGCTCACATGACTTGTATCTAGAACATCATTCTCATATCTATATGTTCTTGCTTTACAAGATAGCTTCTTTATCACTTGAATTGATTCAAGATTGCATCTTTATGACTTGACTTAGTTTCAAGATTGTTTTATTGTGGTTTGTGAGTTGTATTGTGATAGATAATGCATATAGGATTTTGGTTGCTTATTTAGTGTTGGTTTATGCATGTCATCTAGTAATATGATATCTAGGATTGTCTAACATGTTCATCCTTGCCTAGATAAGCTTAAAATGTCTAACCTTGCATTTTTAGCATCTTGAGTATTTCACATATTCACCTTAGGTTGTGCTATCTCTTCACTTTAGAGACAAGTCTTGTATTTACCTCTTAGGTAGTTTGCAAGCAAGGGACTAGAGTCACTATTAAAGGCCCGCGGGTAGCAAAGACGGATTAGTAAATTTAGGTGTGATGTGGTCAACCTAATTTGTAATCGTATTTGCAAATAGTGGATTCGAGGTTCTCGTGTGGCGCACATAACAGCCCGTGGTTTTTCCCCGTGTGGGTTTCCACGTAAATATTGTGTGTCCTCAAATTTCCGCACTTGTATGTTTTTTGTATATTGACTAGATTGGGGCTTTTTCGTAATTTGGACTAATCTCGAAAAATTGGGTAAAATTGTTTAAAATCTATTCACCCCCCCTCTAGATTACTTTAGGACACGTTTATTATTTATTTTCAGAAGCCATTGAGGAAGGCACTCTTGACATCCATTTGGTGCAATTTGAACTTGTGCACACAAGAAATGGACAAGAGAAGCCTAATAGACTCTAAACGGGCAACGGGAGCAAACGTCTCCTCAAAGTCGATACCCTCAATTTGAGAGTACCCTTGTGCTACAAGTCTAGCCTTGTTCCGCACTATGTTGCCATCCTCATCGGATTTGTTCCTAAATATCCATTTAGTGCCTATGACATTAGTGGTCTTAGGCCTAGGAACTAGAGTCCAAACCTCATTCCTTTCGAATTGGTTTAGCTCTTCTTGCATGGCAAGAACCCAAAATTCATCATGTAAGGCTTCTTCAACCTTTTTGGGTTCAATTTGAGAGGTGTAGCAAGTATAGCTAATAAGATTAGCAAGTTGACGTCTAGTCCTAACACCCTCATTTACCTCTCCAATGATATCTTCTTTATCATGGAGTTTCCTAACCCATGGAGCGGGTTCTTTAGAGTCCAAGAGAGGAACTCTAGCAATAGGTTGTGTGTCATCATTGTTGACATTAGATGTCCTAACATTAGGAGGCACCACAACCTTCTCCAAAGGAGAACCATCACTAAAAATAACCTCCTCCTCATGATTATTAGACTTAAGCCTAGTATCATCAAATACGACATTGGATGATTCCATAACACTTAGAGTCTTTAAATTGAAAACTCTATAGGCTCTACTATTCAAGGCATAACCAATAAAGATACCCTCATCACTCTTAGCATCGAATTTGCCAAGTTGATCACGGTCATTCAAAATGTAGCATTTGCTTCCAAAAGTGTGGAAGTAGCTAACATTTGGCCTCTTGCCTTTCCATAACTCATAGGAGGTATTTCTAGTACCGGGCCTTAGGAAAACACGATTCCCTATATAGCAAGCCGTATTGACGGCTTCGGCCCATAGGTTCCTAGGGACATTGTTGCTAAGCAACATCACACGGGCCATCTCTTGAAGGACCCTATTTTTCCTCTCAACAACTCCATTTTGTTGAGGTGTCCTAGGAGCCGAAAACTCATGGGAGATACCTAAACCATTACAAAAGGTTTCAAAGGTAGCATTCTCAAATTCCCTCCCATGGTCACTTCTAATCCGTTTTATGCTTTTAATTTTAGAGTTCATTTCATTTTGAAGTTTATTACAAAGCATTTTAAACTTATCAAAAGTTTCGGATTTTTCTCTAAGAAAATATGTCCAAGTGAACCTAGAGAAATCATCAACACATACAAAAATGTATCTCTTTCCACCCAAACTTTCGGTTTGCATGGGACCCATGAGGTCCATGTGGAGAAGCTCAAGAGGCTCCTTGGTGGTGAGATACTTACCCTTTTTGTGCATGCATTTAGTTTGCTTTCCTTGTTGGCAAGGTCCACAAACACCATTGGCTTTCTTCCCAAGCTTAGGGAGGCCACGCACACACTCGAACTTTCCAAGGGTCCGTAGATCCCTAAAGTTCATGTGGCCAAGTCTTTCATGCCACAACTCAATTTGCTCATCCATGGACACATTGTTTGAGACTATTCTAGCTTCAAGACAATAGCAATTGTCGCTAGATCTCATACCTTTCAATAAGGTTTGTCCATCGGGCTTTAGGATCGAGCAATCATATTTACAAAACAAGACGGAATATCCTTCATCACTTAGATGTGAAATGCTTATTAAATTGGCTTTCAAGCCATCAACAAATAAAGCATCGGATAAGGAGGGTAATCCGGGAACGGAAATGGTTCCTTTCCCTACTACTTTCTTTTTGGATCCATCACCAAAAGTGACATATCCACCTTCCTCCATAACAAGAGTCTCGAAGAAACTCTTGTTTCCCGTCATGTGCCTAGAGCACCCACTATCTAGATACCAAAAATTAGAAGAATTTGCCTTCAAGGCTATTTGAGCAACATGGCAAACAATATCATTCTTTCTAATCCACCTAGAAACAATCTTAGCTTTCTTAGTGGTCTTTGGTATATGGGCTCTAGATGTCCTAGGATCATGCATAATAATATTATCATTCCTAGGAACATGCATCATGGCTCTTTTCTTTTTCTTCTCTATCATGCTTCTAGTTTTGCACATTTTTATATATCGAAAGCAATGTGGTCTAATATGACCATCAAATCCACAAAAATGACATATAGGAGTGAAATAAGGAATCATACCTTGTCCTTGTCTTCGTGGATGAAAGGGTTCAATCCTATTTCGTTGTTGAACCGGTCTTGGTTGCTTCCTAGCTTGAGGTTGCATGATAGGTCTCTTTCCTTTGTGAGCCATTTGAGGAGGAATGTTGGCTTGAGGGACCCTAGGGGGTTGAGCTTGAGGTTGCCTTCTTGGCCCCATCTTCACTTGTGCATTAGAGCATTGTCCTACTTCTAATTTCTTTCTAGGAGCTTGCACAAATGAAGTTTCTTCTCTCTTCAAGCTCTTGACAAACACGGTCTTGTTAGAGGTACAGATCTTCTTGTCATCTTCATACCCAAGACCCCTCTTGTCACATGGACTCTTTCCAACACCAAGCATATGGTCAAGCTTCTTGGTGCTAGAATCCATCCTAGTCATAGAATTTCTAACTTCTTCAAGCTCACTCTTTAGACTTTCTTCATTCCTCCTAGATAAAGCTAACTCCTCTCTTAGCTTATCTTCTATCTTCTTGAATTTTTCAACTTGTTCACCTAAGAGGTCATTATGAGATGCAAGCTCAAGATTTTCTTCTCTCAACATCTTGATCTTTCTTGTGCTCTTGATTGCTAAATCATTAAACTCGGCATGGCATTTAGCAAGCACCTTTTTCTCCACAAAACTACTTATGGAGTTAGACGAGGAATCACTTTCTTCTTCACTTGAGTCATTTTCCTCTTGACTCATTTCCTCTTTCTCACTACCACTTTTGCTCTTATGTGAGGAGGCAAAAGCTAGGAGGTTAGCCATGAGCTCTTCTTCACTTGAAGACTCATCTTCCTCATTGGAGTCATCACTACTCCCACTCCAAGTGGCGGCCATCACTTTTCCCTTTTTCCTCTCATTGTGATTTGTACATTCGGGGGCAAAATGACCTATGCCACCACACTCGAAACATCGGACCCCTTTCCTTTCGGTCCTCTCTTGCCTAGGTTCAAACTTCTTGAAAGAGCCCTTTTTCTTCAAGTCTTGACCTTTTGACCCAAAGCTCTTTTTTCTAAACTTCATAACCTTGTTGAACCTTTTTACAAACAAGGCAAGGTCTTCATCCGAGTCAACCTTCTTTGCCTCCTTTTCATCCTTGGAGGTTTTTAAAGCAATTCCTTTTTGCTTTTTAGTGGGTGTGGAGATAGGCCCTTTCCTAGACTCATAAGCTAGAAGTCTCCCAATCACCTCACTCGGCTTCATATCCTTATATCCACTATTTTCTTCTAAAGCCGTCACCTTCGATTCAAACCTATCGGGTAGAGATCTCATAATCTTTTGCTTGATTCTCCTATCCGAATATGGATCACCAAGTTGATGGCTTTGGTTGACTATATCCATCAACTTGATCTCGAAGTCGTTGAAGCACTCATTCTCCTCCATCTTAAGCATCTCGAATTGAGTTTGGAGGACTTGAAGCTTAGAGTCCTTCACCACTTCGGTTCCCTCATGTGCAATCTCTAGGATGTCCCAAGCCTCTTTAGCTATCCTAGTATCTTGAATCAATTTATATTGATTTTCATCCATAGCACACAAGATGGCATGCATCGCCTTCCTATTCCACTTTGAAGCCTCAAACTCTTGCGCGTTCCATTGCGCCTTATGCTTCAATACTTCTTCTCCTCCACCATCGGGAGTCATCTTAGGTAGATCATATCCGTCTTCAACCGCCATCCATGCACGGTCATGAATTTGGCATATGTAGGATTCCATCTTCCCTTTCCATTGGGAATAGTTCAATCCGGTAAGAAGTGGAGGCCTTGTGCTAGAAGCTCCTTCGTGGCCACCACCATTTCCACCGTTTCCACTCATAGTGTTTATGAATGAATGAAATGAATGCAAATGTATGAATGATCAAAAATCACACAAAATGCAAAACACACCAAAATAAGCAAGGATCACCTATGTATGTCTAGGAACCCGCTCTGATACCAACTGAAACAAATTATAGCACGGTGTGTATAAAGCTATCTAGAGGGGGGATGAATAGATTTTACGCTTTTTACCCAATTTTTCGTGTTAGTCAAAATTACGAAAATACCCTCAAGATAATATAAACAAGCAAGTGTAATATGGTGCGGAAATTAAAACAACACTTGGTTTTTACGTGGAAACCCTCACGGGAAAAACCACGGGCTATGTAAGTAAGCCACACTCGAACCTCGAATCCACTAAATGTGCAAACGATTACAACCTAATCCCGGAAGTAATCACACACCTACCTAATCCCGGTATGAGTGAACCTAGTCCAATTTGCTTGCGTTCTAAGCAACCTAATCCCGGATGCTACACACAAGACTTACTTTCTCTATGAAGAGAATACAACCCTAAGTGAATATATGTGAATATCCAAAATGCAACATAGAGCAAGGGAACCCTATATGCTTATCTAAGATGATTAATATGCAATTAAGAACAATCCTAGATATCAAAACTAAATGACATGTCAATTAGTTTAGCTAATCAATATTAAGCACAAAACCTAATATGCAAGCACAATATAACTTCTCAAACATACATCATACTCATCTCAATATTGTATCCAAAGCATACAAAATACAAACAAGTAATTAATTGAGATTGCTAGATAAGAGAAACACAAAACATGTAAGATATTAGTGAAAAGCTTACCAAGCAAAGTATGATGAAGATTCCATGCTAGATGACATCTAGATGATCTAAGATGATGCTAGATGATGATTGATGATCATGAAAAAGTGTTTGAGAATCAAAAATTGAGTTCTTGGAATTTTTCTTCTCTTTGAAAAATATCCTAAGTATGAATTCTGAATATGAACTCTCTTAATTGACCTAAAGTCAAAGTGGCATATATATAGGGGACCAAATCAAAGTGTGGTCGTTTAAGTAAGTTTCAAAGAAACGCGCCGATCGACGGTTTCAATCGGCGGCCAGGCCGCCGATTATGACCGCCGAATTGAGCTCGTGAAGAACAGAGCAAAAACGGCGGTTCATTCGGCGGTTTCGTGACCGCCGATTCCAACCGCCGAATCAAAACAGAGAGATTAAAATCAATCAGGTATGAACGGCGGTTTTGAACGGCGGTTTTGTGACCGCCGATTCAACCGCCGAATTAGACTGAGAGATAAATCAATCAGGTCTTGAAACGGCTGTTTCGAACGGCGGTCGTGACCGCCGATCTCAACCGCAGAAATGCTTCAGACCAATCTGGACTGAAACGGCGGTTTCATTCGGCGGCCAGGCCGCCGATCATAACCGCCGATCACCTAGATAGGTGAAAACCAAGGAGAAGCCAATGGCATTCTCCATAGGCGGTCCTCGCGCTAAACCAAGCACATTCTAGTGCATGCGCGGACGTTTCCGAAAGTTATCGGGAAACGAATTACACAACAACATGACACAATTACACACAACAAAATATAATAAATAAGTGCAAGTGTGAAATGTGACAAATGAAGAGAATGCACACATATGCAATGAATGTTAAGTGTGCGTGTGCAACTAATCTCTTCAAAGAAAAGTAAGCACATAGAAATTTATCTTCGGTGCTTATCAACACGAGGTCTTCAAAGGGCTTCGAACAATAAGACCGATACTTAGGCTACCCTTACAAAGAACCCCCACATATGGTTTGATCACGAAATAAGCCAATTAAAAACAACGGGAATCCTTACAAGATATAATATATACGACCTAGGACCAACTCAAGTGCACCGTACCTCCCTGTGGAACGAACCGTACTTGCTGCTACGCGATCGTAACGATCCGTGCACTTGCGGATAAACACGACCACGCCCTATCATTTACGATAGTTTATAGAACTTTCCTATGGCGCATCAGGGGCGTTGAGTGGGGTGTAGTTGGTGTACTCTTCTTCCTCCAATTGGGCTATTCTGGCGACCTCCCTTACCGGGGACGGGGTCCGTCGGATCTTCCTTGGTGGGGATATTCTTCTTAAAGGCCGTGCCCTGCCACGGTGGAGCGGAGGTAGGCGGTAAGTAGATTGGTTCGGGGGATTGTTCCTGGGCTTGGAACCGATTCCTTCTTCTTTCTTTGATTGTTGTCCCCCTTGTGTCGCTTGCTCGAGCGTGACTCATCATGCTCTATCTTGATACAGTACTGCTCATCTAGCTGCACCTGCTCCAAAGCTTGGTTGTACGCCTCCTGGTATGTTTCAGGTTTGTCTTTCCTGAAGGAGCGCTATAGTTTCCTAACCTAGAGGTTTTTCTAGAAATTGGTGAGGGTCTCCTTCTCGACAAACACCCATATCTAAATGACTTCCTTGTGGAAGCGTTCAACATAGGTGTTAACCGGGAAAATAGGCAATTGATTCAAGGAAGAGCTTTTCCACTTAAAGGACCTCATCCTTCTCTAGCATCCCCCCGAAGAAGCAACCCCCAGTCACTTTAAAGCGCCTATTGGGAAGAAAGACCCGGTCCTCCATGTGCCGCGCCTCCTCCGGAACACACCAGATCTAAGCACGGTTCAACTGAGTTCCGGGGTGCTCCCCTAGAATGCCTACTGAGAAAGAAGAGCTGGTCCACCCAGGATCCCACCTCCAAGACGCGGTCCATCGATGACCGGGCTCCTCTCGAATGCCCAATGAGAGGAACTACATGTTCCAGTATAGGACCCGGTCCTAGCCAGCGACCCGGCTAGAAGCCACCCTAAAAAATGCCTACCCAGTCCCTCGTAACACACTCCTGCAACCTAGACGACCCCCCTCTATATGAACTCCTTAGGACTTTCTAGCGACCTCTGCTCCGGAAGGGCTGACGTCAGTCCTCACCTTAGCTCACATGGGATGAAGAATGGACTAGGCACACTTGCAAAGCCACATCACCAGTCCATTAATGTGAAACAACAATCACGAATGGGGGAAGGGAGGTAGCCTACGGTCGAGATCATCCGCTTGCCACGCTGCATCAACGGTGGAACCACCCTCTATCTCAGCCCTAATGGAAGTTAACTATCCCATAAATGAGAAGGGATACTCTGGTTCTCTAGCAAAATACTCGCAGAAATGCAGCAAGCATGAAGATGGAAATGGTGGAAGAAGGAGCCTGACAGTGTGCAGCGGGACAGACGCTGACACTGTCCCCCTCTAAGTCAGATTTTGACAACGACTTCCCTCTGCAACAATGACCCATCTAACCAACCAAAACCCCTGGAAACACCACATGTATGCCATATCAGCCCTAGAGAAACACCTGCATGGACCTAGGGCCTAGGTGGAACGATCAAGACCCTTCAAGGAGTGTGATGACCACGGCCTCGCTCAAAACTAAGGGCTGGGATCATGCCCACCAATTACGCCCTAGGGACTAGGGCTCCCACCTACCAAAACCAAGCCCTCAACAGAGGAAAAACACGGTGGAGTAATCCTAGCCCTTGGTTCTGTACCATCGCGATTGCTGACAAGGGGGGATGGTGGAGATGTAATCAGGAGTTCCCGCCTAAATAAGCTGCTTCCACCTACCCCTCAAGGAGAGACACTATAAATACCCCTACGATCCAAGAATAAGGTTGGCCTCTGAAAACCGAGAGATCTACTTGGCTACTACCCTGCCTAAACAAAGCTCCTATGTGTATCCTACTTGGCTACTACCTCGCCTAGACAAAGCTCCTATGTGTATCCTACTTGGCTATTACTTCGGCTAAACGAAGCTCCTATGTGTATCCTACTTGGCTACTACCTCGCCTAGACAAAGCTCCTATGTGTGTCCTACTTGGCTACTATTCTGCGTAACCCAAGCTCCTAGGCATGATCTACGTGGTTACCACCTAGCTTAGTTAAAACCCTTGTGAGCCAGCTCCCATTTAGCTAGGGTACCTCACTTCTGTCCAATTTGCTTTCGTTGTAATTATAGCGTATGTAATGGCTCATGATGTACCCCATCGTTAAGGAATAAAAAGATCCCTCATTCTTGGTAGTAAAATTGTACTTGTCGTGCCCTTATATACACCAAACTCAACCTCATCCCCGCTTGTAGGACCGGTCCCACTGCCTTGTACCGATCCCTGGCAACCGGACCAAGGGCCTCCCCTGGTACCTACCCCGGGAAGTGAGGAACCATCCCCTACCCGGTTCGGACCAGTTGCGGCGCACCCGTATGCTATGGTCCAGGTTGTCCCGGGAAACTCCCGATGGATTTTTCAAGATAACAATAGGATTTCAGCCTCTGTCCTCACTTCTAGACCACGTACTATAGCAGAATCTGGTCCTTGGGAGGTGGCTTGACTCCCTAAAATTGAGCACAGAAATCCCTTGATAGTTTGGTGAACGAGTTTACGCTCCTAGGAGGGAGTTTCCTGAACCATGGCTTAGCAAAATCGGTGAGAGTACAGGGGACATCCGGTACATAGCCTTCCAGGAGGCGTTCTGCACCTCCATCTGCTGTACGAAGGACTCTAAGTGGCTCAAGGGATCTTCCACGCCTGAATATACCTTTTCTGGCATCTTGAATTTAGGAGGGAGGGTAGCATGTCTGAAAAGAATACGCGGTGTGTATAATATAAAGCTAGAGGGGGGGTGAATAGATTTTATTAAATATTACCCAATTTTCGCATGCAAGTCAATTTTACGAAAATGCCCCTACTAGTCAAAAATACATACAAGTGTAATAAGATGCGGAATTTAAATAACACTTGATATATATGTGGAAACCCAACCACTGGGAAAAACCACGGGCTGTATAGTGCGCCACACTCGGAACTCGAAATCACTAATTGAAATGAAGTTTACAACCTATGTAGACCTCGTCTAACACTCCGGTTTGTAACCCCTCACTTCTACCCAGCTGGCCTTTATTAGCAACCCTATTCCAATTTGCTTGAGGCTTAAGCACTCTTAGCCTCAAGACTTACTTCTCAATGAAGAGAAACAGCCTATGTGAATATATATGAATATTCAAATAACAAACAAGGCTAGGTAACCTTAGATGCTTATCTAGGATGATGATATAATCAATTTAATCAACCCTAGATATCAATTGCTAAATGACATGTCAAATAGCTTAGCTAATCAAGATTAAGCACAAAACCTAATTAGCTATCACAAAACAACTTCTCAAACATACATCATACTAATCTCAAACTTGTATTCAAAGTATATAAAATAACATACAAGTAATTAATTGAGATTGCTAGTTAAGATAAGCACAAAATATGTAAGATATTAGTGAAAAGCTTACCAAGCAAAGTATGATGAAGAATCCATGCAAGATGACATCTAGATGATCTAAGATGATGCTAGATGATGATTGATGATCATAAAAAAGTGTTTGAGTGATTAAAAATGAGTTCTTTGTGTATTTTTCTTCTCTTGAAAAATATCCTAAGTATGAAGCATGAATAAGAACTCTTTTTGCTGACCTAAAGTCAAAGTGTTATATATATAGGAGCCATAAGTGAAGTGTGGTCGTTTTGAAAAACGCACCAGAAATTGCTCTGTGCGCTGGTGGTCTTGCGCTGGACGACAGGCGCACGACCAGCGCAAAGGCAAAAATTGCACAGGTGCTTGACGACCAGCGCTCAGACAGGCGCACGACCAGCGGCAAACCACTGGGCGTTTTGCGCCGGTGAGCTACGCTGGACTGGACCAGCGCACGACCAGCGACAGACCACTGGGCGATCTGCGCTGGTGAGCTGCGCTGGTCTGGTGCTTGACGACCAGCGCACAGCCCACTCCTTTGAACCCCACAAGAAAACATGCAAGGGGTAAAAAGGTAAAAGCAAGATGCATCCTAAAAGCCTAACATGCTATGACATTATAAACACAAGATGCATCAAAATAACAAGCAAGAAGAGATGAGAATAAGCATTGATGCACAACAAAAAGAAACACAACATAGAAAGATAAAACATATGCATGAGTTGTGAGTGTGTGCAACTATCTCTTCAAGACAAGTAAGCACAAAGAAAATTACCTTCGGTGCTTATCAACACGAGGTCTTCAAAGGGCTTCGAACAATTAAACCAATATCTAAGCTACCCTTACAAAGTACCCCAACATGTGGTTTGTCCACGAAATAAGCCAATCAACAAAACGGGAATCCTTACAATCCCCCCCTTTGGCTATTTCGTGACAAAACCACCACTCACATTGATTCCTCACAACAAAATAAACCTATGGGTCAATGAAGATTTTCTACAATACAAAGAGATATAAAAAAATAAAACTTGAAGTCTTCAATCTCTTGTAGAACAATCATTCCCTGAAACAAGGTTTCTAAACTTTCCAAAACAAGACAAGGTGAGATGAATCAAGTGAGATTAAAACAAGCATTTGCATATTAAAAAAAATTAAGCACAACATCATGCAATGTATGATGAATGCAATGCTCCCCCTCAAAGGGTTACTCCCCCTCAATGTATTGTCTCCCCAACATGCATAATTGCAACCCCCTTTACCACCATTCTACTCCCCCTTTTTGTCATGATATAGGCAAAGGAGTAGTCCCCAACCGGGTCACTTAGCAAAGAGAGATGATAGCATTCAAGTCATTTGCATAATCACAAAATGCACTTTATGCAACTCTATCAAATGGAGAGAAACAAAGAGATTTATTTTGAGAAAATGTGTGAATCCAACATGCTTTGCATACAAGACATATAGCATTCAAGTCCAAAATACAATGGTATTTGGCAAAGCAAATGACAAAGGTTTCTAATAAGAATTCAAACCAATTTCACCAATGTCATGGGAAAAGCAAGGATATAGAGATTATTGATTTCAATTTAAGAGCAACTATATCCAACTTTATAAGCGAAACATGGCTTGAGCGACTTTGCACCCTATTTGATTTTTCTGGATAAATATCCGTATGATAGTAACCATGTTCAACTAATAAAGAAAGAGAGACATTTGGAATGTAAATTCCTTTGAATGGATACAAGATCCTTTATTCATTTTGAGTCTCATAAGCTTTCACACAAGTTTTGCATGCTTTTCATGAGAGCATGTTGTACGAATTTCATGCTTTTTCATTTGACATAAGCATGTTATAAACAACTCATGCTTTTCAATTTTTAAGCATGTCATTAAGAATCATCATGTCATGGAGATAACTATAGGTCATCCAAATCATACTTCCTATGTAAATCTCCTAGTCCAAAAATGCATGTTTGAACATAAATATGACATGGATTGTAAACAAGCATGGTTCACACTTATTGAATTGAAAACATATATACAAATGTGCAACCAAGCTTACTCAAGCAATTAACAAAGAAGCATAAGATTTTTCAAATATTTGCATGTAACAAGTATGCATAAGCTCTCTTTGCTTGAGTTCCCCATATGGGGTCAATATCATCCTTCATTAATGAAGGGCATGAGGTCCTATGGACCTACCAAGTCCATTGGACTTAGTTGAACCTATTTGAGACTTGTTAGTCTCGTAGCAAGCGGGTTCATTTTTCCTTATCCACATAGATATGACATTTTTCTTCCTAGTGGACAATGGTTGCATGTCATTCACTAACCTAGGATTATTAACAAAGGATTTCCTAGGCTCATGCAAGTGGGCTTTTCTTAGCCTCTTTTTCTCTATCATGCTATTAATCCTACAATGCTTAATGTACTTAAAGCACTTAGGCCTAATATGCCCATAAACACCACAATAATGACAAGTTGGTACAAAGTAAGAATTCATACCATATCCGTGTGAAGTCATTGGAGACTTATCATGCATTTGGTGTCTCCTTTGGTGTTGAGCCGGTTCATGTCTTCTATTTGGTTGAACCGGAATGGGTTGCCTCCTTGGATGAGGTAGCACGTTTTGCCTCTTTTCATAGTGAGTCATTTGTTAAGGAGAGTTGACTCGAGAGGCTCTAATCCGTTGAGCTTGGGGTTGTCTTGCTTTCACCACCTTCACTTGTGCATTTTTCGAACATTGTCCTAGTTCTAACTTCTTCCTAGGAGTTTGCACCGGTGACGCTTCTATCTTACCCAAACTCTTCACAAAGACGGTCTTCTTAGGAATAGAGCAATCCTTGCTCACTTCGAATCCAAGACCTCTTTTGTCACAAGGGCTTTTTCCTACACCAAGTATGTTGTCAAGTTTCTTGGTGCTTGTGGTCATTCTAGTCAATGACTCTTTGGCTTCAACAAGCTCTCTCTTCAAACCCTCTTCATTCCTCTTAGACAAAGCTAGCTCATCTTTTAGCTTGTCTTCTTCCACCATGGATCTTATCACTTCATCATTCAAGTGATCAACTTGTGTTGAAAGCCTAAGTAGTTCTTCATTTAACCTTTGAATCTCTTTTTCATTCTTTAACTTAGAGCTTTCAAAACTTTCAAAGTTGTCCTTAAGATCCATTTTCTCCACTTGCTTCTTTAGGAGGTCATTGTATGTTGTAAGCTCTAGATTTTCTTCCTCTAAAATCCTTAGAAATCTATCTTTCTTCTTCATGGAGCTTTCAACATTGACTATAAAGTCATGCATATCCATATTCTCTACATTTCCATTTGTAGAGTTAGATAAGGAGTCATCTCCACTAGTGTCATCTTCCAGGCTCTCCTCCTCTCTTATGGATCCAATTTCCTCATCAAGACCTTCACCTTGATCTCTTGAGTCAATAAGTGCCATATCCCAATGTGAAGCAACAACTATCTCCTCTAGAGTTACTTCTTCAACTTTCTCTTCTACGGGATCACTAGCAACAGAATTCTTACCAACAACTTCATTTTCTTCACAAGTGGCACCCAATGCCTTGAAGTTATTGATAAGCTCATCATCACTTGATGACTTATCTCCCTCTTCGGAGTCATCACTTTCACTCCAAATGGTGGCCATCATTTTTTCTCTCTTGTTCTTCAAATTCCCACAATCTAGTGAGATATGACCTATGCCACCACACTCATAGCATTGGATCCCTTTCCTTTCGCTATTCTCTTGCCTATGCTCAACCTTCTTGAAAGAAACCCTTTTCTTCAATTCTTGCCTTTTGGATGCATGACCCTTATTCTCGAATTTTACAAACTTCTTGAATTTTCTCATTAAAAGTGCCATGTCTTCATCCAAGTCATCCTTGTCCTCCTTCTCAACCTTGGAAGCTCTCAAAGCAATCCCTTTTTGCTTCTTTGAAGGAGTGGAGCTAGGACCCTTCCTAGACTCGTAGGCGAGAAGTCTACCTATTACCTCGCTCGGCTTCATGTCCTTAAAATCACTGTTTTCTTCTAAAGCCGTCACCTTGGACTCAAACCTCTTGGGAAGCGATCTCATTATCTTTTGCTTGATCCTTCTATCCGAGTAAGGGTCACCAAGTTGATGACTTTGGTTGACAATGTCCATCAACCTAATCTCGAAGTCGTTGAAGCACTCATTCTCCTCCATCCTAAGTGTCTCAAATTGAGTTTGGAGGACTTGAAGTTTGGAGTCCTTCACTACTTCGGTTCCCTCGTGTGCAACCTTTAAGATGTCCCATGCCTCCTTGGCTATCTTAGTGTTCTGAATCAGTTTGTACTGATTTTCGTCCACTGCACATATAAGGGCGTGCCACGCCTTTTGATTCCACTTGGACAACTCAAACTCGGGTTGTGTCCACTGTGCCTTAGGCTTGAGCACTTCTTCTCCTCCACCAATGGGAGTCATCATAGGAGGTGAATATCCATCTTCAATGGCCATCCATGCCCTATCATGGATTTGACACACATATGCCTCCATCTTCCCTTTCCATTGGGAGTAATTTATACCAGTGAGGAGAGGTGGCCTTACGCTCGAAGCACCCTCATTTGAACCACCGATTCCACTCATAGTGTATAACGAATGGATGAAATGAATACAAAATGTATGAATGATCAAAGAATCACACAAATGCAAAACACACCAAAAATGAGCTAGGATCACCTACGTATGTCTAGGAACCCGCTCTGATACCAATTGAAAAGAATACGCGGTGTGTATAATATAAAGCTAGAGGGGGGGTGAATAGATTTTATTAAATATGACCCAATTTTCGCATGCAAGTCAATTTTACGAAAATGCCCCTACTAGTCAAAAATACATACAAGTGTAATAAGATGCGGAATTTAAATAACACTTGATATATACGTGGAAACCCAACCACTGGGAAAAACCACGGGCTGTATAGTGCGCCACACTCGGAACTCGAAATCACTAATTGAAATGAAGTTTACAACCTATGTAGACCTCGTCTAACACTCCGGTCTGTAACCCCTCACTTCTACCCAGCGGGCCTTTATTAGCAACCCTATTCCAATTTGCTTGAGGCCTAAGCACTCTTAGCCTCAAGACTTACTTCTCAATGAAGAGAAATAGCCTATGTGAATATATATGAATATTCAAATAACAAACAAGGCTAGGTAACCTTAGATGCTTATCTAGGATGATGATATAATCAATTTAATCAACCCTAGATATCAATTGCTAAATGACATGTCAAATAGCTTAGCTAATCAAGATTAAGCACAAAACCTAATTAGCTATCACAATACAACTTCTCAAACATACATCATACTAATCTCAAACTTGTATTCAAAGTATATAAAATAACATACAAGTAATTAATTGAGATTGCTAGTTAAGATAAGCACAAAATATGTAAGATATTAGTGAAAAGCTTACCAAGCAAAGTATGATGAAGAATCCATGCAAGATGACATCTAGATGATCTAAGATGATGCTAGATGATGATTGATGATCATAAAAAAGTGTTTGAGTGATTAAAAATGAGTTCTTTGTGTATTTTTCTTCTCTTGAAAAATATCCTAAGTATGAAGCATGAATAAGAACTCTTTTTGCTGACCTAAAGTCAAAGTGTTATATATATAGGAGCCATAAGTCAAGTATGGTCGTTTTGAAAAACGCACCAGAAATTGCTCTGTGCGCTGGTGGTCATGCGCTGGACGACAGGCGCACGACCAACGCAAAGGCAAAAATTGCACAGGTGCTTGACGACCAGCGCTTAGACAGGCGCACGACCAGCGGCAAACCACTGGGCGTTTTACGCCGGTGAGCTACGCTGGACTGGACCAGCGCATGACCAGTGACAGACCACTGGGCGATCTGCGCTGGTCTGGCGCTTGACGACCAACGCACAGCCCACTCCTTTGAACCCCACAAGAAAACATGCAAGGGGTAAAAAGGTAAAAGCAAGATGCATCCTAAAAGCCTAACATGCTATGACATTATAAACACAAGATGCATCAAAATAACAAGCAAGAAGAGATGAGAATAAGCATTGAAGCACAACAAAAAGAAACACAACATACAAAGATAAAACATATGCATGAGTTGTGAGTGTGTGCAACTATCTCTTCAAGACAAGTAAGCACAAAGAAAATTACCTTCGGTGCTTATCAACATGAGGTCTTCAAAGGGCTTCGAACAATTAAACCAATACCTAAGCTACCCTTACAAAGTACCCCAACATGTGGTTTGTCCATAAAATAAGCCAATCAACAAAACGGGAATCCTTACAATGTCGAACTTCCCTTGATAGCGAGGGGATCTTTCTTCAGTCCCTTGTACTTGACCTTGTCTTTTTCCAGTTTCGTTAGGCGCTTTGCCATCTTCTTCATCTGCTCTTCCATGCGACTTTGTCCTCTTTGACGAGATTAGGCCTCAGCCCTTTCTTCTCTAGCAGCGGTCCCGTAGGCGGCTGATGCTTCCTGCCTGGCTTCGTAGCCTCGCTCTAGAGGGCTCTGGTTCCTGCTTTGATTTTGTGTGGCCTCCGTTCGACTCCCCATGCCAGATCTTTCCTTTGCTTCAGTAGTGGCAGGGCGAGCTTGGTGGCCTGTCGGAGGCGGCGAGGCCCTTGGTGCTCCGATTTCTGACCGGGCTCTCCGAGGTTCTGGACCAGTCGCCTTTGGTAAGGTCCCTGTGGGGCCGAGTGTAAGGTTCCCATTTGTTGATTGGCTCATTTCGTGGACAAACCACATGTTGGGGTTCTTTGTAAGGGTAGCTTAGGTGTTGGTGTTATTGTTCAAAGCCCTTTGAAGACCTCATCTTGATAAGCACCAAAGGTAATATTCTAAGTGCTTACTTGTCTTGAAGAGTTAGTTGCACACACTCACATTCCATGCATTTCCATACTTTGTGTATATGTGTGTCTTTTTATGTGTGCTTTCATGATTATATAATATCTCTTCTTGCATTTGTTATTGATTGCATTTAGTAGTTCAAATGCCATGACATGATTAGAACTAGGTTGCATTGTGTAAAAGTATGGGCGCTGTTCACTCGCCCTACATGCGCCCTATGAACAACGCCCATATGGGGCTTTGAGCAAATTTGCTCTTAGCCGCTGTACACCCGCTCTATGTAGAGCGGGTGAACAATGGTGCCACTAGTGATATTTTTCATATCTGATGGTCCGCCCAAAAACTGCTCTACGAACAGCGGGTGAAGGGCGGCTCTCCAGACCCGAGAGCAACCGCCCCAAGGTCGCTAGGAATTCACCCTACGTAGGGCGGTCATGAAGAACATGTTCTTCACAATCTCAGGTGAACCGTTGTACACCCGCCCTACTTATAGCGGGTGAACAGCAGTCAAGGCATTTTTTGTGTCAACTTTTCAAAACGACCACACTTCAACTTGACACCCTATATATATGCCACTTTGACTTTAGGTCATTAAAAGTGAGTTGATATTCAGATTTCATACTTAGGATATTTTTCATAGCAAGAAAAATACACAAGAACTCACCTTTAATTACTCAAACACTATTTCCATGATCATCAATCATCATCTAGCATCATCTTTGATCATCTAGATATCATCTTGCATGGATTCTTCATCACACTTTGCTTGGTAAGTTTTTCACTAATATCTTACATATTTTTTGTTTTTCTTTGCAAGCAATCTCATTTTATTACTTGTATGTTATTCATATATATCTTAGATACAAGTTTGAGATTAGTGTTTTTGAATGTTTGAGAGTTGTATTGTGATAGCTTTCTAGGTTTGCATAATCTATGATTTGCTAAGCTAATTGACATGTCATTTAGTTCTTAATATCTAGGATTGCTTTTATTGCAAAATCATCATCTTAGAAAAGCATATAGGGTTCCCTTGCTCTATGTTGCATTTTGGATATTCTCATATTCACTCAGGGTGTTAATCTCTTCATTGAGAAGTAAGTATTGTGTGTAGCTTCTGGGATTAGGTTGCTTAGATCGTAAGCAATTGGACTAGGTCCACTTATATGGGGATTAGGTAGGTGTGTGATTACTTCCGGGATTAGGTTGTAATCGTTTTACATATTTAGTGGATTCGAGGTTCTAATGTGGCTCGCTTATTAGCCCGTGGTTTTTCCCGTGAGGGTTTCCACGTAAAAATAAAGTGTTGTTTATTTTTCCGCATCTTATTACACTTGCTTTATTTTATTGACTATTAGGGGTTTTTTCATAATCTTGACCATACACGAAAAATTGGGTAAAATCTTTAAAATCTATTCACCCCCCCATCTAGATTAATATTTAACACACCGTGAGAACTTTCACCGAGCTTGTCAAAGACAGCTTTGGAGGGACCCAGCCTATCAAAGACAGGTACCCGGTTGCTGGGTCCCGCTCTGTCATGATGCGATCCAAGTAGCTCTTTTCGCAGTCTCTCCAGGAAATTGGATACATGGTGGTTGAAAGTGCTTTGTTGGAGCGTCCGGGTGAAGGGAGAACTTCGGATGTAGCCGCATTGGTGGGGGTTTGACCTTCCCTTTGTAGTGGCTGGCCCTGCATTGGGGTGCTCTCCGATGATTCATCTCCGTGGGTAGCCAGGTAGGAGCAGGGCCTAAAAGGGTCGGCCAGGTTTGTGGATGACCTCAACCTCATGTTTGTTAAAAAACACACCGCGTGTTAGTTTCCCATAGACGGCACCAAACTGTTATCCTAAAAAATCCATCAGGATTTTCCCAGGACAACCTGGACCACGACGTACGGGTGCGCCTTGGCTGGTCCAGACCGGGTAGGGGATGGCTCCTCTCCTTCTGGGGTCGATACCGGAGGGAGCCCTTGATCTGGTTGCCAGGGACCAGTACAATGCAATAGGATCGGTCCTACTAGGGGGAATGAGGTTGAGATAGTATATTTGGGCCATATGGGAAGTGAAACCGGAGTAGCTTGCTACAGTAAATGAGAAGGCTTTTATTATTTAATGATGAGGTACATTACAAACCGCTTCGCCCGTTACGGCGAGCTATTACAACAAAGGGAAAGAACGTGACTGCCAAGTACATTATCATGTATGGGAGTTGGAACTAAGAATAACTCGTCGCTAGGTGATATAACGTAATGGAGCTTGAGTTAGGTGGGGTAGTAGCCAAGTAGACCACTCATAGGAGCTTGGGTTAGGCGAGGTAGTAGCCAAGTAGGATGGTCACATAGGAGCTTGATTTAGGCAGGGTAGTAGCCAAGTAGATCACACATAGGAGCTTGATTTGGGCGTGGTAGTAGCCAGGTAGAGGTCTCAGTTTTCTGGTGCCAACCTCTTATTCTTGGAATGTAGGGGTATTTATAGTGTCTCTGGTAGGGGGGTAGGGGGGTAGGTGGGAGTAGCTCATTTAGGCGGGAATCCCTAATTCCACTCCACCGTTCCCTCCTACCAACAATCGCGACAGTACATAATTGAGGGTTAGGATCGTGCCACCGGGCTCTTTCTTTACTGGGGGCTTGGTTTTGGTAGGTGGGAGCCCTAGTCCCCAAGGCGAAATTGACGGGGCTAATCATAGCCTCTACTTTTGAGCAGGGCTGTGGTGTTCACACGCCTTGGAAGGCCTTGATCGTTCCACTTAGGCCTTAGGTCCACATAGGCATTTTTGTAGGGCTGATATGGCGAACATGTGGTGTTTTCAGAGGTTTTGATTGGTCGGATGGGGTCCTTGCAGTATTGGGTGGTCGTTATCAAAATCTAGTCTGGTGGGGGACAGTGTCAGCGCTTGTCCCACTGCACACTGTCAGGCACCCCCTCCACCATTTCCTTCTTCATGCTTGCTGGGTTCATATGAATATTTTTTGGGGAATCACAGAATTCCCTTTCACATATGAGATAGTTAACCTCTAACTAGGGCTGAGATGGAGGGAGGTTCAACCGTTGATGCAATGTGGCCAGCAGACGATCCCGACTGTAGGTTGCTTATCTTTCCCCACTTGTGCTTGCTGCCTCACATTAATAGGCTAGGGTTGAAGCTTTGCAGGTTGTTTCCAATCCCTCCTTTATCCCATGTGAGCTGGGGTGAGGGCTAGCGTCAGCCCTTGAAAGGGTTGTGGCTTGTTGGTTACTATGACCGACGTCAGCCCTTTGAAGCAAGGGGTTGTTAGAACGTTCCAAGGAAGTCTTCTCTAGTGGGTCGTTCCAGTTGTGGGAGTGGGTTATGCATGACTAGGTAGGTGCTGCTTATGATGGTTCTTAGCCGGGTTACTGGTTGGGAGCGGGTCCTCTATTGGACCAGGTCCTTCCTCTTACCAAGCGCTCTTGGGGAGCCGGGTCCTTGAAGGACCGCATCTAAGAGGTGGGATTCTTGGTGGGCCAGGTCCCCCTTCTCAATAGGTGTTCTTGGAGGAGTCCGGTTCCTTGATGAGCCGCGCTCAGACCCGGCGTGCCAGGGGGGAGGTGCGGTAAGTGATGGACCGGGCCTTTCTTCTTATTAGGCACTTTAGAGCGAACGGGGATGTTTCCGCGGTGGGTTTTAGGGAGTGATGAGGCTCTTTAATAGGGAAAGCTCTTCCATTGGACCTGATACAGTATTAACATTTGCTTTGAGCAAAGTCAAATTAATAAAATTGTTAACCGCCAAAAATGGCAGGGACCAAAGAAGAATTTTCCATCAGCACTAGAAATATTAGTCGAGGTAGGAAGCAACAACAGGAGAGACATTCGGATACCCCGCCTACCTACGAAAAAGCTATTGTATAGTCTCCTACCCGCCTCAAGCAAAGGCCAAGCCTTCCAAGACCCAGAAAGTACCGTAAAACCTCGAAGACAAGGCCGCAGAGACATTACTATCACGAGGTGCCTGGTATCTGTCTACATCTAGGTACCCCGCTACCCCGATATCCTAGTAGCCTGATAACTGGTACCCTAACACGGTTAAGCATCAATCAAGAAAAGCAAGAAGAAAACGAGGTACTTGAGTACCCTGATCCGCCAAAAAGCTAGCAGTGGGCACTTTGCAAAATCCTGGTACTCCGACCCCGCTTGAAGTAAGGAGCAAGTACCCAGAACAGTGAGCCGAGTAAAAAGACAAGCATTAAACGCCACCGTTTGATAAAATACTACATGCACTCCCGCCATTCAAGAGTCCCATTCAAAAACAAAGTCAACTCTTTCAGTTCTAAAAGGAAACACTTGATTTCGGGGATCAAGGCCCGACAAATCCGTGAATCACCAAAGGAAAGACCCAAAAAATTGCTAAAACCCTAGACCGAAGTTCTAAGGGTGGATGGCAAGGCACGGACCTATATATTGATCGTATCACCACAAAGACGAGGGACCTTGATTTTTTTCCACTTATCGTCAAACACGAAAAGCTCCATCGCCATTGTCCTTCAAGTTTAGTTTATCTTAGTTCATGTATTGATCGTTAGGCTATCAATCTATTGTAACCTTATTATATGTCTATTTTGAATAAGATAAGCTGAGTATTCTCCTTACCATATGTTTAAATCCATTTTTCTTACTACAATCGTATGTCAACCTCAGTAGATATTTATAAAGCAAAGGGTATCGAACTACTTGATATCCCGCCGACCAAGATCTACCCCGATCCTGGTCCCCTATAAATCGTTAATTGGAAAAAGTACCCCGGTGGCAATTTTCGGTTAACACTTTGGCGCCGTCTGTGGGGAATAAACTCCCCATCCTTAATAAGCTATCAAACTTTGCCCAAAAAAAGTAGAAGATGAGACTCCGGTCATCTTAGGGGCAGTCGGCCACCTCGGGACCCCATTCCCTTGCTTCCACCCAAAGAAATCAAGGGAAAAGGAATGGGACAAGAAGCTAGATCCCGACACCAGCTCCACCACCAAATCCCGGATCAGCACCATAGGGCCCCACGGTCTTAGAGGCAAGCCGGATATAGAGATGCAATGGAGCAATGGAGCAACATGCTGCCGTCTATGTGGAGAGCATCCGTCTCCAGATGATTACACAAGGAATACCCTTTGAAGCACCCAGAGTCACGGAAGGGGCTGGACCAAGTACCCGGATACCAGTCTTCGACAAACTCGGGCCGCCTATACTAGAGCCAGATCGCCTTGGAGATCTTAGACCTCGACTGGTTAAATCAGCCTTTGAGATCCCACCTCGAAGGATCCAACCAACAACAAGGCCAGTAACAGAAAGGAAGGATCCACAGTTCGATGCAGGTGGCAGTACGGGATCTAAGAAGAACCAACGGGATACCAGACCTCAGAGGGAGGAACGCAGGGAGCCTACTGTGTTGTCAGAAACTTCAGACGATGAAGGTTCTGTAGCCCAATTGAAACATGACGGATTCAAACGCATTAAGGATTAGATGGCCAAGATGGCGAAGGAACTCGAGGAATTGAAGAAGGGGAAACACCGGGGTACCCGGAAGAATCCCTTTGCGGAGAAGAATGCACCTTTCTCCAGAAGGATTCGAGAAGCCGAGCTACTCCCAAAATTCAAGATGCCCACTGAGAAGTATTCCCGATCAGAGGATCCCATAAGCCACATGGAGAGCTTTGTCCACCAGATGGAAATCCAGAATGCTACCCGGTCAGCCATGTGTAGAATGTTCCCTTCCACTCTAACTGATTGTGCGAAGACTTGGTTCAGAAAGTTACCCACAGGTAGTGTGGATTCGTTTACAAAGCTCACTACAGATTTCCGGCTCAGTTCCAGGGGATCAAGCCTCGCCCCAAAGACCCCGTCCTACTACAGTATGTGATCCAGGAGCGGGGTGAAACCTTGAGATCCTACGTAGAGAAGTTCCACAAGGAAGTGATCTAGATGGGAGTGTTTGCTGAGAAAGAGACCCTTGCCAATTTCCAAAGAAACTTATGGGCCGGTAGATTGTTCCGGTCATTTGCCAAGCATCCGCCTAAGACCTACCAGGAGGCCTATGACAGGGCGCTGGAGCAGGTGGACATAGATGAGCAACTCTGAGTCAAGGTCGAACATGATGAAGCCCGAACATCTAAACGGCCTAAGAAATTGTCTCTGAAATCAGCACCTACAAAGAAGTTCCAGAACCCTCCTCCGAATCGATCAACGTATAGGCCGCCTCCTACTCAACACCGGGAAAGATACCCGGCTAAAAGGACTCCTCCCCAGGTAACACCTCCACTTAGAGAAGTAGCCCCGGGTATCAAGTGGGGAAGACTGGTACAACCACTACACTTCTCTCGATGCCTCTCGAGAAACCGTATACCTGGCTATTCGCTCAGAAAGCCTGGTTCGATGAAGGTCCCAGCTGATCAAAGAAATCATTATAAATACTGTGATTTCCATGAGGATGTTGGGCACAACACATCCGAATGCTACAGCTTTCGCAACCAGATTGAAGGATTGGTAAGAGGAGGACTCTTAGTTGAGTTCCTATAACGAGTGCGGGATAACATCAAGGCAGGAAAGGAGGAGCAAGAGGAAATGCGAGATGTAGAAGAAAGGAGGAAGGACGAGGGAAAAGATTTGATGCAATAGATTCATGTAATTCACACTATCAGTGGAGGCCCAACTCTAGCAGGGACTTCCAACAACTCAAGAAAGAATCATGCTAGAAAGATCCCAAAGCTCCCCGCTGGTCAGGATGCGTTCTGTGTATGCAGAGGATCACAAGAGTACCCCCGTTCTGCTCAGATTATTTTCACTGAAGATGATGCTTACAACACAGTACCGCCCTATGACGACCCAATGGTGATCACGGTACAGATTGCCAATTGCCAGGTCCACCGCATCTTGATAGATACGGAAAACAGTGTGGATATCCTGTTCAAGGGAGCATTGGAGAAACTTAACCTGAAGAACCCTTGCTACAATAGCTGCTGTTAACCCAAAATTGTCACCGGGGTGCAATTTCAAATTAACGGTTTGTGAGGGACCCAGATCTGATTAGACCTGGGCTAGCGGGATGCAGCATACCCCGATATCCCGCTAGTTCTTTGGACTTCGCTGGATGTGATAATTACCTACTTGTAACGGACCCAGATCGGGGTAGATTAGGGGTAGTGAGGTACTTAGTGGCCTGATACCCCGCTGATTCTCGTAAATCAAGTGTTATGTTGGGTGTAAGTAGTAAGATGGATAAATTTCTTATAGCGTGGGAGTATAAAGCAGAAAAAACTGTTTATATATATGTGGATTTAGGTACGTTCTTTACGACTTGGTATTTGAAATATCAATATTACAGCATGGGAAAAATAAAGCATATAGGGGAGCAATGGAGATGGAGCTTTTCGTGCCTATCGATAAGTAGAAAAAGTGAAGTAGGGTTTCGATCCCTTTTCCTGTCATCACATGATTAATATATAGGCTTGCTTTCTTGCTGAGCACTCCTAGAACTTCGGTCTAGGGTTTCCGTGGTGTACGGGTCTTCCTTTGAAGTTTAACGAATTCATCGGGACACTGATCTCAAAAGATCAGGTGGTTCCTTCTTTCCTGGTTCCAAATGAGTTAACTCCTATTTAAAATAAGAGCCTATAGAGCGGGAATGAATGTCGCATTGTATCTTAAGTTTTTATCTTGAACGATGACGTTTAGTGTTTGCTTTTATATGCAGTCTGCTCTTCAAGGTGCTCGCCTCCTGCTTCAGCGGGGTCGGTCTACTGGGATCCTGGTGTATATCTTGCCATGTGTATGTCACGAGTTTTGCTGGTTGGGGTACTCCAGGTACCCCGCGTCCTTCTTGCTCTTCCTAACCCCGATGTTTGCAGATATCGGGGTTCTAGGTATCGGGGTACCAAGATACTCGGGGTATCTGGATGCATGGATCTTATGATGGTCGTGTCTTTAAGGCCCTTCTTTTTACGGTTTTCTAGTGTTTTCCTGGTTCCGGAGATTTTGGACCTGGCCGTGGCGGGTAGAGGCTCGTATTCTAGCCCGTCAGCTTAGCAGAATCCGGACATCTTTTCCTCTGCTATTTTACACCCCAACTTTCTTCTCAAAACTAGTGGAAAATTCTTTTTTGGTCCCCGCCATTTTTGGCGGTTAACAGAAGTCCCCCCTGACTTGAACACCGGCATCTTGCTGGAGTTGGAGTCAGGATTCCCTAGTCCGTTCGAAGGATTTTCCTCCTTGTCTGTTTGTCTAGTCTCGCCTGGCTGTTTTCATAATGAAGAGGGAAATCTTCTTTCAAAACGGTGGTATTTAATAATAATCCACGTGTCTGATAGCGATTGCTTCATAAATTCAAATTGGTTGTTTCCGACGCGGGTTTTTCAAAGATTTTCTTGAGCACGTCTTCAGCCATTAATCCTTGTTTCCTTTTATGTTTCGGTAACCGCCACTCTTCTGCCTATAAATAGACCTCTCTCCCCCTCTTTTCTTTTGCTATGCTTCGCTTGCCCTTCAGAAGTTACGAACCGAAATCTTCTCCTTCTTTCGAATCTTTTCTTTTTAACAATGCCATCTTCCTCAAAGCTTCCTGCCTCTACTCAGGATGTCCCTCCGCCTCCTATGCCTGCCTTCTCAGGTTCTCCTTCTACCTCTTCGTATCTTTCTGGTGGCCAGAATGAGGATTCAGCAGCGAGTTCACAATCGATCAAAGGAAAGAAGCGTAATCGAGGTGATGGAGATGTTACTGGAGATGGTATCTCGTCCTAGCGTCGTCGCTCTACAAGGAATCCCTGAATCGGGTTAGGTTTTCGCAATGAACCTGAGAATCCGGTCCAGATAGTGGACGAAGGTGAGGTTGCTAGTGTTGATGATAAAAAGGGGGAGGAGGCAGGCGATATTATTCCTGTGGATTTTTTGGGAATTCTTGTTGGGCCCCTCCCTCCTTTCAGTGAAGGCCGTATAATCCCGGATTCGGTCTGTACAGCCGATACTTTAGCCCGGCTCAGGAAGGTTTATAAGATCCCGGATGCTATCCGTCTTTCCCTTCCTCATCAGGGGTATGATGTGTACACTCCCCCTGTAGGTTGCCTGCTACTTCACGTGGCCGCCTTCGAGTGTGGTGTTCGGCTTCCTTGTAAGGTTTATAGTTTGTATTGGCATAGATTCCATATCAAAATGTGTTTCTCTTGTAATGTTTAGTGGTTCGTATATTGAAGAATTAAGAAGACGAAGGATGTCTCAACCACAATTCATTCAAGAAGCTGGCTTTTAAGAGATTCGTGCATCATTGTTCAACAAAGGTAATAAATGACCTCATATCTCTTACAAGGCTAGGCACACACACACACATAGCATTCTTCTGTGTTCCTTCATGATTAAACATCACTTATGTATCACTTTCACACACTTGACAAAATATGCTCATGCATTCATACTATATTGGTAATATTTTGTTTATTGCATTTTCTAGGACTATGTCTGGAAATTAGCATATGTGTGTGTATTTGTGCTTGTATGTTTTCGTATTTTTGTACATGGACTTGAATATGTTCTTATTTGATGTCTTATTGAGTTCCGGTCATTTCGGTTACTCATTCATGTAGTTTCGAGTCCAAACGATGTAGCTACTCTACTTTTCGTTCTCATTCGTTGAGTTGATTTCATCGTCGTTTTTCGAGATGATTTCTCAACCATTTTTCAAAGTTGTGTTATCGTCGTCGTGTGTAAGAGAGTCACGGTTCGTAATCCGAAAACGGATTCGAAATCAGAGTTCGAATGCCCAAGATACGGGCTGAAGAACCGAGGGAGCGCGCGAGAGGGGCTGCTGGCCGTGAGGGAGGCTGTGGGCCCCACGGCCAAGGGGGCTCTCTGCCCCCGTGAGGCCCACGCGGTCCCCATGGCCAGGGGGTGACGTGGCCTCATGTGATTGGTCTTCAATCTCCTTCTCTCTCCTCCTTTATCTTCCCTCCATCTCTCTCCATTTGATTTCAAGAAGAAAAAATTGAGTTTTACCGTCAGAATTTCTCTCCAGAATTTCAGAACTTCAAAACACCATATCTTCCTCATCCGAAGTCGGATTTGAGTGATTCAAATTGGAGAGTGTTTGTATTTGAGTTCTTTATCATTTCCAAGTGGTTTGGTGGCTATTTGATCTAGATTTCTGGTGGTTCCACACTGAAATCCGAACCAGCTCGTGAATCAAAGGTATTGGACTTATCTTTGGGATTTCTTTCTTTTTAACCTTCAATTTGCTTGGGGTTTCTTCTTCTATATCTATGTTTATGTTTGGTAAAAGCTATTGAGAAAGGTAGCTTGAAAATCATTCTAATTGAAAGTCAATTTATAGACTATATGGACTAGTTTCTATGATTCTAGGTTATCCACATGTTTGTGAGTTGTATTGTGATTAGAATGGCATCTTAGGTTGTTTTTGACTTGATTGAATCAATTTTGTGATAAATGACCTTGAGATTTGATTTGATCCTTTGATTGATGAAATCTAGGATTTGTGTATTTGTTTGTGTTTTAGAGCAATCTAGGATTTGATTGATTTATATCTTGAATCCTTGCTCTATATTTTTAGCTAGAATATTGATTGATTAAATCTCATATATCTAGCATTTTATTGTATGTTGATTGCATCTTGAACTTGTACTTCATGAATATATTTTGATTCAAGTGTTGTATATGTGAATGAGACTTTGAGCTTATGTGTTTGGTGTTTCACATGCTTAGGTTTTATTCTCGTATTTTGCATCTAGACTTTTATTGAATGTGTTATCACATGTTTAGGTCTATTTGTACCATAGAATGTATTGATCACATGTTCTATGTTGATTTGATTGTTTGCATCATTTGCATTCACATGATCACACTAGGAAGTCCTTGTAAAAGGCATGAAGTCTTGGTTAGAGTCGGGGTGACTCGGATAGCCAAGCAAGAAGACTTGCCTAGAGTCGGGATGACTCGGATAGGTAAGCAAGAAGTCATGGCTAGAGTCGGGAGGACTCGGATAGTCATGCATGGGAGGCTCCCTAGAGGTAAGAGTGCCTTGGATAGGGAGTTGGCTAATATATTGGTAGGCCTAGGCGTATGGTTAGACATAGACTCCGATAGAGAGGGGTACACGGGAGGTGTATGCACTCTTGAGGAATTTCTAATCTACCATCGATGTTGGTTTTGTGTGTTGTCCAATATATGGTGGTTTCGCATCATTGAGGGATTTCACACTTTCTAATAGGGTTGGGTAGGCTTAGACTTCACTAGGTTGGGTGAGCTAAAGATTGGTCACTTTGTGAATGTTCTATGTTTACTTTCCAATAATATAGTACCCAATGGTTGTAGTTCAACCCGTGGATGTTTCCTCCCTGGAGATTTTACCACGTTAAAAAAATCTCTTGTGTTAATTCTTTCTATCTCTTTCTCTTATATTTTAATTGTATATTTTATTATCTTGATTCATAATATTCACTTATGATGTATTGTGAAGCAAGACTTTGTATAGTGTGATTTGTGGATTCATTCTTTTGATCATTTTTGTATCTATGATTCTTTTGTATATTGTAATTTTTGTATAGTGATATTTGATCACTCTTGTAACTCATTGAACATCTATTGAAATACAAGCTTACTTTGTTGTTGTGTTTATTTGTTCTTATACCTCACATTACTAGATGATATACTTAGACCTTGTTCTCATGATTGTATTCTCGTATTGTCTATGTATGTCTTCCTTGGCTTATTTTGTTGTGTGTAAGGCTACCTTGAGGGACAAACGAAAGCTTGTTCAAGGGTTTGAAAAAAGGTGTAAAAACCTATTCACCCCCCTCTAGATATGCTTTAAGCAATTTAACTACGTTTGTATACTTTCATTCCTCTTCACCCCTCTATTAGCAGGCTGCTTGTCACTTTAGGACTAGCCCCATTACAGATTTTACCCGGATTCTGGAAGAACCTGACCGGGTTCCTGGTGCTCTAGAGGGAGCAGTGTGAAAAAGACGGTGTCGAGAAGGAACCTAGCTTTGACGACTTTCGCTACATTTTTCAAATAACGAGTATGGTCCCTCGGGGTCAATTCTACCTGAGGCCTAGGAATAAGCTGCAATTCGTTGTTCCTGGGGCGAATGTGAAATTCATCCCTCCTTGGAAGGATGAGTGGGTCGTAGTTGAAGGCGATTGGGGCCAGTCGGTGTATCTGGATGGGGTTAAACACTCGGTTCCTATTCATTTTTCTCCACAAGATAAGTGGAACACGGGTGAGCTTTCTGCATAATCCAGCCAGATCCTTATGAAGATTTTGGATAGGAACTATGCTAACTTGCAATATCCCACCTGTGATCCCTTTGAAGGCGCCCAGTTGGAGTGGTATCTGCGGATATCTCTTGCGTAACCAGGTATGCCTTGCCCCTCACCTTTCCTTCATTCTTTCTCTCTTTCTTCTTACTAATGGTTCTTCTGACAGTTTCGGCTACTCCCCTTCCTTCTTCTTTTCTATAAGGATCGATACGTCCGGATTCCTCTCCTGCCAGTTCCCATACCCCTTTTTTTGTTGGCGTCGGAGTCTCCTTCATATCTCAGCCACATGCACCGACTCCTCCTCCTGCAATTACGGGGTCGACTCCATATTCTCCTACTCCCTTTCCGGTAAAAATCACAGCGCGCCCATCTTTAGGTGAGATGTTAGCGCGGGCTACCAAGACCAAAGTTTCTCCACTCCCCACTTCGAAAAGAACTTACAATGTGGCCGTCGTTCCGCCTGCAACAAAGGTCGCTCCTCCTCCTCCTTCCTTCACCGTTTACGCCCTGCTTCCTACCAGAACAGGGAAAAAAAGGCAGACGGTGCTCGGGCTATCTCTTTTACTGATCCTTCTTCTGGGTCGGGGTCTCGCAACTATGATCAAGAGAAGGTCATTTCTAAGTTCATTGCTGCTTGCTCCTGTGGAGGTTTGCAGTCCATGTCCTCTCTCCTGACTGATATTTTAGCATCCAAGGGGGCGTCTCTTCTTGCTGAGGTATGCGTTTGGTTTTTCTAGCTTGTCGTATGTGATTTCTCCTTTCCTGTTTTATATCTTCTTTGTTGCTTTCTGCAGGGTTTTAAGTTCACCCTGGCCATGGGGCAGCAGGTGATTGTCTTGAAGGAGGCCAACCAGGCTCTTCAGGCCAAACTAGAGGAGGTTAGGAATGATCTGGCCCAGGCTGAAGAGAGCGTTTCTTCCTTGGTTCAGGAAGCCTCTGAATCTGATGCGGGCAAAAAGGCTGCCTTGATGGAACTGAAACGGGTGACTCATGCTTATGACATGGAGGTTGTCAAGTCAACCCATCGCCGGAATGACAGAGAGACCGTTAAGGCGGAGATGGCCACCCTTCTAGACGACCATAGGACCCTGCAGTCCTCCATGAGTGCCTTGGAGTCCAGGTGGATTCCTCCTTTGGGAATGGGTATTTTACTGCCTCATATGAAGTTGCCAAGGCATTTCCTCCCCCCTTTGATTTGCAGACCACTCTTAACTGGGATCGCGACTTGATCATGGCTCGAGCTGCCCAGTTCGAAGATCAGGACCAGGGGGGCCCTCCTCAAGCAGCCACCGTTCCAGAATTTATTGAGAAGGGTACTCGGAGTCCCCAGGTTTCTCCGAATGACTTGGAACGAGATTTCACGCCCCCGACTGATGGGATGGATCCTCCTACTGATTTTCTTGTGGCCGGAGCCGGAGAAGTTCATGACGCTACTGATAACAATGGGGCTGACGAGGAAAGTGGGCAAGGAAAAAAGATAGAGGAGGAAACCTGATTTTCTTGTTATTTCCTAGCTGCATTGTTAGTTTTTTTTTTGTAGCCCGTACGTGGGGGAGTGGGCACCCCGATTGATTAATTAAAACTCCTTTCCTTCTTTGGTTTTGCTTTATTTTCTGAACTGCGACACCCTACTATCTGACCGGTGATACAAACTCATACCTATACTTGGCAATATCGCTCTTGGATGGTGGTCCCTTCGTTCGTAGTGCTTTTCAGATGAGTAATTTTGTATAAGTAGAGAGCCTGTCTTAGCCGAAGGTTCTTAATCTGGGTGACTTTAAACCGTCCATCGGGATGGGTAGTCCGGCTTGGGGCTCTATTGGTAAAACTTGGTTGGCAACCAACGTTGCCCCAATATCAGATCTTTCTTGCTATGACATGGTGGTGTAACGAAGCATAGCGTCATGTATCCTGATGGATCGTCTTGATTCCCGGGGTTACCTGCTCTTGCTTACCTTGGTGCTTGATTTGTCCTGGAGGAGGGGATTCCCCGTCCGAGGCTTTAGGGGGTCCATGTAGGCTCTCCTGGTCTTGATAAGATAGAATCTGGCAGGCGACTACGCCCTTTATGCTTTCAAGCACCAGATCCTTCCTGGAGGGGGGTATTCCCCAACCAAGGCAGTAGGAATGCCATGTGGCTTTTCCTGGTCTTTAGGCGAAAGGGATGGCGAAGACTTCATCAGGCGTACTTAGGGGAAAATCGTGGGAGAAACAACTGACTTTATTGAATTTCTCAAAGCGAATACAAAGTAAAAAGGAATCAGGGTACACGTATCAGAAGTGTACCCTCCGAGATACATTTTTCCTTATAGAATTCTAAGGGTGAAATCTCTTGAGATGATCGGCATTCCACATGTGATCCACCGGGTAGCCATCCATATCTTCTAACTTGTATGCTCCCCTGCGTACCACCACCTTTATCAAATATGGTCCTTCCCAGTTGGGGGCCAATACCCTGTCTGACCTTTTCCTGGTATTCTGGGTTACTTTTCTGAGGACCAAGTCCCCTTCCTTGAAGTTTCGAGTCTTTACCTTCTTATTAAAGCATCAAGCTATCTTGTGCTGGTAAGTAGCTACCCGCTCAGCCGCTCTATCTTGTTTCTCTTCAAGGAGGTCTAAACTGGCTCTTACCTTCATTTCGTTTTCTTCCAACTCAAAATGCTGGACCCTGAAAGATGTTAACCTATGTTCGATGGGCAAGACGGCCTCTGTTCCGAAAGCTAGAGAATAAGGGGTTTCCCTAGTAGCGGTCCTTTTAGTAGTCCGGTATGCCCAAATGACCCATCCCCCCTTTATTCTGTTGGAGCTTCTTTTTGAGGAGCTTTTTGATAGTTTTGTTAGTGGCCTCGACCAATCCATTAGTCTGAGGGTGAGCCACTGAGGCCAAACGTAGATCGATACCCCTTTCTTCATAGAAAAGTCTGAAGTTGGCATTGTCGAACTGCTTACCAAGATCGGTGATTATAGCCACTGGGGTACCGAATCTACAGACGATATATTCCTTCACGAAGCTCGTGGTATTGGCTTCAGTTATCTAGACCAAGGATTTTGCTTCTACCCACCGAGTGAAGTAGTCTATGGCTATTATAGCATACTTGGCCTGGCCGGGTGCGGTAGGAAGTGGCCCGATTAGATCCAGCCCCCAGATAGCGAATGGATAAGGCGTGCTGATTGAAATGAGTTTTTCTGGGGGTAGATGGTGTAAATCCGTAGTTTTCTGGCATGGCTTGCAGGATTGTGCAAATGTTTTGGCGTCCTAATGGATAGTGGGCCAGTAGTATCCCATCCTGAGAACTTGATATGCCAACCTCTCTCTTGAAACATGATTGCCGTAGTCCTCTGAATGTACCTCGTCCAGTGCCCATTTGGCATCGTCCGGGTGCAAACATCGTAACAACGGGAGTGACTTTCCTTTGCGATAGAGGTGTCCCTCTATCAGACAGTACTGGGTTGCAATCCTCTTGAGTTTACGCGCCTGATCTGGGCTCTCAGGAAGCATACCGTTTTGCAGGTAACCGGCAATGGGGTCCATCCAACAAGGCAGACGAGTGACCGGGTTTACTTCTAGCCCCGGGGCTGTGCTAGGTCGTGGTATCAGCTGGAGTGGTATCCCTTTAGGTAATACCCTTCCTCCTGTTGCCGCTATCTTGTCTAGGACATCTGCCCGGTGATTTTTCTCTCGAGGGATCTGTTCCATCCTCAAACCCTTAATTTCGCAGCTGCTTCTTGGACTTTCCGGAGGTACGCTATCATGTTGTCACCTCTTGCTTGATATGTGCCGGATACCTGGTTGATTACCAACTGGGAGTCACTTCTCATTACGAGGTACTCAACTCCTTGCTCTGTAGCAACCTTCATTCCTGCCAACAGGGCTTCGTATTCTGCCTCATTATTGGTGACTTTGAACTCGAACCTGAAACAGTGGCTACATTCGATCCCTTCGGGATCGATCAGAATGATCCCGGCCTCACAGCTGGCTTGATTTGAGGAACCGTCCGTATACAGGGTCTAGATCCTGCTATCCGCTGGCCATTCTGGAGGTTCCGGATCTGTGTTTGGAACTATAGGAGCATCCGGGTAAGGAACCATGCTGAATTCTGTGACAAAGTCGGCTAGAGCTTGCGCCTTGATTGTTGTCCTAGCCTTGTATCTTATGTCATACTGGGTGAGCTCCAATGCCCAAAGAACTAACCGGCCTGATACATCCGACCTTTGAAGGAACTGTCTCAAGAGTTGGTTTGTTACCACTGCAATGGTGTGGGCTTGAAAATAAGGTCGAAGTTTTCTGGCTACTGTTACCAATGCAAAGGCTAACTTCTCTAGGATAGTGTAGTTCTTCTCAGACTTTGACAAAGACCGACTTACATAGTAGATTGGTCTTTGGATTCCATCACTACTTTCCTTCACCAAAGCTCCACTTGTTGCGGTCTCTGATACCGCTAAATAAAGTTGTAGTTCTTCCCCTGGGATGGGCTTCACCAATAGAGGTGGACTGGCTAGATACTCTTTCAAGGCCCGGAACGCTTGCTCACTCTTTTAATCCCACTTCATGTTTTTTCCATGCTTGATGATTTTAAAGAAAGGCAGGCACTTATCTGTGGACCTCGATACGAAGCGGTTCAACACCGTTACCCGTCCAGTCAGCCCCTGAGCTTGTTAGAGAGTATTTGGAGATCCCAACTCGATGATGGCCTTGATCTTTTCGGGATTGGCTTCGATTCCTCTCTCATGCACCATGAAGCTAAGGAACTTTCCCGCTGCTACCCCAAAGGCGCATTTAGCTGGATTTAGCCTCATCTGATTTTCCCTGATTACTTGGAAAGTCTGGCGTAAGTCTTCGGGATGTTGATGGGTTACTTGAGATTTGGTGATCATGTCATCTATATACTCCTCCATAGACTTCCTTATCAATGATCTGAATAACTTGTTCACCAAGCGTTGATATGTGGCTCCTACATTCTTGAGGCCAAAAGGCATGACTTTCTAACAGTAAAGACCTTGTCCAGTGATGAAGCTGGTCTTGTCCTGATCGGCGGGATGCATCATGATCTGGTTATATCCCAAGAAGGCATCCATGAAACTTAAGAGTTTGTTTCCTACAGTAGAATCGATCAGCTGGTCAATTTTAGGAAGGGGAAAGCTGAAAGTTCTCACGGTGTGTAAACTATTAATCTAGAGGGGGAGTGAATAGATTTTAACTAATTTTACCCAATTTTTGTTTAAGGACAAGATTACGAAAATACCCCTAATAGTTAATAAAATATAGCAAGTGTAATATTGTGCGGAAATTAAAACAACACTTGATATTTACGTGGAAACCCTCACGGGAAAAACCACGGGCTGTTAAGTGAGCCACACCCGAACCTCGAATCCACTAAATGTGATGAAATTACAACCTAATCCCGGAAGTAATCACACACCTACCTAATCCCGGTATAAGCGAACCTAGTCCGATTGCTTGCGAATTAAGCAACCTAATCCCGGTCACAACACAAGACTTAATTCTCTAAAAAGAGATTAACACCCTAAGTGAATATGTAAGGTTCCCATTTGTTGATTGGCTCATTTCGTGGACAAACCACATGTTGGGGTTCTTTGTAAGGGTAGCCTAAGTATCGGTCTTATTGTTCGAAGCCCTTTGAAGACCTCGTGTTGATAAGCACCGAAGGTAAATTTCTATGTGCTTACTTTTCTTTGAAGAGATTAGTTGCACACACACACTTAACATTCATTGCATATGTGTGCATTCTCTTCACTTGTCACATTTCACACTTGCACTTATTTATTATATTTTGTTGTGTGTAATTGTGTCCTGTTGTCGTGTAATTCGTTTCCCGATAACTTTCGGAAACGTCCGCGCATGCACTAGAATGTGCTTGGTTTAGCGTGAGGACCGCCTATGGAGAATGCCCTTGGCTTCTCCTTGGTTTTCACTTTTCTAGGTGATCGGCGGTTCTGATAGGCGGCCTGGCCGCCGAATGAAACCGCCGTTTCAGTCCAGATTGGTCTGAAGCATTTCTGCGGTTAAGATCGGCGGTCACGACCGCCGTTCGAAACCACCGATTCAAGACCTGATTGATTTATCTCTTGGTCTAATTCGGCGGTTGAATCGGTGGTCACGAAACCGCTGTTCGAAATCGCCGTTCATACCTGATTGATTTTAATCTCTCGGGTTTGATTCGGCGGTTGGGATCGGCGGTCACGAAACCGCCGAATGAACCGCCGTTTATGCTCTGTTCTTCACGAGCTCAATTCGGCGGTCATTATCGGTGGTCTGGCCGCCGATTGAAACCGCCGATCGGCGCGTTTCTTTGAAACTTACTTAAACGACCACACTTTGATTTGGCCCCCTATATATATGCCATTTTGTCTTTAGGTCAATTAAGAGAGTTCATATTCAGAATTCATAATTAGGATATTTTTCAAAGAGAAGAAAAATTCCAAGAACTCATTTTTTATTACTCAAACACTTTTTCATGATCATCAATCATCATCTAGCATCATCCTTGATCTTCTAGATGTCATCTTGCATGGATTCTTCATCATACTTTGCTTGGTAAGCTTTTCACTAATATCTTACATATTTTGTGTTTCTCTTAGCTAGCAATCTCAATTAATTACTTGTATGTTATTTTATATACTTTGAATACAAGTTTGAGATTAGTATGATGTATGTTTGAGAAGTTGTTTTGTGATAGCTAATTAAGTTTTGTGCTTAATCTTGATTAGCTAAACTATTTGACATGTCATTTAGTTTTGATATCTAGGATTGTTCTAATTGCATATTAATCATCTTAGATAAGCATATAGGGTTTCCCTTGCTCTATGTTGCATTTGGATATTCATATATTCACTTAGGGTTGTTATTCTCTTAATAGAGAAAGTAAGTCTTGTGTGTAGCATCCGGGATTAGGTTGCTTAGATCGCAAGCAAATTGGACTAGGTTCACTCATACCGGGATTAGGTAGGTGTGTGATTACTTCCGGGATTAGGTTGTAATCGTTTTACACAGTTAGTGGATTCGAGGTTCGAGTGTGGCTTACTTACTAGCCCGTGGTTTTTCCCGTGAGGGTTTCCACGTAAAAATCAAGTGTTATTTAATTTCCGCATATTATACTTGATTTATTGCTTTATCTGGTTTAGAGTAATTTCGTAATTTGACTTAATACGAAAAATTGGGTAATAAGCTTAAAATCTATTCACCCCCCCCCCCCCCCCCCCCCCTCTAGATAGTTTTATACACACCGTGCTATAATTTGTTTCAATTGGTATCAGAGCGGGTTCCTAGACATACATAGGTGATCCTTGCTTATTTTGGTGTGTTTTGCATTTTGTGTGATTTTTCATCATTCATACATTTGCATTCATTTCATTCATTCATAAACACTATGAGTGGAAACGGTGGAAATGGTGGTGGCCACGAAGGTGCTTCTAGCACAAGGCCTCCACTTCTTACCGGTTTGAATTATTCCCAATGGAAAGGGAAGATGGAATCCTACATATGCCAAAATCATGACCGTGCACGGATGGCGGTGGAAGACAATATGATCTACCCAAGATGACTCCCGGTGGTGGAGGAGAAGAAGTTTTGAAGCCTAAGGCGCAATGGAACGCGCAAGAGTTTGAGGCTTCAAAGTGGAATAGGAAGGCTATGCATGCCATCATGTGTGCAATGGATGAGAATCAGTACAAGCTTATTCAGAACACTCAGATTGCAAAAGTGGCATGGGACATCCTTCAAGTTGCACATGAGGGAACCGAGGTGGTGAAGGAGTCCAAGCTTCAAGTCCTCCAAACTCAATTTGAGCTACTTAGGATGGGAGAGGATGAATGCTTCAATGACTTCGAAATCAAATTGATGGACATTGTAAATCAAAGCCATCAACTCGGAGACCCGTATTCGGATAGAAGAGTCAAGCAAAAAATTATGAGATCTCTCCCCGATAGGTTTGAATCAAAGGTGACGGCCATAGAAGAAAATAGTGGCTACATGGATATGAAGCCAAGTGAGGTGATTGGACGTCTCCTTGCATATGAGTCTAGGAAGGCTCCTAGCACCACTACTCCTCCTAAGAAGTCTAAAGGAATAGCTTTGAAGGCTTCTAAGGATGCAAAGGAGGCAAAGCATGAATCGGATGAAGACCTTGCCTTATTCGTGAAAAGGTTTAATAAGGTTATGGGGTTCAAGAAGAAGAAGGGATTTGGGTCAAGAGGACAAGATTTGAAGAAAAAAGGTTCCTTCAAGAAGTTTGAGCCTAGACAAGAGAGGACCGAAAGGAAAGGGGTCCGATGCTTTGAATGTGGTGGGATTGGTCACTTTGCCCCCGAATGTGCTAATCACAATGAAAAGAAGAAAGGCAAAGTGATGGCTGCCACTTGGAGTGGGAGTAGTGATAGCTCAAATGAGGAAGATGAGTCTTCAAGTGAAGAACAGCTCATGGCTAACTTCCTAGCTTTTGCCTCATCTCACAAGAGCAAAAGTGCTAGTGAGAGAGAGGAAATGAGTCAAGAGGAAATTGACTCTAGTGAAGTAGAAAGTGACTCCTCTTCTAAGTCCATAAAGAAATTTGTGGAGCAAAAGGTGCTTGCTAAATACCATGCCGAGTTCAATGATTTAGCAATTAAAAGCACAAGAAAGATTGAGAGGTTGAGAGAAGAGAACCTTGAACTTTCGGCTCACAATGACCACTTAAGTGAACAAGTGGAAAGATTGAAGAGGAGAGAGGATAAGTTAATTGAGGAGTTAGACTTAAGAGAAGTGAAGAAGGCTTGAAGAGGGAACTTGTAGAAGTTAAAGGGTCCTTGGCTAGGATAGATTCTAGCACCAAGAAGCTTGACCATATGCTTGGTGTTGGAAAGAGTCCACATGACAAGAGGGGTCTTGGGTATGTAGATGACAAGAAGATCTCTACCTCTAACAAGACCGTGTTTGTCAAGAGCTTGAAGAAAGAAGAAACTTCATTTGTGCAAATTCCTAGGAAGAAGTTAGAAATAGGACAAAGTTCAAATGCTCAAGTGAAGATGGGACCAAGAAGGCAACCTCAAGCTCAACCCCCTAGGGTCCCTCAAGCCAACATTCCTCAACAATTGGCTTACAAAGGAAAGAGACCAATCATGCAACCTCAAGCTTGGAAGCAACCTAGACCGGTTCAACAACGAAGATGGATTGAACCCACTTATCCACAAAGACATGGACGAGCTCCCATACGTGCACAAAGACAAGGTATGATTCCTTTTTTCATCCCTATTTATCACTTTTGTGGTTGTGATGGTCATATTAGACCAAATTGCTTTCAATATATTAAAATGTGTAGAACACGAAGCATGATTGAAAAGAGAAAGAATAGAGCCAAGATGCATGTTCCTAGGAATGATAATTTTATTTTGCATGATCCTAGGACATCTAGAGCCCATGTACCAAAGACCACTAAGAAAGCTAAAATTGTTGCTAAGTGGATTAGAAAGAATGAAAATGTTTGCCATGTTGCGCAAATAGCCTTGAAGGCAAATTCTTCTAATTTTTGGTATTTGGATAGTGGGTGCCCTAGGCACATGACGGGAAACAAGAGTTTCTTTGAGACTCTTGTTATGGAGGAAGGTGGAAATGTCACTTTTGGTGATGGATCCAAAAGAAATATTGTAGGGAAAGGAACCATTTCCGTTCCTGGATTACCCTCCTTATCCAATGCTTTATTTGTTGATGGCTTGAAAGCCAATTTAATAAGCATTTCACATCTTAGTGATGAAGGATATTCCGTCTTGTTTTCTAAAGATTATTGCTCTATCCTAAAACCCGATGGACAAACCTTGTTGAAGGGCATGAGATCTAGCGACAATTGTTATTGTCTTGAAGCTAGTATTGTATCTAATCATGTGTCCATGGATGAGCAAATTGAGTTGTGGCATGAAAGACTTGGCCACATGAACTTTAAGGATCTACGGACCCTTGGAAAGTTCAATTGTGTGCGTGGCCTCCCTAAGCTTGGGAAGAAAGCCAATGGTGTTTGTGGACCTTGCCAACAAGGAAAGCAAACTAAAAGCATGCACAAAAAGGGTAAGTATCTCACCACCAAGGAGCCTCTTGAGCTTCTCCACATGGACCTCATGGGTCCTATGCAAACCGAAAGTTTGGGTGGAAAGAGATACATTTTTGTATGTGTTGATGATTTCTCTAGGTTCACATGGACATATTTTCTTAGAGAAAAATCCGAAACTTTTGATAAGTTTAAAATGCTTTGTAATAAAATACAAAATGAAATGAATTCTAATATTAAAAGCATAAAACGGATTAGAAGTGACCATGGGAGGGAATTTGAGAATGCTACTTTTGAAACCTTTTGTAATGGTTTAGGCATCTCCCATGAGTTTTCGGCTCCTAGGACACCTCAACAAAATGGAGTTGTTGAGAGGAAAAATAGGGTCCTTCAAGAGATGGCCCGTGTGATGTTGCTTAGCAACAATGTCCCTAGGAACCTATGGGCCGAAGCCATCAATACGGCTTGCTATATAGGAAATAGAGTTTTCCTAAGGCCCGGTACTAGAAACACCTCCTATGAGTTATGAAAAGGCAAGAGGCCAAATGTTAGCTACTTCCACACTTTTGGAAGCAAATGCTACATTTTGAATGACCGTGATCAACTTGGCAAATTCGATGCTAAGAGTGATAAGGGTATTTTTATTGGCTATGCCTTGAATAGTAGAGCCTATAGAGTTTTCAATTTAAAGACTCTAAGTGTTATGGAATCATCCAATGTCGTATTTGATGACACTAGGCTCAAGTCTAATGATCATGAGGAGGAGGTTATTTTTAGTGATGTTTCTCCTTTAGAGAAGGTTGTGGTGTCTCCTAATGTTGGGACATCTAATGTCAACAATGATGACACACCACCTATTGATAGAGTTCCTCTCTTGGACTCTAAAGAACCCGCTCCATGGGTTAGGAAACTCCATGATAAAGAAGATATCATTGGAGAGGTTAATGAGGGTGTTAGGACTAGACGTCAACTTGCTAATCTTATTAGCTACACATGCTACACCTCTCAAATTGAACCCAAAAAGGTTGAAGAAGCCTTAAATGATGAATTTTGGGTTCTTGCCATGCAAGAAGAGCTAAACCAATTCGAAAGGAATGAGGTTTGGACTCTAGTTCCTAGGCGTAAGACCACTAATGTCATAGGCACTAAATGGATATTTAGGAACAAATCCGATGAGGATGGCAACATAGTGCAGAACAAGGCTAGACTTGTAGCACAAGGGTACTCTCAAATTGAGGGTATCGACTTTGAGGAGACATTTGCTCCCGTTGCCCGTTTAGAGTCTATTAGGCTTCTCTTGTCCATTTCTTGTGTGCACAAGTTCAAATTGCACCAAATGGATGTTAAGAGTGCCTTCCTCAATGGCTTCTTGCAAGAGGAAGTGTTTGTTGAACAACCCAAGGGGTTTGTGGATGCTCACCACCCCAACCATGTCTATCGCCTCAAGAAGGCTCTATATGGGTTGAAACAAGCACCGAGGGCTTGGTATGAGCGCCTCACTCAATTTCTTGTTGACAATGACTACACACGTGGTAGTGTTGACAAGACACTATTCATCAAAAGAAACAATGATGAGCTTTTCATAGCTCAAATATATGTTGATGATATAGTGTTTGGCTCCACCAACAACACAAAGGTCCAACAATTTGTTGATGTTATGTCTCATGAATTTGAGATGAGTCTTGTTGGTGAGCTTAGTTACTTCCTAGGTTTGCAAATTAGGCAACTAGATGATGGGATTTTCATAACCCAAGCCAAATATGCCAAAAACCTTGTGAAGAAGTTTGGTCTTGAAAAAGCCAAACATTGTGACACTCCTATGAGCACCACTTTGAAGCTAAGCAAGGATGCTAGCGGTAAAAGTGTGGACCAAACCTTATATCGTGGCATGATAGGGAGCTTGCTCTATTTGACCGCAAGTAGGCCCGATATATCATTTAGTGTAGGAGTTTGTGCTAGGTACCAATCCGATCCCAAGGAGTCCCATCTCTCTTCGGTTAAGAGAGTCATTCGCTTTGTGAATGGGACTTCCAACTATGGGATTTGGTACTCATTTGACACTAATCCTAGTCTTGTAGGATATAGTGATGCGGATTGGGCAGGAAATTGTGATGATAGGAAGAGCACATCGGGCGGTTGCTTCTTTCTAGGCAACAACTTGGTGTCTTGGTTTTGCAAGAAGCAAAACTCGATTTCCTTGTCCACGGCGGAAGCCGAGTACATAGCCGCGGGGAGTGGATGCACTCAACTTATATGGATGAAGCAAATGCTAGTAGATTACGGATTCAACCAAGGTACTCTCACTCTCTTTTGTGATAACATGAGTGCCATTAATATTTCCAAGAATCCGGTGCAACATTCTAGAACTAAGCATATTCACATCCGCCATCACTTCATTAGAGAGCTTGTTGAAAATAAATGCATAGTACTTGAACATGTAGGTACTAATGATCAACTTGCGGACCTATTTACTAAACCCTTAGATGCTACTCGATTTAAAATTCTTAGTAGATCTATTGGGATATGTCTTGTGGAGTGATGTTCTATGATTGACCCCATATGGGGAACTCAAGCAAAGAGAGCTAGTTTGCATTCTTGTCACTTGTAAAAAATTTGAAATATCTTATGCCTTTTCTTTTAATTGCTTGAGTAAGCTTGGTTGCACATATGTATATATGTTTTCAATTCAATAAGTGTGAACCTTGCTTGTTTACAATCCATGTCATATTTATGTTCAAACATGCATTTTTGGACTAGGAGATGTATATAGGAAGTATGATTTGAATGACCTATGATTATCTCCATGACATGATGATTCTTTAATAACATGCTAATGTCAAATGAAAAAGCATGAAATTCATATAACATGCTCACATGAAAAGCATGAATTGATGATTGCTTATTCTTAAAAATGCAAAACTTGTGTGAAAGCTAATGAGACTCAAAATGAATAAAGGATCTTGTATCCGTTCAAAGGAATTTATATTCCAAATGTCTCTCTTTCTTTATTGGTTGAACATGGCTACTATCATACGGATATCTTATCCGAAAAAATCAAAAAGGGTGCAAAGTTGCTCATGCCATGTTTCGCTTATAAAGTTGGATATAGTTGCTCTTAAATTGAAATCAATGTATTCTATATCCTTGCTTTACTCATGACATTGGTGAAATTGGTTTGAATTCCTATTAGAAACCTTTGTCATTTGCTTTGCCAAATACCATTGTATTTTGGACTTGAATGCTACATGTCTTGTTTGCAAAGCATGTTTGAGTCACACATTTTTCTCTCAAATAAATCTCCTTGTTTCTCTCCAATTAATTGAGATGCATAAAGTGACTTATATTAATTATGCAAATCTTTCATGCTACTATCTCTCGTTACTATGAGTGACCCGGTTGGGGACTACTCCTTTGCCTATATCATGACAAAAAGGGGGAGTAGTATATGGTAAAGGGAGATGCAAATTGGTGTTGCAATTGTGCACAATGGGGAGATAACACATTGAGGGGGAGCATTGCATATATTTTGTAATGTTGTGCCTAAATTCTAAAAATGCAAATGCTTGTTTTGATATCACTTGATTAATCTCACATTTCACTTGTATTGGAAAATATAGAAATCTTATTTACAGGGCTTGATTATTCTACAAGAGATTGAAGACTTGAAGTTTTATTTTCTTATCTCTTTGTGTTGTAGAATATCATAGTTGTCCCGTAGTTTCTATTTCTTTGTGAGGAATCAATGTGAGTGGTGGTTTTGTCACGAAATAGCCAAAGGGGGAGATTGTAAGGTTCCCATTTGTTGATTGGCTCATTTCGTGGACAAACCACATGTTGGGGTTCTTTGTAAGGGTAGCCTAAGTATCGGTCTTATTGTTCGAAGCCCTTTGAAGACCTTGTGTTGATAAGCACCGAAGGTAAATTTCTATGTGCTTACTTTTCTTTGAAGAGATTAGTTGCACACACACACTTAACATTCATTGCATATGTGTGCATTCTCTTCACTTGTCACATTTCACACTTGCACTTATTTATTATATTTTGTTGTGTGTAATTGTGTCCTGTTGTCGTGTAATTCGTTTCCCGATAACTTTCGGAAACGTCCGCGCATGCACTAGAATGTGCTTGGTTTAGCGCGAGGACCGCCTATGGAGAATGCCCTTGGCTTCTCCTTGGTTTTCACCTTTCTAGGTGATCGGCGGTTCTGATCGGCGGCCTGGCCGCCGAATGAAACCGCCGTTTCAGTCCAGATTGGTTTGAAGCATTTCTGCGGTTAAGATCGGCGGTCACGACCGCCGTTCGAAACCGCCGATTAAAGACCTGATTGATTTATCTCTTGGTCTAATTCGGTAGTTGAATCGGCGGTCACGAAACCGCCGTTCATACCTGATTGATTTTAATCTCTCGGGTTTGATTCGGCGGTTGGAATCGGCGGTCACGAAACCGCCGAATGAACCGCCGTTTATGCTCTGTTCTTCACGAGCTCAATTCGGCGGTCATTATCGGTGGCCTGGCCGCCGATTGAAACCGCCGATCGGCGCGTTTCTTTGAAACTTACTTAAACGACCACACTTTGATTTGGCCCCCTATATATATGCCATTTTGTCTTTAGGTCAATTAAGAGAGTTCATATTCAGAATTCATACTTAGGATATTTTTCAAAGAGAAGAAAAATTCCAAGAACTCATTTTTTATTACTCAAACACTTTTTCATGATCATCAATCATCATCTAGCATCATCCTTGATCTTCTAGATGTCATCTTGCATGGATTCTTCATCATACTTTGCTTGGTAAGCTTTTCACTAATATCTTACATATTTTGTGTTTCTCTTAGCTAGCAATCTCAATTAATTACTTGTATGTTATTTTATATACTTTGAATACAAGTTTGAGATTAGTATGATGTATGTTTGAGAAGTTGTTTTGTGATAGCTAATTAAGTTTTGTGCTTAATCTTGATTAGCTAAACTATTTGACATGTCATTTAGTTTTGATATCTAGGATTGTTCTAATTGCATATTAATCATCTTAGATAAGCATATAGGGTTTCCCTTGCTCTATGTTGCATTTGGATATTCATATATTCACTTAGGGTTGTTATTCTCTTCATAGAGAAAGTAAGTCTTGTGTGTAGCATCCGGGATTAGGTTGCTTAGATCGCAAGCAAATTGGACTAGGTTCACTCATACCGGGATTAGGTAGGTGTGTGATTACTTCAGAGATTAGGTTGTAATCGTTTTACACATTTAGTGGATTCGAGGTTCGAGTGTGGCTTACTTACTAGCCCGTGGTTTTTCCCGTGAGGGTTTCCACGTAAAAATCAAGTGTTATTTAATTTCCGCATATTATACTTGATTTATTGCTTTATCTAGTTTGGGGTAATTTCGTAATTTGACTTAATATGAAAAATTTGGTAATAAGCTTAAAATCTATTCACCCCCCCCCCCCCCCCCTAGATAGTTTTATACACACCGTGCTATAATTTGTTTCAGAATATATGAATATTCAAATGCAACATAGAGCAAGGGAAACCCTATATGCTTATCTAAGAAGATGAATTTGCAATTAAAAACAATCCTAGATATTAAAGCTAAATGACATGTCAATTAGCTTAGATAATCATAGATTATAGAAACCTAGATATCTATCACAAAACAACACTCAATCAAATCAACACAACAATCTCTATCTTGAATATTAGAATTCAATATAAGAACAATCAAGTAATAAAAGAGATGCCATAATAAATAAAACACTAATTATATATGATAATAGTGAAAAACTTACCAAAGCAAGTGTGATGATAAAAGACCCATGCAAGCAAGCATCCTAGATATGCTAGAGAATGCTAGATGAACTTTGATGCAAATGGATTTTTGGTTTGAGTTTTTAATGAGCAAACTTGGTTGCTTTCTCTCTTAAAATTCTCTCTTTTGAAAGTAGGGTTCTTGATGATTAAAGAGTCACATTCAGAACAAGAGAAAGTGATGTATTTATAGGCATGAAAAATAGAGCATGTGAAAAGACAAGTTTGCCCCTAAAATGCACCGATCGGCAGTTTCATTCAACGGCCAAGCCGACGATTCTAACCGCCGAATGGCTCCCGAGAAAAACAGGGGAACAACGGCTGTTTCATTCTGCGGTTTCGTGACCGCAGATCTAACCGCCAAATCAAACCGAGAGATAAAATCAATCAGGTATGAACGGCGGTTTCATTCAGCGGTTTCGTGACCGCCGATTCAACCGCTGAATCAAACCGAGAGATAAAATTAACGGCGGTTTCGAACGGCGGTCGGGACCACCGATCGTAACCATAAAATTGCTCTAGACACTTCTGGAAGCAAACAACGGTTTAATTCGGTGGCCAGGCCGCCGATCATTACCGCCGATCACCAACATAGGTGAAAACCAAAGAGAAGCCAAGGGCATTCTCCGTAGGCGGTCTTCACGTAAAACCAAGCACATTCTAGTGCATGGGCAAATGTTTCCGAATACTATCGGGAAATGAATTACAAGACACAAATACACACAACAAAAATAACATATAAGTGCAAGTGTGAAATGTGACATGTGAAGAGAAAGCACACATATGCAATGTACGTTAAGTGTGTGTGTGCAACTAATCTCTTCAAAGAAAAGTAAGCACATAGAAATTTACCTTCGGTGCTTATCAAGACGAGGTCTCCAAAGGGCTTGAGCAATAACAACAACACCAAAGCTACCCTTACAAAGAACCCCAACATGTGGTTTGTCCATGAAATGAGCCAATCAACAAATGGGAACCTTACAAAAGCTATCCTTCGGGCATGCCCTATTGAGGTCGGTATAATCCACACACATGCGCCACTTTCCATTGGCCTTGGTTACCATGACCACGTTGGCGATCCATTCGGGGTAGTGGGATTCTCTGATGAATTTGGCTTTCAAAAGCTTGTCCACCTCTTCTTGTACCACGGTGTTTCGTTCCGTGTTGAAATGTCTTCGTTTCTGTTTGACTGGCTTGACTGTAGCGTCCACTGCCAGTCGATGAACTGCTAGGTTGAGAGGGATACCCGTCATTTCGTCGTGGTTCCAAGCAAAAATGTCGTTGTATTCTTCAAGAAGTTCTACCAATTTTCCCCTGACCTCGCTATCCAGTGCACCTCCTATTTTTACTAACTTAGTCGGGTCACCGTTTCTATTCTGGATTTCTTCTAACTTCTCCGTGGGGTGCCCTCCATTCCATCCTCTTTCTTCTTCTTCGGTTTCCTCTGGGATCAAGTCTGGTATCTCCCTTTCTTCTAGGATGTGATGGTCTGGCTCTGAAACCCTACGACTCAGCTCTTGGGCGACACGAGCGTATCGCTTGGTTGAAGTGGTGGGTGTTAGGATTATGCTCAATAGCAAGAGTGTAATATTGTAATTAACAATCTTTTTCATATTAATAAAGTGATTTCTGGTTTAACAAATCTTATAGCATTTATAGTTTAATATTATAATTGTCTAAGTAAATAATCATAAGGTCTAAAGACTATGAGAAAAGAAGAATTGTTCGTACATCTGGATATGTATGTGGTAGACACAATTCTTTAGTTAGTCTTGAATAATGTTCACAACTTAAGTTAAAGGTTGGGCACCTTTATCTTGTTAAAGTTGTAGAATTCTTTTGCTAGCATTTGAGTGGGATCAAATGAGATATGATGAGTCTAAAATCATCGAAGTGTCTTCGAGTAAAAGAATCTAGTGCACTGGGTGCATTAAACTGGATCACAATGAAAAGCTTTATTTAGAACCGTCAATAGATAATAGTCTTTTCATTATCAGGACAATCGGAGAGTCTATCTTAATCCTGAGATAAATGATGGACTTATGGTTGCAAGTGATATCATTTGAGTTATCAATGAGTACGATTATATAGCATAGTCTATCCTCGATAGTTTGGTGATATTCATTTGTTAATCGATAGAGGACTTCATTTATAGATATGGACATCGTGGCTCCATTTATTAAATGAGAGTATAATATCATCATATGGATGTTTTAAGGTAATTGGATATTAAATCTCAACGTTGAGTTTTCGATAGTGACTATTGAAAACATGGCTTCTGGACAAGTCAAAATATCCAAGTTCAAAACGTGGTCATATGAGTAAATATGGTAACTTGAAGAGTTATAGGCGGTCTATGAACTCTTGGCAATTACTGATATTAATCACGAGGATACACTATCTCCAACATGATTGTCTAGGGTATGAATGAGGAACATCTTCTTATTCTATCTTTATTTAAGAGTTCAATTTTAGCTCTTTAGTGGAATGAGTTAAAATTAATGGATCGGACCTAAGTTAATCATTTGTTGATTGTGATTAGGTTATGTCTATTGAAGCTTAAATTTAGATAGCCCGCCAAGATCCCCAATCCACACGGACTTGCATGGATCACTTGATATATTCTACCGAACCAATTTATGGGTCCATCTAGAATTGCATTTAATATATTGTAAGTGCCTCACTTTTGATTGGCGTATTTCATTGGCAAAATCACAATGGGGTTCTATTTGTAAGGATAGCTTAGAATGGAAGAAAACCTCATTGCGTGATCAAGAGCTTCAAGGAAGGTAGCTCTCTTGACTTAACTCTATTTTGAAGAGATGTAGTTGCACACACTCACATTATTTGCATGTTTTGTTGATTGCATTTTGTATTCCCAAAGCCTTGTCATGCATTAGGTCTAGGAGTACATTTGTTGCAAAGGGCGCTGTTCAAAGCGCTCTACAAGGCACTGTTCGAACAGCGCCCCTTCAGACCTGATGAGAATGGGTCATTTTTTTGCATCAGACCTGATGCATTTTTGTGTAGGCGCTGTACAAAAGCGCTGTACGAAAGCGCTGTATGTACAGCGCCCTTCCTTGGCTGAGCAGATCAGAATTCCAGCGCTGTTCAGGCGCTGTTCAAAAGCGTTGTTCTGAACAGCGCCCATGTAGATGACCTTTCATCTTCTTCTGAAGGCGCTGTTCAAGTCGCTCTACGTACAGCGACCTGTACAGCGCCCAAGGTATTTTCAGGCCATTTTTTCAAAACGATGTCACTTCACTTGGATCCCATTTATATATGTCTTGATAGTCTTGGCTCGTTTTCTAGAGCAAAAATTACACTTTTGAGAGCATGATTGAGTATCTTCAAGCTAAGGTATCAAGACTTCATCTTTAAGCTTCCAAATCACAAAACCCTTCTTCTTGCATCTTTCATTCATCATCTAGCATAATTCTAGGTTGATTTCATTTAGGGTTTTTAGTTTTGCTCACATGACTTGTATCTAGAACATCATTCTCATATCTATATGTTCTTGCTTTACAATATAGCTTCTTTATCACTTGAATTGATTCAAGATTGCATCTTTATGACTTGACTTAGTTTCAAAATTGTTTTATTGTGGTTTGTGAGTTGTTTTGTGATAGATTATGCATATAGGATTTTGGTTGCTTATTTAGTGTTGTTATATGCATGTCATCTAGTGATATGATATCTAGGAATGTCTAACATGTTTATCCATCCCTAGATAAGCTTGAATGTCTAACCTTGCATTTTTAAGCATCTTGAGTATTTCACATATTCACCTTAGGTTGTGCTATCTCTTCACCTTAGAGACAAGTCTTGTATTTACCTCTTAGGTAGTTTGCAAGCAAGGGACTAAAGTCACTATTAAAGGCCCGCGGGTAGCAAAGACGGATTAGTAATTTTAGGTGTGATGTGGTCAACCTAAATTGTAATCGTATTTGCAAATAGTGGATTCGAGGTTCTCGTGTGGCGCACATAACAGCCCGTGGTTTTTCCCCGTGTGGGTTTCCACGTAAATATTGTGTGTCCTTTAATTTCCGCACTTATATGCTTGTTTTGTATATTGACTAGATTGGGGCATTTTCGTAAATTTGACTAATCTCGAAAATTGGGTAAAAATGTTTAAAATCTATTCACCCCCCCTCTAGATTACTTTAGGACACGTTTATATATATTTTCATATATTAAGAATATAATTTGCACATTATTTATTTAATGGGCTGCTCAATTATATTAATATATTAATGAAAGGCATGTGGGCTTGTTTCTTTTAGTAAGAATGGGTCTGGTTCACATGTGGGCTTTTTATTTAAAGTCCAATGGATTAAATAAAATAAGGAAATAATATTTGGCCCATTTATTACATGTGGGGCGGCAAGGCTATGTATTTATTCATAAATATTATTTTATTTTATTGTTTGATTAAATGAGAATTAATTAATTAATTAATTATTTATTTAATTAAGAAACAAAATCTTTTTCTGATCAGGAAATATGTTTCCTAGAGTTATACTATTGGTAGTAGTATACTAAAAGACTTATTTGGTAAGAAAATAAATAATAAGGTTTATTTATTTAATCAAATAGGAAGTCTTTTAATTTAGTCATAATTTAATACTACACTATAGAGTTGGATTAGGGTTTGGAATTCTAAGCAAATCTACCTAGGGTTAGGATTTAGGTCAAAAGACAAAAATCCTACATGGTAGAGGAAATTGCTGTGATATACATAGAAATATATATGGCAAGAGCAAGATATATTATTCTTGCAAACATAAATGTGTGTGCCGCAAGATATATTAGGTTTGCAAACATATATGTGGGGGCAGCAATATATGTTTATATAGGCGTGCAGCATTAGTTCACTTTAAAAGAGGTGTGTAGAATTTATGCACTATATATATTTTAATATATATAGATATTATATATAGGTTGAATTCGGCTAACCCTACTTGTAAGGCTTGAGAGTTTTTCTTTTGCTTAAAAAAATAGAATCCAACTCTAGTGATTAGTGTGTGTTGATTCTACTAAGACAAAAAAGAAAAGAAAAAGATTATTCTTTTGATGGTACACTAATTGCTTGTTCATCAATAAGCTTGTGTGTACAACATCGAATTAGGTTCACGCGAGTTTCGATCATTAGATTGAGAACTCAAAAGTGACCGGAATAATCTTTGTATTCTTTTGATTGTTTTGTGACTAACAAAAGAAAAAGAAAAGTTTGTTTGTCCATTCTCAGGTTTGCAATTCAAAAAAAAAGGGAGACCACGCTCCTAGGTGATTCAAGTTCGTGCTAGGATTGAAGATCTTGCGGATTACCATCGACGTAAGTCAATCGGATCACGCGACAAAAGGTATTCTTCTTTTGTTGATTATATGTATGCTTAATTAATTAAAGGGTTAAGGTTCATAAAAAGGAAAAATTTTAAAACTACTAAATCTATTTTTAGTCTCGCTTCCGTTGTGTGTACTGCGATTTTTCCCTACAGTGGGGTTGGCAGACACTGCATGACAGGTGCGGGCCGTTTGCTGATCCCCCTTGACTTCCCCTATTTCGGTTCCAACTGGGAACTTTAGGATGTCATGATAAATGGATAGGACACCTCTGATTCCTGACAAGAAAGGTCTTCCTAGGATCGCGTTGTAGGCGGATGGAGTGTCTACTATGATGAACTCCGTCATGATGTTCTGCTGAAGGGGGGCCTCTCCAATAATTACCGGCAAGGTGTGCGCTCCTACTGGCATCACGGAGTCTCCTGCAAAACCATATAAGGGCATCCTGCAGCTGTTGTAGCAGGGGTTCTTGAGGTTAAACTTCTCCAATGTTTCTTTGAATAGGATATCTAAGCTGCTTCCGGTGTCAATCAAGATGCGGTGGACCCGGCAATTGGCAATCTGGGCTGTGATCACCATTGGATCGTTATGAGGTTGTACTGTGTTATAGGTATTGTTATCCTGAAAAATCCATCGGGGTTTTCTCGGGATAACCTGGACCGCGGTGTACGGGGTGCACCACAGCTGGACCGGACCGGGTAGAATGGATCCCCCTCTTCCCGATGCAGGGGGGCCGAGGGGACACCTGGGTCCGGCTATCAGAGACCGGTACTATGTAGTAGGACCGGTCCTACACGGTGGAACAGAGGTTGAGGTAGCGTGCTATTATGTGTGGTGCGATTGGTATATCTTTGGAGGGGTATAAAGATGGGCCTTTTATTGCTTAATAATAGAGTACATCACACGTCAATTCACATACAGCATCCGGCTATTACAAAGGGCTTACTAGCGGGATGGGAATAGAACAAGTGAGAGTTCAACATAGGTAGGGAAATGACTCGATAGGTTGCACATGGGAGCTTTATCTAGGCGAGATAGTGGCCAAGTAGAACACAAACATAGGAGCTTTGACTAGGCGGGGTAGTAGCCAAGTGGAACGCACACACATAGGAGCTTTGACTAGGCGGGGTAGTAGCCAAGTGGAATGCACACACATAGGAGCTTTGACTAGGCGGGGTAGTAGCCAAGTGGAACGCACACACATAGGAGCTTTGACTAGGCGGGGTAGTAGCCAAGTAGAACACACACACATAGGAGCTTTGACTAGGTGGGGTAGTAGCCAAGTAGAACACACGCACATAGGAGCTTTGACTATGTGGGGTAGTAGCCAAGTAGAACGCACACACATAGGAGCTTTGAATAGGCGGTGTAGTAGCCAAGTAGAACGCAGACACATAGGAGCTTTGACTAGGCCAAGTAGGATGTTTTTGTTTTCAAAGGCCAACCCCTTCCTTTGTGGGATGTAGGGGCATTTATAGTGTCTCTGGTAAGGGGGGTAGGTGTAGGTCCTTCGTTTAGCGGGAATCCCCCGTTAAATCTCTACCGTCCCCTCCTATCCACCGTGGCGATCACAAGGAATGAAGGATCAGGATTGCGTCATCCTCGCTTTGCTTTGGCGGGAGCATCAGTTTTGGTAGGTGGGGGCCCTAGTTCCCAGGGCGTAATTGGCGGGACTGATCCCAACCACCGATTTAGGGCAGGGTCGGGGTTACCACAAATCCTTGGAGGGTTCCGATCGCTCCACCTAGGCCTTAGGTCCATATCAGCGATTCTGTAGGGTTGAGGTGGTGAAAATGTGGCGTTTCCACGAGTTTTGATTGGTCGCAAGGGGTCTTTGTGGTGGTGGGAAGTCGTTGTCGAGGTTCTGGCCTGGCAGGGGATAGTGTCAGCGCCTGTCCCGTTGCACCCTGTCAGGTGGTTTCTTCCACCATTTTCTTCTTCATGCTTCCTGCGTTTCTGCAAGTATTTTGCTGAGGAAACCAGCATCCTCTTGCATGTAAGGGATAGTTAACCTTCAATTAGGGCTGAGATGGAGCGTAATCCAACCGTCGACGTAGTGTGGCTAGCAAGCGATCACAACCGTCGGCTTGCTGTCGTTCTTCAATCGTGCTTACTGCTTCTCTTTAATGAGACGACACTGGTGTTTTGCAGGTGTTCCCAGCACCTTTTTCATCCCATGTGAGCTGGAGGCAAGGGCTGGCGTCAGCCCTTATGGAGCAGGAGGCGCTAGTGAGCTCATGGGGGTTCTTCTAGAGAGGACCGCTCGAATCGCAGGAGGGTGCTGTGGGTGGTAAGGTAGTGATCTCTGTGGCGAGGCTGGCTACTGGAGCGGATCCGCTACTAGAGGGAGCGGTCCTTCTTATTGGATGATGGAGCGGGAGTCGGATCCCGGATAGATCGTGGCTTTGTAGGTGGGCTCCCCATTGGGTTAGGCACTCTTCCCCCAAAAGCCTTCTTATGGGAGGAAGGCCAGCTTTGGGTCGAGCAATGCTTGATCCTAACGTGCCTATAAGTAGGCACGGTCAAAAGGGGGCCAGGCCCTTGTTCAAAACAAGCGGGTTGGACTGACTAGGAGGGCCACCATGGCAGGCGATAAAGTGGTCCGGTCCTTCAGTAGGAAAAGCTCTTCCTTGAATTAAGTGCCTGAATTTCTGGTTAACAGGTATCATCTTCAGCGAACACAATCTGAGCAGAATGAGGGTATTCAAGTGATCTTTTGAACACCCGGAACATATCCCAGCTAGCGGCGTGCTTTGGGATTTTCCTAGCGTGGTTCTTTCTTGAATTGTTGGAAGTCCCAGCAAGGGTTGGTCCTCTACTAATGGTATGACTAGCCTGAACCTGTTGCATCACATTCTTTGCCTCGTTTTTCCTCTTGGATCCGATACTGACCCCTGCATCGTGTTACGAACTTCTTCTTCCTGCTGTCGGCTTCGTTGCTGACTGGATCCTTCTAGGTGGATTGTCAATGGCCGATATGACCAATCGATGTCTGAGATCTTCAGGATGATTCTGTACTGGTAATGGTGGCCCGAGTCTATCAAAAACCAGTACCCGGGTACTTGGTCTAGCCCCTTCTGCAAGTCTGGGTGCTTCAAAGGGTATCCTTTGGGCGATCATCCGAAGGCGGATGCTTTCCACCTAGGTAGCGGCATGTTGCTCTATAGCCTCCCTAGCCGCTTCTGGGACCATGGGGTCCTGTGGTGCTGATCCGGGATTTAGTGGTGGGACTGGTGTCGGGATCTGGTTTCTGATTCCCTTCCTTTTCCCTTGTTTCTCTGGGTGGAAGCGAGGGAATGGGGCCCTGAGTTTACGGGTTGCCCCTAGGAGGATTGGAGCCTCATCTTCTATCTTCGTCTGAGTTGAATCTTTAAAGTTTTTTAATGGTGTAGGGTTCGTTTCCCACAGACGACGCCAAAGTGTTAACCCAAAATTGTCACCGAGGTGCAATTTCAAATTAATAGTTTGTGAGGGACCCGGATCTGATTAGACCTGGGCTAGCGGGATGCAGCATACCCCGATATCCCGCTAGTTCTTTGGACTTCACTGGATACGATAATTACCTACTTGTAACGGACCCAGATCGGGGTAGGTTGGGGGTAGCGAGGTACTTAGTGGCCTGATACCCCGCTGATTCTCGTAAATCAAGTGTTATGTTAGGTGTAAGTAGTAAGATGGATAATTTTCTTATATGGTGGAAGTATAAAGCAGAAAAAACTGTTGATATATATGTGGATTTAGGTACGATCTTTACAACTTGGTATTTGAAATATCAAAATTACAGCATGGGAAAAATAAAGCATATAAGGGAGCAATGGAGATGGAGCTTTTTGTGCCTGTCAATAAGTAGAAAAAGTGAAATAGAGTTTCGATCCCTTTTCCTGTCATCACATGATCAATATATAGGCTCGCTTTCTTGCTGAGCACTCCTAGAACTTCGGTCTAGGGTTTCCGTGGTGTACGGGTCTTCCTTTGAAGTTTAACGAATTCGTCGGGACACTGATCTCGAAAGATCAGGTGGTTCCTTCTTTCCCGGTTCAAAATGAGTTGACTCTTATTTAAAATAAGACCCTACAGGGCGGGAATGAATGCCGCATTGTATCTTGAGTTTTTATCTTGAACGATGACGTTTAGTGTTTGCTTTTATATGCAGTCTGCTCTTCAAGGTGCTCGCCTCCTACTTCAGCGGGGTCGGCCTACTGGGATCCTGGTGTATATCTTGCCATGTGTATGTCACGAGTTTTGCTGGTCGGGGTATTCCAGGTACCTCGCGTCCTTCTTGCTCTTCCTAACCCCGATGTTTACAGATATCGGGGTTCTAAGTATCGGGGTACCAAGATACTCGGTGTAGTTGGATGCCAGGATCTTATGATGGTCGTGTCTTTAAGGCCCTTCTTTTTACTGCTTTCTAGTATTTTCCTGGTTCCGGAGATTTTGGACCTGGCTGGGGTGGGTAGAGGCTCTTATTCTAGCTCGTCAGCTTAGCAGAATCCGAACATCTTTTCCGTTGCTATTTTACACCCCGACTTTCTTCTCAAAACTAGTGGAAAATTCTTTTTTGGTCCCCGCCATTTTTGGCGGTTAACAGCTGCATTACACCTTTGTACGGTTTTACAGGGGACTCCGTGATGCCAGTGGGAGCACACATTTTGCCAGTGATAATTGGAGAAGCCCCTCTTCAGCAAAACATCATGACAGAGTTCATTGTGGTGGATACCCCGTCTGCCTACGACGTAATCCTGGGAAGACCTTTTCTATCAGGAATCAGGGGAGTCCTATCCATTTATCATAACGTATTGAAGTTCCCGGTTGGAACTGAGATAGGAGAAGTCAGAGGAGATCGGCAAGCAGCTCGCACCTGTTACGCAGTATCCGCCAACCCTACCGCATTAGCCAAGCAATACGCCCGTGTTACCAATGAGCCGGGTCACATGATTCTAGAGCCGGATCACTGTGCTCTAGAAGAAAGAGAAGTGCCAGATTTGATCATAGAGGAAACTGAAAAGGAAGAACGGGGATGGGTTGGTGGACACCCCATGGAACAGTTAGAAGTAATCCAGATTAGAAAAGGAGATCCAACTAAAGTAGTAGAGATAGAAGGTGCACTAGATCACAAAGTCAGAGGGAGTTTGATAAAACTTCTGGAGGAGTAAACGACATTTTTGCCTGGAGTCATGACGAAATGCTGGGTATCCCCTTCAACCTAGCAGCTCATCGGTTGGCTGTAGATGCCATTGTCAAGCCCGTTAAACAAAAACGAAGGCATTTTAACGCTAAGAGGAACACCACGGTACACGAGGAGGTAGATAAGCTCTTGAAAGCCAGATTCATCAGAGAATCCCACTACCCCGAATGGATTGCCAATGTAGTCATGGTGACCAAAGCAAATGGGAAGTGGCGTATGTGTGTAGACTACACCGACCTCAACCGGGCTTGCCCAAAGGATAGCTTCCCTTTTCCTAAAATTGACCAGTTGATTGATTCTACTGTGGGTAATAAGCTTCTAAAATAAACGCTTTCTTAGGATACAACCAGATCTTAATGCACCCCGTCGATCAAGACAAGACCAGCTTCATCACGGGACAAGGCCTTTACTGTTACAAGGTTATGCCGTTTGGCCTCAAGAACGCTGGAGCCATATACCAACGCTTGGTGAACTAATTATTCAAGCAACTGATAGGAAGGTCTATGGAAGTATACATAGACGACATGATCACAAAGTCCTAAATGACCAACCAACACCCTGAAGACCTGCGCCAGACTTTCCAAGTGATCAGAGAGAATCATATGAGATTAAATCCGACTAAGTGCGCCTTCGGGGTAGCAGCAGGACAGTTCCTTGGCTTCATGGTGCATGAGAGAGGAATCAAGGCCAATCCCGAGAAGATCAAGGCCATCATGGATCTTGAATCCCCTACTACACTCCAGCAAGTGCAGGGGTTAACTGGCCGGATAGCAGTGCTGAACCGTTTCATATCCCGATCTACAGATAAATGCATACCCTTCTTTAAAATCATCAAATAGGGGAAGAACATGAAATGGGATTAGGAAAGTGAGCAGGCATTTCAGGCACTAAAGGAGTATCTAGCTAGCCCACCGCTGCTGGTAAAACCCCTTCCGGGAGAGGAACTACAACTTTACCTAGCAGTATCAGAAACTGCGACGAGCGGAGCCTTGGTAAAGGAATGTAGTGATGGAGCCCAAAGACCAATCTACTACGTAAGTCATGCTCTATCAAAATATGAGAAGAACTACACCATCCTGGAGAAGCTAGCCTTCACGTTAGTAATCACGGCTAGAAAGCTCCGGCCTTATTTCCAAGCTCACACAGTTGCAGTGGTGACCGACCAACCCCTGAGACAATTCCTTCAGAGGCCAGATGTGTCAAGTAGACTGGTCTTGTGGGCCTTAGAGCTCACTCAGTATGATGTAAAATACAAGGTGTTAACCGTAAAAAAAAAAAGGCAGGGATCAAAGAAGAATTTTCCACCAACCCTGAAGAATGAGTCGGGGTAGAAAGCAACAATAGGGGAGATACCCGGGAACCCCGCGTACTTACGAGAAGGCTAGAGTATGAACTCCTACCCACCCCGGCCAGGTCCAAAACCTTCAGGACCAAGGAAAGCCCTAGGAAACCTCAAAGAAAGAGCCCCAGAGACTCTACAGCTACGAAATCGTAGAGCCTGTCTACCCCCAAGTAGACCGGTAGCCCGATACCCCGGCATCTCGGTACCCCGATATGGTAAAGCAAGAACGTGAAAGGAGAGGAAGAAACAAGTATCCCGATCCACTAAGAAGCCAGCGGTAAGCACCAGATGAATAAATCAGACAATAAGCACATAAGTCCTCCGACCCCGCCAGAAATAAGTATCCCGATTAGCACGAGAAGGAAGACGAGCATTAAACGCCATCATTCAAGACAGAAAACTCAAGTTAAAACATGACATTCATTCCCGCCATACAGAATCCTATTTTAAATAGAAGTCAACTCCCATCAAATCGGACGAAAGAAGGAATCATTTGATTGAAGGAATAAATGCCATGACGAACCTGTTGATCGGGAAGGAAAGACCCGTAATTTGCTAAGACCCTAGACCGAAATTCTAGGAGCACACAGCAAGAAACGGGAATATATATTCATCGTATGTTGATAGAAAAAGGAGATCGAAACCCTACCAGATTTTTTTCCACTTATCGACAGACACAAAAAGCTCCATCACCATTACCTACCAAGTTACTTTCATTTTTCATTGTTGTTATGATCATGCTTATGCTTTCAACAGATTGTAAGTTTCATTATATGTTATACTAATTAAAATAAGTTGAATTTCATTCCATCAAATACCAGAATCTTTGTCATCCTACTACTATACACCACATTTAGTCGATTTGTAGGAACCAACGAGCTATCGAGCTACTAGGTATCCTGCTAGCCCAGATCTATCCCGATCTAGGTCCCTCATAAACCGTTAATTAAAAATTTCAGCTCGGTGACAATTTTTGGCTAACACTTTGGCGCCGTCTGTGGGAAACCAACTCCCCACCCATAAACAAGCTACCTAGCTCTACCCGGAAGAAAGTAGAAGATGAAGCTCTGATCCCCCTAAGGGCAGCCCGCAAACTCAGGGCCCCATTCCCTTGCTTACACCCAGAGAAATCAAGGGAAAAGGAAGGGAACCAAAAGCCAGATCCCGGCACCAGTTCCACCACCTAATCCCGGATCAGCACCATAGGACCCCACGGTCCTAGAAGCAACTCAGGAGGCCATAGAGCAACATGCTTCTGCCTATGTAGAAAGCATCTGTCTTCGGATGATCGCTCAAGGAATACCCTTTGAAGCACCTAGATTTGCAGAGGGGGCTAGGCCTAGCACCCGGGTACCGATCTTTGACAGGCTCGGACCGCCCTTATCAGTACGAGACCATCCCAGAAGGATCCAACCAATGACAAGTCTGGATGCTGGAAGAAAGAGTCCGCAGCCCGATACAGGTGTCGGTACTAGATCTGGGAGGAAGAACGGGGGAAAGAACTTGATGCAACAAGTCCAGGTTATTCATACAATCAGCGGAGGCCCGACCTTAGCAGGGGCTTCCAACAATTCAAGAAAGAACCATGCTAGGAAGATCCCAAAGCACGCCATTGGCCAGGATGTGTTCCGGATATCCAGAAGGTCACGAGAATATCCTCATTCTGCTCAGATTATTTTCACTGAGGATGATGCCTACAACACAGTACAGCCCCATGACGATCCAATGGTGGTCACAGTCCATATTTTGTACGATTTTGTACCCTTATTTCCTACTCTTTGTGCTTCATTCTTGGGCATTTCCCCGTATTTAATGTTGCAAAATCAAGTGTATCAGGTTTATGAGGCCTCAAAGGAAATTGTGAAAAAGAAAAAGAACTTAGTATGAAAGAAGAGCATAAAGATATGAAGTAGGGCATTCTCGCCACTTGCTAAAGAAAGGTCGCCAGTTGGTCGCCCTAGGGTTGCCATGGCGACAGAATGGTTTGTAAAATCACCATTTGGTCACCCCAGGGTCGCCATGGCGACATACCATATTTCTCCAAGAAAGTGCATCAGGTGTGGTCGCCATTTGCATGTCGCCATGGCGACATTCAATGGCAAATGGCAACCTCCTCCCAAATTCCTCAGTATCGCCATTTGCAAAGGGCAAAAAAGATGATACTCATGGCGACAATGGGATCTCAGAATGCGTAACAGTATGTCGCCATGAGGTCGCCATGGCGACACAAATAGCGACATTCCCGCCACATCAGCTTTCCAAGAGATTTTCAGCATAAAAATCAAGCCAGTATAAATATCCCTCTTCTCTGAGTTTGAACTAGAGAGAAATATACAGAGTTTTAGAGAGAACACTTTTTACTTAGCATTTTAGACCTAGATTTTCTTCCATGACTCCCACTTCCAAATTCCTCCATTTCTAACCTTGAACTACCTTTTCCATCAAAAACTCAACACCAAATCTATCCTACCTCACCAAAATCATTTCTCTCTCACCATATTTTCTTCACCTTGTTACCTTGGTCACACACCATTTGTCACTCATAACATTAGTACACAAGAATCATCTAAGGAGGGAAAGGATTGAGCATTAAAGAAGGTGACCTACGGGTGATTTCCTCATTATTTACTCTATTTTCCTATTTGTAACTATGTGTAGCTAAAACCCCCAATCTAGGGGGTTGGTGTTAGAAACATTTGGACTTAGGGTTGCTTGACTATATTTTAATTGAATCTCTATGTATTTTCTATTTATTATATCTTTAGATTCTTGTCACTATATGATTGATTTGTATATCAACCTATTAATCATAATCTTGCTAGAATAATCTATTATATTATCACCTTTGGAATGACAACCTTATTTGATTAAAGAATTCAATAAATAGGATGGATTATTGTAGGAAATACCAACCACAATAATCCAAACCTTGTTGTGAGGTTAATCCATTTGAGATTGGTTCTTTATGATAATTTAAAAAGCACCCTTAATCCATTTTCAACTTCACTAATCCTCTAGCGTATCTCTTAATTGAATTCACCCACACTAAAAAAAAAATGGTCTTTTTCGATGGCTAAATGCCGTCGGAAAAGATCATTTCCCGTCGGAAATACACTTTTCCGACGAGAAAAGGCCGTCGGAGGCCGTCATAAATACGCTTGTCGGAAAAAACCATTTACCGACGAGCCGTCACAAATACTACCATTTTCGACGGCTATGGCCGTCGGAAAAGATAAAAATACCGTCGGTAATAGTAATTAAGGGTGGTCAAAATTACTTGCATTTTCCGACGGCTTTACCACTATTTCTGACGGCTTATTGCCGTCGGAAATAGTCGAATTATAAAAATAAAAAAATTATAAAAAAAAAAAATTATAAAAAAAAATAGTGCGACTCTACTTGACAGGCGCCACCTCACCCGACACGCGCCACATCACCAGCAATGTTAAATCCATGAAACTCATGGGGTTCGAACTCTTGACTTGAATGACAATAAGGGTTACCCTTACCATTTTGCTATAACTTTATATCTAATATGTTTTGCATACTGTTTATATATAAGCTATTGATATTTTTGTAAAATATCTAATTAAATATTTTTTTTATACTATTTAAATATAACTATTGAGATATTGTTTTTTAAAATAATATTTTATTGAAATTATTAGAGTTTGTTTTAAAAAATCTGATATAGTGTCACTAAACATAACTAAAAATAACTAAATGTTCTTGTGAATACTAATAATTTTACTATATTTTATATTTAGTTAATTTAGTAAGATGTTTCCATAAAGTAATTCGAATTAAATTTTAGCATTTCCGATGATACTTTTTATGTTGTTAGAAAAGTGAGTAATATTGACGGCTTATTTGACTATTTTTGAAGGCCCAAAAATAGTCGGAAATGCAGTACTGTTATTTATTTTTTTTTATTTTATTTCCGACGGCACAAAAAGTCCCACAAGTCATCAGCATAACTCGACAACTTGACACAACCCAAATCAATCTTGTAGATGTCATGTACGAGGGCGTCGTAATGTTCCTTGACATCCCTACGTGACTTTCTAGACAGTTGACTGGCGATATTTTGCCATCGGGCAATTTTTCAAGATAAAATTGCTTATAATAAGAGGGAGTTCCTAAAGAATGATGTCAATATCTCACAAATCCCTGCATCATAACCCTGACAAATGTTTTGTGTATTTCTGTTGCATCAAAGTGTTCACTCCTGATTTTTGCACATATATGTCATTGTCCAGATAGCAATTTAAGGAAAATCAGGTGTATTAAATGCTTACTACGTAATAGAGTTTATATAATTATTTTATCTAACTTTTTATTTTTCAAGAAAAAATCAATCATGAAATTTTTATTTATACAAATTATTTGAAGAAACTTTATATAAAAATATGTTTTTGACACTTAAAAAAAAATTTAATCTTTTCCAAAAAAAAAAAAAAATTAATCTTTTTCGACGGCTAAATGCCATCGGAAAAGACCATTTTACCGTCGGAAATGTGACTATTTCCGACGGCAAATAGGTCGTCGGAAATGTTGGATTACTTTTTCCTTATTTCCAACGGAACAAGACTATTTCCGACGGCACAAAGACTATTTCCGACGGTCATTTAGCTGTCAGAAATGTCGTATCAGATTTTTACTCATTTCCGACGGCACTGATATGGCCGTCGGAAAAGGTACTATTACCAACGGCAATTAGCGCCATCGGAAATAGTTCATCACTGATAGGGCTTTTTTTTGTAGTGCCACTTCTCTTATTTTAGATTGTTGAGATTATATTTTCCCTATAACTTTTATTACTTTTACTTTATGCATGTTTTGTGGTATTTTAAACCACCCACTATCCACTTATTATGATTTATATTATCGCAATCTTAGATTAGTTAATCAACCTAACTAACCATTACTTCATTTCCTTGTGGAACGAATCCAACTTACCATTATTACGTTTCATATCCTAAAAGGGATTCCCAAGTGGTAAAACATTATTTTCCTACGAGATCACACATATATTTATATTGTTTTGATGTGCACAAATGACCTCATCACTTGGCAACTTCATATGAAGCAGTAAAATACCCATCTCCGAAGGAAGAATCTACTATAGACTCTAACACGCTCATAGAAGCCCGCAGGGACCTGTAGTCGTCTAGAAGGACAGTCATCTCCGCCTTGATGGTCTCTCTCTCATCCCGGCGGCGGGTTGATCTGATAACTTCCATGTCATAGGCATGTGTCACCAGCTTCAGTTCCATCAAGGCAGCTTTCCTACCAGCTTCAGATTCGGAGGCATCTTGAACCAGGGAAGAAACGTTCTCTTCAGCGCGGGCTAGATCGTTCCTAGCCTCCTCTAGATTAGCTTGAAGAGCCAGGTTGGCCTCCTTTTGGGCAATCACCTGCTGCCCCATGGCCAGGGCGAACTTGAAACCCTGTAGAGAAGTACAAAGAATGTATAAAAAAAGAGGGGTGATTCATGCATAACAAGCTAAGGAGTCTGGTGCATACCTTAGCGAGTAGAAAGGCCCCCTTTGAGGCCAAGATATCAGCAGGAAGAGAGGACATTGGCAGCAGACCCCCACCGGGATAGGCCACAATGAACTTGGAGATGACTTCCTCCTAGCTAGAGTCTCACGACCCCAATCCAGAAGGAAGATCAACGGAGGGGGTAGCCTGAGCAGTGTCAACCTTCCTTTTTTTCCTTCCTAACTGGAAGCTGAATTGGAGCGGTGGGAGGAGCAGGATGAGGAGCAACCATCATTACAGGTGGGGGAGCAACCGCACTTGAAACCTTTCTCGAAGTAGGGAGTGGAGAAACCTTGGCTTTGGTCGCCCGTGCTAGCATCTCGCTCAAAGATGGGCATGCTGCGACCTTTGTTGGAGGAGGAGGAGTAGGAGAATATGAAGCCAACCCCATAGTTGCAGAAGGAGAGGTTAACATGAGTAGTTGAGATCTGTAGGCAGCACCAATGTTGGAAGGTGAAGGGACATGAGAATTGGTCGAAAGGGGATCTGGATGTGTCGGTCCTGATAGAGAGGAAGGAAGAAGAGGAGTAGCAGAAACTGTCAAAAGAATAATCAGTAAAAAAAAAAAAAAAAAAACCAAAAAGAGAAGAGAATGAAATAAAGGACGAGAGGCAAGGCCTACTTGGGTGCGCGAGAGATATACGCAGATACCGCTCCAACCGAGCGCCTTCAAAGGGGTCACAAGTGAGGTATCTCGAATTGGTGTAATTCCTGTCTTAAATCCCCTTAAGAATCCTTCTAGATTCTGAAGAAAGCACACCCTTGCTCCACTTATCTCTTGGAGAAAAATGAATCGGAACCGGATACTCTACCCCATCCAAGTACACCGATTGGCTCCAATCACCCTCAACTACAACCCACTTGTCTTTCCAGGGCGGGTTGAACTCACATTCTCCCTAGGAACAACGAACTGCATCTTGTTCTTGGGCCGCAGATAGAATTGGCCCCGAGGAACCATACTCGTTATTTGATAAATATAACGAAATTCATCAAAGTCGGGCTCCTTCTTAATGCCTTCTTTTTCACACTGCTTCTTCCAGAGCACCAGGAACCCCGTCAGATTCTTCAAGAATCTAGGTGAAATTTGCAGCGGAGCTAGTTCTAGAGGGACAAGCAACCTACAAATAGATGGATGAAGAGGAAGCTGAACTCCACATTCAAAGGCGGCTACATGAATTAACAGGCAGCCTGAAGGAGGAGTATATACGTCATATCCCCGGTGAGGGAGGGAAAGACGGATAGCGTCTGGGATCCTGTAGGCATTCCTAAGGCGGGCTAAGGTGTCAGCGGTGCAGACCGACTCCGGGATTATACGGCATTCACCAAAAGGGAGGAGGGGCCCAACAAGAGCTCCCAAAGAGTCCACAGTATGGCTATCATCCACCTCCTCCCCTTCCTTGTCATCGACATCAGCACCCTCCTCTTCGTCCACTATCTGGACCGGGTCATCAGGTTCGTTATGAAAACCCAACCCGATTCGGGGATTCCTCCCAGAACGACGACATTAGGATTGAATACCCTCTCCAGCAACGTCACCATCACCTTGACCGTGTTTCTTTCCCATGACTGATGGAGAACTCCCCACTGAATCTTCCTTCTGAACGTGCGAAGGTTCGCCAAGGTTACTAGGAAGATGGGTGGAGACAGAATGAGAACCCGAGGAGCAGGTCGATGAGGCAAGGAGGACGAATGAGCACCCTGAGTAGGGGTAGGAAATCTTGAGGGAGACGCCATTGTGAAAAAAAAAAAGATTCGAAAGGAGGAAAAAACTTCAATTCTTGATTTCTGAAAGATAATTGAAGCGTAAACAAGAAAAAAGAAGAGAGATTTATTTATAGATAGGAGAAGGACGGTTACCGGAGCATAGAAGGAAACAAAGAGTAATGACTAGAGACGTGCGCGAGGACAACTCCAAAAAAGCCGCGCCCAAAACGGCCAGTTTGAATTTGAAGCAACCACCGTTTGGCACGTGGATTGTCATTAAATACCATCTTATACAAAGAGGATTTCCCCTCTTAGTTATGAAAGCCTTCGGGACGAAGCTAGACAAGCAGACAAAACGGAAAAATTCTTCAAACGGACTAGAAATCCTGACTCCAACCCTAGCAAGATACCGATGTTCAAGTCAGGGGGGACTTCTGTTAACCACCAATAAAAAAGGCAGGGATCAAAGAAGAATTTTCCACCAACCCTGAAGAATGAGTCGGGGTAGAAAGCAACAATAGGGGAGATACCCGAGAACCCCGCCTACTTACGAGAAGGCTAGAGTATGAACTCCTACCCACCCCGGCAAGGTCCAAAACCTTCAGGACCAAGGAAAGCTCCAGGAAACCTCAAAGAAAGAGCCTCAGAAACTCTACAGCTACGAAATTGTAGCACCTGTCTACACCCATGTAGCCCGGTAGCCCGATACCTCGGCATCTTGATACCCCGATCCGGTAAAGCAAGAACGTGAAAGGAGAAGAAGAAACAAGTATCCTGATCCACTAAGAAGCTAGCGATAAGCACCAGATGAATAAATCAGACGATAAGCACATAAGTCCTCCGACCCCGCCAGAAACAAGTATCCCGATTAGCATGAGAAGAAAGACGAGCATTAAACGCCACCGTTCAAGACAGAAAACTCAAGTTAAAACACGGCATTCATTCCCGCCATACAGAATCCTATTTTAAATAGAAGTCAACTCCCATCAAATCGGACGAAAGAAGGAATCACTTGATTGAAGGAATAAATGCCCCGACGAACCCGTTCATCGGGAAGGAAAGACCCGTAATTTGCTAAAACCCTAGACCGAAATTCTAGGAGCACACAGCAAGAAACGGGCCTATATATTCATCGTATGTTGACAGAAAAAGGAGATCGAAACCCCACCAGACTTTTTTCCACCTATCGATAGACACAAAAAGCTCTATCACCATTGCCTACCAAGTTACTTTCGTTTTTCATTGTTGTTACGATCATGCTTATGCTTTCAACAGATTGTAAGTTTCATTATATGTTATACTAAAGAAAATAAGTTGAATTTCATTCCATCAAATACCAGAATCTTTGTCATCCTACTACTATACACCACACTTAGCCGATTTGTAGGAACCAGCGAGCTATCGAGCTACTAGGTATCCCGCTAGCCCAGATCTATCCCAATCTGGGTCCCTTATAAACCGTTAATTAAAAATTTAAGCCCGGTGACAATTTTTGGTTAACACAAGGCAAGAACAACAATCAAGGCTCAAGTCCTGGCCGACTTTGTAGCAGAATTTAGCATGATTTCCCATCTGGATACCTCCACTACTCCGAGTTCGGACCTGGAGTCCTTGGATTGACCCGCTGATTGCAAGACTTAGATCCTGTATACAGATGGAGCCTCAAATCAAGCTGGTTGTGGAGCCGGGATCATCCTTATCGACCCTGAAGGGATTGAATGCAATCATTGTTTCAGGTTTGAGTTCAAAGTTACCAATAACGAGGCAGAATATGAAGCCCTGTTAGCAGGAATGAAGGTAGCTACAGAATTAGGGGCTGAATACCTCCTAGTTAAAAGTGACTCCCAGTTGGTAATCAATCAGGTATCTAGTGAGTATCAGGCAAGAGGTGACAACATTATAGCGTATCTTAGGAAAGTCTAAGAAGCAGCTAAGAGATTTAAGGGTATGAAAATGGAACAAATCCCTCGAGAGAGGAATCATCGAGCGGATGTCCTGGCTAAGATACCTTCAACTGGAGGGCGAGCATTACCTAAAGGAATTCCGTTCCAATTAATACCTCGATCTAGTACGGCCCCGGGGTTAGAAGTAAGCCCGGTCATTCGGCAATCGTGCTGGATGGATCCTATGGCTGACTATCTCCAAAATGGCACACTTTCTGAGAACCCGGATCAAGCACGCAGGCTCAAGAGGATTGCAACCCGGTACTGCCTAATAGAAGGGCACCTCTACCGAAAAGGAAAATCACTCCCGTTACTAAGATGTCTTCACCTGGATGATGCTCAATGGGCGTTAGATGAAGTACACGCAGGGGACTGCGGCAACCATGTTCCAGGAGAAACTCTAGCATACCAAGTACTCAGAATGGGATACTACTGGCCTACTATTCACCAAGATGCTAGAAAGTTTGCAGAATCCTGTGAACCTTGTCAGAAGACAGCCAACCTGCACCATCTACCTCTAGAAAGGCTCACCCCAATCAGCACACCCTATCCATTTGCTATCTGGGGACTGGACCTGATCGGGCCACTTCCCACCGCGCCCAGTCAAGCCAAGCATGCAGTAGTAGCCATAGATTATTTCACCCGGTGGGTAGAAGCAAAATCCTTGGTCCAGATAACTGAAGCCAATACCACGAGCTTCGTCAAGGAAAACTTCGTTTGTAGATTGGGTACCCCGATGGCCATAATCACCGATCTTGGTAAGCAATTTGACAATGCCAACTTTAGATTTTTCTGTGAAGAACGGGGTATCGATCTTTGACTGGCCTCAGTGGCCCACCCTCAGTCGAACGGGTTAGTAGAAGCTACTAACAAGACTATCAAGAAGCTCCTCAAAAAGAAACTCCAATACAAGAAAGAGAGATGGGCTGACGAACTCCCTAATGTTCTTTGGGCGTATCGGATTACCAAAAGGACTGCTACTGGTGAGACCCCTTATTCACTTGCTTTTGGAATAGAGGCAGTCTCACCTATCGAGCATAGGCTGACATCTTTTAGGGTCTAGCATTTTGAGTTAGAAGAAAATGAAAGGAAGTTAATAGCCAATCTAGACCTCCTCGAAGAGAAGCAAGATAAAGCTGCGGAGCGGATAGCGGCCTATCAAAGCAAGATAGCTAGATGCTTCAATAGAAAGGTGAAGACCCGAAATTTCAAAGAAGGGGACCTAGTCCTCAGGAAGGTAACCCATAATACCCGGAAGAGGTTTAACGGGGTACTGGCCCCCAACTGTGAAGGTCTATACTTGATAAAGGTAGTGGTACGCAGGGGGCATACAAGTTGCAAGACATGGACAGTTACCTGGTAAATCATACCTGGAATGCTGATCACCTCAAAAGGTTTTTGTTAACCGCCAAAAAATGGCAAGGACCATAGAAGAATTTTCCACCGGCCTTGAGAAATGAGTTGGGATAGATAGCAGCAATGGGAGAGATACCCAGGAACCCGGCCTACCTACAAGAGGACTTGAAATTCTACCCACCCCGATCAGGTCCAAAACCTTCAAGACCAAGAAGGCGTCAAGAAACCTCAAAATCAAGACCCCAGAGACATTACCGCTACCAGATCCCAGCGCATGTCTACCCCCAAGTATCCCGATACCCAGGTGTCGCGGTAACCCGATACCCGGTACCCCGATGTTTTCAAAACATCGTTTAAAAAGAGCGAGAAGAAGGTGGGATACATGAAGTATCCCGACCCACTAAAAGCTATTGGCGGACACATAATCATCAGACCTCGCCCAAAGCAAGAGCCAGGTACCCCGATCAACAAACCGAGAGGGAAGACAAGCCTTAAACGCCATCGTTTGAGGCAGAATGTTACACACATTCCCGCCATTTAAGAGTCCCATTCAAATGCAAAGTCAACTCTTTCAATTTGAGAAGGAAACCACTGGATCTTAGGGATCAATTCCCCGACGAACTCGTTAATTGCCAAGGAGGGATCCGTAAATCACTAAAACCCTAGACCGAAGTTCTAGGAGTACTCAGCAAGAAACGGGCCTATATATTCATCGTATGTTTACAGAAAAAAGGGGACCGCAACCCTACTTGATTTTTTCCACTTATCGATAGGCACGAAAAGCTCCATTACCATTGCCCACCAAGTCACTTTCGTTTCTTTTGTTATTATGGTCATGTTTGTACTACCGACTAATTATAAATCTCATTACATGTAATTCTGAATAAAATAAGTTAAGTGTTCATCCTATAGCTTATCAGAATCCTTCTTATCCTACTATTATACACCACACTTAGTTGATTTGTAGGAACCAGCGGGATATCGAGCTACTAGGTATCCCCGCTAGCCCAGATCTATTTCGATCCGGGTCCCCCATAAACAGTTAATTGGAAATTTCACCCCGGTGACAATTTTTGGTTAACACTTTGGCGCCGTCTGTGGGAAACACTCCCCACCCTTAACAAACTATCAAGTTCAACCCAGAATAGAGTATAAGATGAGGCTCCGATCCTCCCAGGGGCAGCCCACAAACTCAGGGCCCCATTCCCTCGCTTCCACCCAGAGAAATCAAGGGAAAAGGAAGGGAACTAGAAGCCAGAACCCGGCACCAGTTCCACCACCTAATCTCGGATCAGAACCGTAGGACCCCGCGGTCCTACAAGCAACACGGGAGGCCATAGAGCAACATGCTGCTGCCTATGTAGAAAGCGTCCGTCTTCGGATGATTGCTCAAGGAATACCCTTTGAAGGACCCAGGATTACAGAGAAGGCTAGACCAAGTACCCTGGTACCGGTCTTTGACAGACTCGGGCCGCCAATACTAGTGCAGGATCAACCCGGAGATCTTAGACATCGACTAGTGAAATCGGCTTTCGACATCCCACCTAGAAGAGGCCAGCCAACGACCAAGCTGGCAGCAGAAAGAAGAAATCCTCATCCCGATGCAAGTGGCAGTACTGGACCCAAAAGGGACCAACAAGATACTAGGCCTCGGAGGGAGGGACTAACGCAAGGAACCAACTGTGGAATCAGAAACTTCGAACAACGAAGACTCTGCAGCCCGATCTAGACACAACGGATCCAAACGCCTTGAGGATCAGATGGCCAAGATGGCGAAGGGACTCGAAGAATTGAAGAGAGGGAAACACCAAGGTACCCGGAAGAACCCCTTGGGGGAGATGAACGCGGCTTTCTCTAGAAGGATTCGAGAAGCCAAGCTACCCCAAAAATTCAAGATGCCCACCGAGAAATATTCCAGATCGGAGGATCCCGTGAGTCATATGGAGAGTTTTATCCACCAGATAGAAATCCAAAATACTACCCGGTCGGCTATGTGCAGGATGTTTCCTTCTACTCTGACCGACTGTGTGAAAACTTGGTTCAGAAAGTTGCCTCCAGAAAGTGTGGATTCTTTTACAAAACTCACTACCGATTTTTGCGCTCAGTTTCAGGGGATCAAGCCTCGCCCCAAGGATCCTGTCCTACTACAATATGTAAACCAGGAACGAGGTGAAACGCTAAGATCTTATGTAGAGAAGTTCCACAAGGAAGTGATCCAGATGGGAGTGTTCGCTGAAAAGGAGACCCTTGCCAATTTCAAAAGGAACTTGTGGCCGGCAGATTATTCCGGTCATTTGCCAAACACCCACCGGAGACCTACCAAGAGGCCTATGATAGGGCACTGGAGCAGGTAGACATCGATGAGCAGCTCCGAGTCAAGGTTGAACATGATGAAGCCCGATCATCCAAACGGCCTAAATCGGCACTTGCGAAGAAGTTTCAGAACTCTCCTCCGAATTGATAGACGTATAGGCCGCCCCCTCCTCAGCACCGGGAAAGATACCCGGCTAGAAGGACTCCACCTCGAGTAACTACCCCACTTAGAGAAGTGGCCCGGGTATCAACTAAGGAAGACTGGTGCAACCATTACACTCCACTCAATGCCTCTCGAGAGACCATATACCTGGCTATTCGCGACATGGGCTTACTCAGGAAGCCCGATCCTATAAAAGTCCCAGCTGATCAAAGAAATCGTTACAAATATTGTGACTTTCATGAGGATGTCGGACACAGCACGTCCGAATGCTATAGCCTCCATAACCAGATTAAGGGATTGGTGAGAGGGAGACTCTTAGTCGAATTCTTGCAACAAGTGCGAGACAGTATCAAGACGGGAAAGGAGGTGCAGAGGGAAATGCGGGATACAAAAGAAAGGAGAAAAGACGAGGGAAAGGACTTGATGCAACAAATTCAGGTTATTCATACTATCAGCAGAGGCCGAACTCTAGCAAGGACTTCTAACAATTCAAGAAAGAATCATGCTAGGAAGATCCCAAAGCTCACCACTAGCCAGGATGTGTTTAGGGTATCCAGAGGGTCACGGGAATACCCTCGTTCCGCTCAGATTATTTTCACTAAGGATGACGCCTACAGTACAATGTAACCCCATAACGATCCATTGGTGATCACAGTTCAGATTGCCAATTGCCTGGTCCACCGCATCCTGATAAATACCAGAAGTAGTATGGATATCTTATTCAAAGGAGCATTGGAGAAACTGAACCTTAAAAATCTCTGTTACAACAGTTGCACTACACCTTTATACGGATTTACAGGGGACTCTGTGATGCCAGTAGGAACGCACATCTTGCCCGTGATAATTGGAGAAGCCCCCCTTCAGCAGAACATCATGACGGAGTTCATCGTGGTAGATACCCCGTCCGCCTACAATGCAATCTTGGGAAGACCTTTCCTATCAGGAATCAGAGGAGTCCTATCCATTTATCACAATGTCCTGAAGTTTCTGGTTGGGACCGAGGTAGGAGAGGTCAGGGGGGACCAGAAAGCAGCCCGCACTTATTATGCAGTGTCTGCCAACCCTACTGCATTAGCCAAGCAGTATGCTCACGTTATTCATAAACTGGGCCATAGGATGGCATAGTTGGAGGGCACAATGGAAGAAGAGCGGGAATGGTTTGACAAGTATCCCGCAGAATTGTTTGAAGATATGGTTGGTTACCCGGTTGGTCACATCGGGAAAGATGGTCACTCTAGGAGGTCTTAGTCTTAAAATTTGAAGAGGAATGTTATCTCGATTGGTATATTTCTGATATGTATACCCTAATTTTTTCTGCTTTGTATTTGCTTTTGAGAAATTTAATAAAGTCAGCTTTCGGTTCTCCTAATTTCGGCTAGCAAGTCTTCGCCGTTCCTTTCACCTCAAGACCAGGAAAAGGCATATGGTATTCCTGCTGCCTTGGTCTAGGTATACCCTTCTCCAGGAAAGATCTAGTGCTTAAATGCATAAGGGGTGTAGTCGCCCACCAGGATCTATCTTATCAAGACCAGGAGAACCTATATGGACCTCCTGAAGCCTCGAACGGGGAATTCCCCCCTTCAGGATGAATCTGGTGTCAAAGTGGCCTTATTTGCCTACCAGGACAGTTCGCCAAGAAGTCAAAATAATCCATCGGGATACTCGACATTTCGCTACGTTATATTGCCACATCTCCACGTGAAAGACCTGGTGTTGAAGTGACCTTAATTGCCTGCCAAGAATGATCATGGAAGGATCGAGGTACCTAATCGAGATACTGGGAACTTCACTTCTCCATATCACATATAAAATCCTGGTATCAAAATGGTTTTAATCGCCCCCCAAGACAAGGCATCTAGGAACCAGGCCATCATTCCCAGACGCCAGACACTTCACCCCGATAGGCAACTGAGATAAATCCATCATCAGGATCCCCAACGAAGAATTCAACAAGGTTAAGTGGGTAATGGTCAGATCAGGATATCTAGTAGCCGGTTAACACTAAGAGGGACTATCGGCCAAGAACTGCGTCCAGAAAACAAGGCGAGGCAGAAACCTGCTATTTACTAGCAAGTCAAGGTTGGAGCCAAACACTAGAACAATCTGGATAAACCGTACTTGGATCACATTCGAGCATACAAATACCATTCTTGACCAAGACATAGGTTCTACAAGCAAGCATATGAGGAGAATAAAACGAAATGATCCCAAGAAGTGGGAGGAGTTCATTCAATCATGCAGGGTGCCCAATCCCCATTCCCAGGCTACAAAATAATAGTAAAAAAAAAAAAAAAAAAAAAAAAAAAGGTAAGGTCATACATCCTGCCCTTCTCCTATTTTTTCCTCATACCTAGACCCGTATACTTCTCCTGGCACCTGGTTCCCAGCCATAACCTGAAGGGGATCATTTCCAAGTATGCCTGCCTCAACAGGGAGATCTACCATCCCAGTCTGGTGAACAGAGCCCTGCTCTGGATTTTCCTGGGTAGAAGGAGGATCCTGAGATTCCACCTCGATGTTTTCACCAGATCCAACAATAGAAGGGAGAGAAGATGGATCCATGACAGGGGCAACCTGTGAGGGACCTCTTTGGTCGGGGTCAGCGTCTGAGAGTGCAGCAGCCTTAGCCAGGATGTGATTCCGATCCCAACCAAGAGAGGTTAGCAAATCAAAAGGAGGAGGGAAAGCCTTGTCAACCTCATAGGAGGCGGTGAAGTACCCATCTAGGAAGGAAGAATCCACCCGGGATTCCAAAACTTTTACAGTGCCTCGCAGAAACCGGTTCTCATCCAGGAGGACTGCTTTTTTTGCCTTGACGGACTCTCTCTCTCTCAGCTTTTCGGAGAGTTGAAATAATAGTCTCCGTATCATAAGCGCGCTGCATTCTTTCCAACTCCACCAAAGCAGCTTGCCTCCCAGATTTAGACTCGGCTGCCGCTTGAACCAAGGTTGTGACATTTTCTTCAGCCAGGGCTAGATCATCATGGGCCTTCTCCAATTTAGCCTGAAGCGTCAGGTTGGCTTCCTTCAAGGTTGATGCCTGCTGCCCGATAGCCAAAGCAAACTTGAAACCCTGCAGGCGATAGGAAAGAAGATAAGATAAAAGAAATATATATATATATATATATATATATATATATATATATATATATATATATATATATATATATATATATATATATATATATGTATATATACATGTATGCATATACATAATCAAAATGAGAGAGATCAAACCTCAGCAAGCAGGGAAGCCCCTTTGGTAACCAGGACCTCAGTAGGCAGAGAAGACATCGATTATAGACTCCCACCAGGACATGCTGCCACAAACTTGGAAACGATTTCATCCTGGCTATTATCATGTGACCTTGATCTAGAAGGAAGGTTAGTAGAGGGAGCTTTAGGGGTGGCCGACTTGTCTTTCTCCACCCGGACAGTTTTTACCTTCTCCGCCCTGACAAGACGCCTAGTTAAGGGAGCTGGAGAATGAGGAGAGGCAGCCACAACTGTAGGCTTGTGAGTAGCAGCCCTAGCAGTCGGTTTCATCTTGGGGATTGGTGAGGCCTTGGCTTTGGCAGCCCTCGCTAGCATCTCGCTCAGAGAGGGATATGCAGTGATCTTCGTCAAGGAAGAGTCTGAAGAACAAAGCGGTGACCCCGCCAAAGCAGGAGGAGAAGAGGGTGTCAGGGGGTGAGACCCCGATACAAACCCAGTACCGGGGGGAGACGGAATGGGGGAGCGAGGAGCGAGGCACTCGGGAAGCCAGGATTACCGGTCCCGAAGTGGTGGGAGAAGATGTCAGGAGGGGAGCTGATGAAACTGTAAAAGGAAAGAGATGTAAAAAAAAAATGAGTGAGAAAGGATTAACGGAGCTTAGTCGTTTACCCGGCTCAGCAACAGATATCCTCAGATATCTCTCTAATCGAGCTCCTTCAAAGGGGTCGCAGAAGGGATACTACATGTTCATGTAACCCCGTTCCATGATCCTCATCAGGATCCCGCGGGATTCAGAAGATAAATCCTCTAGGCTCCATTTGTCTTTGGGAGAGAATTGGGTGGGGACCGGGTACTCAGTTCCCCCGATATGCACCGAATGACCCCAATCCCCTTCAACCACGATCCATTCATCCTTCCAGGGCTGATTGTACTTCACGTTCGCCCCGTGTACAATGAATTTCATTTTGTTGTTGGGCCTCAAATAAAACTAACCCCGGGGTGACAAGTTGGCCACTTGGTAGATGTAGCGGATCTCATCGAAGCCCGTCTCCCTCTGCAAGTTGTCCCTCTCACATTGCTCCCCCTTGAGCACCATGAACCCCATCAGATTCTTCCAGAACCCAGGAGAAATTTGGAGAGGGGCTAGTTCCAAGGCCACTAACAATCTGCAGAGTGAGGGGTGAAGTGGGAGCTGGACCCCGCACTCGAAGGCGGCCACATGAATCAGCAGACGGTCTGCAGAAGGGGTATAACCGTCATAACCACGATGAGGAAGGGAGAAAGAAATGTGGTCTGGTATCTTAAAAGTCCTCTTCAACCGAATAAGGGTGTCAGCTGTACAAACAGAATCCGGGATAATCCGGCTGTCATGGAAGGAGGACAAAGGCCCTGTCTGAACCCCTACTAGGTCGACAGCCTGAGTATTCCTAGCCTCCACTTCGATATTAACATCCTCGTCTTCTTCATCGGCAATTTGAGCGGGGTCTTCTGGTCCAGTGTCGGAACCCGACCCGATTCCATAATTTTTACCATAGCGACGGCGCTTGAGTGGAGTACTGCTGTCGACAACATCGCCCTCGTCCCGACCACGCTTTATCCCTTTAGATGTCGAGGAACTCTCTCCCGACCCCACCTGCTCCGTGTTGAACAGCTCGTAAAGACTGTCAGGAGGATTAGCAGAAGCAGGCAGAGGGTCTGACGAAACCACCGGAAGATTTGAAGCTAGAAGGGCCGGCGTAGAAATTGGGATTTTCGATGGTGAGGCCATTTCGACGAAAGAAAGAAATAAAGAAGAAAGGATTCAAGAGAAAGTAAGATTTCAAGGAGAGGAAGAGGTTAAAAATTTTAGAAGGTTCAAGTAAGCGTGAGCGTATGAAGGAAGAAGGAGTGGAATATTTATAGGCAGAGGGGGACAGTTATCGAGGTAGAGGAAGAGACGCAGTCGGAAACAAATCATGACGCTTTCAAGGGAAATCACGCCAAAAATGGTCCGTTTGAAATCTGAAAGCAGTCACCATCTAGCACGTGGGCCAGGCATTAAATGCTATCAAATCCAAGGAAGATCCTCCCCTTGGTAATGGAAGCCAGCCGGACAGGACTAGACATGCAGACAAGATGGAAAATCCTTCAAACAAGCTAAAAATCCTAATTCCAACCCCAGCAAGATGCCAGTGTTCAAGTTAGGGGGGCCTTCTGTTAACCAAAAAAAAATAGCAAGGACAAAGAAGAATTTTCCACCGGCTTTGAGAAATGAGTCGGGATAGACAGCAGCAATGGGATAGATACCCGGGAACCCCGCCTACCTATAAGAGGACTTGAACTTCTACCCACCCCAACCAGGTCCAAAACCTTCAGGACCAAGAAGGCGTCAGGAAACCTCAAAATCAAGACCCCAGAGACATTACTGCTGCTAGATCCCAGCACATGTCTACCCCCAGGTATCTCGGTACCCCGGTACCCAGGTATCCCAGTACCCCGGTAACCCAGTGTCGCGGTAACCCGATACCCGGTACCCCGATGTTTTCAAAACATCATTTAAAAAGAGCGTGAAGAAGGCGGGATACCTGAAGTATCCCGACCCACTAAAAGCTATTGGCGGACACACAATCATCAGACCCTGCCCAAAGCAAGAGGCGGGTACCCCGATCAACAAATCGAGAGGGAAGACAAGCCTTAAACGCCATCGTTTGAGGCAGAATGTTACACACATTCCCGCCATTTAAGAGTCCCATTCAAATGTAAAGTCAACTCTTTCAATTTGAGAAGGAAACCACTGGATCTTAGGGATCAATTCCCTGACGAACTCGTTAATTGCCAAGGAGGGATCCGTAAATCACTAAAACCCTAGACCGAAGTTCTAGGAGTACTCAGCAAGAAACGGGCCTATATATTCATCGTATGTTTACAGAAAAAAGGGGACCGCAACCCTACTTGATTTTTTCCACTTATCGACAGTCACAAAAAGCTACATCACCATTACCCACCAAGTCACTTTCGTTTCTTTGTTATTATGGTCATGTTTGTACTACCGACTGATTGTAAATCTCATTACAAGTAATTCTGAATAAAATAAGTTGAGTGTTCATCCTATAGCTTATCATAATCCTTCTTATCCTACTATTATACACCATACTTAGTTGATTTGTAGGAACTAGCGAGATATCGAGCTACTAGGTATCCCGCTAGCCCAGATCTATTTCGATCCGGGTCCCCCGTAAACCGTTAATTGGAAATTTCACCCCGGTGATAATTTTTGGTTAATAGTTTTACCCTTAGAAGTTTGAAGAAGAATTGTTATCTCAGTTGGTATACCTCTGATATGTATACCCCGTCTTTGCTTTGTAATCGTTATTGAGAAATTCAACAAAGTCAATTTCTTCTCCTACATGATGCTCTTCAGTTCACCCAGCAAGTTGTCGCCATTTTTTATTTTTTGATCGCCTTAAGACCAGGAAAGACCACATGGGATTCCTGCTGCCTTGGTCAGGGTATACCCTCCGCCAGGAAGGATCTGGTGCTTGAACGCATAAAAGGCGTAGTCGCCTGCCAATCTATGCCTTATCAAGACCAGGAGGACCTACATGGACCTCCTAAAGCCTTGGATTGGGAATCCCCCTCTCTAGGAGGAACCTGGTGCTAAAATTGCCTTAATTGCCTACCATGACAGACCACCAAAGAATCAAGACATACCTAATCGGGGTACTTGATACCTCATTACTCCATACCGCACATGGGATCCTAGTATCATAATAGCCCTAATTGCCTAACAGGACAAAGCAACGAGGAACCAGGCCACAATCTCAAGATGCTAGATATTTAATCCCACCAGGAATTATTGAGAAAGTCTATGATGAGGTCATTTTGGTACTCAACAAAATAAAATATTTGTGTAAAAATGTGATCTTTAGAAAACAATGTTTTTACCACTAGAAAATCCTTTTAGGATGTAAAGATTAGTAAAACGGTAAGTAAGGATTCTGTAAGGATTCCCATTAATAGATTGGCTTATTTCGTGGTCAAACCACATGTTGGGGTTTGGTTGTAAGGGTAGTCTAGGTCATTAAGGTTGAAGATCAAAGACCCTTTCCAAGACCTCAAGAGGACAAGCACCAAAGGTATATCTTGTGCTTACTTTGGCTTGAAGAGATATAGTTGCACACACACACAACATGCATAACTCTTATTCTTGAATGTTGTGTTTATATTTTGTGTGCATTGTGCTTTATTGTTTATTCAATGTCTCTTCCTGCATTAAATTGATTGCATCTTGTTTTATGAAATGCCATGACATGATAGGCATTAGGATGCATTCAATACCCACACTTGCACTTCATGAATGTTAGCTTTTAGTGTGGTGTAATTCGTTTCCAAAAGGATGTTCGGAAACGTCCGCGCGTGCACGTTGATATGCTTTGTTTTTCGCGATGATCGCCGGTGGAGATGCCTTTGGCTTCTCCTTGGTTTCACCATTTTTGGTGAAACGGCGGTTACGTTCGGTGGCCTGGCCGCCGTTCAAAACCGCCGAATGAGACCTGATTGAAATATATCTCTCGGGTCCAAAACGGCGGTTGGGATCGGCGGTTTAGAAACCGCTGAACGAAGTCGCCGAAGTTCCCCTGTTCCGCTCGGGAGCCATTCGGCGGTTCAATTCGGCGGTTCAATTCGGCGGCCTGGCCGCCGATTGAAACCGCCGATCGGTGCGTTTCAAGGGCAAAATTGTATTTTCACCTGCCCTGTTTTTGGTCTCTATAAATACATCCTTATCTCTGGTTCAGAAGACAAGTCTTGCATCCCAAGAACCCTAGAGAGATAATTAGAGAGACTTGAGAGAAAAAGCTTAAAGATCACATCTTTAATTCTCTAAACCCATTCCCACATGCACAAATCATCATCTAGGCATCATCTAGGTTCATCTAGTATATGCTAATGCATGGGTCTTCTTCAACACACATGGTATGATTTGTTGAACACTTTTATCTTACATAATTAGTGTTTCTACTTATCAATTTTATCTCATATTTTACTTATATGTGTTTAGATTAATTTCTACATATAAGATTGAGATTATGTGTTGATTGGGTTATTATTTGATAGCTAGGCTTTAATGTTCATATGCCATCTAGCTAATTGATCTCATTTGTTGATTGAGATTATTTTTCATAGCTTATTTGATTAGGTCATTATTGCCTAAAAGTTATGCCATGAACATTCTTGTGTGATGTATTGATAACTAGGTTGATAGATTGTTTTTTTAATCAACTAGTTAATCCTTTGAATGTTTGTGGGTTTTATATGATAGCTTTGTATCTAGGATTGGTTATCCTTTACTTAGCTAAAGTTATATGCCATGACATATAGCTACATGTGATATCTATGATTGATTATATTGCCATCTTATAATCCTAGGTAAGCATTTAGAGTACCCTAGCTCTTATTGCTTTAATTGAATATTCATACATATTCACATAGGGTTGTGCATCTCTTTTGAGAGATTGAAGTCTTGGTCTAGGGTTGCTATTACAGGCCCGCTGGGTAGTAGTGGTGGGTTACAGACCGGGATTGGCTGTAAACATCATTACAAGTAGTGACTTCGAGGATCAAGCAAATTGGACTAGAGCCGCTATAAAAGGCCCGCGTGGTAGATTAGAGGGTGCTCACGCCAAGAGTAGTGTATCAGGGGATATCACTAGGGATTGAACCAAGAGTGGCGAGTGGTAGTGTCCATAGCCTGAGGTTATCTAGGGTGAGGGTCCGAGAATCACTTGAGGGTGTAACCGTCTTTTCATATAGTGGATTTCGAGGTTCGAGTGTGGCGCACTTACCAGCCCGTGGTTTTTCCCTGTTGAGGGTTTCCACGTAAACATCAAGTGTCATTTATTATTTCCGCATCTTATTACACTTGTATGTATTTTTGACTAGTAGGGGTATTTTCGTAAAATTGACTTGCATGCGAAAATTGGGTAATAATTGTTAAAATCTATTCACCCCCCCTCTAGATAACATATATCATACACACTGTATTCTTTTCAGATTCGTCCACAGGGATTAGGTTAGATTAATCAATTTGTGAAATATTCTAAGTTAGTCTAATCTAGATGCATAAAACATAAATCATATTTTGGGGATTTTAATAGGTTAAGATATAATAGATAATATAATAAACTAGAAAAGTAAACAACAATAATATAAAGAGAAATTGAATAGATAGAAGTCCAACATCAACAATACTAGATAAGAGGATGGTCTTAACAATTAATGATAGATATTAGGGATTTAATTACACAAGTTACAATCAAATAAAAAGAAAGTAATACATAAGGAAATCACCCGTAGGCCTCCTTCTTTAATGCTCAATCCTTGCTTTCATTTGATGTTCCTAGTTCAAAGAGTGGGAGAAGAGGATGTGTCTAGATAGGTGAAGTCATATGGAGAGTGACGAAGGACATGGATGGAGAAGATGGGAAGAGAGGAAGGATTTAGATGAGGTAGTCTAGTTGTTTGTTGATGAGATTGGAGAGGAGAAATGGGTGGATTAGGAATGGTGGAAGAAGGAATTTCTTACTTCACAAGTTGTGTCAAGAGTCTGTTCAAAGGAGAAAATAGGATGAATTTATAGTATTTCCAAAATAGGTCACGAATAGATAATTACCAAAAGACTCCCTAAGTTTGCACTATTGCCATTTTGGCCCCTCTAGGGGTGAATTGTGTAATTTTCACACCCAATCAAATGAGCACAGAGGAGAGGTCGCTCTTTGCGTTCATGGCGATGTATTAGGCGACACTGGGGCGAAGCAATCAGGTGCCTAAATGAGTTCCTGTCGCCATGGCGACGTCAAACGACTAAGTGGCGACAAAAAGAGAACTCATGGCGACCAAAGGGGAGCGACACCGGCGAGATTTGGAGGAGATCGTGGCTTTGATTCCGGCTGTTGGAGGAGCCGATAAGTGGCCGACTAGGTTTCCGCTGATTCCACCGTCATCTTAGGTCAAAAACCGGTCGACGGTAGGTTGGTTTAGGTTGACTTCCGACGGCGGCGGCTGCACTTAGGATTTAGGTCTTCAATGGCTACAGCTTCGTAAGGAAGAAGATGATCTATAGTGAAGATTGGGTGTACTTAGCAGGGTAATGGGGTGCCTTCAGCCGAGCTCTTCTTTGGCAAATATGGGGTGTGTTTAGAAGCTGGGTGGGGTGTGTATAGACTTGGCCGATTTGCTTGCTGATATGAAACGCACCGTTTCATTTAATTTGTGGGCTGATGGGATGCGCTCGGAAATGGGCCGGGGTGCGCTCAAAGGCCCAATGACCTACTAAAACGCACAGTTTCATGTGTCCTACGTGGCGTGCTGCTGTGATTTGTGTGGTGAATTACGGAACAACCCCTCATCTCTTCCATATTCGCACTTACTTCAATCTTTCCTTATACTTTACACTTTTGCCCCCAGTTTCACCAAATTACTTCAATGCCCTTCAACTTTATAAATACCTGAAAATACTTAATTAACAACATTAAAACACAGGGAAATGCCCGAGAATCAAGCATAAGGAATATGAAATGAGGGTACAAAATCGTACCATATTTGGTCCGATCAAATACCCCTAAACCTATCTTTTGCTCGTCCTCGAGCAAAACAATCATCAATCAACCCCTAAGGACATGCATCAAGCCATTTCAAAGATTTTCAATAAAGCTCTAACTCATCCGAGCAAGGTTTTCCTATCCATTGATCAACATGCAAAACCAAAATAAAGAAATTGACACAATGATGCACTAGTGAAGACTTAAACATGTAAGAGAATGTAAAGTAAAGATTAAGAGCATGCCACTCTAGATATGATTGTACGTAATGCGATCTTACATCCAAAATACCAAAGCTTCAAAGCAAAGGTGCAATTCGGTTTAGAATGTAATTCGCCTCGATCTAATCCTCACTAGATTCTCTCTTTTCTTCTCTCAGATTCCTAAGCTTCACTCAAAATACATATGCAATATTAATTCATGTCATGGATATCTAATTGATTGCATATGATAACATTTAAAACGTAATTTCTAATAAGTAAGTCTCATGAATGGAAATGCAAGTCATGAATTAGAAAGAACATGCATCAACCAAATCTCACAAAGTGGATATCCCTGAAGATCGTAAAGGTCTTTCTATGGTTGTAACGGGGTCTTAGGTGAATGGTGATTCAAATAATGGGGCAATAGATAACAAGGAACCTAATGATTTATACTTGAGGCATACATTCTAATTACAAGTTCCACTTGCTTCACACATTCGTATTACACCTTTGGTGTCCATTGCTTATAATATCATTTCAAATGCATATTCTCTACTCAACTTTTCTTGAGCATCTTATGCAATATTAACCCTCTATTTAGGCCAATTGTGCCTAATTCATGGTTCTCTTTTTATTTAATTTGGCTTTGCCCTTTCTTTTCTTTTCTTTTGCATACATCTTTTTCTTTCAAACCTTTTCTCTTCTTTTTCTTTTTCTTTGCTTTTGCTTTTCTTTTTATCATTGCTTTTTATCTACTCTTTCATTTCAATACTCTTTACACAAAATTACATGCCTAGGTACATGCATCAACATTTTCTCATAAAAGAGCTTACATTCATAACCTAAGCCTTTAGCAAAATCATTTGGTTAAGGTAAGTCAACTATGTAGGCTATATGGTTAATTTAGATGTGGTTCACAAAATGAAAAGCTTAAGATGTATTTGGCTTTGAAAGGGCTTAGGAGCACACACATTTAGAGGGGATGGAAGTATTTAGGCCAATTTACGGTTTTCTACACATGCATTGCCTAAAGTCCTTTCTAAAGGTTTGTCCACAAAGCAAAATCAAGCATCCACAAGCAGTCTATAATATTCTATGGCAAGCAATATTTAAGTGCAAATGAGACCCATACATGCTTGAATGAGTGTTTGAGAGTGAGTGTTTAAAGAGTGAATATTTGACAACTCAAAATACGCTTTTTAAGGGCCGTGTTTGTGATCCTCACGGGAATCTCCACTATTAATTCTTAGCCTTAAAGCAAAATTGATAATTCACCCTAACATTATGAGAAAAAGATTAACACACTTTGTTCAATGACGTCCTAAGTGGCATGACATTAATCTAAACCAAACAATGGCAAAGATGCGCAATTCCTCACTACTCATGTAAAGCACAATCTTAATTGAAACAAAATATTGCACGGTGTGTATAAAACTATCTAGAGGGGGGGGTGAATAGATTTTAAACTTTAATACCCAATTTTTGCAAGTATGTCAATATTACGAAAATGCCCCTAACTAGTCAATATAAATATCAAGTGTAAAAAGTGCGGAATAATAAATGACACAAGATATTTACGTGGAAACCCTCACGGGAAAAACCACGGGCTGTTATGTGCGCCACACACGAACCTCGAATCCACTAATTGAAATGATTACAACCTAATCCCGGTCTCATGATCTAATCCCGATCAATTATCATCACAACTACCTAATCCCGGTATAAGTGGACCTAGTTCGATTGCTTGCGAATTAAGTAACCTAATCCCGGTCACAACACAAGACTTAATTCTCTAAGAAGAGATTATACAACCTATGTGAATATATAAAATATCCAAAATGCAATTAAGAGCTAGGTTACTCTATATGCTTATCTAGGATAGTGAATATGCAATAAATTCAATCCTAGATATTAAAAGCTAGATGACATGTCAAATAGCTTAGCTAAACATAGATTAACAAAACCTAGATAGCTATCAAAAATACAACACTCAATCATGTCAACACAACAATCTCTAATTTGTATCTAGAATATATTCAAGAGCATACAAATAATATAAGAGATGTCAATGATAAATAAAACACTAATTATGTATGATAATAGTGAAGAACTTACCAAAAAATATGTGTTGACCAAAACCCATGCAAGCAAGCATCCTAACTAAGCTAGAAAATGCTAGATGATATTTTGATGCATATGAGAATGGTTTTTGAGTGTTAAAAAGGTGTTCTTGATTTGATTTTCTCTCAAATGTCTCTCTTTGAAGTTTAGGGTTCTTAGAGTTAAAGAACATCAATTCTGAAAATGAGAAAGTGTGATATTTATAGGCATCAAGAACAGGGCATGTGAAAAGACAAGTTTGCCCTTGAAACGCACCGTTCGGCGGTTTCAATCGGCGGCCAGGCCGCCGATAATGCCCGCCGAATTGAGCTCATGAAGAACAGAGCATAAACGGCGGTTTCGTGACCGCCGATCCCAACCGCCGAATCAGACCCGAGAGATCGAAATCGATCAGGTATGAACGGCGGTTTTGAACGACGGTCGTGATCGCCGATCGTGACCGTAGAATTGCTCCTGGAAGCAAACGGCGGTTCCATTCGACGGCCAGGCCGCCGATAATAACCGCCGATCACCAACAGAGGTGAAAACCAAGGAGAAGCCAAGGGCATTCTCCGTGGGCGGTCTTCGCGCAAAACCAAGCACATTCTAGTGCATGCACGGACGTTTCCGAACACTATCGGGAAACGAATTACAAGACACATAAATACACAACAAGATATAACAATCAAAGTGCTAGTGTGTAATGTGACATATGAAGAGAATGCACACAAATGTAAGAATGCAAAGGGTGTGTGTGCTTCTTAATCTCTTCAAAGAAAGTTAAGCACTAGAAGTATACCTTTGGAGTGCTCGTCCCTTGAGGTCTTGAAAGGGCCTTTGAGAATGATTCTCAATCATCTAAACTACCCTTACATACAAACCCCAATACGTGGTTTGTCCACGAAATAAGCCAATCAAAGAATGTGAATCTTTACATCAATAAGCAAAGTATGCTTAAATATGGCATTATCGCAAGAATTTGAAAAATTCAGCTCAAGTTTTAAAAACCAAGCAAGGTAAGCAAAGTGGTGTTGCACAAATGTACCCCCAAACCTAAATTGGACATTGTCCTCAATGTTCATGGGAGGCAAAATTTGTCAAAGGCGCAACCCAACAAATCTAAAGCAAATAATGCATATATGTCCTCAAATAATCAATGTATTTTCAAAAAATTTGGCAAAGTGCCCTCTCATCCTAATATGCACAAAATCATCTAAAAAGATGCTCAATTATCAATAGCATATTCTCAACGTTCCTATCATCTAAAAATTAATCAATAAAGCACATACATCATAAATCCACTACAAAAATCCATCTCACACTCTTATTCTAAATAAGAAAACTAAAAAGCAAAATAAAATGAACAAATAAAGAAAATTATACCTAGGTGGGGTGCCTCCCACCAAGCGCTTGATTTTACGTCTTTAGCTAGACAGGCTACTTGGATCGGTTAACCGAATTCCAAGGCTTCGAAAATACGCCGATGCAAGATTAGTTCTTGGAAATATTTGGTTCGCATCGGTGTGTTCCCAATCACAACAAGCAAAGGCAAGTAAATGTGCACTTGAAAAAGTGGTTTAGAAGGTTTAGAAAACAACCTATGCCAATTGCTTTTGTGTAGGCGGCATGGACGAGCAATGGGAGGGACATAAGGCATGGTTTCCTCATATGCGAGCGGTGCCTCAAAAGAGACATCATCCACTTCTTTCATTTGTTCTTCCGTCTCCTCCTTTTCTATTTCCTCTCCTGAAACACTAGGTAAATCATTAGAAAGTTCATGGCCAACTTCGGTTTTTACATTTTCACCATTTGAAAGGATGGTGGGGGCATTTTCCTTCCTCAAATGGCTCAAGTACTCTTCATGCACCCGACTTTGCATAGCTTTGGTGATGATCTCAAAGTGCCCTTCCATTCTTCTAATTGAGGCTTCCATCCTCTCTTCTTGTTGTTGCCACATTTGATCTTGATGTTGCCATCCTTGTTCGTTGGTGAAAAGAATACGGTGTGTATGATATATAAAGCTAGAGGGGGGGTGAATAGATTTTATCTAATTATTACCCAATTTTCGCGTGCATGTCAATTTTACGAAAATACCCCTAGCAAGTCAAAAATACATACCAGTGTAATAAGATGCGGAAATAGTAAATGACACTTGATGTTTACGTGGAAACCCTCAACAGGGAAAAACCACGGGCTGGTAAGTGCGCCACACTCGAACCTCGAAATCCACTATATGAAGACGGTTACACCCTCAAGTGATTCTCGGACCCTCACCCTAGATAACCTCAGGCTATGGACACTACCACTCGCCACTCTTGGTTCAATCCCTAGTGATATCCCCTGATACACTACTCTTGGGGTGAGCACCCTCTAATCTACCACGCGGGCCTTTTATAGCGGCTCTAGTCCAATTTGCTTGATCCTCGAAGTCACTACTTGTAATGATGTTTACAGCCAATCCCGGTCTGTAACCCACCACTACTACCCAGCGGGCCTGTAATAGCAACCCTAGACCAAGACTTCAATCTCTCAAAAGAGATGCACAACCCTATGTGAATATGTATGAATATTCAATTAATGCAATAAGAGCTAGGGTACTCTAAATGCTTACCTAGGATTATAAGATGACAATATAATCAATCCTAGATATCACATATAGCTATATGTCATGGCATATAACTTTAGCTAAGTAAAGGATAACCAATCCTAGATACAAAGCTATCATATAAAACCCACAAACATTCAAAGGATTAACTAGTTGATTAAAAAACAATCTATCAACCTAGTTATCAATACATCACACAAGAATGTTCATGGCATAGCTTTTAGGCAATAATGACCTAATCAAATAAGCTATGAAAAATAATCTCAATCAACAAATGAGATCAATTAGCTAGATGACATATGAACATTAAAGCCTAGCTAACAAATAATAACCCAATCAACACATAATCTCAATCTTATATGTAGAAATTAATCTAAACACATATAAGTAAAATATGAGATAAAATTGATAAGTAGAAACACTAATTATGTAAGATAAAAGTGTTCAACAAATCATACCATGTGTGTTGAAGAAGACCCATGCATTAGCATATACTAGATGAACCTAGATGATGCCTAGATGATGATTTGTGCATGTGGGAATGAGTTTAGAGAATTAAAGATGTGATCTTTAAGCTTTTTCTCTCAAGTCTCTCTAAATATCTCTCTAGGGTTCTTAGGATGCAAGACTTGTATTCTGAACCAGAGATAAGGATGTATTTATAGAGACCAAAAACATGGCAGGTGAAAATACAATTTTGCCCTTGAAACGCACCGATCGGCGGTTTCAATCGGCGGCCTGGCCGCCGAATTGAACAGCCGAATGGCTCCCGAGTGGAACAGGGGAACTTCGGCGACTTCGTTTGGCGGTTTCTAAACCGCCGATCCCAACCGCCGTTTTGGACCCGAGAGATATATTTCAATCAGGTCTCATTCGACGGTTTCGAACGGCGGCCAGGCCGCCGAACGTAACCGCCGTTTCACCAAAAATGGTGAAACCAAGGAAAAGCCAAAGGCATCTCCACCGGCGATCATCGCGCAAAACAAAGCACATCAACGTGCATGTGCGGACGTTTCCGAACATCCTTAGGGAAACGAATTACACCACACTAAAAGTTAACATTCATGAAGTGCAAGTGTGGGTATTGAATGCATCCTAATGCCTATCATGTCATGGCATTTCATAAAACAAGATGCAATCAATTTAATGCAAGAAGAGACATTGAATAAACAATAAAGCACAATGCACACAAAATATAAACACAACATACAAGAATAAGAGTTATGCATGTTGTGTGTGTGTGCAACTATATCTCTTCAAGCCAAAGTAAGCACAAGATATACCTTTGGTGCTTGTCCTCTTGAGGTCTTGGAAAGGGTCTTTGATCTTCAACCTTAATGACCTAGACTACCCTTACAACCAAACCCCAACATGTGGTTTGACCACGAAATAAGCCAATCTATTAATGGGAATCCTTACAATCTCCCCCTTTGGCTATTTCGTGACAAAACCACCACTCACATTGATTCCTCACAACATAATAGAAACTACGGGTCTACTAAGATTTTCTACTTTACAAAGAGAAAAGATAAATAGTCTTGAAGTCTTCAATCTCAAGTAGAACAATCAATCCCTGAAAGCACAGTTTCTATACTTTCCAATACAAGAAAAGGTGAGATGAATCAAGTGAGATAAAACAAGCATTTGCATTTAAGAATTTAAGTACAACATCATGCAATGTATGAATGTGCAAATGCTCCCCCTCAAAGGGTTACTCCCCCTCAATAAGTATTCTCCCTAACATGCACAATTGCTACTACAATTTGTAACTCCCCTTACCACAACCTACTCCCCCTTTTTGTCATGATATAGACAAAGGAGTAGTCCCCAACCGGGTCACTCAAGGCAAAGAGAGATAGTAGCATTCTAGTATATGCATAATCAATATAAGTCACTTTATGCAATCTCAATTTATTGGAGAGAAACAAGGAGATTTATTTAAAGAAAATGTGTGAATCAAAAAATTGCTTTGCATACAAGACATGTAGCATTTAAGTCCAAAATACCATGGTATTTGGCAAAGCAAATGACAAAGGTTTTCAATATGAATTCAAACCAATTTCACCAATGTCAAGAGAGAAGCAAGAATATAGGCTTTCATTGATTTCAATTTAAGAACAACTATATCCGACTTTATAAGCCAAACATGTCATGAGCGACTTTGCACCCTACTTGATTTTTCCGGATAAGATATCCGTATGATAGTAGACATGATCAACCAATAAAGAAAGAGAGACATTTGGATTGTAAAATCCTTGAATGGATACAAGATCCTTTTTCATTTGAGTCTCATAAGCTTTTTCACACATTTTTTGCAATTAAGAAATGCAATCATCAAAACATGCTTTTTAAGATTAGCATTTAGCATGTTATTTTAGCAATCATCAAGTCATGGAGATCATTATAGGTCATTCAAATTTTATCCTATGTATATATCTCCTAGTCCAAAAATGCATGTTTGAACATAAATATGACATGGATTGCAATACAAGCATTGATCACACTTATTGAATAGAAAATATGTATACATAGTGTAACCAAGCTTACTCAAGCAACAAAAAGAGAAGCACAAGATATTTCAAATTTTTTGCAAGTGACTAGATGCAAAATAGCTCTCTTTGCTTAAGTTCCCCATATGGGGTCAAATTTTCCATACCTCTTCAAAGAAGGGTATGAGGTCCTATGGACCTACCAAGTCCTTTGGACTTAGTTGAACCTATTTGAGACTTGTTAGTCTCGTAGCAAGCGGGTTCATTTTTCCTTATCCACATAGATATGACTTTTTTGGTCTTAGTGGTTAAGTGTTGCATGTCATTCAATAACCTAGGATTATTGACAAGGGATTTCCTAGGCTCATGCAAATGGGCTCTTCTTAGCCTCTTTTTCTCTATCATGCTATTAATCCTACAATGCTTAATGTACTTAAAGCACTTAGGCCTAATATGCCCATAAACACCACAATAATGACAAGTTGGTACAAAGTAAGAATTCATACCATGTCCTTGTGAAGTCATTGGAGACTCATCATGCATTTGATGTCTCCTTTGGTGTTGAGTCGGTTCATGTCTTCTATTTGGTTGAACCGGAATGGGTTCCCTCCTTGGATGAGGTAGCATGTTTTGCCTCTTCACATAGTGAGTCATTTGTTGAGGAGAGTTGACTCGAGAGGCTCTAATCCGTTGAGCTTGGGGTTGACTCGTTTTCACAACCTTCACTTGTGCACTTTTTGAACATTGTCCTAGTTCTAACTTCTTCCTAGGAGTTTGCACCGGTGACGCTTCTATCTTACCCAAACTCTTCACAAAGACGGTATTCTTAGGAATAGAGCAATCCTTGCTCACTTCAAATCCAAGACCTCTTTTAACACAAGGGCTTTTTCCTACACCAAGTATGTTGTCAAGCTTCTTGGTGCTTGTGGTCATTCTAGTCAATGACTCTTTGGCTTCAACAAGCTCTCTCTTCAAACCCTCTTCGTTCCTTTTAGACAAAGCTAGCTCATCTTTTAGCTTGTCTTCTTCCACCATGGATCTTATCACTTCATCATTCAAGTCGTCAACTTGTGTTGAAAGCCTAAGTAGTTCTTCCTTTAACCTTTGAATCTCTTTTTCATTCTTTAACTTAGAGCTTTCAAAACTTTCAAAGTTGTCCTTAAGATCCATCTTCTTAGGAGGTGAGGTGGTCAACTTCTTCTTAGGAGGTGAGGTGGTTAATTTCACAAATCTCCTAAATCTCTCTAGTAAGAGAGGCATCTCCTCAACGGAGTCAATTTCTTCTCTCACAAATTCACTCATAGTGTTTGCGTTGAATGAATGCAAATGAGAAGAATGCAAAATGTATGAAGAAATCAAACAAACATACAAAATGCAAAAACACACCAAAAATGAGCAAAGGATCACCTAAGTATATCTAGGAACCCGCTCTGATACCAATTGAAAAGAATACGGTGTGTATGATATATAAAGCTAGAGAGGGGGTGAATAGATTTTATCTAATTATTACCTAATTTTCGCGTGTATGTCAATTTTACAAAAATAACCCTAGCAAGTCAAAAATACATACAAGTGTAATAAGATGCGGAAATAGTAAATGACACTTGATGTTTACGTGGAAACCCTCAACAGGGAAAAACCACGGGCTGGTAAGTGCGCCACACTCGAACCTCGAAATCCACTATATGAAAAGACGGTTACACCCTCAAGTGATTCTCGGACCCTCACCCTAGATAACCTCAGGCTATGGACACTACCACTCGCCACTCTTGGTTCAATCCCTAGTGATATCCCCTGATACACTACTCTTGGCGTGAGCACCCTCTAATCTACCACGCGGGCCTTTTATAGCGGCTCTAGTCCAATTTGCTTGATCCTCGAAGTCACTACTTGTAATGATGTTTACAGCCAATCCCGGTCTGTAACCCACCACTACTACCCAGCGGGCCTGTAATAGCAACCCTAGACCAAGACTTCAATCTCTTAAAAGAGATGCACAACCTTATGTGAATATGTATGAATATTCAATTAATGCAATAAGAGCTAGGGTACTCTAAATGCTTACCTAGGATTATAAGATGATAATATAATCAATCCTAGATGTCACATATAGCTATATGTCATGGCATATAACTTTAGCTAAGTAAAGGATAACCAATCCTAGATACAAAGCTATCATATAAAACCCACAAACATTCAAAGGATTAACTAGTTGATTAAAAAACAATCTATCAACCTAGTTATCAATACATCACACAAGAATGTTCATGGCATAGCTTTTAGGCAATAATGACCTAATCAAATAAGCTATGAAAAATAATATCAATCAACAAATGAGATCAATTAGCTAGATGGCATATGAACATTAAAGCCTAGCTAACAAATAATAACCCAATCAACACATAATCTCAATCTTATATGTAGAAATTAATCTAAACACATATAAGTAAAATATGAGATAAAATTGATAAGTAGAAACACTAATTATGTAAGATAAAAGTGTTCAACAAATCATACCATGTGTGTTGAAGAAGACCCATGCATTAGCATATACTAGATGAACCTAGATGATGCCTAGATGATGATTTGTGCATGTGGGAATGGGTTTAGAGAATTAAAGATGTGATCTTTAAGCTTTTTCTCTCAAGTCTCTCTAAATATCTCTCTAGGGTTCTTGGGATGCAAGACTTGTATTCTGAACCAGAGATAAGGATGTATTTATAGAGACCAAAAACAGGGCAGGTGAAAATACAATTTTGCCCTTGAAACGCACCGATCGGCGGTTTCAATCGGCAGCCTGGCCGCCGAATTGAACCACCGAATGGCTCCCGAGTGGAACAGGGGAACTTCGGCGACTTCGTTCGGCGGTTTCTAAACTGTCGATCCCAATCGCCGTTTTGGACCCGAGAGATATATTTCAATCAGGTCTCATTCGACGGTTTCGAACGGCGGCCAGGTCGCCGAACGTAACCGCCGTTTCACCAAAAATGGTGAAACCAAGGAGAAGCCAAAGGCATCTCCACCGGCGATCATCGCGCAAAACAAAGCACATCAACGTGCATGCGCGGACGTTTTCGAACATCCTTAGGGAAACGAATTACACCACACTAAAAGTTAACATTCATGAAGTGCAAGTGTGGGTATTGAATGCATCCTAATGCCTATCATGTCATGGCATTTCATAAAACAAGATGCAATCAATTTAATGCAAGAAGAGACATTGAATAAACAATAAAGCACAATGCACACAAAATATAAACACAACATACAAGAATAAGAGTTATGCATGTTGTGTGTGTGTGCAACTATATCTCTTCAAGCCAAAGTAAGCACAAGATATACCTTTGGTGCTTGTCCTCTTGAGGTCTTGGAAAGGGTCTTTGATCTTCAACCTTAATGACCTAGACTACCCTTACAACCAAACCCCAACATGTGGTTTGACCACGAAATAAGCCAATCTATTAACGGGAATCCTTACAGTTGGCTTGTATGTTGGCTTGAGGTCTTTGTTGGAAGGCTTGAGCACTTTGAATAAAATCATTCAAAGTCTCCTCTTGAGATCGCTCATAGGCATTAGCTTGAGCTCCCCTCCAATCCGGCTTGTACGAATCGGCGCACCGTTCATAGCTTGACCCCGGATTGTAGAAATCTCTACATGGTTCATGCATAGGCCAAGGATTGAAATTTGAAGCTTGGGCTTGTCCTCCATCATTAGAAAACTCTTCTCTTGAATGGCAACCCCATATCTCGTGCCCATACATTCCACAAAATGTGTAAGCTATAGCCTCCGCTTGTCCTATTCCCGAAGTCCTTGAAGCGAACAACTCCATTTGCCTATTAAATTCCTCCAAGTGCATAGTGAAAGGATCCATTGCTCCTGAAAAGACAACAAAAAGAAAAACGACAAAAGACACAAGAAACAAAAGAAAATGACACTAGAAAATCTAAAATTAACAAAAATGACACACTACCTAAAAAAAAAAAAATTATAACAACAAGGAAAGTTACACAAATCAACTACTCTAAACACCAATCCCCGGCAGCGGCACCAATTTTGATGAGGTCGTTTTGGTACTCAACAAAATACAATATTTGTGTAAAAATGTGATCTTTAGAAAACAATGTTTTTACCACTAGAAAATCCTTTTAGGATGTAAAAATTAGTAAAACGGTAAGTAAGGATTCGTCCACAGAGATTATGTTAGATTAATCAATTTGTAAAATATTCTAAGTTAGTCTAATCTAGATGCATAAAACATAAATCATATTTTGGGGATTTTAATAGGTTAAGATATAATAGATAATATAATAAACTAGAAAAGTAAATAACAATAATATAAAGAGAAATTGAATAGATAGAAGTCCAATATCAACAATACTAGATAAGAGGATGGTCCTAACAATTAATGATAGATATTAGGGATTTAATTACACAAGTTACAATCAAATAAAAAGAAAGTAATACATAAGGAAATCACCCATAGGCCTTCTTCTTTAATGCTCAATCCTTGCTTTCCTTTGATGTTCCTAGTGTAAAGAGTGGGAGAAGAGGATGTGTCTAGATAGGTGAAGTCATATGGAGAGTGACAAAGGACATGGATGGAGAAGATGGGAAGAGAGGAAGGATTTAGGTGAGGTAGTCTAGTTGTTTGTTGATGAGATTGGAGAGGAGAAATGGGTGGATTAGGAATGGTGGAAGAAGGAATTTCTTGCTTTACAAGTTGTGTCAAGAGTCTGTTCAAAGGAGAAAATAGGATGAATTTATAGTATTTCCAAAATAGGTCACGAATGGATAATTACCAAAAGACCCCCTAAGTTTACACTATTGCCATTTTGGCCCCTCTAGGGGTGAATTGTGTAATTTTCACACCCAATCAAATGAGCACAGAGGAGAGGTCGCTCTTTGCGTTCATGGCGATGTATTAGGCGACACTGGGGCGAAGCAATCAGGTGCTTAAATGAGTTCCTGTCGCCATGATGACGTCAAATGACTAAGTGGTGACAAAAAGAGAACTCCGATTTGGAGGAGATCGTGGCTTTGATTCCGGCTGTTGGAGGAGCCGATAAGTGGCCGACTAGGTTACCACTGATTCCATCGTCATCTTAGGTCAAAAATCGGTCGACGGTAGGTTGGTTTAGGTTGACTTCCGACGACGACGACGGCGACGGCGACGGCGGCGGCTGCACTTAGGGTTTAGGTCTTCAATGGCGACAGCTTCGTGAGGAAGAAGATGATCTATAGTGAAGATGGGGTGAACTTAGCAGGGTAATGGGGTGCCTTCAGCCTAGCTCTTCTTCGGCAAATATGGGGTTCGTTTAGAAGCTTGGTGGGGTGTGTATAGACTTGGCCGATTTGCTTGCTGATATGAAACGTACCGTTTCATTTAATTTGTGGGCTGATTGGGTGCGCTCGGAAATGGGCCGGGGTGCGTTCAAAGGCCCAATAACCCACTAAAACGCATAGTTTCATGTGTCCTACGTGGCGTGCTGCTGTGATTTGTGTGGCGAATTACGGAACACCCCCTCATCTCTTCCATATTCGCACTTACTTCAATCTTTCCTTATACTTTACACTTTTACCCCCAGTTTCACCAAATTACTTCAATGCCCTTCAACTTTATAAATACCTGAAAATACTTAATTAATAACATTAAAACACGCGGAAATGCTCGAGAATCAAGCGTAAAGAATATGAAATAAAGGTACAAAATCGTACCATATTTGGTCCGATCAGTCTATGGGGTAATCAACCAGGATAGATCCATCATCAGGATCCCTTGAGAAGGTATCATCAAATATCTAGCTTTACAATGTTCAAATCAAGATCCTACAAGGGGATAATCATCCAAGAATTACTTCCAGAGGATAATACAAGTATGGATTCTCCCATTACCAGCCAAGCGAGCTGGGGAGCCAAGCGATTACAATGTTCCAAAAGTCTTCATTCAATCAATCAGGGTGCCCAATCCCCCTTTTTCGGGCTACAAAAAAAAGGATGAATACAAAAATGATGACGAAATGACAAAATGAAGTTATGCATCCGGCTGCCTCTCTCCCAATTGCCCCTCCTGCCCGGCTTCATCCACCTCCTCGACCGCCTTAGTTCCAGCAGCAGCCTGAATTTCTTCAACTCCAGACGCACCTGCTGGAAGCAGAGGATCTGCTGCCTTAATAGGATTGTCAGAATGCTGCCCTATATTTTCTTAAGCAGAGAGAGGTTCCTGACCTTTTGCCTCAGTAGCATTCTCCGAGCCCGCAACAAGCCGATGAGAAGATGAAGCTAGGATATCAACAACCTGAGAAGGGCCCCTTTGGTCAGGATCAGCTTCGGAGAATGAGGCAACCTTAGCCATAATCATGCCCCGATCCTAACCTAGAGGAGTTTGCAAGTCGAAAGGAGGGAGAAATGCCCTAGAAACCTCATATGAGGCCGTGAAGTATCCGTCCACGAAGGAAGAATCCACCCGGGATTTAAGAATCTTCACGGTACCCCTCAGGTGTTAGGATTATGCTCAATAGCAAGAGTGATATATTGTAATTGACAATCTTATCATATTAATAAAGTGATTTCTGTTTATTTAACAAAATCTTATATCATTTATAATTATAATTGTCAAAGTAAATAATCATAAGGTCAAAAGACTATGAGAAAAGAAGAATTGTTCGTACATCTGGATATGTATGAGGTAGACACAATTCTTTAGTTAGTCTTGAATAATGTTCACAACTTAAGTTAAAGGTTGGGCACCTTTATCTTGTTAAAGTTGTAGAATTCTTTTGCTAGCATTTGAGTGGGATCAAATGAGTTATGATGAGTCTGAAATCATCGAAGGGTCTTCAAGTAAAAGAATCTAGTACACTGGGTGCATTGAATAGGATCACAATGAAATACTTTATCTAGAACCGTCAGTAGATAAAAGTTTTTTCATTATCAGGACAATCGGAGAGTCTATCTTAATCCTGAGATAAATGATGGACTTATGGTTGCAAGTGTTATCATTTGAGTTATCAATGAGTACGATTATATAGCATAGTCTATCCTCGATAGTTTGGTGGTATTCATTTGTTAATCGATAGAGGACTTCATTTATAGATATAGACATCATGGCTCCATTTATTAAATGAGAGTAGAATATCATCATATGGATGTTTTGAGGTATTAGATATTGAATCTTAACGTTAAGTTTTCGATAGTGTCTATTGAAACATGGCTTCTGGACAAGTCAAAATATCCAAGTTCAAAATGTGGTCATATGAGTAAATATGGTAACTTGGAGAGCTATAGGCGGTCTATGAGCTCTTGGCGATTACTGATATTCTTCACGAGGATACACCATCTCCAATAAGATTGTCTAGGGTACGAATGAGAAATTTTTACTTATTCTATCTTTATTTAAGAGTTCAATTTTAGCTCTTTAGTGGAATGAGTTAAAATTAATAGATCGGACCTAAGTGAATCATTTGTTGATTGTGATTAGGTTATGTCTATTGAAGCTTAAATTTAGATAGCCCCCCAAGATCCCCAATCCACACGGACTTGCATGGATCACTTGATATATTCTACCGGACCAATTTATGGGTCCATCTAGAATTGTATTTAATATATTAAGAATATAATTTGCACATTATTTATTTAATGGGCTGATCAATTATATTAATATATTAATGAAAGGCATATGGGCTTGTTTCTTTTAGTAAGAATGGGTCTGGTTCACATGTGGGCTTTTTAATTAAAGTCTAATGGATTAAATAAAATAAGAAAATAATATTAGGCCCATGTATATGGTATGGGCGGCAAGACTAGAATAATAGTCTAAAATATTATTTTATTTTATTTTATTGATTGATTAAATGGAAATTAATTAATTTATTAGTTAATTATTTAATTAAAAATCAAAATCTTTTTCTGACTAGGAAATATGTTTCTTAGTAGTATACTATTGTGGTAGTATAAATAAAATAAAAGACTTTATTTGGTAAGTAGATAAATAAGGGATTTATTTATCTAATCAAATAAGGAAGTCTTTTATATAGTCATAAATACACTAAAGAGTTGGATTAGGGTTTGGAATTCTAAGGAAATTTACTTAAGGTTAGGATTTAGGTCAAAAGACACAAATCCTACATAGTAGAGGATTTTCGGCCACATGATATATATATAACTAGTATAAATATATATATATATATACATGGCAGCAAAGAATTCGGAAATATAAATAGATATTTTTTTTTTTTATGGCACTTGGCCAGAATATATATTATAAATATATGTGGCACTTGGCCGTATATATAAATATAGATATATGATTCTTGCAATTTTTTTAGTTTTTTGGTACTAATATTTTTGTGTCAAGAGGATTTGAGTAAACCCTAATGTCTTGGACTTGAGAGTTTTTTCTTTTGCTAGAGAAAAATAGAATCCAACTCTTAGACATAGTGTGATATTCGGCCAAGAGAGAAAAAGAGAAGAGATCGTTTTACTTCGATAGTGCACTAGTAGCTTATACATCAATAGGCTTTGTGCACAACTTCGAATAAGGTTCACACGAGTTTCGATCATTAGATTGAGAATTCAAAAGTGACCGGAACGTTCTTTGTTATCTCTTGGAGGTTTAGTGACTAACGGAATAGAAAAAGGTTTTGTTATCCATCCTCAGGTACACAATTCAAAGAGAAGGGAGACCACGCTCCTAGGTGATTCACGTTCGTGATTGGATTGGAAGATCTTGCGGATTACCATCGACGCAATGTCAATCGGATCACGCGACAAAGGTATGATATCTTTAGTATTATATGTTAATTAATTAAAGGGTTAAGGTTCAAATTATGAAAAAAATTTAAACTATACTAAAACCTATTTTTAGTCTCGCTTCCGCTGCGTTGACCGTATTTTTCCCTACAGTAGGAACCGGTTTTCATCCAGAAGAACCGCCTTCTCCACCTTGACAGTTTCCCTCTCAGCTTTGCGTCGGGTTGAGATGATGGTCTCATTATCATAAGCACGCGTCATTCTCTCCAGCTCCACCATGACTTCCTACCTTCGGGATTCGGACTCAAAGGCAACCTACACCAAGGAGATAACGTTTTCCTCGGCCCGGGCTAGATTGTTCCTGGCTTCCTCCACTTCGGCTTAGAGGGACAAATTAGCTTCCCTCAGGGCCATGACTTGCTGCCCCATAGCCAAAGCGAACTTAAAACCCTATATAGTAGAAAGAAAAAGGATCAGTATCTCAGAGAAAATTGTATTTTGTAAACAAGTAGAGTTAAAGTCGCATACCTCAGTAAGCAAGGCAGCCCCTTTGGTAGCCAGGATATCTGTTGGCAAGGAGGACATCTGGTGCAAGCCTCCCCCAGGACAAGCGGCTATGAATTTGGACACAATCTCTTCTTGGCTTAAGTCCCGCGACCCCGACCCAGAAGGAAGGTCAGGAGAGGGTTTAGTCTTGGAACCTGTCTCTTTTTTTCTCTCTGACCGGGCCAAATGCTTGATTGGTGTGGCAATAGGAGGAGGAGGAGGAGGAGGAGGAGGAGGAGTAGGATCCGCAATAGTAGGCTTGATTGAAGTAACAGGAGAGGGGCGTTTCGGGATTGAAGCTGGAGAAACTTTAACCTTGGCAGCTCTCACCAGCATCTCGTTCAGAGATGGGCGCGCTGCTATCTTCGCAGGGGAAGAAGCCGGAGAATGGGACGATGACCCCGCCAAAGTAGGAGGAGAAGTAAGTGCTACGGGATGGGACCCGATGCAAATCCAGCGCTAGGAGGAGAAGGAATAGGGGAACGGGATGCACCGTGAGCCGAGATTATTGGTCCCAACGAAGCAAGAGAAGAGATCAAAAGCGGAGTGGTCAAAACTGCAAAGAAAAAGAAGGAGGGTATGTTAAAAATAAAGATCTACACAAAAGAAAAAAAAAACTTTTACAATATCATTAACAAAGCTCAGTCACCTACCTGGTTCAGCAACAGATATCCTCAGATATTTCACTAGTCGAGCTCCTTCGAAGGGGTCAAAGAAAGGATACTGCATATTCATGTAACCCCATTCCTGGATCCTCGCCAGGATCCTCCTGGATTCAGAAGACAGATCACCCAGACTCCATTTTTCTTTGGAAGAGAATTGGGTGGGGACCGGGTACTCAGTCCCTCCGATATGCACCGAGTGACCCCAATCCCCTTTGACTACAACCCATTCATCTTTCCAGGATTGATTGTATTTCATGTTCGCCCCGGGAACGATAAATTTCATCTTGTTGTTGGGCTTCAAATAGAATTGACCCCGGGGTGACAAGTTGGCTACCTGGTAGATGTTGCGGATCTCGTCGAAACCCGCTTCCCTCTGTAGGTTGTCCCTCTCACATTGCTCTTTCTAGAGTACCAAGAACCCCATCAAGTTCTTCCAGAACCCAGGAGAAATTTGGAAAGGGGCCAGCTCTAAAGCCACAAGCAATCTACGCAGTGAGGGGTAAAGAGGGAGCCGAACCCCGCACTCGAAAGCGGCTACATGAATTAGAAGATGACCATTAGAAGGGGTATAAACATTATAGCCCCGATGAGGAAGGGATAAGGAAATGTAGTCCGGTATCTTGAAAGTCCTTCTCAATCGAGTGAGGGTATCGGCTGTACAAATGAAATTCGAGATGATCCGGCCATCATGGAAGGAGGACAAAGGGCCTGTTTGAACCCCTGATAGGTTGATAGTCAGAGTGTTCCCCTCCTCCACCTCAACATCGACGTCCTCGTCTTCTTCCTCATCGGCTATCTGGGCAGGGGCTTCAGGTCTAGTATCAGAGCGACGGCGCTTTAATGGGGTGTTATCGTCGGCAACATCGCCCTCGTCCCGACCTCGTTTCATCCCTTTAGATGGCGGAGAGTTCACTTCTGACTCTGCTCGTCTAGTGTTGAGCAGCTCAACGAGGCTGTCTGGAGAATTTGAGGAAGCCGGCTGAGGGTGTGGCAAAACCGCCAGAAGGTTTGAGGCAGGAAGGACTAACGTGGAGGCTGGGGTATTCGATGGTGAGGCCATTGCGATGAAAGGAAGAAGAAAGAGAGGATTCAAGAGGAAGTAAGATTTCAGGGAAAGGGAAAACTAAATATTTAGGAGGTTCAAGCAAGCGTGAGTACAGGAAAGAGGAATGAGCAGTGAACTTTTAGGCAGAGGTACGGTTACCGAGATAGAAGGGAAACGTAACCAAAAACGTAACCAGAAACATATCGCGACAGTTTCAAGGGGAATCACGCCAAAATGGCCCATTTGAAATCTGAAAGCAATTGTCATCCAGCACGTGGAGAGCGCATTAAATGCTATCAAATCCAAGAAAGATTCCCCCTTGATTGTGAAAGCCAACCGGACGAGATTAGACAGGCAGATAGAATGGAAATTTCTCCAAATGGACTAGAAATCCTGACTCCAACCCTAGATAGGCATCGGTGTTCAAGTCAGGGGGGACTTCTGTTAACCGCCAAAAATGGCAGGTACCAAAGAAGAATTTTCCATTGGCACTAGAAATATTAGTCGGGGTATGAAGCAACAACAGGAGAGACATCCGGATACCCCGCCTACCTACGGAAAAGCTATGGTATAGTCTCTTACCCGCCTCAAGCAAAGTCCAAGGCTTCCAAGACCCAGAAAGTACCGGAAAACCTCGTAGACAAGGCCGCAGAGACATTACTATCACGAGGTGCCTGTATCTGTCTACATCCAGGTACCCCGCTACCCCGGTATCCTAGTAGCCTGGTACCCTGACACGGTCAAGCATCAATCAAGAAGAGCAAGAAGAAGACGAGGTACTTGAGTACCCCGATCCGTCAAAAATCTAGCAGTGGGCACTTAGCAAAATCCTGGTACTCCAACCCTGCTTGAAGTAAGGAGCAAGTACCCCGAACAGCGAGCCGAGTAAAAAGACAAGCAATAAATGCCACCGTTTGATAAAATACTACATGCACTCCTGCCATTCAAGAGTTTCATTCAAAAACAAAATCAACTCTTTCAGTTCTAAAAGGAAACACTTGATTTCGGGGATCAAGGCCCAACAAATCCGTGAATCACCAAAGGAAGGACCCGTAAATTACTAAAACCCTAGACCGAAGTTCTAGGGGTGGATGGCAAGGCACGGACCTATATATTGATCATATCACCACAGAGATGAGGGACCCTAATTGTTTTCCACTTATCGATAAACATGAAAAGCTCCATCGCCATTGTCCTTCAAGTTTAGTTTATCTTAGTTCATGTATTGATCGTTAGGCTATCAATCTATTGTAACCTTACTATATGTCTATTTTGAATAAAATAAGCTGAGTATTCTCCTTACCATACGTTTAAATCCATTTTTCTTACTACAATCGTATGTCAACCTCAGTAGATATTTAGAAAGCAAAGGGTATCGAACTACTTGATATCTCGCCGACCAAGATCTACCCCGATCCTGGTCCCCCATAAATCGTTAATTGGAAAAAGTACCCCAGTGGCAATTTTCGGTTAACAAAAATATTTTTAACTCCTTAGAATTGTATGAGTTGCTTCACTATTGGCAAGAATTATATTTTCCCTTCTAGGAATTTTATGGACATTATTTGTAATGCCATTTGATATCTCATCTGAAATGGTAATAATTCTGTAGAATTGTATGAGTCGTTGCACTATCATCATTGCATGTATATATTTAGTTATCCCATCCATATAGCAATCATGGCCTGGATCCATGCTTTCAATTTTACAACAAATATATATACATAACACCATTAATACAAATATGGAATATGAAATACCTACAATCACGGTTAAATTGCCTAAAGCTAACCTACAGGGGGGGATGAATAGGTTTTAAAGCCTTTTTCAATTCCTTGGAGCAAACAAAAGTTTGTCCCCATAGATAGCTTGCACTGCTGCGGCCGCCGGACCACCGTCATCCAGCCAACCGCCGCCCCTGCAGCCGTCGAACCTTCACCGCCGTCGGCAGCCGCCTCCTTCGCTGCCACCGCCGGACCTTCACCATCGCCACCGTCATCCGGCCACCCCCCGCCACCACCGCCACCGCCAGACCACCGTCGTCCGGTCCTTCCCTCTTCAGAAAATAATGACAATTAATGGTCATTATTATGGATTGAACTTGAGACCTCAATCCAAAAGTTGTAAGCCTTTACCACTTGACTACAACATTTAATGTGTTAACAATTGAACAATATTTATATATAACCTATATGAGTTGTTTGAAATAAAAAAACAAAACCTTGTTAGATAAATTTAAATTTATTCAACTAATCAAAATTCTTATTTCTACGACAAACATATATTAAAAAATATTTATTGAAACTGTTAATAAAATTGTATTTTTTAAAACATATATAGTTGAGTTATTGGTCAATACTCTATGGTCACACTTGGTTACATGGTGAAATGGTAATTAGAATGGTAATCGGAATGAGAATGAGAATGGAAAGGAAAAGAAAACTAAGTTTTTTGTTTGGTTGGAACTTTAGAATTAGTCTCTGAATCAGTATTATTTTGTTTGGTTAACAACGGAATGGAATGAGGTTAACTGTATTTTGACCAAAATACCCCTAATTATAAAACATTCATAATAACATGATATTATGGATAATAATAATAAAATATAAAAGTATATTATATAAATAATTATATATTATTTAATATAATAATATTATATATATATATATATATATATAATATATAATATATAATATATAATACATATAATAACATATATATCTATATTATATAATATAATATATATATTATATATAATATATATGTAATAATATATGTAAGGATTCCCATTCTTTGATTGACTTATTTCGTGGACAAATCACGTGTTGGGGTTTGTGTGTAAGGGTAGTTTAGATGATTGAGGATCATACTCAAAGGCCCTTTCAAGACCTCAAGGGACAAGCACGCCAAAGGTATAATCTCTAGTGCTTAGTTTTCTTTGAAGAGATTTAGATTGCACACACACACTTAGCATACTTGCATTTGTGTGCATACTCTTCACATGTCACTTTGCACACTAGCATTTTGATTGATATATCTTGTTGTGTGTTTTTGTGTCTTGTAATTCGTTTTCCGAATATGTTGGGAAACGTCCGCGCTTGCACAAATGTGTGCTTGGTTTAGCGCGAAGACCGCCCACGGAGAATGCCCTTGGCTTCTCCCTTAGATTCACCATTACTGGTGAATCGGCGGTTTGATCGGCGACCTGGCCGCCGAATTGAAACCACCGTTTCAATCCAGAAAGGTCTTGAGTGATTCTGCGGTTACGATCGGCGGCCACCGACCGCGGTTCAAAACCGCAGATCATACCTGATTGATTTGTTTCTCAGGTTTGATTCTACGGTTGAATCGGTGGTTACGAAACCACCGAATGAAACCGCCGTTGTTCCCCTGTTCTTCTCGTGTTCAATTCGGCGATTATAATCGACGGCCTGGCCGTCGATTGAAACCGTCGATCGGTGCGTTTCAGGGGCAAAATTGTCTTTTCACATGCCCTGTTCTTGATGTCTATAAATATCACACTTTCTCATTTTCTGAATTAATGTTCTTTAACTCTAAGAACCCTAAACTTCAAAGAGAGACATTTGAGAGAAAATCAAATCAATAACACATTCTTAACACTCAAAAACCATTCTCATATGCATCAAATTATCATCTAAGCATTTTCTAGCATAGTTAGGATGCTTGCTTGCATGGGTTTTGGTCAACACACTTTCTTTGGTAAGTTCTTCACTATTATCATATATAATTAGTGTTTTATTTATCATTGACATCTCTTATATTATTTGTATGCTCTTAGAATATATTCTAGATACAAAATAGAGATTGTTGTGTTGACATGATTGAGTGTTGTATTTTGATAGCTATCTAGGTTTTCATAATCTATGTTTAGCTAAGCTATTTGACATGTCATCTAGCTTTTAATATCTAGGATTGAATTTATTGCAAAATCACTATCCTAGAAAAGCATATAGAGTAACCTAGCTCTAAATTGCATTTTGGATATTTTATATATTCACTTAGGTTGTATTATTTTTTCTTAGAGAATTAAGTCTTGTGTTGCTATCGGGATTAGGTAGCTTAAATCACAAGCAATTGGACTAGGTCCACTTATACCGGGATTAGGTAGTTGTGATGATTATTGATCGGGATTAGATCATTAAACCGGGATTAGGTTGTAATCATTTCAATTAGTGGATTCGAGGTTCGTGTGTGGCACACATAACAGCCCGTGGTTTTTCCCGTGAGGGTTTCCACATAAATATCAAGTGTTATTTACATTCTGCACCTTATTACACTTGTTATATTATTGTGACTAGTTAGGGGCATTTTCGTAAAATTGACCTACATGCGAAAATTGGGTAATAACGATTAAAATCTATCCCCCCCCCCCTCTAGATTAATATTAGAACACACCGTTAATTTGTATCAATATATAATATATATAATAGTATAATATATATAATAAATAATAATATAATATAATATATATATATATTATATATAATAATATAATATATAAAAATATAATATATAAATATATTATATTATAGATGTTTATATATTATAATAATATAATATATAATAATAATATAAAATATATATTTATATATCATTAATATAATATATAATAATAATATATTATTTTTGGAAAAGAGGGTATTTTTGGAATGTGGTTGGGGCATATGAGGGTATTTATGGAATATAAATTTTAGTTTGGAATGGAAGGGCATTCCATTGGTTTTTGGATGGAATGCCCATTCAACCAAAATGGTGGAATCTCCATTCCAATGGAATCACTATTCCATTGTATTTTAACAAACCAAACGAATGGAATGACTTTCTTTCCAATTTATTCCATCCCATCCAACCAAACATGGCATATAGGAGACTCGTGACATCAATTGTAATAAGCATGATTTGGAATACAATTCTCACTACATAAGAGATATTTCTCAACATACATCTTGCAATTTAATGAACAAATGTAAGACTCAAATTACTAATTTATATGGGTAATTGAATTATTAACATGTTTCTTAGTATGAAACAAGAGGGTGCAAAATAAATAAACAATTTTTTTTAAATTATTTTTTTGAATTTTTTAAAAGTAAATTTATTAAATTTAAAATTTTACTTATCCAATATCGGTTTGCCCAAAAATCGATATCTTACTGTAAAATAAATCCATATCAGGATTTTGTTTGGTGTTGAAAATAGGAAGTAAAAGTTTAAAAAAATTATTAAAGATAAAAAAAAAATTATATATTATGAATGTTTTATAATATATAATATAATATATATTATATATATTATTATATATATACAATTTTTCTATTATCAGTTCGAACTGACAAAAGATATTTCAATTCTTTGTATGTGGACCATTGGATTTAAATAATAATATTATATATTTATATTATATAAATATATTATTATATATATTGTATAATATAATATATATATATATTGAATAAATATATCATATATATTATTTAATATAATAATATATAATATATAATATATATTATATATTATAAACATTCATAATATATAATTTTCTTTTATCTTTAATAATTTTTTTAAACTCTTACTTCCTATTTTCAACACCAAACAAAATCCTGAAATGGATTTATTTTATAGTAAGATATCGGTTTTTGGGCAAACCGATATTGGATAAGTGATCGTGCTCCAAATGTTCACATTTAGCGCTCCCTTTTTCTATCTTTTGTATTCATTTCCGAGCATTTTTGTGTATTTAATAGGGTGTAAATAAGTGTTTCAGGTAATTAGGGAAGTTCTGGGGCAATTGTGTAATTGTGGAGATATCAAGGGTAAAAGTGCAATATTCGGGCTTATATTGAAGATTCTGTGAATAAGGAAGCGTTCAGGGGAGCTACATGTAATTTTCCAGCCAAAGAAAGGTCAGCGCGCCACATCACCACGAGAAACGGCGTCGTTTTAGGGGTTCTTCAGCGCGCGTCAGCATGACGCAATGATGACGTCATAGCGTCATCTACCTTCAGGCTTCAGCCAACTCGACCCATTTACCCGGGGAGCGACCCGACCCGGTTTTGACCCGATTCAGACCCGGCTCTTCTCTGACTATTTTTGACCATTTTCCGGCCACTTTTCCGGCCAAATCCTGCTTAGATCGACGCTCCATGTCCCCCCGGTCACAATGGAACCATTTTGGGTTTCCCATGCATTTGTTTCCTCTCTCCTCCAAGTCTCCAAAACTCCATGGAAATGCAACCTCGCGAGCTCACTTCCAGCGGGTTGTTTCACGCCAAAACTCGTTCAAAACTCGCCGGAATTCCGCGGCTTCATGCAGTAGCTTCTTTCTCGCAGTCCAGAAGGTCCAAGCTCGAGGCCAACGTCCAAAAATGCCCGGTGACTTCCGACAGCGGGCAAGAACCCACGAGCCTGGTGGATTGAACCCGCCGGAACAACCTACCTTGGAGTTTTGCACGTCCAAACTTGCCCAAACCTTCCCTACTATATATATTCACCTTTCCCTAAACCTAAACACATCCCTAATATCCAAACATGTCATATATTACACCCAATAGCTTAATTTACACCTAAATAGCTTAGAATAAACTCACACCACTTCACTTAGCTTGCAACTAGTGTGTAGGGTGGTTTTCCAGCCACCAATAGTGATCCAAAGCTTCCACACCTTGATTTCGAGCTAGGGAAAGCAAGAGGAGTTGAGTTAGCTTGAAGACTTCTCCAAGATTATTGGGTTGTCTCTATTGTCTCTCTTATTTCCTTAGTTTGTTATTAATGTGTAATTAAATAGTTATGTTAAGAATTTGGTGTATTTATGTATTATATCTATGAACTAGTTGTATCTATATTTGATATTGAGCTTTAATTGATATATGCTTGTTAATTAATTAATCCAATTGTTAACATGCAAAATAGGATTTACTTGATTAATGCAAACCTTGCTTAATTTAGTTAACCTATAATTGAAGTGCTTAATTGTTATCAACTAGTAATTAGCTAGGTATTTTGCACGTTTCATTAGTTCCCTAACATATCTTATTATCACTCTTACATAACTTTGCATTAGTGGTAATTAGTTTAGTTAGTTAGTTAGTTTAATTAATTGTTATTGGTATGTTTAGTGATTAGGTTAGTTAATTAAATAAGGGATTGACAACCCTTAGTTGTAGTTGGATTTAATTAATTTAGTGGTAATTAGATTAAGGCTTTCTTAGTGTAATCTTAGATTAGTTAGTTAATTTGCTTTTGACCATCTCCCTTTACTATTCTTGCTTGTAATTAGTGTAAATAGCTTGCCTAAAACATAGACGTAGAACCGACTCTAGTGTACCGTACCTCCCCCTGTGGAACGAACCGTACTTTCTGCTACGCGATTGTAACGATCCGTGCACTTGCGGATAAACCACACGCCCCATTATTTACGATAGTTTATAGAACTATCCCGTGGCGCATCAATAAGTAAAATTTTAAATTTAATAAATTTATGTAAGGATTCCCGTTTTGTTGATTGGCTTATTTCGTGGTCAAACCACATGTTGGGGTTTTGTATGTAAGGGTAGTCTAAGTGTTTAGTGTTGAAGATCAAAGGCCCTTCCATGACCTCAAGATACAAGCACGCCAAAGGTATAATCTCTTGTGCTTGTTTTTCTTTGAAGAGATTTAGTAGCACACACTCACTTAGCATTCTTGCTATGATTGCATACTTGCTTATTTTTATGTGCATCTCTTCACATGTCACTTTACACTCTAACACTTTGGTTGATATATCTTGTTGTGTGTATATGTGCCTTATAATTCGTTTCCCGATATTGTTCGGAAACGTCCGCGCTTGCACTAATTAGTGCTTGGTTTCGCGCGAAGACCGCCTATGGAGAATGCCCTTGGCTTCTCCTTGGTTTTCACCATTGTTGGTGATCGGCGGCCTGGCCGCCGAATGAAACCGCCGTTTCAGTCCAGATTGGTCTGAAGCAATTATGCGGTCAAGATCGGCGGTCACGACCGCCGTTCGAAACCGCCATTCATACCTGATCGATTTTAATCTCTCGGGTTTGATTCGGCGGTTGTATCAGCGGTCACGATACCGCCGAATGAAACCGCCGTTAATGCTCTGTTCTTCACGAGCTCAATTCGGCGGTCGTCATCGGCGGCCTGGCCGCCGATTGAAACCGCCGAACGGTGCGTTTCAGGGGCAAAAGTGTCTTTTCACATGCCCAATTCTTGATGTCTATAAATATCTTGTTTTCTCAATCTCTGAATAAGCTTCTTGAGCAATTAGAACCCTAATCTTTCAAGAGAGATTTTTGAGAAAAAATCAAATCAAGAACCTATCTTTAAACACTCAAATCAAACCCCTTTTGCATCAAATTTCATATTTGATCTTCTATGCCTTCATAGAATTGATCCATGCATGGTTTTGAATCATCACATCTTATTTGGTATGTTCTTCACTAATTTCATATTACTTTAGTGTTTTTCATATTAATACATCTCTTTAATTACTTGTATGCTTTTGATTATATGCTAGATACAAGTTAGAGATTATTTGTGATGAAAATTAATTGAGTGTTGTTTGTGATAGCTAATTAGGTTTTTAATTAATCTTGATTAGCTAAGCTATTTGACATGTCATTTAGCAATTGATATCTAGGGTTGATTAAATTGATTATATCATCATCCTAGATAAGCATCTAAGGTTACCTAGCCTTGTTTGTTATTTGAATATTCATATATATATTCACATAGGTTGTTTCTCTTCATAGAGAAGTAAGTCTTGAGGCTAAGAGTGCTTAGGCCTCAAGCAAATTGGAATAGGGTTGCTAATAAAGGCCCGCTGGGTAGAAGTGAGGGGTTACAGACCGGAATGTTAGACGAGGTCTACATAGGTTGTAAACTTCATTTCAATTAGTGATTTCGAGTTCCGAGTGTGGCGCACTATACAGCCCGTGGTTTTTCCCAGTGGTTGGGTTTCCACGTATACATCAAGTGTTATTTAAATTCCGCACTATATTACACTTGTATGTATTTTTGACTAGTAGGGGCATTTTCGTAAAATTGACTTGCATGCGAAAATTGGGTAATATTAGTTAAAATCTATTCACCCCCCCCCCCCCCCCCCCCCCCCCCCCCCCCCTCTAGCTTTATAAAGAACACGCCTCGAGTATTTTGAGAACTTTCAATTTACTTTTAAATCATTTACTTTTAAAAAATTCAAAAAAATAAGTTAAAAAAATTGTTTATTTATTTTGCACCCTCTTGTTTCATACTAAGAGACATGTTAATAATTCAATTACCCATATAAATTAGTAATCTGAGTCTTACATTTGTTTATTAAATTGCAATATGCATGTTGAGAAATGATGAGGTCGTTTTGGTACTCAACAAAATACAATATTTGTGTATAAGTGTGATCTTTAGAAAACCATGTTTTTACCACTAGAAAATCCTTTTAGGATGTAAGGATTAGTAAAACGGTAAGTAAGGATTCGTCCACAGGGATTAGGTTAGATTAATCAATTTGTGAAATATTCTAAGTTAGTCTAATCTAGATGCATAAAACATAAATCATATTTTTGGGTTTTTGATTGATTAAGCTATAATAAACTAGAAAATTAAATAGAAATAATATAAAGAGAAATTGAATAGATAGAAGTCCAACATCAACAATACTAGATAAGAGAATGGTCCTAACAATTAATGATAGATATTAGGGATTTAATTACACAAGTTACAATCAAATAAAAAGAAAGTAATACATAAGGAAATTACCCCGTAGGCCTCCTTCTTTAATACTCAATCCTTGCTTTCCTTTGATGTTCCTAGTGCAAAGAGTGGGAGAAGAGGATGTGTCTAGATAGGTGAAGTCATATGGAGAGTGACAAAGGATATGGATGGAGAGGATGAAAAGAGAGGAAGGATTTATGTGAGGTAGTCTAGTTGTTTGTTGATGAGATTGGAAAGGAGAGATGGGCGTATTAGGAATGGTGGAAGAAGGGATTTCTTGCTTCACAAGTTGTGTCAAGAGTTTATTCCAAGGAGAAAATAGGATGAATTTATAGTATTTTCAAAATAGGTCATGAGTGGATAATTACCAAAAGACCCCCTAATTTTGCACTATTGCCATTTTAGCCCCTCTAGGGGGCCTTCTTGTAATTGTCCAGCCAATCACAATTTGACAAAGTGATGGTCGCGGTTTGAGTTTCACAGCGACAGTAGGGCGACACGGGGGCGAAGCAATCAGGTGTGGGAAAAACACTCCCTGTCGCTATGGCGAAATCTTGGTCATGGTTTGGGATTGAGGGCGACAAAGGCGACGGCGTTTGGAGATTCCAACCGATTTGGTGAGGTTCAGAGGACCGAGAAGGGTGGCGTCTTGCTTGCGTCATCATCACCGTTCGATTCGGTCGGAAATCAACTGAAAACGGTGAGGAAATCGCTTGGAAGAATGACGGCTGCAGCAAGGGTTTGCGAAGCTTGAAGGTTGTTAATGGCAGTCTGCGTGTTTGAGGAAGAAGAAGGCTGGATGAAGAAGATGGGACGGGCTGGGGTGCATTCAGACACCTTCCTCTTGCCTTAGATGGGGTGCAGTTAGTAGACGTTTGGGGTGCAGGCAGTAGCTTCAACTTGGTCTCTAATGGGGTGCAATTAGCAGTGGCATGGGGTGCACTATGGCGCGCTTGGGTTGCTGACGGGTTGCGTTCACTTGGGCCTGCTTTGGGTGTGCCCAGTAACAAGATTGGGTGCGCTTAGAAGTCAACTAAGCAGCTATAACCAAAACGCACCGTTTGGATTGGGCTGCCTGATTTACTTGGCGAATTACGCAATGCTCCCCTGAATTCTTCCAATATCACGGAATCTTCAATCTTCTCCATAAGTTTACACATTTGCCCTCAGTTTCACCAACTTACTTCAATGCCCTTTAGCTCTATAAATTCCTGAAAATACTTAATTAACAACATTAAAACACGGGGAAATACCCGAGAATCAAGCATAAAGAATATGAAATAAGGGTATAAAATCGTACCATATTTGGTCCGATCAAGAAATATCTCCCATGTAGTGAGAGTTGTATTCTAAATCATGCTTATTACAATTGATGTCACGAGTCTCTTATAAGCCATGGTTGGTTGGATGGAATGGAATGAAAAGAAAGTCATTCCATTCGTTTGGTTTGTTAAAATGTAATGGAATAGTGATTCCATTGGAATGGGGATTCCACCATTTTGGTTGAATGGGTATTCCATCTAAAAACCAATGGAATACCCTTCCATTCCAAACTAAAATTTATATTCCATAAATACCATTATATGCCCCAACCCCATTCCAAAAATACCCTCCTTTCCAAAAATAATATATTATTATTATATATTATATTAATGATATATATATATATATATATGTATTATATATTATATTATTATAATATATAAAATGATATATAAACATATAATATATATATATATATATATATATATATATATATATATATATATATATATATATATATATATATATATATATATAATATTATATTATTATGTATTATATATGTTAACCAAAAATTGTCACTGGGTGATATTTCCAATTAACAATTCAAGGGGGACCAGGATCGGGGTAGATTGGTCGGAGAGATATCAGGTAGTTCGATACTTTTGGCTTCCTAAAAATTCACTAAGAATGGTGTATGATAGTAGTAAGAAAAGAGGAGTCAAACATATGGTAGAACGAATACTCAACATATTTTATTCAGAATAAATACATAGTAAGGTTACAATCAATCTTTAACAAAACTATCGATATATAAACAAAGGCAGGCTAAACTTGATGGGCAATGGCGATGGAGCTCTAGTGTTTGTCGATAAGTGGAAAAGTATGAAGTAGGGTTTTCCTCCCTTTTCTGTGATCATAAGGTGAATATATATAGGTCCGTTTCTTGTCATGCACTCCTAGAACTTCGGTCTAGGGTTTTAGTGATTTACGGATCCTTCATTGGCGATCAACGAGTTCATTGGGGAATTGATCCCCAAAATCAAGTGATTCCTTTTTTGTCGAATTGGATGGGAGTTGACTCCTATTTCAAGTAGGATTCTGTATGGCGGAAATGCATGTAACATTCTGTCTTGAACGGTGGCGTTTAATACTTGTCTTTCTACTTGGCTTGCTGTTTGGGATATCTGCTTCCTGCTTTAGGCGGGGTTGGGGCACCGGGGTCTTTATGTTAATATGCGACCGTTTATTCACCGGGTGCCTACCTCTAGTTTTTTGGTGGATCGGGATACTCAAGTATCTCGCCTTCTTCTCGCTCTTCTTAAATTGTGTTTGATAGCGTCGGAGTACCGGGGTATCGGGGTACCGGTATATCGGGATACTGGGATATCGGGATACTTGGAGGTAGACAGGTGCTAGGATCTCGTGGTAGTAGTGTCTTTGGGACCTTGTTTTTGGGGTTTCCTGGTAAGTTCTGGGTTTTGGAAGCCTTGAACCTGATCGAGGTAGGTAGGAGTCCACATTCTGGCCATTCTTGTTGAAAGGCGGAGTATCAGGATACATCTCCCATGGCACCATTTTACCCCGTCATAACTTCAAGAGATGATGGAAAATTCTTCTTTGGTCCCTGCCATTTTTGGCAGTTAACAATATATATTATACTATTATATATATTATATTATATATATATATATATATTATATAATATAATATATTATATTATGTTATATTATATTATTATATATTATATATATTTATATATATTATATTATATAATATATATATTATTATATGTATTATATATAATATATATATATATATGTATTATATATAATATATACATATATATATATATATGTATTATATATATTATATTATTATATATATTATATAATATATAATATATATTTATATTATATATTATTTAATATATATTTATATTATATATTATTTAATATATTAATAATATATATAAAAAATGTTAGTTATATGCTGACAGTTTTTAACTGTCATAAATCCTTGATAGTTAAAAACTGTCAAGAATTTATGACAGTTAAAAACTGTTAACAAATAACTGTCAAGAAAACCATATTTTCTTGTAGTGAATGTTAATCAAAGATCTTCTGTGGCTTTTCCTATTTGCTTTCACTGGGTGTGGGTTGGCCGCCATTGCTTTGTGTGTGGTTCCCTCCCTATTTTCAATAAAGCTTGCCTTTTTAAAAAAATGTTAACCCAAGATCTTGCATTACAAAGATATTACCAATATGAGTACAAGTAAGATCAATTTGATTCACATAAACAAATATCAAAGAGATAAGGAAAGAGAAACTTGACACACAATATTTTTAACGTGGTAAACCTACAAAGAGGAAACATTCACGGGTTGAATCTACAACCACTGGCAAAATGTTTTTCACTTATTAAATAAGAGTACACCCTTAAAAGTGACCAACTCACATGTATCACTATTTATTGGATATCTCTCCTACCTAATCCTACTAGAGAGAAACTTGCCTACTTTCTAACCGAGACAAATGGCATGCCTCTAGAAAGTAACCTTGCTCGAACTTACCGAAGCCACATGCTTCTTGCTAAGACTTCCTTGTTTGGACTTACCAAAGTCTTTTGCTTCTTGCCAAGACTTCTGTTAACCGCCTTTTTTGGTAGGGGTCCATGCCAAGAATTTTCCATCCATGCCAAGGTCATTTGATTGTTGAAAGAATGAACCCAGGGTCCTAAGGATCCCGCTACCACACTATCTCGGTATCCCGCTACCGCATGATCCATGATACACAGTATCCCGATGTCGCGCCACACTAGTACCCTATACCCCGCACCTGGTACCCGGTACCCCACACTCGGTACCCCGTACCCCACACTCGGTACCCCGTACCCCACACTCGGTACCCCGTACCCTGCACTCGAACCGATCCTTCAAGCACCTCCCAACCACCTAACATAGAAAGCGTCAACAAGGGAGGTCGTAATGCACCATCTGTCAGATTACCAAGGAAGAAAAGATTAAGCTACCACAATAGACTGAATACGACAACGTTTAAGTAAACAAGGAAATTGCCTTGTTCCCGCCATTCAAGAGTCCCATTCAAAAGTGGAGTCAACTCTTTCAGTTTTAAAAGGAATCACTTGATTCTATGGAATCAATCCCACGATCTTCTCGCCTATCGCCATGGAACGCCCCGTAAATTGCTAGGTCATTAGACCGAATTTAGGGGAGTGAACAGCAAGAAATAAGACCTACATATATGACATGACATTCGACAGAAAAGAGGATCCCTCTTTTCCCAGAAGACAAGATCTTCTTCTTCTTCTTTTCTACTGAGACACCATCTCCAATTGTTGTAAGCTCTCCGGAGCGTTTATGTGGTATTACCTTACTACTTTTGTAAGCTCTTAAGAGCACGCCTTATTCATAAATAATATAAAGGATGGTCGCTCTCTCCACTGGATACTACCTAGGGGTTTGAAACTTATTATAGCACGGTGTGTATAAAGCTATCTAGAGGGGGGGTGAATAGATTTTACGCTTTTTACCCAATTTTTCGTGTTAGTCAAAATTATGAAAATGCCCTCAAGATAATATAACCAAGCAATTGTAATATGGTGCGGAAATTAAAACAACACTTGGTTTTTACGTGGAAACCCTCACGGGAAAAACCACGAGCTATGTAAGTAAGCCACACTCGAACCTCGAATCCACTAAATGTGCAAACGATTACAACCTAATCCCGGAAGTAATCACACACCTACCTAATCCCGGTATGAGTGAACCTAGTCCTATTTGCTTGCGATCTAAGCAACCTAATCCCGGTTGCTACACACAAGACTTACTTTCTCTAGAAGAGAATACAACCCTAAGTGAATATATGTGAATATCCAAAATGCAACATAGAGCAAGGGAAACCCTATATGCTTATCTAAGATGATTGATATGCAATTAAGAACAATCCTAGATATCAAAACTAAATGACATGTCAATTAGTTTAGCTAATCAATATTAAGCACAAAACCTAATATGCTAGCACAATACAACTTCTCAAACATACATCATACTCATCTCAATATTGTATCCAAAGTATACAAAATAACAAACAAGTAATTAATTGAGATTGCTAGATAAGAGAAACACAAAACATGTAAGATATTAGTGAAAAGCTTACCAAGCAAAGTATGATGAAGATTCCATGCAAGATGACATCTAGATGATCTAAGATGATGCTAGATGATGATTGATGATCATGAAAAAGTGTTTGAGTGATTAAAAATGAGTTCTTTGTGTATTTTTCTTCTCTTGAAAAATATCCTAAGTATGAAGCATGAATAAGAACTCTTGTAAATGACCTAAAATCAAGTTAGCATATATATAGAGGCCATAAGTGAAGTGAGGTCGTTTTGAAAACGTGCCAGAAAATTGCTCTGTGCGCTGGTGGACCTGCGCTGGACGACAGGCGCAGGACCAGTGCACACGCACATTTTTGCTTTGGCGCTGGACGACATGCGCTCACACAGGCGCCATACCAGCGGAGCCATACTGGGCGATCAGCGCTGGTGGCCTTACGCTGGTGTGGACCAGCGCACGACCGGCGACAAAGAACTGGACGATCTGCGCTGGTGGCCTCCGCTGGTGTGGACCAGCGCACGACCAGCGGCACGCCACTGGGCGTTTTGTGCCGGTGAGCGGCGCTGGACGACAGGCGCAGGTGGACCAGCGCACAGCCCACAACTTTGAACCCCACAAGCAATCAGCAAGGGGAACAAAGGTAAACTAAGATGCATCCTAAAAGCCTAAATGCTATGATGTTATAAACACAAGATGCAATCATAATAACAAGCAAGAAGAGATGAAAATAGGCATTGATGCACAACAAAAAGAAACACAACATACAAAGATTAAACATATGCATGAGTTGTGAGTGTGTGCAACTATCTCTTCAAGACAAGTAAGCACTTAGAGTATTACCTTTGGTGCTTGTCAATAATGAGGTCTTCAAAGGGCCTAAGCAATAACAACAACATCTAAACTACCCTTACAAAGAATCCCCACATATGGTTTGATCACGAAATAAGCCAATTAAAAACAACGGGAATCCTTACAGGGTTTTTTTAGCATGTGATCACATGTGATGCTTTTTCCCCCCTAGGCCAGTCAACCTTCTATCATAAGACTTGTCATTCTCTCCCTCGTACCTATTTTATTATGCATGTATGTGAGTTATATTCCAACCCCGTAGGTTTTTAGCTCTCTTATCCTCTTATTTGCATGCCAAGTCATACAAAAAGAAAGGGAAAGAACCTTCAAACTAGTTGGAAGAACCGAGTGGTTTCATCCTCCATGACCACATCTATATCACTAAAGAACTCCTATCCCTCCTCTTACTTGCTTGCTATCTGGATCGGGGAACTACAGAGGAGATCTAGAAAACAGTATCAGTTACGGGGTACGGGGTACGGGGTACGGGGTACGGGGTACGAGATACGGGGTATGGGGTACGGGATACGGGGTACGAGATACGGGGTACCGGGTATGAGGTATTAGGGTCAAAGCCCCTCACACCAGCAAGGGAACCTCAAGCGTCTCACCACATGCTTGAATCACCTCGACGAGCGAGATGATTTTTCTCCTACCTACTGCACCTTACTCTAGACTTTTTTACTCATGCAAAACCATGGTACCTAGAGGTACCTACCCCTCCGCAGCCTACCAGGTAGCAGTTTGAGGGTGTTAATTGAAATTCCTCACCCATAGCGAATTTTTGGTTAACAACTTTTTTGCTCGGACTTACTGAAACCACTTGCTTCTTGCCAAGACTTCCTAATTGCTCGGACTTACCGAATCCACTGTTAGGATTATGCTTAATAGCAAGAGTGTAATATTGTTTTTGACAATCTTTTCATATTAATAAAGTGATTTCTAATTTAAACAAATCTTATAGCATTTATAGATTGAATATTACAATTGTCAAAAGTAAATAATCATAAGGTCAAAAGACTATGAGAAAAGAAGAATTGTTCGTACATCTGGATATGTATGAGGTAGACACAACTCTTTAGTTAGTCTTGAATAATGTTCACAACTTAAGTTAAAGGTTGGGCACTTTTATCTTGTTAAAGTTGTAGAATTCTTTTACTAGCATTTGAGTGGGATCAAATGTGTTATGATGAGTCTAAAATCATCGGAGGGTCTTCGAGTAAAAGAATCTAGTGCACTGGGTGCATTGAACTGGATCACAATGAAATACTTTATCTAGAACCGTCAATAGATAATAGTCTTTTCATTATAAGGACAATCGGAGAGTCTATCTTAATCCCGAGATAAATGATGGACTTATGGTGCAAGTGGTTTCATTTGAGTTATCAATGAGTACGATTATATAGCATAGTCTATCCTCGATAGTTTGGTGATATTCATTTGTTAATCGATAGAGGACTTCATTTATAGATATAGACATCGTGGCTCCATTTATTAAATATGAGTAGAATATCATCATATGAATGTTTTGAGGTTTTAGATATTAAATCTTAACGTTGAGTTTTCAATAGTGACTATTGAAAGATGACTTCTGGACAAGTCATAATATATATCCAAGTTCAAAGTGTGGTCATATGAGTAAATATGGTAACTTGGAGAGCTATAGGCGGTCTATGAGCTCTTGGTGATTACTGATATTCTTCACGAGGATTCACTATCTCCTATAAGATTGTCTAGGGTATGAATCAGAATCATTTACTTATTCCATCTTTATTTAAGAGTGCAATTTTAGTTCTTTAGTGGAATGAACTAAAATTAATAGATTGAACCTAAGTGAATCATTTGTTGATTGTGATTGGGTTATGTCTATTGGAGCTTAAATTTAGATAGGCCCGTCAAGATCCTCAATCCACACGGACTTGCATGAATCACTTGATATATTCTACCGGACTAATTTATGGGTCCATCTAGAATTGTATTAAGGCATGTGGACTTGTTTCTTTTAGTAAGAATGGGTTTAGTTCACATGTGGGCCTTTTATTAAGGTCCAATGGATTTAATAAAATAGAAAAACAATATATAGATATATTAATATATATGGCACATGGCCGAGATATATATATGATATTATATTGTTTTATTTTTATTATTTGATTAAATGGAAATTAATTAATTGATTAATTAATTATTTAATTAAATATCAAAATCTTTTTCTGACTAAGGAATATGTTTCTTAATAGTATACTATTGTGGTAGTATAATAAATATAAAAGACTTTATTTGGTAAGTAGATAAATAAGGGATTTATTTATCTAGTCAAATTAGGAAGTCTTTAATATAGTCACAAAAACACTAAAGAGTTGGATTAGGATTTGGAATTCTAAGGAAATCTACCTAGGGTTAGGATTTAAGTCAAAAGACACAAATCCTACATGGTAAAGGATTTCGGCCTCAATATATAGATATATATGGAAATTAGCTGGAATATATATAGATATATATTTATAAAGCATGCGGTAATATATATAATATATTGTGCAAGAATATAGCACTAGAGATATATAATATATATTGTGCAAGTAGGCCGCAATATATATATATTTATAAAGCATGCAGAGATATAGGTGATATACATGTGTAAGGTTGATAATTAGTGTTGGCATTAATTCCATATCAAAACATGTTTATCTTGTAATGTTTAGTGGTTAGTAATTGAAGAATTTTGAAGACGAAGGACGTCTCAACCACAATCCATTCAAGAAGCCGGCTTTTAAGAGATTCGGGCATTATTGGTCGACAAAGGTATTAAAGGACCTCTTATCTCTTACAAGGCTAGGCACACACACACACATATCATTCTTGTGTGTTCCTTCATGATTTAATTTCATTTACATATCACTTTCACACACTTGGCAAAATATGCTCATGCATTCATATTAAGTTGATAAACTTTGTGTTTTGCATTTTCTAGGACTATGTCCGGAAACTAGCATATGTGTGTGTCTTTGTGTTCGTATTTTTCCGTATTTTGTGTTTAGGACTTGAACATGTTCTTATTTAATTCCTTATTGAGTTCCGGTCGTTTCGGTTACTCATTCATAAGGTTTCGAGTCCAAACAAGTTGACTATGCTATTTTTCGTTCTCATTCGTTGAGTTGACTTCATCGATGATTTCCAAGATGATTTCTCAACCGTTTTTCAAAGTTGTGTAGTCGTAGTCGTGCGTGAGAGAGTCACAGTTCGTAATCCGGAAACGGATTCGAAATCAGAGTTCGGACGCCCGAGATACGGGCCAAAGAACCGAGGGAGCGCGCGAGAGGACAGCCCAGGCCGTGGGCCACTTGGGCTGGCCGTTGGTGAGGCCGTGGGCCCCACGGCCTGGAGCACTCTCTGCTCCCGTGTGGCCCACGCGCCCCCCACGGCCAGGGGGTGACATGGCACCACATGGTTGGCCGGTTTCCTCCTTCTCTCTCCTCCTATTTCTTCCCTCTCTCTCTCCATTTTGAAAATTAAGAAGAAACATTTCAGTTTTTCCCGCAATACTTTCCTCTCCAATTTTCAGATTTTCAAAACACCATATCTTCCTCATCCGGAGTCGGATTTGAGTGATTCAAGTTGGAGAGTGTTCGTATTTGAGTCCTCTAACATCTCCAAGTGGTTTGGTGGCTGTTTGATCATGATTTCCAGTGGTTGAACACTGATTTCCGAACCAGCTGCAGAATCCGAGGTAATGGTCTCATCTTTGGGATTTCTATGTTTTTGACCTTCCATTTGCTTGGGGTTTCTTCTTCTATATCTATGTTTATGTTTGGTAAAAGCTATTGAGAAAGATAGCTTGATTATCATTCTAATTGAAACTCAATTTGTGGACTAATGTTGACTAGATTCTATGATTCTAGGTTTTACATATGTTTGTGAGTTGTATTGTGATTAGAATGGCATCTTAGGTTGTTTGGAACTTAATTGAATTAATTTTGTGTTAAATGACCTTGAGATTTGATTTGATCCTTTGATTGATAAAATCTAGGATTTGTGTATTTGTTTGTGATTTAGAGAATATAGGTTTTGATTGATGTAAATCTCAAAACCTTGCTCTATATTTTTGACTAGTATATTGATTGATTTTAATCTCATATATCTAGCATTTAAATTGTAAATTGATAGCATCTTGAATTTGTACTTCATGAACATATTGTGATTCAAGTGTTGTTTATGTGAATGAGACTTTGAGTGTATGTGTTAGGTGTTTCACATGCTTAGGTTTCTATTCTCTTATTTTTGCATTTAGACTTGATTACTTGTGAAATCACATGTTTAGGTCTACTTGTGCCATAGAATGTATTGATCACATGTTCTATGTTGTATTGATTGTTTGCATCATTTGCATTCACATGATCATACTAGGAAGTCCTTGTAAAAGGCAAGAAGTCTTGGCTAGAGTCGGGGTGACTTGGATAGCCAAGCAAGAAGACTTGCCTAGAGTCAGGATGACTCGGATAGGTAAGCAAGGAGTCATGGCTAGAGTCGGGAGGACTCGGATAGTCATGTATGGGAGGCTCCCTAGAGGCAAGAGTGCCTTGGATAGGGAGTTGGCTATTGTATTGGTAGGCCTAGGCGTATGGTTAGACATAGACTCCGATAGAGCGGGGTACACAGGAGGTGTATGCACTCTTGAGGAATTTCTAATCTTCCATCGATGTTGGTTTTGTGTGTTGTCCAATATATGGTGGTTTCGCATCATTGAGGGATCTCATACTTTCCAATAGGGTTGGGTAGACTTAGACTCCACTAGGTTGGGTGAGCTAAAGATTGGTCACTTTATGGATTCTCTATTTTTATCATCTAATATATATAGTACCCTAATGGTTGTATTTCAACCCGTGGATGTTTCCTCCTTGGAGGTTTTACCATGTTAAAAAATCTCTTGTGTTAATTCTTCCTATCTCTAACTTTTATATTTTATTTGTATATGTCATTATCTTGTTTCATTTTATTCACTAGTGATGTATAGTGAAGCAAGTATTTGTAAAGTGTGATTAGTGAATTCTTTCTATTGATCAAATTTTGTATCTTTGATTCTTTTATATATTGTAATTTTTGTATAGTGACATTTTGATCACTCTTGTAATTCATTGAACACTTATTGAAATACAAGCTTACTTTGTTGATTTGGTTATTTGTTCTTTTACCTCACATAACTTGTTGATATACTTAGACTTTGCTCTTATGATTGTATTATCGTATTGTCTATGTATGTCTTCCTTGGCTTATTGTGTTGTGTGTAAGGCTACCTTGAGGGACAAACGAATGTTTGTTCAAGGGATTGAAAAAAGGTGTAAAAACCTATTCACCCCCCCTCTAGGTATGCTTTAAGCAATTTAACTTCGTTTGTATACTTTCAATTGGTATCAGAGCGGGTCATCGGATGGCACTCGACGAGATCCGGTTTATACTTACGAGTGGATTGCTTAGGTTTTTGCTAGAATGGTTTTCCAAGATGATGTGATGACCGAAGGGGCTTCGAATTCTAGGCCTCCTCTTCTCAAGGGTCACAACTATGGGTTTTGGAAATTGAGGATGAAGGCTTACATCCGATCTATTGATGAGAGAGCTTGGATGACCGTTGAAGAAGGTTACCTTGCTCCTAACAAGATTGAGGATGGAGTGACCGTTTCCAAGCCTAGGAGTGAGTGGTCTACTAATGAGTTTGAGTTAGCAAAATGGCATCATCGGGCGGTGAATGCTATTTTCGGAGGTGTTGATAGTAGGCAATTTTCCTACATTCAAAATCTAGAAACCGCTAAGGAGGCATGTGAGGCTCTCCAAGTCACCAATGAAGGGACTAAAGCGGTGAAGAAGTCTCGTCTTCAATTGCTCACTTCCCGATTTGAGGTTTTGCAAATGGGTGAGGAAGACAAGTTTGTTGACTTCTAAGATAAGCTACTAGACATCGCCAACCAATGCCAAGCACTTGGTACTCCTATCTCCGGTGAGAGGCTAAATTGGAAGATTCTTAGATCTCTTCCAAAGAAGTTCAAAGCCAAGGTTACCGCCATTGAAGAGAGCAAAGACGTTGATGTCGTGAGCTTAGATGAGTTGCTAGGATCTCTTCAAACTTTTGAGGCGTGCATGAAACCGAAGGCTAAGAACAAGGGTTTAGCTCTCAAGGTTGTCAAGGAAGCTAGTAGTAGCGATGATGATGAGGAGATGGCGTTATTGGTTAGGAAGTTTAGGAAGTTCATGAAGAAAGGTGCCAAGTCAAGTGGCAAGTACTCAAGGGACAAGGAAGTCAAGAAGTCCTTTACTCCACCTCATGAGAGGAGTGGCCATGCTAAGAGCAATAGGAAGGTTCAATGCTTCAAGTGCAAGAAGCTTGGATATTATGCTTCGGATTGTCCTAGTGGTGATTCTAAGAAGGACAAGAAGGGAAAGGCTATGGCGGCTACATGGAGTGAAGATGATAGCTCTAGTGAGGAGGAGAGCTCAAATGATGAGTCTTCTAGTGATGAAGAGCTAGTGAGTAACTTTGTTGCTTTCACGGCCTCTTACTCTATTCTAGAGGATGTAAATCAAGATTCGTTGGATAAGGAGATTGATCAAAGTCATCAAGAATGTTTAAGTGATAATCCGTCCTACATTGATCTTTTGGCTAAGGTGAAGTTTCTTGAGGAGAAGTTGAAATTAGCCTTGAGTGAGATTGATGAGAAGGAGGACTTGATCAAGATTCAAGTGGATGAGTTTGTTGCTACAACTCGTAGGCTCTTGCGTGAAAAGAATGCTATTGAAAAGAAGCTTTGCGAAGTTGAGGGTATTTCGCTTGAAAAGGATAGGATCATCTCTAATATGAACTTAGGTTGCTCAAGTGTAGTGGTGGTTGAAGAGAAGCTCATAGAAGCATCACTTCCTACTAGTGAAGCTATCATTGAAGAGAAAGCTCCTAAGAAGAGACGTTCTAAGAAGAAGAATAAATTGAAGAATAAGGTACCCCTTGAAACTCCCATTTGTCCTCCACCACCACCGGAAGGTAAAATCTCTCCTTTTGTTCCCATATGTCATTTTTGCAATACCTTAGGCCATATCAAGCCCAAGTGCTATAAATTCATTGAATATTGCAACTTAGAAAATGCATCTAGGAATAGAGAGATTGGACCTAATTCTATGCATGCTAAAGCTTTTGAATATGGAAAGCATGATAATTTTTCAAAGCATGTTAAGAATGTCTGGAAGGTGAAGAATGTATATCTTTCAAAATTTGACCATGCATGTGTTGCTAACAATGTTGAGAAAAAGAGTATTAATGATATTATTGTGAATCAAGTTGTGGAAGAACTTTACTCTAGGTTCAACATTGTGGTCAAGGAGAATCTTGATGATGTTCGTGTATGTCCACCCAAGACAAAATTTGTCAAGGGTGAGTGCTCTTACCATTAGTGTAAGTTGCACTTGTGAGTTAGCTTTAAGACTAGTGTCGTTGTTAAGTAGCTTAGCTTGTTTGCTTTGTATCTTTGCAACTTGACATGAACTTAGCTATCTCACATTGTTTGTTATGATAGTCAAAATTTGTTGATTAACTTTTGAGAAGTTTTTTTGGAATCTATATGGTAACATTATTGTTATGGCTTTTAGAAAAAGTCATTTTTTTTGTTTGAGTTGGATTACATTGTCTTTAGTCTCTTGGAATCGACACACCTATAACTTGTAGTCATGAGGACTTAAGGGTGAAGGCTTTGTATTTGGTGAAAATAGCTTGTGAAGGTATCTCTAATATCATATCGCTTGCTTACTTGATTTTTCATCTATCAACTCATTGTTTGTATCACATTCATGTAGCATGTCATAATTGAGAACTAATATAGTGTTTATATGGTCCTCTTTGACATTTGCTAGTTTAAGATCTTTTGGTGATAAGTGTTCACATTGATCTTATGCATGAAGTGTGTTGTTATTTGTATGATTGTTGAGTGGCTAATTTTTGAATAATGTGAGCTTCATATTCTTTGATAGCTACTCTCTTGAGAAGTAGAGATCTTAAGTAAGTCTCTTTACTTGCTTCTAGATCATGTGCTTTTAAGCCTTTAAATTGGTTTCAAAAAATGCACTTTGCTTCTCTCGTATGTTTTGTTAAGTATGTTGAGCTTGATTGATGTTCGCTTTGGATACACCTTGAAGTCCTAAGGACTAGTACATTTAAAAATGACCAATGGTTGGTATCCATTTGCTTCGGCAACATAAAACTCAACGAACACCCTCATGGAAAGGGCTACACACCTTGGTTGTGAAGCCACCCAATGTAGGAAAGAGCTATGCCATTGTGATGAGTGAAAGCCGCCATGAGGAGTATATGTTTCTTGCTAGAAAAAATCAAAGAAGTGTTGAATTGAATCATAAAAAAAAAATCTTTGATTCAAGCCTAAAAAAAAAAAAAGGCTTTTGGAGTATAGTTGAATAATCAAATGAGCTCGGGTTGACAAATAGAAATGGTTTGACGAGCCACATGCACACACACGCTCACATGTTGAAATCTATTCTCTTTATAAGCAAAATTTCGGATGATAACCGGTTTGACCTTTTTATGGAAAGGCCTAAGATGAATAGATGTTGAAATTGTATGCATGCTTGATTATCAAACTACTTCTTTTCATATACTTGAAGCAAAATCTTCACACACTCACGTTTGCTTAATTAGTATTTTTGATACTTTAGCAATTTTTGATGACATATGAGAGTGATTGAAAATCTTGATGTAACTCTCTTAGATATGTGAAGCTTATTTGCAAATCTAATAAAAAATTGCTTGTGATGTGATTGTGTGGTGATTTTTGTGAACATTTATCTATCTTGATTTTAGATGAGGCACTTGTCAAGGAGGAGCATAATATGCTAAATTTTTGTTCTCTTTTATGACATGTTCACATGTTCTTCAAGGTTGTTAATTGTAGGCATTATTCTTATTTTTGATAAATCATGAAGATGCTATGATAAATTCTTATTTGCATGATGATTTATTGAATATAGTGTTTTGCCTTTGTATATGTTTATTGGTTCTTTATTTGTTTCTTTGTTTCCTCTCACTTTGGTTTTTAGTTTGTTTTGTGTAGCAAGATTATGGGAAAAGCAAAGAAGATTGGTGGAAATACTTCTTCAACTCCCATTGACAAGTCCAAACCTACAATTTCTTCCAAAATTTCCAAAGGTAACAAAGTGGATGAATTGGGAATTTTTGGTTGTAAAAAGCTTATTCAAGAAAGAGGTATTGACTTGGACTCTTGTGTTGGATCCTATGTTTATGATGTGCTTAAGAGTAGAAATTGGATTTCATGGGTGAACATGTTAGGAATCTCAAATGAGACCGTAGTTAGAGAGTTTTACCATGCTTACAAATCTGGTTCTACTGTGACTAGTGCTACTCTAAGCATACGGAAAGTTGTCTTTAGAGTTTGTTCTAGGAAGGTTAATGAATTTCTAGAATTGCCCGATGATATTGAATCGGAATTCCTTGATGTTGATATCTTGGAAAACCTTGATTTAATGGGTAGGACTCTATGTGATGATAGTAATTTTGTGTGGGGGAAACATGCTTTTATTAAGCAAGGTGAGCTTACCAAAATTAGTGCATTTTGGCATTTATTTGTGTGCTCCAATCTTATTGTTTCTACTAATTCTTCGGAGCTTCATAGAGACAAAATTAGGATTGTTTATGCCTTGGTGACTAACAAACCTATAAACCTTGGTGAATTGCTTGTGGAGCAAACTGAAATTTCGGCTTGTACTAGTCGTTTGGATAAGAAATTGCCATTTCCGGGGTTTATAACTCAATTATGCTTAGCTAAAGGTGTGAGGAATTTGGATAGTGATGTTATGCTTCCTCCTTTAGAGAAGTTGTGTGAGAAACGTATGGCATCCATGTCATACAAGGACAAGGGAAAGTCTAATGATGTGCTTAGGCTATTTGGTGATTCTCTTGATTCTAACCATGTCCCTAGCTCACCCTCTCTTCCTAGTTGGGCTCTAAAATTGAGGAAAGAGGTTGAAGAATCTCGTAGGTTGATTGAGGCGTCACAAAGGAAGATTGAAGACCTTAGTGCCAAGCTTGTTGCTCAAGATGAGAGGATCAAAGAGTTGGGAGGAAAATCAACTCCAACAAGGCAATATGTGAGATCCGCACACCGTTCTTCCTTCCTTGGTGGCACAAGTGGCTAGAGAGCTTCATGAGGTATACTTTCTTACTCTTTCCCTTTGGCTTCATATCATGTCAAAAAGGGGGAGAAATATGAGAAACACATGGGAGAATTCTAGCTTACTTAGTCTCATTTGAGTTGTTTTATATGTTTGTATATTTGGTATCTAGCTTGAACTATATGGCATGTAATATTTTTTGTTGTTGAATCTTGGCTTAGAATATTTTGATGGATAGTATGTATTAAGGGGGAGCATACTTGATCCATTTGAACTTATATGTTACTATTTTCTTGCCTAAGATTGGATATTGCCATACTTGTTGTCTCTTGGATATTCTTGTGCTTTCAAGTTCTTTTTAGGTGAATTCAAGAGAAGACCAAGTTGAAGTTCAAGACTAGTTGTGGTTGTTAATTTGTGTCTATATGTGTAACTCATTGTACTCATTGTGACCAAATTTTCTTTGTAATTGTTTTAGTGTTTGTTTAGGGGTTTTGACATGGAATTTGCCAAAGGGGGAGATTGTAAGGTTGATAATTAGTGTTGGCATTAATTCCATATCAAAACGTGTTTATCTTGTAATGTTTAGTGGTTAGTAATTGAAGAATTTTGAAGACAAAGGACGTCTCAACCACAATTCATTCAAGAAGCCGGCTTTTAAGAGATTCGGGCATTATTGGTCGACAAAGGTATTAAAGGACCTCTTATCTCTTACAAGGCTAGGCACACACACACACATATCATTCTTGTGTGTTCCTTCATGATTTAATTTCATTTACATATCACTTTCACACACTTGGCAAAATATGCTCATGCATTCATGTTAAGTTGATAAACTTTGTGTTTTGCATTTTCTAGGACTATGTCCGGAAACTAGCATATGTGTGTGTCTTTGTGTTCGTATTTTTCCGTATTTTGTGTTTAGGACTTGAACATGTTCTTATTTAATGCCTTATTGAGTTCCGGTCGTTTCGGTTACTCATTCATAAGGTTTCGAGTCCAAACAAGTTGACTATGCTATTTTTCGTTCTCATTCGTTGAGTTGACTTCATCGATGATTTCCGAGATGATTTCTCAACCGTTTTTCAAAGTTGTGTAGTCGTAGTCGTGCGTGAGAGAGTCATGGTTCGTAATCCGGAAACGGATTCAAAATCGGAGTTCGGACGCCCGAGATACGGGCCAAAGAACCGAGGGAGCGCGCGAGAGGACAGCCCAGGCCGTGGGCCACTTGGGCTGGCCGTTGGTGAGGCCGTGGGCCCCACGGCCTGGAGTACTCTCTGCTCCCGTGTGGGCCACGCGCCCCCCACGGACAGGGGGTGACGTGGCACCACATGGTTGGCCGGTTTCCTCCTTCTCTCTCCTCCTATTTCTTCCCTCTCTCTCTCCATTTTGAAAATTAAGAAGAAACATTTCAGTTTTTCCCGCAATACTTTCCTCTCCAATTTTCAGATTTTCAAAACACCATATCTTCCTCATCCGGAGTCGGATTTGAGTGATTCAAGTTGGAGAGTGTTTGTATTTGAGTCCTCTAACATCTCCAAGTGGTTTGGTGGCTGTTTGATCGTGATTTCCAGTGGTTGAACACTGATTTCCGAACCAGCTGCAGAATCCGAGGTAATGGTCTCATCTTTGGGATTTCTATGTTTTTGACCTTCCATTTGCTTGGGGTTTCTTCTTCTATATCTATGTTTATGTTTGGTAAAAGCTATTGAGAAAGATAGCTTGATTATCATTCTAGTTGAAACTCAATTTGTGGACTAATGTTGACTAGATTCTATGATTCTAGGTTTTACATATGTTTGTGAGTTGTATTGTGATTAGAATGGCATCTTAGGTTGTTTGGAACTTAATTGAATTAATTTTGTGTTAAATGACCTTGAGATTTGATTTGATCCTTTGATTGATAAAATCTAGGATTTGTGTATTTGTTTGTGATTTAGAGAATATAGGTTTTGATTGATGTAAATCTCAAAACCTTGCTCTATATTTTTGACTAGTATATTGATTGATTTTAATCTCATATATCTAGCATTTAAATTGTAAATTGATAGCATCTTGAATTTGTACTTCATGAACATATTGTGATTCAAGTGTTGTTTATGTGAATGAGACTTTGAGTGTATGTGTTAGGTGTTTCACATGCTTAGGTTTCTATTCTCTTATTTTTGCATTTAGACTTGATTACTTGTGAAATCACATGTTTAGGTCTACTTGTGCCATAGAATGTATTGATCACATGTTCTATGTTGTATTGATTGTTTGCATCATTTGCATTCACATGATCACACTAGGAAGTCCTTGTAAAAGGCAAGAAGTCTTGGCTAGAGTCGGGGTGACTTGGATAGCCAAGCAAGAAGACTTGCCTAGAGTCGGGATGACTCGGATAGGTAAGCAAGGAGTCATGGCTAGAGTCGGGAGGACTCGGATAGTCATGCATGGGAGGCTCCCTAGAGGCAAGAGTGCCTTGGATAGGGAGTTGGCTATTGTATTGGTAGGCCTAGGCGTATGGTTAGACATAGACTCCGATAGAGCGGGGTACACAGGAGGTGTATGCACTCTTGAGGAATTTCTAATCTTCCATCGATGTTGGTTTTGTGTGTTGTCCAATATATGGTGGTTTCGCATCATTAAGGGATCTCATACTTTCCAATAGGGTTGGGTAGACTTAGACTCCACTAGGTTGGGTGAGCTAAAGATTGGTCACTTTGTGGATTCTCTATTTTTATCATCCAATATATATAGTACCCTAATGGTTGTATTTCAACCCGTGGATGTTTCCTCCTTGGAGGTTTTACCACGTTAAAAAATCTCTTGTGTTAATTTTTCCTATCTCTAACTTTTATATTTTATTTGTATATGTCATTATCTTGTTTCATTTTATTCACTAGTGATGTATAGTGAAGCAAGTATTTGTAAAGTGTGATTAGTGAATTCTTTCTATTGATCAAATTTTGTATCTTTGATTCTTTTATATATTGTAATTTTTGTATAGTGACATTTTGATCACTCTTGTAATTCATTGAACACTTATTGAAATACAAGCTTACTTTGTTGATTTGGTTATTTGTTCTTTTACCTCACATAATTTGTTGATATACTTAGACTTTGCTCTTATGATTGTATTATCGTATTGTCTATGTATGTCTTCCTTGGCTTATTGTGTTGTGTGTAAGGCTACCTTGAGGGACAAACGAATGTTTGTTCAAGGGATTGAAAAAAGGTGTAAAAACCTATTCACCCCCCCTCTAGGTATGCTTTAAGCAATTTAACTTCGTTTGTGTACTTTCAACATGTAAGTTGAATCAATTTAGATTATATATTATATATGCATGTTGAAGTCGTGCAATATATATAGATTATATAATCAAAAGTTGAATGTGGTGCAAATATGTATATTATGCGACCTATATATATATATATATATATATATATATATATATATATTGAGTGCAAAGAGAATTAGACTAACCCTAATGTCTTGGACTTGAGAGTTTTTTCTTTTGCTAGAGAAAAATAGAATCCAACTCTTAGACTAGTGTGATTTTCGGCCAAGAGGAATAGAGAGAAAAGTTTGTTCTTATTTCGATAGTGCACTAGTTACTTTTACATCAAAAGGTTTTGTGCACAATTTCGAATAAGGTTCACGCGAGTTTCGATCTAAAGATTGTGAATTCAAAAGTGACCGGAACATTCTTTGTTGTCTCTTGGAACTTGTTATGACTAACGAAAAAGAAAAAGTTTTGTTAATCCATCCTCAGGTACACAATTCAAAGAGAAGGGAGACCACGCTCCTAGGTGATTCACGTTCGTGATTGGATTGGAAGATCTTACGGATTACCATCGATGCAATGTCAATCGGATCACGCGACAAAGGTATGATATCTTTAGTATTATAAGTTAATTAATTAGAGGGTTAAGGTTCAAATTATGGAAAATTTTTGAAATATACTAAACTACTAAACTCTATTTTTAGTCTCGCTTCCGCTGCGTGCACTCGATTTTTCCCTACATCCACATGCTACTTGCCAAGTCTTCCATGCTTATCTATCTGGAGCCACATGCCCCTAGACAAGACTTCTCTTGCTTGACTATTCTGAGCCCCTTGCTCATAGTCAAGACTTCCTTGCTCAATATTGAAGAATCCACCCCAATATGAGACTTCCACATTTTACAAGGCAAGTGATCTAAGGGATACAAATGATGCAAACACAATCAACATATATCATATGATAAATATGAAATATGGAAACTAGAAGTAGACAATAAGCACACAATGTATGATGTTATAGTTTATAATTGTTAACAGACTTTTTTGGCAGGGGTCCAAAGAAGGATTTTCTCTCCCTATTAAGGCTACCTGGATTAGAAGGAAGCTAAAGGGAGCATCATGGAAGAACCGGGACTGGTATACCTACAACAACCATGTGTGGACCAGAACCGAGATCAGGGTCATCCTAGTTCCCCGATACCCAAAAATGTCGATACCACGGTCTAGGGATCCCCGATGTCGCGTCACACCGGTTCCTTGATACCTAAGAGAACTGGTGTCATGGTCCATGGTACCTGATACCCCAATGCTATGATTCCTATCCCGGACCGGTCCTCCAAGAACCTCTCGACCATCTAGCATAGAGGACATTAACAAGGGAGGTCCCTATACACCATTTGTCAGACTACCAAGGAAGAAGGAATCAGAGTACCAGGAAATCAAACCTAAAGCAAGATCATGTTCTTAGGAAAGAAACTTGCGGTATCACGACATCTCCAGTAGGAAAAGAGGGAAATTTGACATTTTCTGGCCATTCACAACGCCATTAATGGAGATAGTTAACCATATTAATGAAGATAATCAACATTATTAATAGAGATAATCAACCCCATTAATGAAGATAGTCAATTCCTTGATGGCCATTCACAATGCCATTAATAAGAAATTAGTCAACTCTTTAATGGCCATTTGCATCGCCATTAATGAGAAATGAGAAAATAGTCAACTCATTAATAGCCATTCACAACGCCATTAATGAGAAAATAGTCAACTCCATCAATGCCAAATCAACGTTCCTTTGATTGCTAACTGATTGACCATGACCAAATCAAACGGAATGGACAGCAAGTCATTGGATCCTATAAATACTACAAAGCTCTCTCTTTTGGAAAAAAAATGAGGAAAAGAATCGACTTGACTACCACGACTGTAAGCTCTCCCGAGCCCTTATGTTATACTACTTTGCTATTTGTGTAAGCTCCTCGAAGCATTTCTTGTGATATATATAAAGAATGGACTCTCTTCCTCCTCTGGATACTGTTTAGGGGTTTTTCAGCATATGATCACTTGTGAGGCTTTTTCCCCCTAGGTCAATCCAATTCTATTAAAAGAATTATCATTCTCCCCTCTATCTCCTTATTATGCATGTATGGAAGCTAGGCTCCGGCCCCACTGGTCCTTGCTCTCTTAACTACCTATCATTAAGTAGCATCAATCCCTCCTACTTGCATGCTATTTGGGTCGGGGAACTACAAAGGTTACATAGAGAAGAGACCGGGTACCGGGATCGGGACTGGGACCAGGGACTAGGGACTAGGGACTAGGGACTAGGGACTAGGGATCGGGACCGGGACCGGGACCATGGACCATGGACCATGGACCAGGGACCAGGACCATCCCCCTCAAATCAACAAGGGAACCTCAAGCACCATCTCTTCTCTTAATCCTTGAAGCCCCGACAGGCGAGGTATCCATATCCCTCCCCTTCCGACCGTGGAGCACCGCTTCATCTAGTCTAAATGTTGTACAGGAAGTCCCAACCGGAATTTTGGGATAACAATAATCCAAAATATGCAATCACATAAGATGATGCATAAACATATAAAATGTATGGATTATGTACACTTAATGAAGAACTAGACATAGGCAACAAAGTTCACAACAAGAATAGTTTAGGTCTTAACACATGAAAACCGATATCTAGTATATGTCAAATCACCAAGTATACTTAAATCCTTGATTTGATTCATGCAACTAAAGCTTGATATTAGACATGTTCATGAAGCACATATACAAGCCTTTAGTACAAAAACTAAAAGGCTAGAGAAATGAGATTAGATCTACTAACTTCTCTAGAAATCAATTAGAGCATATATTCATTAATCAATCAAGTGAATTTAATCAATGCTCTTAAACATACAACAACTTGTGCTATTTCCAATTATGTTCAACCAAGGACATATAGTACAACTAAGAATTATTAATCATTAGAATATTCATCATCAATGCACAAATAATCCTATATACAAAGCTAATCATAATACTACTCACAAGCATGTGAAAACATAGGTTTTAGAAAAACCTAACTCACATTCAAGATTCTAATGTTAGGATTATGCTCAATAGCAAGAGTGTAATATTGTAATTGACAATCTTTTTCATATTAATAAAGTGATTTCTAGTTTAACAAATCTTATAGCATTTATAGTTTAATATTATAATTGACAAAGTAAATAATCATAAGGTCTAAAGACTATGAGAAAAGAAGAATTGTTCGTACATCTGGATATGTATGAGGTAGACACAATTCTTTAGTTAGTCTTGAATAATGTTCACAACTTAAGTTAAAGGTTGGGCACCTTTATCTTGTTAAAGTTGTAGAATTCTTTTGCTAGCATTTGAGTGGGATCAAATGAGATATGATTAGTCTAAAATAATCGGAGTGTCTTCGAGTAAAAGAATCTAGTGCACTGGGTGCATTGAACTGGATCACAATGAAAAGCTTTATCTAGAACCGTCAATAGATAATAGTCTTTTCATTATCAGGACAATCGGAGAGTCTATCTTAATCCTGAGATAAATGATGGACTTATGGTTGCAAGTGATATCATTTGAGTTATCAATGAGTACGATTATATAGCATAGTCTATCCTCGATAGTTTGGTGATATTCATTTGTTAATCGATAGAGGACTTCATTTATAGATATGGACATCGTGGCTCCATTTATTAAATGAGAGTATAATATCATCATATGGATGTTTTGAGGTAATTGGATATTAAATCTCAACGTTGAGTTTTCGATAGTGACTATTGAAAACATGGCTTCTGGACAAATCAAAATATCCAAGTTCAAAACGTGGTCATATGAGTAAATATGGTAACTTGGAGAGTTATAGGCGGTCTATGAACTCTTGGCGATTACTGATATTAATCACGAGGATACACTCTCTCCAACATGATTGTCTAGGGTCAGAATGAGGAACATCTTCTTATTCTATCTTTATTTAAGAGTTTAATTTTAGCTCTTTAGTGGAATGAGTTAAAATTAATAGATTGGACCTAAGTGAATCATTTGTTGATTGTGATTAGATTATGTCTATTGAAGCTTAAATTTAGATAGCCTGCCGAGATCCCCAATCCACACGGACTTGCATGGATCACTTGATATATTCTACCGGACCAATTTATGAGTCCATCTAGAATTGCATTTAATATATTAAGAATATAATTTGCACATTATTTGTTTAATGGGCTGATCAATTATATTAATATATTAATGAAAAGCATGTGGGCTTGTTTCTTTTAGTAAGAATGGGTCTGGTTGACATGTGGACTTTTTATTTAAAGTCCAATGGATTAAATAAAATAAGAAAATAATATTTGGCCCATTTATTGTAAGTGGGGCGGCAAGGCTATGTATATAGTCAAAAATATTATTTTATTTTATTGTTTGATTAAATGAGAATTAATTAATTTATTAATTAATTATTTAATTAAGAAACAAAATCTTTTTCTGATTAGGAAATATGTTTCCTAGAATTATACTATCAGTATACTAAAAGTAAAAGACTTGTTTGGTAAGAAAATAAATAATTAATTTTATTTATTTAATCAAATAAGAAGTCTTTTTATTGAAGTCAATAAAAGAATAAAAATACTTATGAGTTGTATTAGGGTTAGGAGTCTAAAGTTGATGTGAATTAGGGTGCAACACAAATCCTTTTTTGTAGATGAATTGCGGCAACCCTAAGACAACAACATGTAGATTTCGGCAACCCTAAAGGAAAAAGGAGAAGAAAATTCGGCCACCCTATATAAGAAAGAATATAGGGTTCGACCACCCTAAGTTTGATTGGATAAAATTTTCTTCTTCTTCTCATACTCATAGAAAAGTGTTTGATTATTCTACCAAGACAAGAAAGTGAGAAGAGATTATTCTTTTGATGGTACACTAATTGCTTGTTCATTAATAAGCTTGTGTGTACAACATCGAATTAGGTTCACGCGAGTTTCGATCATTAGATTGAGAACTCAAAAGTGACCAGAATAATCTTTGTAGTCTTTTGGTTGTTTTGTGACTAACAAAAGAAAAAGAAAGTTTTGTTTGTCCATTCTCAGGTACGCAATTCAAAGAAAAGGGAGACCACGCTCCTAGGTGATTCACGTTCGTGCTAGGATTGAAGATCTTGCGGATTACCATCGACGTAAGTCAATCGGATCACGCGACAAAAGGTATTATACTTTTTGTTACTTTATATGTATGTTTAATTAATTTAAAGGGTTAAGGTTCATCAAAGAAAAAATTTTAAAACATACTAAGTCTATAATTAGACTCGCTTCCGCTGTGTGTACTGCGATTTTTCCCTACATCTAATATAGCTCAAATTAGCTTTTAATTGAAGCCTACAAACCTAATAGCATTTGATCAAGAACATACACATATATAGGAAGAAAGCCCAAGGTAATTGAAGAAAATTTAAGCTCAAGAACACAAAGGATTTGACAATTACCTTAGAACAAAAGGTGCAGTCCGAAAATGGTGTTGAACCAAATGAAAACTTGATCAAATGACCTCAAGGTTGCTTGGAGTTTGTAGAGGACTCTGATATGAAGATTCTCCAACTTGAACCACTCAAATCGGATGAAAGATGAGAGAGATATGGTGTTTGAAAGTTGAGAAAATCTTGGAGATAATTCTGCACTTTTTCTCTTTCAAAATGGTTGAAATGTGTAAGTGAAAGGGAGGGAATATTTAAAGGAGAGTTGGAGGGAAAGTGAAAGAGAGTGGGGCCCACAAGAGAGGGTTGCCTCTTGCCTTTCCGTGGAGGTGTGTGGCCACCACGGGGAGGCTGAGAGGCTTCCTTCCTATGATGGCCATGCGCCTCTACGGGAAGGCCTCCCTTGTTGGCCTTCTCTTCTTCACTCCTCTCCTTGCGTATCCCTCGCATTCTTCGACTGTCTTTTGGCCTCCAAACTAAGAATTTGAATCCATTTTTGGATTACAAACCATAACTCACTAACACACGAGGACGACTATGAAACTTTGACAAATGGATATGAACTAGACTCGATACACGATGACAAAGACAACGTATTGTAAGAGAACGTAAAGTTTTGTAACTTCCTAGTTTGAACTCGAAAACTAGTGTATGAGTAACCAAAACGACCGGAACTCAATAAGGAATCATATGAGAACATATTCAAGTCCAAAACACTAAAACACAAACAAATAAACACAAGGTCACACAAGTATGCAATTTCCTAGAGATAGTCATAGTACATGCATTTCTACAATGTTTGACGATTTGAGACTAATGCATGAACATTTTTTAGAGATAGTCCTAGTACATGCATTTCTACAATGTTTGAAAATTTGAGACTAATGCATGAGCATACTAAAACACATGTGTGAATGTGTTATATCAATTTAGCGCTACGATACAGGGACACAAATGTATGCAATGTGTGTGTGTGCGCCTAAGCCTTGTAAGAGGAAAGAGGTCTTATTACTTTTGAAATCAATAATGCTTTCCTCACACGAAGGCTTCACTTTGCTTGAAACGTTGTCTATCTTCTTTAAAGCTTGATAAACTGTACAACTTAGACAACTTAACAGTACAAAGGAAATTACATTTTGATGTAGAATAATACCAATTAGACTCAAAATCCTAACAAAATATCAATAATTGAAACAAGAGAGAGAGAATAGTACAAACTTGGATGCTCTGGTCGAGGTGTATATCTCTCTACATAAAATTCCAATCAACAATCCAACCAATCAGATTGTAGAAATATGAGTGAAAAACGTTCTAACAGAATTTCAACCCGATCGGACCACAGATCAAAGGGATATCACCCTTCGATGAAACCTGCGCAATACTAAAATTTTCTCCCTTGTTTTCTGCTCAGCCCTGTTCAAAACAGCAGAACTCACCATAGGGAATTTTTATTGACAATCCCACCATCGAGATTGAAGAAATACAAGAGTTGAATGTGCTGATTAAATGTCAGCTCAAACTGATCTTAGACGAGGGAGATATCAAAGTTTGATCAAGATTGCACAGTGATGTTCTTCACACAATTTCTGCACACACACCTCCTTTTTCTTCTCTTTTCTGGTACAATATTTCCTATTTCATTATACATGATATTATGATCTTAAATCATTTTAATGATACTCACAACATCATGTTGGATGTGTAAATCCCTTTTCTCAAATGAATGATATGTAAACATATCACTTCATATATATGAGATAAAATAAAATCATGAATCATAATGATTTTTCAAACTTCCGGTTCGACCAAGAACTGTAAGTTCAGATATAAAATCTAGAACACTTCCGATTCTGTGTAGATTTGAAACCCCAGGTTCCAAATAATGAAGTATGGTATTCATGAATATAACACTGAATTCAGAACTCTAGGTTATCATCGGTTTTCAAAACTGTGCCGTGTAGCATTCATGTATATAACACTAGATCCAGAACTCTAGGTTCTCATCGGTTTTCAAAACCGTGATATTCATGTATATAACATTGGATCTAGAACTCCAGGTTCTTATCGGTTTTGAAAACCGTGCCAACTTAAATATCATAATTCCAGAAACTTTAAGTCCTGGTTAGTCATTCTAGCCAATCTCATATATTGCATATAAATAAATAATACGAATATTTAAAGAGAATAGGTTCTGTCGACACAGCCGTAGCCAGTCTCTGTCAACATAGCCGCAGCTAGTCTTATATATTGCAAATAATTAAATGCAAATATTTAAACAATTTATCTGGAGACACAGCATAAGCCAGTCTCATATATTGCATAAAAATAAATGCTGAATATTTAAGCAATTCCTGGAAGTTGAGTTCATATGTTATGTGCATAAAAATGGATGCAAATATTTAAACAATATAAATAAATCCAGAACTATATATAGAGGATCCGTTGACGGCATAACCCATATTGTATACGGAACTATAAATAGATTCAGAATATATAGATGTAAATAAATCACTCATCATGGGATCCTTTTTACTTACATACACGAATATCGAGCCGTAAGTAAATCCCTCACCAGGAGATACTTTTTACTTACATACGATCGTGCTGCTAACATGTTGTAAATCAATTGTAAGAAAGAAGGGAGAGAGACATGAGAAAGAGAGAAGATTGTTTTGTTGATTTCAGTAATCAGATTTTTACAAAGAAATGGATCATATATATAGGCTCACAAAATGACCACTTGGCCACTTGCCCATTGCATCATCAATTGCATCACTTATTAAGCATTAAGTAAAGTATATTTAATATCAAAAACAAAGGCAGTGGAAAAGCCAATTATTATAACAGGTTTCTATAATTTTTTTTTTTTTTTTTTAATTTTTCTTTTTAAGGTTTCACGTTTTTTTACGTCTTCCCCATAGGTTTCACGTTTTTTTACGCTTCCACTGAAGGCTTAACGTTTTCAAGTCAGGTTTTACGTTTTCAACGTTTACAACCAAGGTTTCATGTTTTTAATACGAAATATCTAGGTCTCACATCTTTTTAAATTTTCTTTCCTATGAACAACTTATTTCACATTTCATCAACTTCTAATCCCTAAAATCATCCTCAAATCAATTCAACCAACTGAAACAACACAAATTATGACTACATTTCATCAATTGCTAATCCCTAACCAACATTCTAACATCAAATCACGTAAGAAAAAAACATGGAATCATGACCAAAATCAAACAACCAAATCTCAATTTTTTTATCGCTTCAAAAAACAAAGTTCTCCTGTAGAAAATGGGCTTCGACGGACTCCTATCGGCGGGGGTTTCCTCTCCGGCATTGTCTCCACCACGTGCACCATCTTTTCTCCTTTTCATGGTGGTCTCTCCTCGACGACGGTGATATATATATATATCTTCTGGTTTATGGTCGAACAAGAAGAGAGGCTGAGATGTTTTTTTTTAATATTTATTTTTATATAAGGGCATTACAGTAATATCGTAAAAACAAGGTTATAAACCGTTAGATTTTCAAACATGGTTAAAAATAATTACCTAATGTTTCTAATGGCTAGTTTTGAATTTTTCCCTATTTTTTAGATAAAATGTTTTTGTCCAAAATTTCATCTCAATTTATGTAGTAATTAATTATTCCTAATCAGAAAAATCATCTCATCTCATAATTTATACAAGTATACAACAAATATAAACGACTTTCACATGGATTGGAATAAAAGTTTTAAGCAAAAACATTAAGCTTTATATAGCACTACTCATGTAAGCACATTGTATTAATCATTTTGTACGTAGTGAAAAAAGATTATTCGATTGGATTGGGATTGGACTAATCTCAGTCCAATCCCATATTTGTGGTGTATATGGTATTGGATTTATCCAATCCTATGTAGACTAGTTATCCCACTGTGGTTGGACTATTTAGTCCCACCACAATAGTTGGGACAACTTTTGTTCTAACTGTTTTTTTTTTTTTTTTTAATTAAATTATTTATATAACATTATATTTATTTAATATAATTTATTCTTTTTTTAATACTAATATACTTTATACTAACATTTTTTTTTTTTTTGTAATTTCAATTAAAAAATAAATGTTATTTATTTCAAATTAATTTTATTTATTTATAATAAATAATTTAAATAATTTTTTTAACCTAATTTAATATTTAATAATTTTATTTTTTTTCTTTGAATTGATTTAAAATGATTTATTTATTTTAAAATTAATTTAATATAATTTTATACAGACCTTTCCCAAAAGACAACTATTTTTAATTATTTTTTATCTAATCATATGTTATACCAAATAAGAGAAAATATTATTTTAGTCCAATCCGTACTGCACCAAACATATCACAGTACTAATTTCGTCATATCCTATCCAATCCCATAAAAATAGTCCAATTCTATCCAATTCAATCCCGCACACCAAACACACCTTAATGTGTAAGTAATGGCATGTTAGATACATCTATTTATAGGGGTATTATCACTAAAGTGCTTACTTTTTTATGAATTGTCATCTTTTTAAACGTCTTTGTCATATTAGTCACTTTAGTCCTTTGTTTTTTTCAAAATACATCACTTTAGTCCATTTGACCAAACAACTAACGGTCAACTATAACAGATTGTTAAAAATACAATTTTGACCCTTTATTGATATTTTTTTTTTATAAAACCCTTTGTTGCTATTTAATCAAGATAAAGGGTCATTTTTGCCCTTAAAGATTTTTAGTTTTTAAGCTTTTGTATATAATTGGATTGTCCAAAATGCCATTATTATAAAATGTCATTAATTTTCAGCAACCAAAAATAATCTTTGGGTTTCCATTTCCAACTTTATATTGATCCATAACCTCATAAGAAAAGATTAATCTATTAGAGATTATAAAATTAATTTAATTAATAAAATTAATAACCTAAAATCTGATCATACAACAACTGTTCATTCAATTACAAAAGTCCAATACCATCCAATCTATGATCAAACAACACATTATTAATGCAGTAACTGTCCCAAATCTCATTTGCACCACCAAATCTCACCACAAGAACCTAGGTCTCCACCACCAGAAAAAAAAATTCATCATCACCAACACGAGAAAGCAACACACCAATTTGGAATCTGGAAAAAAATAATAATAAAATCCGGAAAAAAATTCAATATCTTGTATACAAATCAAACCCAGTCAATATTTGGAATCGAAAAAATCAAAAAAATAAATTCAATATCTTCATATTCCAGACCCAACTCAGATCTGGAATTGAACTTAACCAACCCCACACCCACCTGAAATCACCACTATCGGCGTCCCACACCAACGCCTACACCCACACCCACACCCTACTAGAACCAACACACCAGCATACCTACACCATTGGTGTGTTGATGAGAGAGAATGAGAAGAGGGAGAAAAAGAGATATTTCTGGGGTTGGTTTGATTCGTGGCGGCGACTGAATGGGTGGAGACGATGGTGGGGATGCGAGAGAGATTGAGTAAGAGAGAGAGAGGGAGGGATCGAGAGAGAGAAAGAGATTGATTTCGAAATCAAAGAAGAAAAAAAAAGAGGGAGAACGATGGATGGTGAGAGAGAATAAGATTAATTTAATTTAGTTTTTAATTTTTTTAAGAGAGAAAGAGGGAGAGGGATGGAGTCGGTGAGAGTGGTGGGGAGTGGGGACGATGATTAGGTGGAGATCCCTTTTTTTGTTTGTTTTTTAATTCTCTTTTTGGTAATTTTAAATTTTTTATTATATTTCTTATGACCCACATGTCAGAAATATTTTTAATTAATGTGCATGTGTCAGAAATTTGAAATTCAATACATTAATGACGAAAATACCCTTGGATCTGTTATCTTTGACTAACCGGTGACTAACGAAAGGACTAAAGTGATGTATTTTGAAAAAATAAGGGATTAAAGTGACTAATATGACAAAAACGTTTAAAAAGTTGACAATTCATAAAAAAGTAGGGACTTTAGTGATAATACCCTCTATTTATATAACGAGTTTAAGCAAAGACAAAGCATTTAGTGGGAATTCTAGGAAAGTGCAGTAATAAACTAATAACAAAACCCTTTGTTATATCCGTAGGCCATAGCATTTCATGTCTCGAAAAAATAAATAAATAAATAAAAGTTTTCAACAAACACGTTTGGACTGTTTGAACTACGTACGCGAGAACAGTACAAAACAAAACAAAAGAAACGAAAGTGCTTTTGGGTTTCGAAGAAGATCGTAGAATTGACATAAAGTGTTCAACAAAAGTCTTCCTTTTCATGAGTCTTCGTTGAACTCAGCATATGAACAAATTGACGTAGAAAGATTTAGATGTATATATTCTCTTTAATTTCATCGAATCTCAAGGGAAATGAAATCAGTTAACCAGCAGAAACGTTAACGCGTATAAAGAATCATGTATATATAAAATCTGTTGAGGCAAGAGAATGTTATCAAGTTCATATATATATCTTTACAGCTGAGATCATCTCTACTGGCCGGCTACATCTACATAAACTATATATTTATCAGCAATGGCAACGCTCTTCTCAAAGATAGTCACTGATATGGATGTTACGAGAAACTTATCAATTCCGACAAGTTCATTGAGTTCGATACCATTCGAAGAAGGCCATTTTATGGATATGCATGTTTATGATGATTGTGGCCGATTCTGGGTCTTTCGCTGCTCAATTCAACAGATGGGCAGTGAAGATCGTGTTCTTTCTGTGAATTGGATTGAATTTGTTGGGCACAAAAACGTTAGAGTGGATGATAAAGTTATTTTCCTTGAAGAAACCTGCATCAATGATCCAACCACACGAGCAAAGATCAAAATTGAAGTGAAAAGAAAAATCAGATTATTTGGCCAAGATTTTTGGGCTGATGTAAAGTAATCTTTTACGTGTGATCGTTTTGTTGGAAGAATCACTCAAGGTTATGGCGGTCCTAAGATATATATATATATATATGCATTCAGTGGTATCAAAGCCAGCATTTGGTTAATGTAGGTTTAATAATTGCTCCTTGCTAGGTACAGATTATAATTATATTTCACTGCATCCATGCCAATATTTTAGCTAGAAGTTTTCAAAATAATTACCATTTTTTACTCAATAAGAAGCTATAATCAGGGTTAATAATACATTTGTTTCTGTTCTTGATCAACGTTACGTTGTTCCATATTTATAAAACGTTGCATGATTGACTTATTACTATTAATTTAATTTAATTTAATTTTTTATTTTTTATTACTACAAGTGAAGAAATTGTCACAATTTTAATATTGTGACAAAAAAAAGTGTCACTAACAAGTTATTACTTTTGCCCTGTCTCTAACAGTATTTGTGATAGTTTTTTGGTACTTATCACAAATCATAACTTTTAGTGACATATTATCACTTGACCTTAATTAGTGATCACAAAATAAAAATTGTGTCACAAAATTTATATATATATATAGTGACAATTAATTGTTTGAAGATTTTGTCACTATAATCTTCATAGTGACAATTTATTGTTTTAAAATTATGTCACTATTCACAAACTTAGTGACAATTAATCATGTCAAAATTGTGTCATTATACATAAACTTATTGACAATTAATTATTTAAAAATTGTCACTATACACAAACCTAGTGACAGTTAACCATATGAAAATTATATTTATTTTACACAAATTTAGTGACAATTAACAAGAAGATAACAAGTTACAAATTCAATCAAAGTTGATATAATGGTCCATTCAACTATTATTAACTACAAGAAAACTTAAATACAAAAAGTACAATAAGGGATAGATAATTAGACAATAGAAAGAAAAGAAAAAGAAAAAAGAAAGTGAAAAAAATATATTACAAAATTGTTAATGTACATACACCAATTTGCTACAAATTTCGAGATAAATGCATTACATCAATTATATTTTGATAACCATCAATTACATCAATTTGATTCTTCAAGCCTCAATACTAGAACACTTTTGTCAATGAAAAGATCGGAATAAACTTTTCGTCTAGATACAATATGCAATAGATGAAAGTATATTATTAACACCTCAATTAGATATATATATTTTCAATGCTGCATCAAAAAATTGGTTGTTCCATAAGAATCATTTAATCGAACAGTTAGTATGCATATCAACTGATATTGACATATACTGTGGAAAGCTAAGAACAAACAACTATAAATCATGAAATAATAATTATGGGTTCCTGAAAAAAATTAAAAACAAATTAAAGTTAAGAATCATTCCTAATTGTAAGTTCCTTAAGTTTGATTGGCTTATTTCGTGGACAAACCACATTTTGGGTTTTGTAAGGGTAGCTTAGGCTCTCAAGACCTCAAGAGAAGAAGCACAAATGGTAAATTTCTAAGTGCTTGCTTTGCTTTGAGGAGATTTAGTTGTACACACACACATTCCATACATATCCACACTTTGTGTATAATGTGTGTCTTTACATGTGTGCATCCATGTTTATATAATATCTCTTCTTGCATATTTTATTGATTGCATCTTAGGATTAGAATGCCATGTCATGATAGAACTTAAGGATGCATTGTGTAAGTATGGGTGATGTTCACCTGCCCTACAGGCGCTCTATGTACAGCGCCCAAAAGGGGCTCAGAGCAAATTTGCTCTTACCCGTTGTACACCCGCTCTACGTAGAGCGAGTGAACAGCGGTGCCACTAGTTGATTTTTTATCAACTTTTGTTTCGCCCAAAATCCGCTCTACGTAGAGCGGGTGAAGGCGGCTCTCCAAACCCGAGAGCAACCGCCCCTAAGTCGCCTGGATTCCGCCCTACGTAGGGCGGTCACGAAAAAACATTGTTCTTCATTTCCTAGGTGGACCGCTATACATCCGCCCTACGTAGAGCAGGTGAACATCGATAAAGGCATAATATTTGTAAACTTTTCAAAACGTTGTCACTTCAATTTGACACACTATATATATGCCTCTTTCATTCTAGGTCGAGTTAAAGAGTTAAAAATCATATTTTTACTTAGCATATTTTTCCAAGAGAAAAATTTCACTAAAGAACTCACATTTGATTACTTAAACACTTTTCCATGATCATCAATCATCATCTAGCATCATCCTTGATCATCTAGATATCATTTTGCATGGATTCTTCAACACACTTTGCTTGGTAAGTTTTTCACTAATAGCTTACATATTTTGTGTCTTTCTTAACAAGCAATCTCATTTATCACTTGTATGTCATTCATATATATGTTAGATACAAGATTGAGATTAGTGTATTGATTGTTTGAGAGTTCTTTTGTGATAGCTTCATAGGATTGCCTAATCTATGTTTAGCTAAGATTTATGACATGTCATTTAGCTATTGATATCTAGGATTGCATTAATTGTCATCTAATCATCCTAGATAAGCATCTAAGGTTCCCTAGCTTTGTTTGCTCTTTGAATATCATCATATATTCACATAGGTCATTTTATCTCTTCATTGAGAAGTAAGACTTATGGCTAAGATTGCTTAGGCCACAAGCAAATTGGACTAGAACCACTTTTAAAGGCCCGCGGGTAGAAGTGGGCGGTTATTGACTGTAGTGTTTGACAAGGTCAACATAGGTTGTAAACTCCATTTCAATTAGTGGATTTGAGGTTCGAATGTGGTGTACTTATTAGCCCGTGGTTTTTCCCGTTAGGGTTTCCACGTAAATATCAAGTGTTATTTAAATTCCACACATATTACTCTTGTTATATTTGAATTGACTAGATAGGGCTATTTTCGTAATCTTGACCATACACGAAAATTGGGTAAAATTGTTTAAAATCTATTCACCCTCCCCCCCTCTAGATTAATATTGAACAAACCGTAATTAATTTCAATTGGTATCAGAGCGGGTTCCTAGATATACTTAGGTGATCCTTGCTCATTTTGGTGTGTTTTGCATTTGTGTGATTTTTGTTCATTCATACATCTTGCATTCATTCATCCATTCATTATACACTATGAGTGGAAACGGTGGTGGTAATGAAGGTGCTTCAAGCACAAGACCTCCACTTCTTACCGGCTTGAATTATTCCTCATGGAAAGGAAAGATGGAATCCTACATATGTCAAATTCACGACCGTCCATGGATGGCGGTTGAAGATGGATATGATCTTCCTATGATGACTCCCACAGGTGGAGAAGAAGAAGTATTGAAGCCTAAGGCGCAATGGAACGTGCAAGAGTTTGAAGCTTCGAAATTGAATAGGAAGGCTATGCACGCCATCCTATGTGCAATGGAGAAAATCAGTATAAACTGATTCAGAACACTAGGATTGCCAAGGAGACATGGGATATCCTAGAGGTTGCACATGAGGGCACCGAGGTCGTCAAGGATTCGAAACTTCAAGTCCTCCAAACTCAATTCGAGTTGCTAAGGATGGAGGACAATGAATGCTTCAATGATTTCGAAATCAAATTGATGGATATTATGAATCAAAGCCATTAACTCGGTGATCTGTACTCGGATAGGAGAATCAAGCAGAAAATCTGAGATCTCTCCCCGATAGGTTTGAATCGAAGGGTACGGCTTTAGAAGAAAATAGTGGATATAAAGACATGAAGCTGAGCGAGGTTATTAGAAGACTCATCGCCTACGAGTCTAGGAAAGCTCCTAGCTCCACACCTCCTAAAAAGCAAAAGGGAATTGCTTTGAAAGCCTCTAAGGTTGAGAAGGAGGAAAGTGATGACTCGGACGAGGACATGTGTTGTTGATGAGAAGATTCAAGAAATTCTACAAGTCCTAGAAGAAGGGTTTTGGATCAAAGGGCCAACACTTGAAGAAAAAGGCTTCCTTCAAGAAGTTTGAGCCTAGGCAAGATAAGAGCAAAAGGAAAAGGATCCAATGCTATGAGTGTGGCGGTAGAGGACACATTGCACCCGATTGTAGAAATTTGAAGAACAAGAAGGGTAAATTGATGGCCGCCACTTGGAGTGGAAGTGATGACTCCAATGATGGAGATGAGTCTTCGGATGATGAAAAACTCTTGGCTAACTTCATAGCCTTTGCCTCCTTGTAAGATCCTAGATTTGTGTTGGCTTGATTCCATTGCAAAACTCTCTTTATTTATATTGCTTAGTTGCTTAGGTGTTTCTTGGAGAGAAGAAGCTTCAAAGGTTAAAAGCAACGTATCTTTCAAATATCGTCTACAAGAGGAACATCGTATACTTAGATGCTAAGGTATCAAGATTCTTCTTCCTCTTGCAAGGTGTAAGCGCACACACACACAATTCATACATGTGTGTCCCTGCATCATAGTTCAAACATTTTGTATAACACATTCACACACTTCGTAGTATGCACATGCATTGGTCTCTTATAGACAAACATTGTAGAATTGCATGTTTTGTGACTATCTCTTTGATATGACATGCTTGTGTGAATTTGTGTTTGTTTGTTTCTGTGTTTTGTATTTTGGACTTGAATATGCTCTTATTTGATTCCTTATTGAGTTCCAGTAGTTTTGGTTACTCATTCATAAGGTTTCGAGTCCAAATGATTTAGCTACACTACTTTGCATTCTCATTCGTTGAGTTGACTTCATCGTCATTTTCAGAGATGATTTCTCAACCATTTTTCAAAGTTTTGTAGTCATAGTCGTGCGTGAGGGAGTCACGGTTCGTAATCCGAAAACAGATTTGAATTCGGAGTTTGGAGATCGGAGAACGATCAAAAAAGGTGAGAGATGCGCGAAAGGGTGCTAAAAGACAAAAGATGGCAAATTGCCATTTGCCCCCTTGGCCATTGAGGGAACGTGGGGCACACGCCAAAACATGGCCTTTGTCCCCGTGTAGCAAACGGCCATGAAGAGCTGATTGCAAATTCATTTCATGAATTAATGGGTTTTTGTCATATGTATTGCATGCATATGGTGTTTGGTGTGCATGGTCTATCAAAGCATGTGGTGTCTTTGGTCTTACTTCCTATTGGTCATATGATATGTTACTCATGTGAGCTTACCTCACCTGATCACAGTCTCACTCAATTTATTCCCACTCTCACGGTAATTCAAAATTAAGAGTGAAAAAGAAGAACAATTTTTTTATGTGCAGAATTTTTTCTTACAATATTTTAAATCTTAATTTCACCATATCTCTCTCATCTCAACTCCGATTCATTTGATTCAAAAGCCAAAAATGTTGGTCTTGATGAGAGGAACAAACCCCAAGCATTTTTAGAGTTAAAGGATTTCGTGATTTTTCACAGCAAGCATATTTCAGTCCGAGATTCTACATTTATAGGTGAAACATATTCTTATCACTTTCTCTTTTGATCATCTCATTTAATCTTCTTATTTGATAGATGAAATGTGTTAAGAATGATGTTAATTCACATTCTAGGTTTGTTTGATTGATTGATTGTTGAGTTTTAGCTTTGTGATCATTTTTTAATATCTTTTAGCTAAACTTGATTCATATAAAATTGATTCTAGAAATGTTTTGTATGATGTGCTTCGTGATGATTTCTAGGTTTAATTTCATGATCTAAGAACTAGGTTTTTTTAGTGTGATTTTTGAATATCCTAATCTAGTTCTTATTGTTTCACATGCTTTGATTTTTAGATAATTTTGTGATTGAGTGTTGATAGCATATTCTAGGTATCAAATTGCATGTTTATAGAGCTTGTGTGATCTACTTGTTCTATTTGATTATATTTGCATCATTTGCATCACTTAGATATTTGCATCACTTAGATCATTGCCTTATAAAAGGTTGAAGTCTCTTGCAAAGTGAGTGAAGCTTTGTCTTGAGCAACAAGTCTTGGCTAGGAAAGTGTTCCGGATAGCCAAGCAAGAAGTCTTGATTAGAGTCGGGAGGACTCAGATAGTCAAGCAAGAAATCTTCCTAGAGACGTGAGCGTCTTGGATAGGAAGTTGATTCCTAGAGGTGTAGGACTCATCTTGGATAGGAAGTAGGCTTGGTAGTTCACTAGGCCCGAGGGTAGATTAGGAGGTGATAGCTTGAGCGGATATCATGTATTGATAGCTTGAGTGTGTAAGTCATTTTCATATAGTGGATTGCTTTGCCGGTGGTTGTGGTATCAACTCGTGGATGTTTCCTCTTTGAGGTTTTGCCACATAAAAATACTTGTGTCAAGTTTCGTTTTTATGTTTCTTTATCTTCCATATGTTTGTATTGTTTGCATTACTTGTATATTGATTTTCACATGTGTTGGTTAAATCAATTCAATTGTTAAATTCATCAAGTGTGCTTTTAATTATTGTATTCCGCATATTTTTTGTATATTGGAAGAATTTGGACCTATACCTATTCACCCCTCCTCTAGGTATATATTACACTATATTGCTTAAGGAAATTTCACTCCTCCCACAAGAGCAAAGGTTCTAGTGAAAAAGAGGAAGAGAGTCAAGAGGAGATTAACTTAAGTGAAGATGACTTCTCATCTAACTCCACAAAAGGACATGTGGAGAAAATGGATCTTGAAGACTTCATGATCAAATTTGAAAGCTTAAAGTTGAAGAACAAAAGAGAAATCCGAAGGTTGAAAGAAGAAAATTTAGAGATTTCAATCAAGGTTGATGACTTGAGTGAAGAAGTAGTGAGATCGGTGGAAAATGAAGATAAGCTAAGAAAGGAGTTAGACTTATCTAGAAGGAATGAAGAAGGTTTGAAGAGGGAGCTTGAAGAGGTTAAAGGATCAATGACAAGGATGACTTCTAGCACCGAAAAACTTGACCTTATGTTAAGTGTTGGGAAAAGTCCTTGTGACAAGAGAGGTCTAGGATTTGAAGATGGCAAGGAGTCCTCTACTCCTCACAATACAGTATTTGTCAATAGCTTGAGTAAGAATGAAGCTTCACTGGTGCAAATTCCTAGGAAGAAGATTGATCTAGGACAATGCTCACATAGTGCACAAGTAAAGGTGGCTCCAAAAAGACTATCTCCAGCTCATCCCACAAAAGCTCCTCAAGCCAACATTCCTTAACAAATTGCTCATAAAGGAAAGAGACCAATTGTGCAAGCTAAACCTCGGAAGCAAGCTAGACCGGTGATCGAACCAAAATTGGTGTGATTTTTGCCCTCGTTTCCTTCTCTTCTTGCTTGATTCTCGGGCAAGATCCCGTGATTTAATTGTGTAAATTAAGTGTTTTCAAGTAGTTATGGAGTTTAGGGGCATTGGAGTAATATTGGCCAATTAGGGGCAAAACAAGCTAGAAAGCAAGCCAAAAGGAGCTTCATTACGCCAGTGTTGTGCTGGTCAGCACACCCGCGCACTACCAACGCACCTCCAGCCAGAATCAGCATAAAGTGCGGGTCCCAACCGCACTCGACCAGAAGTTCATCCGCACTCCAGACAAAAACCTGGGGGGCTGATTTCAAAAGAAAAGATAAAGTGCGGGTTAGTGCGGGTCAACCAATCGCACTCCACCCACACTTTAAGGCGAAGATGCCTAGAAATTGTAATGTGCGCTGGTACTGTGCCGGTCCACACCCGCGCACTACCAGCGCTCTACGTGCCCAAAATCAGGCCAAAATGTGATAAAGTGCGGATGTCTTCACCCGGATGATGTCTTCACCCAGATGATGTCTTCAATGGGCGTTAGATGAAGTACACGCAGGGGACTGCGGCAACCACGTTTCAGGAGAAACTCTGGCATACCAGGTACTCAGAATGGGATACTACTGGCCTACTATTCACCAGGATGCTAGAAAGTTTGCACAATCCTGTGAACCTTGTCAGAAGACAGCCAACCTGCACCATCTACCTCCAGAAAGGCTCACCCCAATTAGCACACCCTATCCATTTGCTATTTGGGGACTGGACTTGATCGGGCCAGTTCCCACCGCGCCCGGTTAAGCTAAGCATGCAGTAGTAGCCATAGATTATTTCACCCGGTGGGTAGAAGTAAAATCCTTGGTCCAAATAACTGAAGCCAATACCACGAGCTTCGTCAAGGAAAACATCGTCTACAGATTCGGTACCCCGATGGCCATAATCACCGATCTTGGTAAGCAATTTGACAATGCTAACTTTAGATTTTTCTGCGAAGAACGGGGTATCGATCTTCGACTGGCCTCAGTGACCCACCCTCAGTCTAACGGGTTAGTAGAAGCTACTAACAAGACTATCAAGAAGCTCCTAAAAAAGAAACTCCAACAGAAGAAAGGGAGATGGGCTGACGAACTCCCTAATGTTCTTTGGGCATATCGGACTACCAAAAGGACTGCTACTAGTGAGACCCCCTATTCGCTTGCTTTTGGAATAGAGGCAGTCTCACCTATCGAGCATAGGCTGACATTTTTCAGGGTCTAGCATTTTGAGTTAGAAGAAAATGAAAGGAAGTTAAGAGCCAATCTAGACCTCCTCGAAGAGAAGCAAGATAAAGCTGCTTAGCGGATAGCGGCCTACCAAAGCAAGATAGCCAGATGCTTCAATAGAAAGGTGAAGACCCAAAATTTCAAAAAAAGGGACCTAGTCCTCATGAAGGTAACCCAGAATACCTAGAAGAGGTCTGACGAGGTACTGGCCCCCAACTGGAAAGGTCCATACCTGATAAAAGTAGTGGTACGTAGGGGGGCATACAAGTTGCAAGACATGGATAGTTACCTAGTAGATCATACCTGGAATGCTGATCACCTCAAAAGGTTTTGCCCTTAAAAGTTTGAAGAAGAATTGTTATCTCGGTTGGTATACCTCTGATATGTATACCCCGTCTTTGCTTTGTAATCATTGTTGAGAAATTCAATAAAGTCAGTTTTTTCTCCTACATGATGCTCCTGAGTTCGCCTAGCAAGTTGTCGCCATTTTTTTTTTTTGATCGCCTCAAGACCAGGAAAGACCACATGGGATTCCTGCTGCCTTGGTCGGGGTATACCCTCCTCCAAGAAGGATCTGGTGTGAAACAAATTATAGCGCGGTGTGTATAAAGCTATCTAGAGGGGGGGTGAATAGATTTTACGCTTTTTACCCAATTTTTCGTGTTAATCAAAATTACGAAAATGCCCTCAAGATAATATAACCAAGCAATTGTAATATGGTGCGGAAATTAAAACAACACTTGGTTTTTACGTGGAAACCCTCACGGGAAAAACCACGGGCTATGTAAGTAAGCCACACTCGAACCTCGAATCCACTAAATGTGCAAACGATTACAACCTAATCCCGGAAGTAATCACACACCTACCTAATCCCGGTATGAGTGAACCTAGTCCAATTTGCTTGCGTTCTAAGCAACCTAATCCCGGATGCTACACACAAGACTTACTTTCTCTTTGAAGAGAATAAAACCCTAAGTGAATATATGTGAATATCCAAAATGCAACATAGAGCAAGGGAAACCCTATATGCTTATCTAAGATGATTAATATGCAATTAAGTATAATCCTAGATATCAAAACTAAATGACATGTCAATTAGTTTAGCTAATCAATATTAAGCACAAAACCTAATATGCAAGCACAATATAAAATCTCAAACATACATCATACTCATCTCAATATTGTATCTAAAGCATACAAAATAACAAACAAGTAATTAATTGAGATTGCTAGATAAGAGAAACACAAAACATGTAAGATATTAGTGAAAAGCTTACCAAGCAAAGTATGATGAAGATTCCATGCTAGATGACATCTAGATGATCTAAGATGATGCTAGATGATGATTGATGATCATGAAAAAGTGTTTGAGAATCAAGAATGGAGTTCTTGGAATTTTTCTTCTCTTTGAAAAATATCCTAAGTATGAATTCTGAATATGAACTCTCTTAATTGACCTAAAGTCAAAGTGGCATATATATAGGGGGCCAAATCAAAGTGTGGTCGTTTAAGTAAGTTTCAAAGAAACGCGCCAATCGGCGGTTTCAATCGGCGGCCAGGCCGCCGTTAATGACCGCCGAATTGAGCTCGTGAAGAACAGAGCATAAACGGCGGTTAATTCGGCGGTTTCGTGACCGCCAATTCCAACCGCCGAAACAGAACAGAGAGATCAAAATCAACCAGGTATGAACGGCGGTTTCGAACGGCGGTTTCATGCCCGCCGTTTCAACCGCCGAATTAGACTGAGAGATAAATCAATCAGGTCTTGAATCAGCGGTTTCTAACGGCGGTCGTGACCGCCGATCTTAACCGCAGAAATGCTTCAGACCAATCTGGACTGAAACGGCGGTTTCATTCGGCGGCCAGGCCGCCGATAATAACCGCCGATCACCTAGATAAGTGAAAAACAAGGAGAAGCCAAGGGCATTCTCCATAGGCGGTCCTCGCGCTAAACCAAGCACATTCTCGTGCATGCGCGGACGTTTCCGAAAGTTATCGGGAAACGAATTAACACAACAACAAGACACAATAACACACAACAAAATATAATAAATAAGTGCAAGTGTGAATTGTGACAAACGAAGAGAATGCACACATATGCAATGAATGTTTAGTGTGTGTGTGCAACTAATCTCTTCAAAGAAAAGTAAGCACATAGAAATTTACCTTCGGTGCTTATCAACACGAGGTCTTCAAAGGGCTTCGAACAAGAAGACCGATACTTAGGCTACCCTTACAAAGAACCCCCACATATGGTTTGATCACGAAATAAGCCAATTAAAAACAACGGGAATCCTTACAATCTCCCCCTTTGGCTATTTCGTGACAAAACCATCACTTACAATGATTCCTCACAAAAAATAGAAACTACGGGACTATAATGATATTCTACATTACAAAGAGATAAGCTAATGCAACTTGAAGTCTTCAATCCTCTTGTAGAATAATCAATCCCTGAAAAGAGTTTCTAACATTTCTAATACAAGAAAAGTGTGAGATTAATCATGTGAGAACAATACCAAGCATTTGCATTTTTAGAATTTAGGCACAACATTACCAAATGTATGCAATGTATGATAAATGCAATGCTCCCCCTCAACGGGTTACTCCCCCTCAATGTATGTTCTCCCCAAAGTGTACAATAGCTTCTATATTTTGCACCTCCCCTTACCATATCCTACTCCCCCTTTTTGTCATGATATAGGCAAAGGAGTAGCCCCCAACCGGGTCACTCATAGCAACGAGAGATAGAAGCATGCAAGACTTGCATATACATATAAGTCACTTTATGCACTTCAATTAATTTGAGAGAAACAAGGAGATTTATTTTGAGAAAATGTGTGAATCCAACATGCTTTGCATACAAGACATATAGCATTCAAGTCCAAAATACAATGGTATTTGGCAAAGCAAATGACAAAGGTTTCTAATAAGAATTCAAACCAATTTCACCAATGTCATGGGAAAAGCAAGGATATAGAGTTTATGGATTTCAATTTAAGAGCAACTATATCCAACTTTATAAGCGAAACATGGCATGAGCGACTTTGCACCCTATTTGATTTTTCCGGATAAAATTATCCGTATGATAGTAACCATGTTCAACTAATAAAGAAAGAGAGACATTTGGAATGTAAATTCCTTTGAATGGATACAAGATCCTTTATTCATTTTGAGTCTCATAAGTTTTCACACAAGTTTTGCATTTTTAAGAATATGCAATCATCAATTCATGCTTTTCATGTGTCCATGTTATATGAATTTCATGCTTTTTCATTTGTCATTAGCATGTTATTAAAGAATCATCATGTCAAGGAGATAATCATAGGTCATTCAAATCATACTTCCAATGTAAATCTCCTAGTCCAAAAATGCATGTTTGAACATAAATATGACATGGATTGTAGACAAGCAAGGTTCACACTTATGGAATTTTAAAACATATATACATATGTACAACCAAGCTTACTCAAGCAATTAAAAGAAGAGGCATAAGATATTTCAAATTTTTTGCAAGAAACAAGAATGCAAAATAGCTCTCTTTGCTTGAGTTCCCCATATGGGGTCAATCATAGAACATCACTCCACAAGACATACCCCAATAGATCTACTAAGAGTTTTAAATCGAGTAGCATCTAAGGGTTTAGTAAATAGGTCCGCAAGTTGATCATTAGTACCTACATGTTCAAGTACTATGCATTTATTTTCAACAAGCTCTCTAATGAAGTGATGGCGGATGTCAATATGCTTAGTTCTAGAATGTGGCACCGGATTCTTGGAAATATTAATGGCACTCATGTTATCACAAAAGAGAGTGAGAGTACCTTGGTTGAATCCGTAATCCACTAGCATTTGCTTCATCCACATAAGTTGAGTGCATCCACTCCCCGCGGCTATGTACTCGGCTTCCGCCGTGGACAAGGAAATCGAGTTTTGCTTCTTGCAAAACCAAGACACCAAGTTGTTGCCTAGAAAGAAGCAACCGCCCGATTTGCTCTTCCTATCATCACAATTTCCTGCCCAATCCGCATCACTATATCCTACAAGACTAGGATTAGTGTCAAATGAGTACCAAATCCCATAGTTGGAAGTCCCATTCACAAAGCGAATGACTCTCTTAACCGAAGAGAGATGGGACTCCTTGGGATCGGATTGGTACCTAGCACAAACTCCTACACTAAATGATATATCGGGCCTACTTGCGGTCAAATAGAGCAAGCTCCCTATCATGCCACGATATAAGGTTTGGTCCACACTTTTACCGCTAGCATCCTTGCTTAGCTTCAAAGTGGTGCTCATAGGAGTGTCACAATGTTTGGCTTTTTCAAGACCAAACTTCTTCACAAGGTTTTTGGCATATTTGGCTTGGGTTATGAAGATCCCATTATCAAGTTGCCTAATTTGCAAACCTAGGAAGTAATTAAGCTCACCAACAAGACTCATCTCAAATTCATGAGACATAACATCAACAAATTGTTGGACCTTGGTGTTGTTGGTGGAGCCAAACACTATGTCATCGACATATATTTGAGCTATGAAAAGCTCATCATTGTCTCTCTTGATGAATAGTGTCTTGTCAACACTACCTCTTGTGTAGTTATTGTCAACAAGAAATTGAGTGAGGCGCTCATACCAAGCCCTCGGTGCTTGTTTCAACCCATATAGTGCCTTCTTGAGGCGATAGACATGGTTGGGGTGGTGTGCATCCACAAACCCCTTGGGTTGTTCAACAAACACTTCCTCTTGCAAGAAGCCATTGAGGAAGGCACTCTTGACGTCCATTTGGTGCAATTTGAACTTGTGCACACAAGAGATGGACAAGAGAAGCCTAATGGACTCTAAGCGGGCAACGGGAGCAAATGTCTCCTCAAAGTTGATACCCTCAATTTGAGAGTACCCTTGTGCTACAAGTCTAGCCTTGTTCCGCACTATGTTGCCATCCTCATCGGATTTGTTCCTAAATATCCATTTAGTGCCTATGACATTAGTGGTCTTAGGCCTAGGAACTAGAGTCCAAACCTCATTCCTTTCGAATTGGTTTAGCTCTTCTTGCATGGCAAGAACCCAAAATTCATCATGTAGGGCTTCTTCAACCTTTTTGGGTTCAATTTGAGAGGTGTAGCAAGTATAGCTAATAAGATTAGCAAGTTGACGTCTAGTCCTAACACCCTCATTTACCTCTCCAATGATATCTTCTTTATCATGGAGTTTCCTAACCCATGGAGCGGGTTCTTTAGAGTCCAAGAGAGGAACTCTAGTAATGGGTTGTGTGTCTTCATTAGATGTCCCAACATTGGGAGTCACCACAACCCTCTCCAAAGGAGAGTCATCCTCTAGAACATCCTCCTCCTCATGGTTATTAGACTTGAGCCTAGTATCATCAATGACCACATTTGATGATTCCATGACGGTTCGAGTCTTCAAGTTGAAAACTCTATAGGCTTTACTATTCAAGGCGTAGCCAATAAAGATACCCTCATCACTCTTAGCATCAAACTTGCCAAGTTGATCACGGTCATTTAAAATGTAGCATTTGCTTCCAAATGTGTGGAAGTAGCTAACATTTGGCCTCCTACCCTTCCATAGCTCATAGGAGGTGTTTCTAGAACCGGGCCTTAGGAACACACGATTTCCTATATAGCAAGCCGTATTGATGGCTTCGGCCCATAGGTTCCTAGGGACATTGTTGCTAAGCAACATCACTCGGGCCATCTCTTGGAGGACCCTATTCTTCCTCTCAACAACTCCATTTTGTTGAGGTGTCCTAGGAGCCGAAAACTCATGGGAGATGCCTAAGCTATCACAAAGGCTTTCAAAAGAGGCATTCTCAAACTCTCTCCCATGGTCACTTCTAATCCGTTTAATGCTTCTAATGTTAGATTTCATTTCATTTTGTAATTTAGTACAAAGCATTTTAAACTTATCAAAAGTTTCGGATTTTTCTCTAAGAAAGTATGTCCATGTAAATCTAGAGAAATCATCAACACATACAAAAATGTATCTCTTTCCACCCAAACTTTCGGTTTGCATGGGACCCATGAGGTCCATGTGGAGAAGCTCAAGAGGCTCCTTGGTGGTGAGATACTTACCCTTTTTGTGCATGCTTTTAGTTTGCTTTCCTTGTTGGCAAGGTCCACAAACACCATTGGCTTTCTTCCCAAGCTTAGGAAGGCCACGCACACACTCGAACTTTCCAAGGGTCCGTAGATCCCTAAAGTTCATGTGGCCAAGTCTTTCATGCCACAACTCAATTTGCTCATCCATGGACACATTGTTTGAGACTATTCTAGCTTCAAGACAATAGCAATTGTCGCTAGATCTCATACCTTTCAATAAGGTTTGTCCATCGGGCTTTAGGATCGAGCAATCATCTTTACAAAACAAGACGGAATATCCTTCATCACTTAGATGTGAAATGCTTATTAAACTGGCTTTCAAGCCATCAACAAATAAAGCATCGGATAAAGAGGGTAATCCGGGAACGGAAATGGTTCCTTTCCCTACAACTTTCTTTTTGGATCCATCACCAAAAGTGACATATCCACCTTCCTCCATAACAAGAGTCTCGAAGAAACTCTTGTTTCCCGTCATGTGCCTAGAGCACCCACTATCTAGATACCAAAAATTAGAAGAATTTGCCTTCAAGGCTATTTGAGCAACATGGCAAACAATGTCATTCTTTCTAATCCACCTAGAAACAATCTTAGCTTTCTTAGTAGTTTTTGGTATATGGGCTCTAGATGTCCTAGGATCATGCATAATAATATTATCATTCCTAGGAACATGCATCATGGCTCTTTTCTTTTTCTTCTCAATCATGCTTTGTTTTCTACACATTTTAATATATTGAAAGCAATTTGGTCTAATATGACCATCACAACCACAAAAGTGACAAATAGGGATGAAATAAGAAATCATACCTTGCCTTTGTCTTTGTGGATGAAAGGGTTCAATCCTTCTTCGTTGTTGAATCGGTCTTGGTTGCTTCCTAGCTTGAGGTTGCATGATAGGTCTCTTTCCTTTGTGAGCCATTTGAGGAGGAATGTTAGCTTGAGAGACCCTAGGGGGTTGAGCTTGAGGTTTCCTTCTTGGACCCATCTTCACTTGTGCATTAGAGCATTGTCCTACTTCTAATTTCTTTCTAGGAGCTTGCACAAATGAAGTTTCTTCTTTCTTCAAGCTCTTGACAAACACGGTCTTGTTAGAGGTAGAGATCTTCTTGTCATCTTCATACCCAAGACCCCTCTTGTCACATGGACTCTTTCCAACACCAAGCATATGGTCAAGCTTCTTGGTGCTAGAATCCATCCTAGTCATAGAATTTCTAACTTCTTCAAGCTCACTCTTTAGACTTTCTTCATTCCTCCTAGATAAAGCTAACTCCTCTCTTAGCTTATCTTCTATCTTCTTGAATTTTTCCACTTGTTCACCTAAGTGGTCATTATGAGATGCAAGCTCAAGATTTTCTTCTCTCAACATCTTGATCTTTCTTGTGCTCTTGATTGCTAAATCATTAAACTCGGCATGGCATTTAGCAAGCACCTTTTTCTCCACAAAACTACTTATGGAGTTAGATGAGGAATCACTTTCTTCTTCACTTGAGTCATTTTCCTCTTGACTCATTTCCTCTTTCTCACTACCACTTTTGCTCTTATGTGAGGAGGCAAAAGCTAGGAGGTTAGCCATGAGCTCTTCTTCACTTGAAGACTCATCTTCCTCATTGGAGTCATCACTACTCCCACTCCAAGTGGCGGCCATCACTTTGCTCTTCTTCTTTTCATTGTGATTAGCACATTCGGGGGCAAAGTGACCAATCCCACCACATTCAAAGCATCGGACCCCTTTCCTTTCGGTCCTCTCTTGTCTAGGCTCAAACTTCTTGAAGGAACTCTTTTTCTTCAAATCTTGTCCTCTTGACCCAAATCCCTTCTTCTTCTTGAACCCCATAACCTTGTTGAACCTTTTCACAAATAAGGCAAGGTCTTCATCCGATTCATGCTTTGCCTCCTTTGCATCCTTAGATGCTTTCAAAGCTATTCCTTTAGACTTCTTAGGAGGAGTAGTGGTGCTAGGAGCCTTCCTAGACTCATATGCAAGGAGACGCCCAATCACCTCACTTGGCTTCATATCCATGTAGCCACTATTTTCTTCTATGGCCGTCACCTTGGATTCAAACCTATCGGGGAGAGATCTCATAATTTTTTGCTTGACTCTCCTATCCGAATACGGGTCTCCGAGTTGATGGCTTTGATTTACAATATCCATCAATTTGATTTCGAAGTCATTGAAGCATTCATCCTCTCCCATCCTAAGTAGCTCAAACTGAGTTTGGAGGACTTGAAGCTTGGACTCCATCACCACCTCGGTTCCCTCATGTGCAACTAGAAGGATGTCCCATGCCACTTTGGCAATCTGAGTATTCTGAATAAGCTTGTACTGATTCTCATCCATAGCACACATAATGGCATGCATAGCCTTCCTATTCCACTTAGAAGCCTCAAACTCTTGCGCGTTCCATTGCGCCTTAGGCTTCAAAACATCTTGTCCTCCACCATCGGGAGTCATCATAGGGAGATCATATCCGTCTTCCACAGCCATCCATGCACGGTCATGAATTTGGCATATGTAGGATTCCATCTTCCCTTTCCATTGGGAATAGTTCAATCCGGTAAGAAGTGGAGGCCTTGTGCTAGAAGCTCCTTCGTGGCCACCACCATTTCCACCGTTTCCACTCATAGTGTTTATGAATGAATGAAATGAATGCAAATGTATGAATGATCAAAAATCACACAAAATGCAAAACACACCAAAATAAGCAAGGATCACCTATGTATGTCTAGGAACCCGCTCTGATACCAATTGAAACAAATTATAGCGCGGTGTGTATAAAGCTATCTAGAGGGGGGGTGAATAGATTTTACGCTTTTTACCCAATTTTTCGTGTTAATCAAAATTACGAAAATGCCCTCAAGATAATATAACCAAGCAATTGTAATATGGTGCGGAAATTAAAACAACACTTGGTTTTTACGTGGAAACCCTCACGGGAAAAACCACGGGCTATGTAAGTAAGCCACACTCGAACCTCGAATCCACTAAATGTGCAAACGATTACAACCTAATCCCGGAAGTAATCACACACCTACCTAATCCCGGTATGAGTGAACCTAGTCCAATTTGCTTGCGTTCTAAGCAACCTAATCCCGGATGCTACACACAAGACTTACTTTCTCTTTGAAGAGAATACAACCCTAAGTGAATATATGTGAATATCCAAAATGCAACATAGAGCAAGGGAAACCCTATATGCTTATCTAAGATGATTAATATGCAATTAAGTATAATCCTAGATATCAAAACTAAATGACATGTCAATTAGTTTAGCTAATCAATATTAAGAACAAAACCTAATATGCAAGCACAATATAAAATCTCAAACATACATCATACTCATCTCAATATTGTATCTAAAGCATACAAAATAACAAACAAGTAATTAATTGAGATTGCTAGATAAGAGAAACACAAAACATGTAAGATATTAGTGAAAAGCTTACCAAGCAAAGTATGATGAAGATTCCATGCTAGATGACATCTAGATGATCTAAGATGATGCTAGATGATGATTGATGATCATGAAAAAGTGTTTGAGAATCAAGAATGGAGTTCTTGGAATTTTTCTTCTCTTTGAAAAATATCCTAAGTATGAATTCTGAATATGAACTCTCTTAATTGACCTAAAGTCAAAGTGGCATATATATAGGGGGCCAAATCAAAGTGTGGTCGTTTAAGTAAGTTTCAATCGGCGGCCAGGCCGCCGTTAATGACCGCCGAATTGAGCTCGTGAAGAACAGAGCATAAACGGCGGTTAATTCGGCGGTTTCGTGACCGCCGATTCCAACCGCCGAAACAGAACAGAGAGATCAAAATCAACCAGGTATGAACGGCGGTTTCGAACGGCGGTTTCATGCCCGCCGTTTCAACCGCCGAATTAGACTGAGAGATAAATCAATCAGGTCTTGAATCGGCGGTTTCTAACGGCGGTCGTGACCGCCGATCTTAACCGCAGAAATGCTTCAGACCAATCTGGACTGAAACGGCGGTTTCATTCGGCGGCCAGGCCGCCGATAATAACCGCCGATCACCTAGATAGGTGAAAAACAAGGAGAAGCCAAGGGCATTCTCCATAGGCGGTCCTCGCGCTAAACCAAGCACATTCTCATGCATGCGCGGACGTTTCCGAAAGTTATCGGGAAACGAATTAACACAACAACAAGACACAATAACACACAACAAAATATAATAAATAAGTGCAAGTGTGAATTGTGACAAACGAAGAGAATGCACACATATGCAATGAATGTTTAGTGTGTGTGTGCAACTAATCTCTTCAAAGAAAAGTAAGCACATAGAAATTTACCTTCGGTGCTTATCAACACGAGGTCTTCAAAGGGCTTCGAACAAGAAGACCGATACTTAGGCTACCCTTACAAAGAACCCCCACATATGGTTTGATCACGAAATAAGCTAATTAAAAACAACGGGAATCCTTACATGGTGCTTGAACGCATAAAAGGCGTAATCGCTTGCCAGTCTCTGCCTTATCAAGACCAGGAGGACCTACATGGACCTCTTCAGCCTTGGACGGGGAATCCCCCTCTCCAGGAGGAACCTGGTGCTAAAGTGGCCTTAATTGCCTACCAGGACATACCGCCAAAGAATCAAGACATACCTAATCGGGGTACTTGATACCTCACTACTCCATACCGCACATGGGATCCTAGTATCAGAATGGCCCTAATTGCCTACTAGGACAAAGCAACGAGGAACCAGGCCACAATCTCAAGATGCCAGATATTTAATCCCATCAGGAATTCTTGAGAAAGTTTGCGGGGTAATCAATCAGGATAGATCTATCATCAGGATCCCTTGAGAAGGTTTCATCAAATATCCAGCTTTACAATGTTCAAATCAAGATCCTACAAGGGGACTATCATCCAAGAATTGCTTCCAGAGGATAATACAAGTACGGATTCTCCCATTACCAGCCGAGCGAGCTGGGGGGCCAAGCGATTACAATGTTCCAAAAGTTTTCATTCAATCAATCAGGGTGCCCAATCCCCCTTTTCCGGGCTACAAAAATAAGGATGAATACAAAAATGATGACGAAACGATAAAATGAAGTTATGCATCATGCTGCCTCTCTCCCAATTGTCCCTCCTGCCTAGCTTCATCCATCTCCTCGACTGCCTTGGTTCTAGCAGCAGCCTGAATTTCTTCAACTCTAGACGCACCTGCTGGAAGCAGAGGATTTGCTGCCTTAATAGGATTGTCAGAATGCTGCCATATATTTTCTTGAGCAGAGAGAGGTTCCTGACCTTCTGCCTCAGTAGCATTCTCCGAGCCCGTAACAAGCCGATGAGAAGATGAAGCTGGGATATCAGCAGCTTGAGAAGGGCCCCATTGGTTAGGATCAGCTTCGGAGAGCAAGGCAGCCTTAGCCATAATCAGGCCCCGATCCTAACTTAGAGGAGTTTGCAAGTCGAAAAGAGGGGGAAACGCCCTAGCAACCTCATATGAGGCCGTGAAGTATCCGTCAACGAAGGAAGAATCCATTCGGGATTCAAGAATCTTCACGGTATCCCGTAAGAACCGATTTTAATCCAGGAGAACCGCCTTCTCTGCTTTGACAGTTTCCCTCTCAGCTTTGCGTCGGGTTGAGATGATGGTCTCGGTATCATAAGCACGTGTCATTCTCTCCAGCTCAACCACAACTTCCTACTTTCGGGATTCAGACTCAGAGGCAGCCTGCACCAAGGAGATAACGTTTTCCTCGGCTTGGGCTAGATTGTTCCTGGCTTCCTCCACTTCGGCTTGGAGGGACAAATTAGCTTCCCTCAGGGCCATGACTTGCTGCCCCATAGCCAAAGCAAACTTGAAACCCTGCATAGTCGAAAGAAAAAGGATCAGTATCTCGGAGAAAATTGTATTTTGTAAACAAGTAGAGTTAAAGTCGCATACCTCAGCAAGCAAGGCAGCCCCTTTGGTAGCCAGGATTTCCATTGGCAAGGAGGACATCTGGTGCAAGTCTCCCCCGGGACAGGCGGCTATGAATTTGGACACAATCTCTTCTTGGCACAAGTCCCGTGACCCCGACCCAGACCCAGAAGGAAGGTCAGGAGAGGGTTTAGTCTTAGAACCTGTCTCTTTTTTTCTCTTTGACCAGGCTAGACGCCTGATTGGTGCGGCAACAGGAGGAGGAGTAGGATCTGGAACAGTAGGCTTGATTGAAGTAACAGGATAGGGGCGTTTCAGGATTGAAGCTGGAGAAACTTTAACCTTGGCAGCTCTCGCCAGCATCTTGTTCAGAGATGGGCGCGCTGCTATTTTCGCAGGGGAAGAAGCTGGAGAATGGGACGATGACCCCGCCAAAGTAGGAGGAGAAGTAGGTGCTGTGGGATGGGACCACGATGCAAATCCAGCGCCAGGAGGAGAAGGAATAAGGGAACGGGATGCACCGTGAGCCGAGATTGTCGGTCCCAACGAAGCAAGAGAAGAGGTGAAAAGTGGAGTGGTCAAAATTGCAAAGAAAAAGAATGAGGGTATGTTAAAAATAAAGATCTACACAAAAGAAAAAAAAACTTTTACAATAGCATTAACAAAGCTCAGTCACCTACTTGGTTCAGCAGCAGATATCCTCATATATTTCTCTAGTCGAGCTCCTTCGAAGGGGTCGCAGAAAGGATACTGCATGTTCATGTAACCTCGTTTCTGGATCCTCGCCAGGATCCTCCTGGATTCAGAAGACAGATCCCCCATACTCCATTTTTCTTTGGAAGAGAATTAGGTGGGGACCGGGTACTCAGTCCCTCTGATATGCACCGAGTGACCCCAATCCATATTGACTACAACCCATTCATCTTTCCAGGATTGATTGTATTTCACGTTCGCCCCGGGAACGATAAATTTCATCTTGTTATTGTGCCTCAAATAAAATTGACCCTAGGGTGATAAGTTGGCTACCTGGTAGATGTAGCGGATCTTGTCGAAACCTGCATCCCTCTGCAGGTTGTCCCTCTCACATTGCTCTTTCCAGAGTACCAAGAACCCCGTCAAATTCTTCCAGAACCCAGGAGAAATTTAGAGAGGGGCTACGCAGTGAGGGGTGAAGAGGGAGCCGAACCTCGCACTCGAATGCGGCTACATGAATTAGAAGACGACCCGCAGAAGGGGTATAAACATCATAGCCCCGATGAGGAAGGGATAAGGAAATGTGGTCCGGTATCTTGAAAGTCCTTCTCAATCGAGTAAGGGTATCGGCTATACAAACGAAATTCGGAATGATCCGGCCGTCATGGAAGGAGGACAAAGGGCCTGTTTGAACCCCTGATAGGTCGATAGTCAGAGTGTTCCCCTCATCCACCTCGACATCGACGTCCTCGTCTTCTTCCTCATCGGCTATCTGGGTAGGGGCTTCGGGTCTAGTATCAGAGCAACGGCGCTTTAATGGGGTGTTATCATCGGCGACATCGCCCTCGTCCCGACCTTGTTTCATCCCTTTAAATGGCGGAGAGTTCTCTTCCGACTCTGCTCGTCCAGTGTTGAGCAGCTCGTCGAGGCTATCTGGAGAATTTAAGGAAGTCGGCTGAGGGTGTGGCGAAATCGCTGGAAGGTTTGAGGCAGGAAGGGCTGACGTGGAGGCTGGGGTATTCGATGGTGAGGCCATTTCGACGAAAGGAAGAAGAAAGAGAGGATTCAAGAGGAAGTAAGATTTTAGGGAGAGGGAAAACTAAATATTTAGGAGGTTCAAGCAAGCGTGAGTACAGGAAAGAGGAAGGAGCAGTGAACTTATAGGCAGAGGGGTACGGTTACTGAGATAGAAGGGAAACGTAACCGAAAACGTATCGCGACAGTTTCAAGGGGAATCGCGCCAAAACGGCCCGTTTGAAATCTGAAAGCAATTGTCATCCAGTATGTGGAGAGCGCATTAAATGCTATCAAATCCAAGGAAGATTCCCCTTTGATTGTGAAAGCCAGTCGGACAAGATTAGACAGGCAGATAGAATGAAAAATTCTCCAAATGGACTAGAAATCATGACTCCAACCCCAGATAGGCATCGGTGTTCAAGTCAGGGGGGACTTCTATTAACCGCCAAAAATGGGAGGGACCAAAGAAGAATTTTTCGTCGGCACTAGAAATATTAGTCGGGGTAGGAAGCAACAACATGAGAGACATCTAGATACCCAGCCTACCTACGGAAAAGCTATGGTATAGTCTTCTACCCGCCTCAAGCAAAGTCCAAGGCTTCCAAGACCTAGAAAGTACCGGAAAACCTCGAAGACAAGGCCACAGAGACATTACTATCACGAGGTGCCTAGTATCTATCTACATCCAGGTACCCCGCTACCCCGGTATCCTAGTAGCTTGATAACCGGTACCCTGACACGGTCAAGCATCAATCAAGAAGAGCAAGAAGAGCAAGAAGAATGTAAGGTCTCATTACATTGATTGGCTTATTTCGTGGACAAACCACATTTTCGGGTTTGATGTGTAAGGGTAGTTTAGTTGATTGATAAACAAGCTCAAATGCCCTTTCAAGACCTCAAGGTGACAAGCACTCCAAAGGTATATCTCTAGTGCTTATTTTTCTTTAAAGAGATTAGTTGCACACACACACTTAACATACATTGCATATGTGTGCATTCTCTTCACATGTCACATTTCACACTTGCACTTATATGTTATATTTTGTTGTGTGTATTTGTGTCATGTAATTCGTTTCCCGATAGTATTCTGAAACGTCCGCGTATGCACTAGAATATGCTTGGTTTTGCGTGAAGACCGCCTACGAAGAATGCCCTTGGCTTCTCCTTGGTTTTCACCTATGTTGGTGATCGGCGGTTATGATCGGCGGCCTGGCCGCCGAATGAAACCGCCGTTTGCTTCCAGAAGTGTCTGGAGCAATTCTAAGGTTACAATCGGCGGTCACGACTGCCGTTCGAAATTACCGTTCAGACCTGATTGATTTTGTCTCTTGGTTTGAATCGGCGGTTTTGAAACTGCCGAATGAAACTGCCGTTCATACCTGATTGATTTAATCTCTTGGTTTGATTCGGCGGTTAGATCGGCGGTCACGAAACCACCGAATGAAACCGCCGTTGCTCTCCTGTTCTTCTCGGGTTCAATTCGACGGTTATGATCGGTGGCCTGGCCACAGATTGAAACCGTCGATCGGTGCGTTTCAGGGCCAAACTTGTCTTTTCACATGCTCTGTTTTTCATGCCTATAAATACATCACTTTCTCTTGTTTTGAGTGTGACTCTTTAATCATCAAGAACCCTACTTTTAAAAGAGAGATTTTTAAGAGAGAAAGCAACCAAGTTTGCTCATTTAAACACTCAAACCAAAATTCATTTGCATCAAAGTTCATCTAGCATTCTCTAGCATATCTAGGATGCTTGCTTGCATGGGTCTTATATCATCACACTTGCTTTGGTAAGTTTTTCACTATTATCATATATAATTAGTGTTTTATTTATTATGGCATCTCTTTTATTACTTGATTGTTCTTAGATTGAATTCTAATATTCAAGATAGAGATTGTTGTGTTGATTTGATTGAGTGTTGTTTTGTGAAAGATATCTAGGTTTTTATAATCTATGATTATCTAAGTTAATTGACATGTCATTTAGTTTTTAATATCTAGGATTGTTCTAATTGCAAATTCATCATCTTAGATAAGCATATAGGGTTTCCCTTACTCTATGTTGCATTTGGATATTCATATATTCACTTAGGGTGTTAATCTCTTTTTAGAGAATTAAGTCTTGTGTTGTGACCAGGATTAGGTTGCTTAATTCGCAAGCAATCGGACGAGGTTCACTTATACTGGGATTAGGTAAGTGTGTGATTACTTCCGGGATTGGGTTGTAATTTCATCATATTTAGTGGATTCGAGGTTCGGGTGTGGCTCACTTAACAGCCCGTGGTTTTTCCCGTGAGGGTTTCCACGTAAATATCAAGTGTTGTTTTAATTTCCGCACAATATTACACTTGCTATATTTTATTCACTATTAAGGGTATTTTCGTAATCTTGTCCTTAAACGAAAATTGGGTAAAATTAGTTAAAATCTATTCACCCCCCCTCTAGATTAATAGTTTACACACCATGAGAACTTTCAATTGGTATCAGAGCAGGTTCCTAAATTTAATTAGGTGATCCTTGCTCACTTTGGTGTGTTTTGCATTTTGTGTGATTTTTGATCATTCATACATTTGCATTCATTTCATTTCATTCATTCATAAACACTATGAGTGGAAACAGTGGAAATGGTGGTGGCAAAGAAGGTGCTTCAAGCACAAGGCCTCCACTTCTTACCGGGTTGAACTATTCCCAATGGAAAGGGAAGATGGAATCCTACATATGTCAAATTCACGACTGTGCGTGGATGGCGGTGGAAGATGGATATAATCTACCCAAGATGACTCCCGATGGTAGAGGAGAAGAAGTATTGAAGCTTAAGGTGCAATGGAGTCCGCAAGAGTTTGAGGCTTCAAAGTGGAATAGGAAGGCGATGCACGCCATCCTTTGTGCAATGGATGAAAATCAGTATAAGCTTATTCAGAACACTCAAATCACGAAAGTGGCTTGGGATATCTTACAAGTTGCACATGAAGGAACCGAGGTGGTGAAGGAATTCAAGCTTCAAGTCCTCCCAACTCAATTCGAGTTACTTAGGATGGGAGAGGATGAATGCTTCAATGATTTCGAAATCAAATTGATGGATATCGTTAATCAAAGTCACCAACTCGGAGACCCGTATTCGGATAGGAGAGTCAAGCAGAAAATCATGAGATCTCTCCCCGATAGGTTCAAATCAAAGGTGACGGCTATAGAAGAAAACAGTGGATATATGGACATGAAGCCGAGCGAGGTTATTGGAAGACTTCTCGCTTATGAGTCTAGGAAGGCTCCTAGCTCTACACCTCCTAAAAAGCAAAAAGGAATTGCTTTAAAAGCTTCCAAGGATGAAAAGGAGGCAAATAAGATTGATTCGGATGAAAACCTTGCCTTGTTTGTAAAAAGGTTCAACAAGGTTATGAAGTTTAGGAGAAAGGGCTTTGGATCAAAAGGTCAAGATTCAAAGAAAAAAGGTCCTTTCAAAAAGTTTGAACCTAGGCAAGAAAGGACCGAAAGGAAAGGGGTCCGATGCTTCGAGTGTGGTGGTGAAACAAATTATAGCACGGTGTGTATAAAACTATCTAGAGAGGGGGGGGGGGGGGGGGGGGGGGGGGGGGGGAATAGATTTTAAACTTATTACCCAATTTTTTCGTGTGAAGTCAATATTACGAAATTACCCCTAACTAGATAAAGCAATAAATCAAGTATACAATGCGGAAATTAAATAACACTTGATTTTTACGTGAAAACCCTCAAGGGAAAAACCACGGGCTAGTAAGTAAGCCACACTCGAACCTCGAATCCACTAAATGTGTAAAACGATTACAACCTAATCCCGGAAGTAATCACACACCTACCTAATCTCGGTATAAGTGAACCTAGTCCAATTTGCTTGCGATCTAAGCAAACTAATCCCGGAAGCTACACACAAGACTTACTTTCTCAATGAAGGGAATAACACCCTAAGTGAATATATGAATATCCAAATGCAACATAGAGCAAGGGAAACCCTATATGCTTATCTAAGAGGATGAATATGCAATTAGAACAATCCTAGATATTAAAAACTAAATAACATGTCAAATAGTTTAGCTAATCAAGATTAAACACAAAACCTAATTAGCTATCACAATACAACTTCTCAAACATACAACACACTAATCTCAATCTTGTATCAAAAGATATATGAAAATCATACAAGTAATAAATTGAGAATGCTTGTTAAGAAAAACACAAAATATGTAAGATATTAGTGAAAAGCTTACCAAGCAAAGTGTGATGAAGAATCCATGCAAAGAGACATCTAGATAATCAAGGATGATGCTAGATGATGATTGATGATCATGAAAAAGTGTTTGAGTAAATAAAAAAAAGAGTTTTTGGAATTTTTTCTTCTCTTGAAAAATATCCTAAGTATGAAATCTGAATATGAACTCTCTTGATTGACCTAAAGTCAAAGTGGCATATATATAGGAGGCCAAATCAAAGTGTGGTCGTTTTGAATAAGTTGGCATGTACAGCGCCCCAACTCTGTTCTCTCGGGAAAACAGAGTAGCACTGTACGTACGGCGCTGTACGTACGGCGCTGTACGTACAGCGCTTTGTACAGCGCTCGTACAGCGATCCAACATCGACCGAATTAAATCGATCAGGTCTGAACAACGCTCGATGGGCGCTATTCTTACAGCGCTTATGTAGAGCACTTTTGGGAGCGCCCAGTGCAAAAATGCAATCCTAAGTCTCAGCATGATAAGGCAATTGGATATGCAAGATGCAATCAAAATGACAAGCAAGAAGAGATGTTAATGAACATTAATGCACAAAAATAAGACACACAACATACAAGGATTAAACATATGCATGAGTTGTGAGTGTGTGCAACTATCTCTTCAAGACAAGTAAGCACATAGAAATATACCTTCGGTGCTTTTCAAGATGAGGTCTTCAAAGGGCATTGAGCAATAACACTAACACTTAAGCTACCCTTACAAAGAACCCCAACATGTGGTTTGTCCACGAAATGAGCCAATCAACAAATGTGAACCTTACAATCTCCCCCTTTGGCTATTTCGTGACAAAACCACCACTCACATTGATTCCTCACAAAAAAATAGAAACTACGGGACAACAATGATATTCTACATTACAAAGAGATAAGAAAATGCAACTTGAAGTCTTCAACCTCTTGTAGAATAATCAATCCCTGAAAATAAAGTTTCTAACATTTCGAATACAAGTAAAAAGTGAGATTAATCAAGTGAGAACAAAAAAACAAGCATTTGCATATTAAAAGATTAGGCACAACATCATGCAATGTATGTGTATGCAATGCTCCCCCTCAACGGGTTACTCCCCCTCAATGTATATTCTCCCCAACAAGCACAATTGCTACTACAATTGCAACTCCCCTTACCATATCTTACTCCCCTTTTTTGTCATGATATAGGCAAAGGAGTAGTCCCCAACCGGGTCACTCATAGCAACGAGAGATAGTAGCATGCAAGATATTTGCATAATCAATATAAGTCACTTTATGCATCTCAATTAATTGGAGAGAAACAACGAGATTTATTTGAAGAAAATGTGTGAATCAAACATGCTTTGCATACAAGACATGTAGCATTCAAGTCCAAAATACAATGGTATTTGGTAAAGCAAATGACAAATGTTTTTAATAAGAATTCAAACCAATTTCACCAATGTCATGAGAAAAGCAAGGATATAGAGATTTTATTGATTTCAATTTAAGAGCAACTATATCCAACTTTATAAGCGAAACATGGCATGAGCGACTTTGCACCCTATTTGATTTTTTCGGATAAGATATCCGTATGATAGTAGCCATGTTCAACCAATAAAGAAAGAGAGGCATTTGGATTTTATAAATCCTTTGAACGGATACAAGATCCTTTATTCATTTTGAGTCTCATAAGCTTTCACACAAGTTTTCCATTTTAAGAATATGCAATCATCAATTCATGCTTTTCATGTGAGCATGTTATATGAATTTCATGCTTTTTCATTTGACATTAGCATGCTATAAAAGAATCATCATGTCATGAAGATAACCATAGGTCATTCAAATCATACTTCCTACGTACATCTCCTAGTCCAAAAATGCATGTTTGAACATAAATATGACATGGATTGTAAACAAGCAAGGTTCACACTTATTGAATTGAAAACATATATACATATGTGCAACCAAGCTTGTAAGGATTCCCGTTTTGTTGATTGGCTTATTTCGTGATCAAACCACATGTTGGGGTTTTGAATGTAAGGGTAGTCTAAGTGTTTAATGATTGAAGATCAAAGGCCCTTCCATGACCTCAAGATTCAAGCACGCCAAAGGTATAATCTCTTGTGCTTGTTTTTCTTTGAAGAGATTTAGTAGCACACACACACTTAGCATTCTTGCTATGATTGCATACTTGCTTATTTTTATGTGCATCTCTTCACATGTCACTTTACACACTAGCACATTGGTTGATATATTTTGTTGTGTGTATATATGCCTTATAATTCGTTTCCCGACATTGTTCGGAAACGTCCGCGCTTGCACTAATGAGTGCTTGGTTTCGCGCGAAGACCAACTATGGAGAATGCCCTTGGCTTCTCCTTGGTTTTCACCATTGTTGGTGATCGGCGGTTATTATCGGCGGCCTGGCCGCCGAATGAAACCGCCGTTTCAGTCCAGTTTGGTCTGAAGCAATTATGCGGTCAAGATCGGCAGTCACGACCGCCGTTCGAAACCACCGTTCATACCTGATCGATTTTAATCCCTCGGGTTTGATTCGGCGGTTGAATCGGCGGTCACGAAACCGCCGAATGAAACCGCCGTTAATGCTCTGTTCTTCACGAGCTCAATTCGGCGGTCGTAATCGGCGGCCTGGCCACCGAATGAAACCGCCGAACGGTGCGTTTCAGGGGCAAAATTGTCTTTTCACATGCCCAATTCTTGATGTCTATAAATATCTTATTTTCTCAATCTCTGATCAAGTTTCTTGAGTCATTAGAACCCTAAACTTTCAAGAGAGATTTTTGAGAAAAAATCAAATCAAGAACTCAACTTTAAACACTCAAATCAAATCCCTTTTGCATCAAATTTCATATTTGATCTTCTATGCCTTCATAGAATTGATCCATGCATGGTTTTGAATCATCACATCTTATTTGGTATGTTCTTCACTAATTTCATATTACTTTAGTGTTTTTCATATTAATACATCTCTTTAATTACTTGTATGCTTTTGATTATATGCTAGATACAAGTTAGAGATTATTTGTGATGAAAATGATTGAGTGTTGATTGTGATAGCTAATTAGGTTTTTGCTTAATCTTGATTAGCTAAGCTATTTGACATGTCATTTAGCAATTGATATCTAGGGTTGATTAAATTGATTATATCATCATCCTAGATAAGCATCTAAGGTTACCTAGCCTTGTTTGTTATTTGAATATTCATTTATATTCACATAGGTTGTTTCTCTTCATTGAGAAGTAAGTCTTTAGGCTAAAAGTGCTTAGGCCTCAAGCAAATTGGAATAGGGTTGCTAATAAAGGCCCGTTGGGTAGAAGTGAGGGGTTACAGACCGGAGTGTTAGACGAGGTCTACATAGGTTGTAAACTTCATTTTAATTAGTGATTTCGAGTTCCGAGTGTGGCGCACTAAACAGCCCGTGGTTTTTCCCAGTGGTTGGGTTTCCACGTATACATCAAGTGTTATTTAAATTCTGCACTATATTACACTTGTATGTATTTTTGACTAGTAGGGGCATTTTCGTAAAATTGACTTGCATGCGAAAATTGGGTAATATTTGTTAATATCTATTCACCCCCCCTTTAGCTTTATTTAAAACACGCCTCGTATTCTTTTCAATTGGTATCAGAGCGGGTTCCTAGACATACATAGGTGATCCTAGCTCATTTTTGGTGTGTTGTGCATTTGTGTGATTCTTTGATCATTCATACATTTTGCATTCATTTCATCCATTCACTATACACTATGAGTGGAATCGGTGGTCGAAATGAGGGTGCTTCGAGCGTAAGGCCACCCCTCCTCACCGGCATAAATTACTCCCAATGGAAAGGGAAGATGGAGGCATATGTGTGTCAAATCCATGATAGGGCATGGATGGCCATTGAAGATGGATATTCGCCTCCTATGATGACTCCCACGGGTGGAGGAGAAGAAGTGCTCAAGCCTAAGGCACAGTGGACACAACCCGAGTTTGAGTTGTCCAAGTGGAATCAAAAGGCGTGGCACGCCCTTATATGTGCAGTGGACAAAAATCAGTACAAACTGATTCAGAACACTAAGATAGCCAAGGAGGCATGGGACATCTTAGAGGTTGCACACGAGGGAACCGAAGTAGTGAAGGACTCCAAACTTCAAGTCCTCCAAACTCAATTTGAGACACTTAGGATGGAGGAGAATGAGTGCTTCAACGACTTCGAGATTAGGTTGATGGATATTGTCAACCAAAGTCATCAACTTGGTGACCCTTACTCGGATAGAAGGATCAAGCAAAAGATAATGAGATCACTTCCCGAGAGGTTTGAGTCTAAGGTGACGGCTTTAGAAGAAAATAGTGATTTTAAGGACATGAAGCCGAGCGAGGTAATAGGTAGACTTCTCGCCTACGAGTCTAGGAAGGGTCCTAGCTCCACTCCTTCAAAGAAGCAAAAAGGGATTGCTTTGAGAGCTTCCAAGGTTGAGAAGGAGGACAAGGATGACTCGGATGAAGACATGGCACTTTTAATGAGAAAATTCAAGAAGTTTGTAAAATTCGAGAAAAAGGGTCATGCATCCAAAGGGCAAGAATTGAAGAAAAGGGTTTCTTTCAAGAAGGTTGAGCATAGGCAAGAGAATAGCGAAAGGAAAGGGATCCAATGCTATGAGTGTGGTGGCATAGGTCATATCTCACTAGATTGTGGGAATTTGTAGAACAAGAGAGAAAAAATGATGGCCGCCATTTGGAGTTAAAGTGATGACTCCGAAGAGGGAGATAAGTCATCAAGTGATGATGAGCTTATCAATAACTTCAAGGCATTGGGTGCCTCTTGTGAAGAAAATGAAGTTGTTGGTAAGAATTCCGTTGCTAGTGATCCCATAGAAGAGAAAGTTGAAGAAGTAGCTCTAGAGGAGATAGTTGTTGCTTCACATTGGGATATGGCACTTATTGACTCAAGAGATCAAGGTGAAGGTCTTGATGAGGAAATTGGATCCATAAGAGAGGAGGAGAGCCTAGAAGATGACACTAGTGGAGATGACTCCTTATCTAACTCTACAAATGGAAATGTAGAGAATATGGATATGCATGACTTTATAGTCAATGTTGAAAGCTCCATGAAGAAGAAAGATAGATTTCTAAGGATTTTAGAGGAAGAAAATCTAGAGCTTACAACATACAATGACCTCCTAAAGAAGCAAGTGGAGAAAATGGATCTTAAGGACAACTTTGAAAGTTTTGAAAGCTCTAAGTTAAAGAATGAAAAGAGATTCAAAGGTTAAAGGAAGAACTACTTAGGCTTTCAACACAAGTTGATCACTTGAATGATGAAGTGATAAGATCCATGGTGGAAGAAGACAAGCTAAAAGATGAGCTAGCTTTGTCTAAGAGGAATGAAGAGGGTTTGAAGAGAGAGCTTGTTGAAGCCAAAGAGTCATTGACTAGAATGACCACAAGCACCAAGAAGCTTGACAACATACTTGGTGTAGGAAAAAGCCCTTGTGACAAAAGAGGTCTTGGATTCGAAGTGAGCAAGGATTGCTCTATTCCTAAGAAGACCGTCTTTGTGAAGAGTTTGGGTAAGATAGAAGCGTCACCGGTGCAAACTCCTAGGAAGAAGTTAGAACTAGGACAATGTTCGAAAAATGCACAAGTGAAGGTGGTGAAAACGAGACAACCCCAAGCTCAACGGATTAGAGCCTCTCGAGTCATCTCTCCTCAACAAATGACTCACTATGAAAAGAGGCAAAACATGCTACCTAATCCAAGGAGGCAACCCATTCCGGTTCAACCAAATAGAAGACATGAACCGACTCAACACCAAAGGAGACATCAAATGCATGATGAGTCTCCAATGACTTCACAAGAACATGGTATGAATTCTTACTTTGTACCAACTTGTCATTATTGTGGTGTTTATGGGCATATTAGGCCTAAGTGCTTTAAGTACATTAAGCATTGTAGGATTAATAGCATGATAGAGAAAAAGAGGCTAAGAAAAGCCCACTTGCATGAGCCTAGGAAATCTTTTGTCAATAATCCTAGGTTAGTGAATGACATGCAACCTTTGACCACTAAGAAGAAAAATGTCATATCTATGTGGATAAGGAAAAATGAACCCGCTTGCTACGAGACTAACAAGTCTCAAATAGGTTCAACTAAGTCCAATGGACTTGGTAGGTCCATAGGACCTCATGCCCTTCATTAATGAAGGATGATACTAACCCCATATGGGGAACTCAAGCAAAGAGAGCTATTTTTGCATTCTTGTCACTTGCAAAAAATTTGAAAAATCTTATGCTTCTTGGTTGATTGCTTGAGTAAGCTTGGTTGCACATATGTATATATGTTTTCAATTCAATAAGTGTGAACCTTGCTTGTTTACAATCCATGTCATATTTATGTTCAAACATGCATTTTGGACTAGGAGATGTATGTAGGAAGTATGATTTGAATGACCTATGATTATCTCCATGACATGATGATTCTTTTATAACATGCTAATGTCTTATGAAAAGCATGAAATTCATGTACATGCTCAAATGAAAAAGCATGAATTGATAATTGCGTTCTCAAATGCAAAAACTTGTGTGAAAAAAGCTTATGAGACTCAAATGAAATAGGATCTAGTATCCATTCAAGGATTTTACAATCCAAATGTCTCTCTTTCTTTATTGGTTGGACATGTCTACTATCATACGGGTTTCATTCCCGGAAAAATCAAATAGGGTGCAAAGTTGCTCATGACATGTTTAGCTTATAAAGTTGGATATAGTTGTTCTTAAATTAAAATCTATGAAATTTCTATATCCTTGCTTCTCTCATGACAATGGTGAAATTGGTTTGAATTCCTATTAGAAACCTTTGTCATTTGCTTTGCCAAATACCATGGTATTTTGGACTTGAATGCTATATGTCTTGTATGCAAAGCATTTTGTTTCACACATTTTAACTAATAAAACTCCTCGTTTCTCTTCGATTAATTGAGATTGCATAAAGTGACTTATATTGATTATGCATATACTAGAATGCTACTATCTCTCTTTGCCTTAAGTGACCCGGTTGGGGACTACTCCTTTGCCTATATCATGACAAAAAAGGGGAGTAGAATGTGGTAAGGGGAGGTGCAAATTGTTGTAGCAATTGGTGCACATTGGGGAGAATATACATTGAGGGGGAGTAACCCTTTGAGGGGGAGCATTGCATTCATCATACATTGCATGATGTTGTGTTTAATTTCTTAGAAATGCAAATGCTTGTTTATGTCCTCACTTGATTCATCTCACTTTTACTTGTTTTGGAAAGTTTAGAAACCTTGTTTCAGGGAATGATTGTTCTATAAGAGATTGAAGACTTCAAGTTTTATTTTTATATATCTCTTTGTATTGTAGAAAATCTTCATTGACCCATAGGTTTATTTTTGTTGTGAGGAATCAATGTGAGTGGTGGTTTGTCACGAAATAGCCAAAGGGGGAGATTGTAAGGATTCCCGTTTGTTGATTGGCTTATTTCGTGATCAAACCACATGTTGGGGTTTTGAATGTAAGGGTAGTCTAAGTGTTTAATGATTGAAGATCAAAGGCCCTTCCATGACCTCAAGATTCAAGCACGCCAAAGGTATAATCTCTTGTGCTTGTTTTTCTTTGAAGAGATTTAGTAGCACACACACACTTAGCATTCTTGCTATGATTGCATACTTGCTTATTTTTATGTGCATCTCTTCACATGTCACTTTACACACTAGCACATTGGTTGATATATCTTGTTGTGTGTATATGTGCCTTATAATTCGTTTCCCGACATTGTTCGGAAACGTCCGCGCTTGCACTAATGAGTGCTTGGTTTCGCGCGAAGACCGCCTATGGAGAATGCCCTTGGCTTCTCCTTGGTTTTCACCATTGTTGGTGATCGGCGGTTATTATCGGCGGCCTGGCCGCCGAATGAAACCGCCGTTTCAGTCCAGTTTGGTCTGAAGCAATTATGCTGTCAAGATCGGCGGTCACGACCGCCGTTCATACCTGATCGATTTTAATCCCTCGGGTTTGATTCGGCGGTTGAATCGGCGGTCACATAACCGCCGAATGAAACCGCCGTTAATGCTCTGTTCTTCACGAGCTCAATTCGGCGGTCGTAATCGGCGGCCTGGCCGCCGAATGAAACCGCCGAACGGTGCGTTTCAGGGGCAAAATTGTCTTTTCACATGCCCAATTCTTGATGTCTATAAATATCTTATTTTCTCAATCTCTGATCAAATTTCTTGAGTCATTAGAACCCTAAACTTTCAAGAGAGATTTTTGAGAAAAAATCAAATCAAGAACTCAACTTTAAACACTCAAATCAAATCCCTTTTGCATCAAATTTCATATTTGATCTTCTATGCCTTCATAGAATTGATCCATGCATGGTTTTGAATCATCACATCTTATTTGGTATGTTCTTCACTAATTTCATATTACTTTAGTGTTTTTCATATTAATACATCTCTTTAATTACTTGTATGCTTTTGATTATATGCTAGATACAAGTTAGAGATTATTTGTGATGAAAATGATTGAGTGTTGATTGTGATAGCTAATTAGGTTTTTGCTTAATCTTGATTAGCTAAGCTAAGCTATTTGACATGTCATTTAGCAATTGATATCTAGGGTTGATTAAATTGATTATATCATCATCCTAGATAAGCATCTAAGGTTACCTAGTCTTGTTTGTTATTTGAATATTCATTTATATTCACATAGGTTGTTTCTCTTCATTGAGAAGTAAGTCTTGAGGCTAAGAGTGCTTAGGCCTCAAGCAAATTGGAATAGGGTTGCTAATAAAGGCCCGTTGGGTAGAAGTGAGGGGTTACAGACCGGAGTGTTAGACGAGGTCTACATAGGTTGTAAACTTCATTTCAATTAGTGATTTCGAGTTCCGAGTGTGGCGCACTAAACAGCCCGTGGTTTTTCCCAGTGGTTGGGTTTCCACGTATACATCAAGTGTTATTTAAATTCCGCACTATATTACACTTGTATGTATTTTTGACTAGTAGGGGTATTTTCGTAAAATTGACTTGTATGCGAAAATTGGGTAATATTTGTTAATATCTATTCACCCCCCCTCTAGCTTTATTTAAAACACGCCTCGTATTCTTTTCAAAGCTAACTCAAACAATTAAGAGAAGAGGCATAAGATATTTCAATTTTTTTGCAAGTGACAAGAATGCAAAATAGCTCTCTTTGCTTGAGTTCCCCATATAGGGTCAATCACAAAAACTCATCACTCCACAAGACATATCCCAATAGATCTACTTAGTGTTTTAAATCGAGTAGAATCTAAGGGTTTAGTAAATAGGTCCGCAAGTTGATCATTAGTACCTACATGTTCAAGTACTATGCATTTATTTCCAACAAGCTCTCTAATGAAATGATGGCGGATGTCAATATGCTTAGTTCTAGAATGTTGTACCGGATTCTTTGAAATATTAATGGCACTCATGTTATCACAAAAGAGAGTGAGTGTACCTTGGTTGAATCCGTAGTCTACTATCATTTGCTTCATCCGTAGGAGTTGTGTGCATCCACTCCTCGCGGCTATGTACTCGTACTCGGCCTCGGCCGTGGACAAGGAAATTGAGTTTTGCTTCTTGCAAAACCAAGACACTAAGTTGTTGCCTAGGAAGAAGCAACCGCCCGATGTGCTTTTCCTATCATCACAATTTCCTACCCAATCCGCATCACTAAAGCCTACAAGACTAGTATTAGTGTCAAAAGAGTACCAAATCCCATAGTTGGATGTCCCATTCACATAGCGAATTATTCTCTTTACGGAAGAGAGATAGGACTCCTTGGGATCCGCTTGGTACCTAGCACACACACCCACACTAAAAGATATATCGAGCCTACTTGCGGTCAAGTAAAGCAAGCTACCTATCATGCCACGATATAACGTTTGTTCCACAATTTTACCACTAGCATCCTTGCTTAGCTTCAAAGTGGTACTTATGGGTGTATTACAATGTTTGGCATTTTCAAGACCAAACTTCTTCACTAGGTTTTTGGCATATTTGGCTTGGGTTATGAAAATCCCATCATCTAATTGCCTAATTTGCAAACCTAGGAAGTAACTAAGCTCACCAACAAGACTCATCTCAAATTCATGAGACATGACATCAACAAATTGTTGCACCTTGGTGTTGTTGGTGGAGCCAAAAACTATATCATCAACATATATTTGAGCTATGAAAAGCTCATCATTGTCTTTCTTGATTAATAGTGTCTTGTCAACACTACCTCTTGTGTAGTTATTATCAATAAGAAATTGAGTGAGGCGCTCATACCAAGCCCTCGGTGCTTGTTTCAACCCATATAGAGCCTTCTTTAGGTGATAGACATGGTTGGGGTGGTGTGCATCCACAAACCCCTTAGGTTGTTCAACAAACTCTTCCTCTTGCAAGAAGCCATTGAGGAAGGCACTCTTAATGTCCATTTGGTGCAATTTGAACTTGTGCACACAAGAGATGGACAAAAGAAGCCTAATGGACTCTAAACGGGCAACGGGAGCAAAAGTCTCCTCAGAGTCGATACCCTCAATTTGAGAGTACCCTTGTGCTACAAGCCTAGCCTTGTTCCGCACTATGTTGCCATTCTCATCGAATTTGTTCCTATAAATCCACTTGGTGCCTATCACATGTAAACTTTTAGGCCTAGGAACTAGAGTCCAAACCTCATTCCTTTCGAATTGGTTTAGCTCTTCTTGCATGGCAAGAACCCAAAATTCATCATTTAAGGCTTCATCAACCTTTTTGGGTTCAATTTGAGAGGTGTAGCATGTAAAGCTAATGAGATTAGCTATTTGACGCCTAGTCCTAACACCCTCATTCACATCTCCAATAACATCCTCTTTGTTATGGAGTCTTCTAACCCATAGAGCGGGTTCATTAGAGTCCAAGAGAGGGACTCTAGTAATAGGTTGTGTGACCTCATTATTGTCATTGGACGTCCTAACATTGGGAGTCACCACAACCTTCTCCAAAGGAGAGTCATTATCTAAAACTTCCTCCTCCTTATGGTTATTAGACTTGAGCCTGATATCATCAATGACAACATTGGATGATTCCATGACGGTTCGAGTCTTCAAGTTGAAAACTCTATAGGCTCTACTATTCAAGGCATAGCCAATAAAGATACCCTCATCACTCTTAGCATCAAATTTGCCAAGTTGATCACGGTCATTTAAAATGTAGCATTTGCTTCCAAATGTGTGGAAATAGCTAACATTTGGCTTCCTACCCTTCCATAACTCATAAGAGGTGTTTCTAGATCCGGGCCTTAGGAAAACACGATTCCCTATATAGCAAGCCGTATTGACGGTTTCGGCCCATAGGTTCCTAAGGACATTGTTGCTAAGCAACATCACTCGGGCCATCTCTTGAAGGACCCTATTCTTCCTCTCAACAACTCCATTTTGTTGAGGTGTCCTAGGAGCCGAGAACTCATGGGAGATGCCTAAGCTATTGCAATAGCTTTCAAATGAGGCATTCTCAAATTCCCTCCCATGGTCACTTCTAATCCGTTTAATGCTTTTAATGTTAGAATTCATTTCATTTTGTATTTTAGTACAAAGCATTTTAAACTTATCAAAAGTTTCGGATTTATCTCTAAGAAAATATGTCCATGTAAATCGAGAGAAATCATCAATACAAACAAAAATGTATCTCTTTCCACCTAAACTCTCGGTTTGCGTAGGACCTATGAGATCCATGTGGAGAAGCTTTAGGGGCTCCTTGGTGGAGATATACTTGCCCTTTTTGTGCATGCTTTTGGTTTGTTTTCCTTGTTGGCAAGGTCCACAAATACCATTGGCTTTCTTCCCAAGCTTAGGGAGGCCACGCACACAATTGAACTTTCCAAGGGTTCTTAAATCCCTAAAGTTCATGTGGCCAAGTCTTTCATGCCACAACTCTATTTGCTCATCCATGGACACGTTGTTTGAGACTATTCTAGCTTCAAGACAATAGCAATTGTCGCTAGATCTCATACCTTTCAACAAGGTTTGTCCATCGGGCTTTAGGATCGAGCAATCACTTTTACTAAACAAGACAAAATATCATTCATCACTTAGATGTGAGATGCTTATTAAATTGGCTTTCAAGCCATCAACAAATAAAGCATCGGATAAAGAGGGTAATCCGGGAACGGAAATGGTTCCTTTCCCTACAACTTTCTTTTTGGATCCATCACCAAAATTGACATATCCTCCTTCCTCCATAACAAGAGTCTCGAAGAAACTCTTGTTTCCCGTCATGTGCCTAGAGCACCCACTATCTAAATAAACAAAAATTAGAAGACTTTGCCTTTAAGGCTATTTGAGCAACATGGCAAACATTTTCATTCTTTCTAATCCACCTAGAAATAATCTTAGCTTTCTTAGTGGTCTTTGGTACATAGGCTCTAGATGTTCTAGGATCATGAATAACAATATCATCATTCCTAGGAACATGCATCATGGCTCTTTTCTTTTTCTTCTCAATCATGCTTCTAGTTTTGCACATTTTAATATATCGAAAGCAATGTGGTCTAATATGACCATCAAATCCACAAAAGTGACATATATGAGTAAAATAAGGAATCATACCTTGTCCTTGTCTTTGTGGATGAATGGGTTCAATCCATCTTCGTTGTTGAACCGGTCTAGATTGCTTCCTAGCTTGAGGTTGCATGATTGGTCTCTTTCCTTTGTGAGCCAATTGTGGAGGAATGTTGGCTTGAGGGACCCTAGGGGGTTGAGCTTGGGGTTGCCTTCTTGGCACCATCTTCACTTATGCATTTGAACATTGTCATAGTTCTAACTTCTTCCTAGGAATTTGCACGAATGAGGCTTCTTCGATCCCCGAACTCTTGACAAACATGGTCTTGTTAGAGGTTGCGATCTTCTTGCCATCTTCATACCCAAGACCCCTTTTGTCACATGGACTCTTTCCAACACCAAGCATATGGTCAAGTTTCTTAGTTCTAGAATCCAACCTAGTCATAGACTCTCTTACTTCTTCAAGCTCCCTCTTTAGACTTTCTTCATTCCTCCTAGATAAGACTAACTCCTCTCTTAGCTTATCTTCCATCTTCTTGAATTTTTCCACTTGTTCACTTAAGTGGTCATTATAAGATAAAAGCTCAAGATTCTCTTCTCTCAACATATTGATCTTTCTAGTGCTTTTGATTGCTAAATCATTAAACTCGGCATGGTATTTAGCAAGCACCTTTTTCTCCACAAATCCATTTATGGAGTTAGAGGAGGAATCACTTTCTTCTCCACTTGAGTCATTTTCCTCTTGACTCATTTCCTCTCTTTCACTAGCACTTTTGCTTTTATGGGAGGAGGCAAAAGCTAGGAAATTAGCCATGAGCTCTTCATCATCCGAAGACTCATCTCCCTCAATGGAGTCATCACTACTTCCACTCCAAGTGGCGGCCATCACTTTTCCCTTTTTCTTCTCATTGTGATTTGCACATTTGAGGGCAAAGTAACCTATCCCACCACACTCAAAACAACGGACCCCTTTCCTTTCGGTCTTCTCTTTCCTAGGCTCAAACTTGTTGTAGGAACCTTTTTTCTTGAAGTTTTGACCTTTGGAACCAAAGTCCTTTTTCCCGAATTTCATGACCCTCTTGAATCTCTTCACAAATAATGCAAGGTCTTCGTCCGAGTCATTCTTCTTTGCCTCCTTTTCATCCTTGGAGGTTTTCAAAGCAATTCCTTTTTGCTTTTTAGGAGGTGTGGAGATAGGACACTTCCTAGACTCATAAGCTAGAAGTCTCCCAATCACCTCACTCGGCTTCATATCCTTATATCCACTATTTTCTTCTAAAGCCGTTACTTTTGATTCAAACCTATCGGGAAGAGATCTCATAATCTTTTGCTTGATTCTCCTATCCGAATATGGATCACCAAGTTGATGACTTTGGTTGACTATGTCCATCAACTTGATCTCGAAGTCGTTAAAGCACTCATTCTTCTCCATCTTAAGCATCTTGAATTGAGTTTGGAGGACTTAAAGCTTAGAGTCCTTCACCATTTCGGTTCCCTCATGGGCAATCTCTAGGATGTCCCAAGCCACCTTAGCTATCCTAGTATTTTGAATCAATTTATATTGATTTTCGTCCATTGCACATATGATGGCATGCATCGCCTTCCTATTCCACTTTGAAGCCTCAAACTCTTGTGTGTTCCATTGCGTCTTAGGCTTCAATACTTTTTCTCCTCCACCACCGGGAGTCATCTTGGGTAGATCATATCCGTCTTCCACCACCATCCATGCACGGTCGTGAATTTGACATATGTAGGATTCCATCTTCCCTTTCCATTGGGAATAGTTCAATCTGGTAAGTGGAGGCCTTGTGCTAGAAGCACCCTCGTTGCCACCACCATTTCCACCGTTTCCACTCATAGTGTTTATGAATGAATGAAATGAATGCAAATGTATGAATGATCAAAAATCACACAAAATGCATAACACACCAAAATAAGCAAGGATCACCTATGTATATCTAGGAACTTGCTCTGATACCAATTGAAACAAATTATAGCACGGTGTGTATAAAACTATCTAGAGGGGGAATAGATTTTAAACTTATTACCCAATTTTTCGTGTGAAGTCAATATTACGAAATTACCCCTAACTAGATAAAGCAATAAATCAAGTATAAAATGCGGAAATTAAATAACACTTGATTTTTACGTGGAAACCCTCACGAGAAAAACCACGGGCTAGTAAGTAAGCCACACTCGAACCTCGAATCCACTAAATGTGTAAAACGATTACAACCTAATCCCGTAAGTAATCACACACCTACCTAATCCTGGTATAAGTGAATCTAGTCCAATTTGCTTGCGATCTAAGCAACCTAATCCCGGAAGCTACACACAAGACTTACTTTCTCAATGAAGAGAATAACACCCTAAGTGAATATATGAATATCCAAATGCAACATAGAGTAAGGGAAACCCTATATGCTTATCTAAGATGATGAATATGCAATTAGAACAATCCTAGATATTAAAAACTAAATGACATGTCAAATAGTTTAGCTAATCAAGATTAAGCACAAAACCTAATTAGCTATCACAATACAACTTCTCAAACATACAACACACTAATCTCAATCTTGTATCAAAAGATATATGAAAATCATACAAGTAATAAATTGAGAACGCTTGTTAAGAAAAACACAAAATATGTAAGATATTAGTGAAAAGCTTACCAAGCAAAGTGTGATGAAGAATCTATGCAAAGAGACATCTAGATGATCAAGGATGATGCTAGATGATGATTGATGATCATGAAAAAGTGTTTGAGTAAATAAAAAAATGAGTTCTTGGAATTTTTTCTTCTCTTGAAAAATATACTAAGTATGAAATCTAAATATGAACTCTCTTGATTGACCTAAAGTCAAAGTGGCATATATATAGGAGGCCAAATCAAAGTGTGGTCGTTTTGAATAAGTTGGCCTGAAATTGCCTTGGGCGCTGTACGTAGAGCGCTTCTATACAGCGCCCCAACTCTGTTCTCTCAGGAAAACAGAGTGGCGCTGTACGTACAGCGCTGTACGTACAGCGCTGTACGTACAGCGCTGTACGTACAGCGCTTTGTACAGCGCCCGTACAGCGACCGAACAGCGACCGAATTAAATCGATTAGGTCTGAACAGCGCTCGATGGGCGCTGTTCGTACAGCGCTTATGTAGAGCGCTTTTGAGAGCGCCTAGTGCAAAAATGCAATCCTAAGTCTAAGCATGACAAGGCAATTGGATATGCAAGATGCAATCAAAATGACAGGCAAGAAGAGATGTTAATGAACATTAATGCACAAAAATAAGACACACAACATACAAGGATTAAACATATGTATGAGTTGTGAGTGTGTGCAACTATCTCTTCAAGACAAGTAAGCACATAGAAATATACCTTCGGTGCTTATCAAGACGAGGTCTTCAAGGGGCATTGAGCAATAACAGTAACACTTAAGCTACCCTTACAAAGAACCCCAACATGTGGTTTGTCCACGAAATGAGCCAATCAACAAATGGGAACCTTACAGGTGGCATATGTCACTTTGCCCCCGAATGTGCTAATCACAATGACAAGAAGAAGGGTAAAGTGATGGCCGCCACATGGAGTGGTAGTAGTGATGACTCCAACGAGGGAGATGAGTCTTCAAGCGATGAAGAGCTCATGGCTAACCTCCTAGTTTTTGCCTCCTCCCATAAAAGCAAAAGTGCTAGTGAAAGAGAGGAAAATGACTTAAGTGAAAAAGAAAGTGATTCCTCTTCTAACTCCATAAATGGATTTGTGGAGAAAAAGGTGCTTGCTAAATACCATACCGAGTTCAATGACTTAGCAATCAAGAGCACGAAAAAGATCAAGATGTTGAGAGAAGAAAATCTTGAGCTTTTATCTCATAATGACTACTTATGTGAACAAGTGGAAAAGTCTAAGAAGATAGAAGATGAACTAAGAAAGGACTTAGACTTATCTAGAAGGAATGAAGAAGGTCTAAAGAGGGAACTTGAAGAAGTAAAAGAGTCTATGTCTAGGATGACCTCTAGCACTCAAAAACTTGATCATTTGCTCAGTGTTGGGAAGAATCCGTGTGACAAGAAGGGTCTTGGGTATGAAGATGGCAATGAGACCTCCACTTTCAAGAAGACCATTTTTGTCAAGAGTTCGGGGATCAAAGAAGCTTCATTGGTGCAAACTCCTAGGAAGAAGTTGGAACTAGGACAATGTTCAAATGCACAAGTGAAGATGGTGCCAAGAAGGCAACCTCAAGCTCAACCCTCTAGGGTCCCTCAAGTTAACATTCCTCAACAATTGGCTCACAAAGGAAAGAGACCAATCATGCAACCTCAAGCAAGGAAGCAAGCTAGACCGGTTCAACAACGAAGATGGATTGAACCCACTCAACCACAAAGACATGGACAAGGTCACGTGCATGCTCTAGGACAAGGTATGATTCCTTATTTTATTCCTACATGTCATTTTTGTGGATTTGATGGTCATATTAGACTAAATTACTTTCGATATATTAAAATGTGTAGAACACGAAGCATGATTGAAAAGAGAAAGAATATAGCCAAGATGCATGTTCCTAGGAATGATAAAATTGTTGTGCATGATCCTAGGACATCTAGAGCCCATGTACCAAAGACCACTAAGAAAACAAATATTGTTTCTAGGTGGATTAGAAAGAATGAAAATGTTTGCCATGTTGCTCAAATAGCCTTGAAGGCAAATTCTTCTAATTTTTGGTATTTAGATAGTGGGTGCTCTAGGCACATGACGGGAAACAAGAGTTTCTTCGAGACTCTTGTTATGGAGGAAGGAGGATGTGTCACCTTTGGTGATGGATCCAAAAAGAGAATTGTAGGGAAATGAACCATTTCCATTCCCGGATTACCCTCCTTATCCAATGCTTTATTTGTTGATGGCTTAAAAGTTAATTTGATAAGCATATCACACCTTAGTGATGAATGATATTCCGTCTTATTTTGTAAAAATGATTGCTCTATCCTAAAGCCCGATGGACAAACCTTGTTGAAAGGTATGAGATCTAGCGACAATTGCTATTGTCTTGAAGCTAGAATAGTCTCAAACAATGTGTCCATGGATTAGCAAATTAAGTTGTGGCATGAAAGACTTGGCCACATGAACTTTATGGATTTACGAACCCTTGGAAAGTTCAATTGTGTGAGAGGCCTCCCTAAGCTTGGGAAGAAAGCCAATGGTGTTTGTGGACTTTGCCAACAAGGAAAACAAACCAAAAGCATGAACAAAAAGGGCAAGTATCTCTCCACCAAGGAGCCTATAGAGCTTCCCCAAATGGACCTCATGGGTCCTATGCAAACCGAAAGCTTAGGTGGAAAGAGATACATTTTTGTTTGTGTTGATGATTTCTCTAGATTTACATGGACATATTTTCTTAGAGAAAAATCCGAAACTTTTGATAAGTTTAAAATGCTTTGTAATAAAATTCAAAATGAAATGAACTCAAACATTAAAAGCATTAAACGAATTAGAAGTGACAATGGGAGGGAATTTGAGAATGCCACCTTTGAAACCTATTGTAATGTGAAAGTTCTCACGGTGTGTAAACTATTAATCTAGAGGGGGGGGGGGGGGGGGGCCCAATTTTTGTTTAAGGACAAGATTACGAAAATACCCCTAATAGTCAATAAAATATAGCAAGTGTAACATTGTGCGAAAATTAAAACAACACTTGATATTTACGTGGAAACCCTCACGGGAAAAGCCATGGGCTGTTAAGTGAGCCACACCCGAACCTCGAATCCACTAAATGTGATGAAATTACAACCTAATCCCGGAAGTAATCACAAACCTACCTAATTCCGGTATAAGCGAACCTAGTCCGATTGCTTGCGAATTAAGCAACCTAATCCCGGTCACAACACAAGACTTAATTCTCTAAAAAGAGATTAACACCCTAAGGCTGCTAAGTATCTCGCTGGCCCCAGTCAATCCCGATCCGGGCCCGTTACATACATGCAATATCTCGCCTAGCAGATTCCAGTGAACCAGCGAAATATCGGGGTATAGAGTATCCTGCTTGCCCAGGTCTAATTAGATTCGGGTCCATCACATACCGTTAATTCTAAATTGCACCCCGGTGACAATTTTGGGTTAACACTTTGGCACCGTCTGTGGGAAACAACCCCCCACCATTAACAAACTTTCAAGTTCAACTTAGAAGAAGATAGAAGATGAGGCACCAATCCTCCCAAGGGCAACCCGCCAACTCCCGTTCCCTCACTTCCACCCAGAGAAATCAAGGGAAAAGGAAGGGAACCAGAAGCCAGATCCCGGCACCAATCCTGTCGCCTAATCCCGGATCAGCACTACAGGACCCCGCGATCCCGGAAGCGACTCGGGAGTCCATAGAGCAACATGCTACAACCTATGTGGAAAGCGTCTGCCTTCGGATGATCACCCAAGGGATACCCTCTAAAGCACCCGGACTGGCTGAAGGAGCAAGACCAAGTACCCAGGTACTGGTTTTTAACTGGTTCGGACCGTCATTATCAGTACAGAGTCATCCCGAAGATCTCAGACGTCGATTGGTGAAACCAGCTACCAACATCCTGCCTAGAAGGATCCAGTCATCAACGAGGCGGACATCAAAGACTGTGATGCAGCAAGTTCAGGCTAGCCATACAATTAGCGGAGGACCAACCCTTGCAGGAGTTTCCAACAATTCAAGAAAGAACCATGCTAGGAAGATCCCAAAGCATGCAGCTGGCCGGGATGTGTTCAGGGTGTCCAAAAGATCGCGTAATTCCCCCCTTCTGCTCAGATCGTGTTCGTTGCAGATGATACCAACAACGCAGTACAACCTCGTGACGATCCAATGGTGATCACAGCCCAGATTGCCCACTGTCGAGTCCACCGCATCTTGATTGACACCGGAAGCAGCATAGATATCCTATTTAAAGAAACGTTTAAAAAGTTTAACCTCAAGAACCCCTGCTATAACAGTTGTAGGACACCCTTATATGGTTTTACAGGAGACTTCATGATGCCAGTAGGAGCGCACACCTTGCCAGTAATTATTGGAGAGGCCCCCCTTCAACAGAACATCGTGACGGAGTTCATTGTAGTGGACACTCCGTCCGCTTACAACGCGATCCTCGGAAGACCTTTCTTGTTAGGAATCAAAGGAGTCATATCCATTTATAATAACGTCCTGAAGTTCCCAGTTGGAACCGAAGTAGGGGAAGTCAGGGGGGATCAGTAAAAAACCCACACCTGCCATGCAGTATCTGCCAACCCCACCACTTCAACCAAGCAATACACCCGTATCGCCCAAGAGTTGAGTCGCAGGGTTTCGGAGCCAGACCATCACATCCTAGAAGAAAGGGAGATACTAGATTTGGTCCCAGAGGAAACTGAAGAAAAGGAAGAAGGATGGACTGGAGGACACCCCACGGAAAAGTTAGAAGAAATCCAGATTCGAAAAGGTGACCCGAATAAGTTAGTAAAAATAGGAGGTGCACTGGATAGCGAGGTCAAAAGAAGATTGGTGGAACTTCTTGAAGAATACAACGACATTTTTGCTTGGAACCACGACGAAATGCCAGGCATCCCTCTCAACTTAGCGGTTCACCGACTGGCAGTGGACGCCACAGTCAAGCCAGTCAAATAGAAACGAAGACATTTCAACACGGAATGGAACACCGCGGTACAGGAAGAGGTGGACAAGCTTTTGAAAGCTAAATTCATCAGAGAATCCCGCTACCCCGAATGGATCGCCAATGTGGTCATGGTAATCAAGGCCAATGGAAAATGGTGCATGTGCGTGGATTATACTGATCTCAACAGGGCATGCCCGAAGGATAGCTTTCCCCTTACTAAAATTGACCAGTTGATCGATTCTACCGCGGGGAACAAACTCTTAAGTTTCATGGATGCCTTTTCGGGATACAATCAGATCATGATGCACCTCGCCGATCAGGATAAGACCAGCTTCATCACAGGGCAAGGTCTTTACTGTTACAAAGTCATACCTTTTGGCCTCAAGAATGCAGGAGCCACATATCAACGCTTGGTAAACAAATTATTCAAACCGTTGATAGGGAAGTCTATGGAGGTGTATATAGACGACATGATCACCAAATCTCAAGTAGCCCGTCAACACCCCGAAGACTTACGATAGACTTTCCAAATAATTAGAGAAAATCAGATAAGGCTAAATCCAGCTAAATGCGCCTTTGGGGTAGTAGCAGGAAAATTCCGTGGCTTCATGGTGCATGAGAGAGGGATCGAAGCCAATCTCAAAAAGATCAAGGCCATCATCGAGCTGGGATCTCCAAATACTCTCCAATAAGCTCAGGGGCTGACTGGACGGGTAGCGGCGTTGAACCACTTCATATCGAGGTCTACAGATAAATGCCTGCCTTTCTTCAAAATCATCAAGCAGGGAAAAAACATGAAGTGGGATCAAGAGAGTGAGCAAGCGTTCCGGGCCCTGAAAGAGTATCTAACCAGTCTACTTCTATTGGTGAAGCCCACCCCAGGGGAAGAACTACAACTTTATCTGGAGGTGTCAGAGACCGCAACCAGTGGAGCTTTGGTGAAGAAGTGCAGTGATGGAATCCAAAGACCAATCTACTATGTGAGTCAGGCTTTGTCAAAATCTGAGAAAAACTACACTATCCTAGAGAAGTTGGCCTTTGCATTGGTGATCGCAGCCAGAAAACTTCGGCCTTATTTTCAAGCTCACACCATTGTAGTGGTAACAGATCAACCCTTAAGACAGTTCCTTTAAAGGCCGGATGTATCGGGCCGGTTGGTTCTTTGGGCTTTGAAGCTCACCTAGTATGACAACAGATATAAGGCTAGGACAACAATCAAGGCGCAAGCTCTGGCCGACTTTGTCACAGAATTCAGCGTAGTTCCTCACCCGGATCTTTCTACAGTTCCAGACACTGATCCGAAACCTCCAGAATGGCCGTAGGATAGCAAGATTTGGACCCTGTATACGGATGGCTCCTTAAATCAAGCTGGCTGCGGGGCCGGGATCATCCTGATCGATCCCGAAGGGATCGAATGCAGCCATTGTTTCAGGTTCGAATTCAAAGTCACTAATAACGAGGCAGAGTATGAAGCCCTGTTGGCAGGAATGAAGGTTGCTACAGAGCAAGGAGTTAAGTACCTCGTAATGAGAAGCGACTGCCAGTTGGTAATCAACCAGGTATCCGGCACGTATCAAGCAAGAGGTGACAACATGATAGCGTACCTCCGGAAAGTCCAAAAAGCAGCTATGAAGTTTAGGGGCTTGAGGATGGAACAAATCCCTCGAGAGAAAAATCACTGAGCGGATTTCCTAGCCAAGATAGCGGCAACAGGAGGAAGGGCATTACCTAAAGGAATACCACTCCAATTGATACCGCGACCTAGCACGACCCCGGGGCTAGAAATTAACCCGATCACTCGTTTGCCTTGTTGGATGGATCCCACTGCCGATTACCTGCAAAGCGGTGCGCTCCCTGGGAGCCTTGACCAGGCGCGCAAACTCAAGAAGATTGCAACCCGGTACTATCTGATAGAGGGACACCTCTATCGCAAAGGAAAATCACTCCATTTATTACGATGTTTGCACCCAGATGATGCCAAATGGGCATTGGACGAAGTACACTCAGGAGACTGCGGCAATCATGTTTCAGGAGAGAGGTTGGCGTATCAAGTTCTCAGGATCGGATACTATTGGCCCACTATCCATCAGGACGCCAAAGAATTTGCACAATCCTGCGAGCCATGCCAGAAAACTGCGGATCTGCACCATTTACCCCTAGAAAAACTCACTTCGATCAGCACACCTTATCCATTCGCTATCTGGGGGCTGGACCTAATCGGGCCACTTCCTACCGCACCCGGCCAAGCCAAGCACGCGGTAATAGCCATAGACTACTTCACTCGATGGGTGGAAGCAAAGTCCTTGGTCCAGATAACTGAAGCCAATACCACGAGCTTCGTCAAGGAATATATCGTTTGTAGATTCAGTACCCCGATGGCCATAATCACCGATCTTGGTAAACAGTTTGACAATGCCAACTTTAGGTTTTTCTACGAAGAAAGGGGTATAGATTTACGCCTAGCCTCAGTAGCTTATCCTCAGTCCAATGGATTGGTCGATGCCACTAACAAGACTATCAAGAAGCTCCAACAGAAGAAGGGAGGATGGGTCGATGAGCTTTTGAACGTCCTTTGGGCGTATCGGACTACAAAAAGGACCGCGACTGGGGGAACTCCTAATTCTCTGGCTTTTGGAACGGAGGCCGTCTCGCCCATCGAACATAGGTTAACATCTTTCAGGGTCCAGCACTTTGAGTTGGAAGAAAACGAGATGAAGTTAAGAGCCAGTTTAGACCTCCTTGAAGAGAAGCAAGATATAGTGGCCGAGCGGGTGGCTGCCTACCAGCACAAGATAGCCCGATGCTTTAATAGGAGGGTAAAGACTCGAAACTTCAAAGAAGGGGACTTCGTCCTCAGGAAAGTGACCCAGAATACCCGGAAGAGGTCAGACGGGGTATTAGCCCCCAATTGGGAAGGTCCATACTTGATAAAAGTAGTGGTATGCAGGGGAGCATACATGTTAGAAGATATGAATGGTTACCCGGTGGATCATACTTGGAATGCCGATCATCTCAAGAGGTTTTACCCTTAGGAGTTCTAAAAGGAAGAATATGTCACGGAGGGTACACTTCTGATACGTGTACCTCGATTTATTTTTGCTTTGTACTCACTTTGAGAATCAATAAAGTCAGTTTTTCTTTCCACGGTTTTCTCCGAGGTACGCCTAATGAAGTTTTCGCCATCCTTTTCGTTTCGCCTCAAGACCAGGAAGAGCTCCATGGCATTCCTGCTGCCTTGGTCGGGGAATTCCCCCCTCCAGGAAGAATCTAGTGCTTGAGAGCATAAAAGGCGTAGTCATCTGCCAGATTTTGTTTAACCAAGACCAGGAGAGCCTATATGGACCTCCTGAAGCCTTGGATGGGGAATTCCCCCCTCCAGGATTAATAAAGCACCTCCAGGACTAATCAAGCACCAAGATAAGCCTTAGTAGTCTACCCAAACGGGTAGCCAGAGGAATCAAGACGATCCATCAGGATGCATGACACTACGTTCCATTACATCACCGTATCTCAGCAAGAGTGACGTGATACTGGGGCAACCTTGGTTGCCAACCAGGATTTACTAATAAAGCATCAAGCAAAAACCTCCCATCCCGTTAGACTGATTGAAGTCACCCAGGTTAAGGACTTCGGGTTAAGACAGGCCCTCTACTTATACAAAAGTACTCGTCAAGAAAGCACAACAAACCAAGGGACCATCATCCAAGAACGATATCACTGATTATAGGAAATAAATTTCAATTAATCAATGGGGATGCCCAGTTCCCATGTTCGGGCTGCAAGAAAAAAAAAAAAAAAACTATCAATGTAGCTGGGAAAACAATAAGAGAATTAAGCTTTTTCCTCCGCCGTTGGTCTTCGCCCAGACCCACCTTCTTCGTCAGCCCCTTCGCCACCAGTGGCGTCATGAACTTCTTCAACACCGGCTACAACTATTCCAGGGGGAGGACCCATCTCGTCAATCAGGGGCATGAAATCCCGTAACAAGTTAGTTGGAGAAACCAAGGGACTCCGGGTACCTTTCTCCATAAATTCAGAAGCAATGGCTGTATGAGAAGAACCTCCTTGGTCCTGGTCTTCGAATTGGGCAGCTCGAGCCATAATTAAATCTCGATCCCAGTTAAGAGTGTTTTGCAAGTCAAATGGAGGAGGAAGTGCCTTGGCAACCTCGTATGAAGTAGTGAAGTACCCATCCCCGAAGGAGGAATCCACCTTAGATTCCAAGGCATTCATAGAAACCCGCAGGGCCCTATGGTCGTATAAAAGGACCGTCATCTCCGCCTTAACTATCTCCCTGCCATTACGGCGGTGGTTTGATCTGGTAACTTCCACGTTATAAGCATGAGTCACCCGTTTCAGTTCCATCAAGGCCGCCTTCCTGCTAGCATCAGATTCAGAGGCTTCCTGAACTAAGGAAGAAACACTCTCCTTAGCCCTGGCCAGATCATTCTTAGCTTCCTCCAATTTGGCCTGAAGAGCCAGGTTGGCCTCTTTCAAGGCGATCGCTTGCTGCCCTATGGCTAGGGCGAACTTGAAACCCTGCAAAAGGAAATAAAGAAGATATGAAACAGAAAAGGGGAATCTGCATACAGCAAGCTGAAGGGACCCAATGCATACCTCATCAAGGAATGACGCCCCCTTTGACGCTAAGATATCAATCGGGAGAGAGGACATGGACTGCAAGCCCCCATTGGAGCAAGCAGCAGTGAACTTAGAAATAACTTCCTCCTGATCATGGTTTTGTGACCTCGACCCAAAAGGAAGATCGACGGAAGAGATAACTGGAGCAGCGTCCCCCTTTCTTTTCTCCGTTCTAGCAGGAAGCTGGGCTGAAGCATTAAAGGAAGGGGGAAGAGGAGCGACCATTATTGCAGGAGGGACAACGGCTGTCTTGGACGTTTTCTTCGAAGCAGGGAGCGGTGAAACTTTAGTCTTGGCAGCCCGCGCCAACATCTGGCCTAAAGATAGGCGCACTGCGATTTTTGCCAGAAGGGAAGAAGGTGAAAATGGAGCCGACCCCGCAAGGGTAGGAGGAGGAGTCGACACAAGTGGCTGGAATATCGAGGCAACTCCAACACCGACTGAAGAAGGAGTGGGAGAACTGGCAGGAGATGAATTCAGACGTATCATCCTTGATAGAACCGAAGAAGAAAGGGGAGTAGCCGAAACTGTCAGAGGAACCATTAGTAAGAAAAAAAAGAGAAAGAAGGGAGGAAGGGTAAGGGGCAAGGCATACCTGGTTGCGCAAGAGATATCCGCAGATACCGCTCCAGCCGGGCACCTTCAAAGGGATCACAGGTGGGATACTGCGGGTTAGCATAGTTCCTACTTTGAATCTTCGTAAGGATCTGGCTGGATTCTGTAGAAAGCTCAGCCGTGTTCCACTTATCTTGTGGAGAAAAGTGAATAGGAACCGAGTGTTTGACCCCATCCAGATACACCGACTGGCCCCAATCGCCTTCGACTACGACCCACTCGTCCTTCCAAGGCGAGAAGAATTTCACATTCGCCCTAGGAACAACGAATTGCAGCTTATTCTTGGGTCTCAGGTAGAATTGACCCCGAGGAGCCATGCTCGTTATTTGAAAAATGTAGCGAAAATCGTCAAAGCTAGGTTCTTTTTCGACATCGTCTTTTTCACACTGCTCCTTCCAGAGCACTAGGAACCCTGTCAAGTTCTTCCAGAATCCTGGCGAAATCTGTAGCAGGGCCAATCCTAAAGCAACAAGCAGCCTGCTAATAGAGGGGTGAAGAGGAAGCCGAACGCCACACTCAAAGGCGGCCACGTGGAGTAGCAGGCAACCTACGGGGGGAGTGTACACATCATACCCCCGGTGAGGAAGGGAAAGACGGATAGCATCTGGGATCCTATAAACCCTCCTAAGCCTAAAGTATCGGCAGTATAGACCGAATCTGGGATTATGCGGCCTTCGCCAAAAAGAGAGAGGGGCCCAACAAGAATTCCTAAAGAATCCATAGGAAGAATGTCGCCTGCCTCCTCCCTTTTTTTGTCATCAACGCCAGCAACCTCACCTTTGTCCACTATCTGGACCGGATTCTCAGGTTTATTACAAAAACCCAACCCGATTCGGGGATTCCTCGTTGAGCGACGACGCTGGGACGAGATACCATCTCCAGTAACATCTCCATCACCACGATTACGCTTCTTTCCCTTGATCGACTATGAACTCGCTGCTGAATCCTCCTTCTGGCTACCAGAAAGATATGAAGAGACAGAATGAGAACCTGAGAGGGCAGGCATAGAAGGTGAAGGAACATCATGAGTGGAGGTAGGAAGCTTTGATGGAGGTGCCATTGTTAAAAAGAGAAGATTCAAAAGAAAGAGAAGATTTTGGTTCTTGATTTCTGAAGGGCAAGCGAAGCATAACAACAGAAGAGAGGGAGAGAGGACTGTTTACAGGCAGAGGAAGGGCGGTTACCGAAACCTAAAAGGAAACAAAAGATTAATGGCTGAAGACGTGCTCGAGGATAACTCCGAAAAACCCGCGTCGGAAACGGCCAATTTGAATTTATGAAGCAATCGTTATCAGACACGTGGGTTATTATTAAATACCACCGTTTTAAAAGAAGATTTCCCCCTTCGATTACGAAGACAGCCAGACGAGACCTAGACAAACAGAGAAGGCGAAAAATCCTTCAAACGGACCCGGGAATCCTAACTCCAACCCTAGCAAGATACCGGTGTTCAAGTCAGGGGGGACTTCTGTTAACCGCCAAAAATGGCGGGGATCAAAAAAGAATTTTCCACAGGCCTTGAGAAGAAAGTCGAAATCCAAAGTAGAAGCGGAAAGATGTCTGGGCACCCCGCCTGCTAGCTTATGGGCTAAAGTATGAGCCTCTACCCACCCCGGCCAGATCCAGAATCCCCAGGACCAGGAAAAGGATTAGGAAGCCAAAGGATAAGGGGGGTCTGGAAGACACAACTATCACGAGATCCTGGTACCCAGCTACCCCGAGTATCCCGATACCTGAATATCCTGGTACCCCGCTGCTTGAAACCCCGATATCTGTAAGCATCATTTTTAGAGGAGCATGAGAGACGCGGGGTACCCCGACCAGCAAAACACGTGACATACACATGGCAAGATATATACCAGGGTCCCAGCAGACCGACCTTCGCTGAAACAAGAGGCGGGCACCCCGAAGAACAGACTACATATTAAAGCAGATACTAAACGTCACCGTTCAAGATAAAAAAAACTCAAGCTACAACGCGGTATTCATTCCCGCCTTTTAGTATCCTATTTTAAATAGGAGTCAACTGATTTAAAGCCGAGAAAGAAGGAATCACCTGATATTTTGGGATCACTTTCCCAACAGACTCGTAGAGGCTCCAAAGGAAGATCCGTGCACCATTGAAACCCTGGGACCAGAGTTCTAGGAGTGCTCAGCAAGAAAGTGGGCCTATATATTGATCATATGTTCGCAGAAAAAAAGGGATGGAAACCCTAATTCACTTTTTCTACTTATCGATAGGCACGAAAAGCTCCATCTCCATCGTTCTCTTTTAGGCTTTATTTTCCTCCATGCTGTAATATTAATAGTTCAAATATTGAGTTGTAAAGATCGTATTTCAAATCCATATATACATATATATAAACTCCCTTTCAGTTTTCATATATCCACCGTATAAGAAACTCATCCATCCCATTACTTGTATTCATCATAATATCGGATTCATGATACCCAGCGGGATACCAGGCTGCTAAGTATCTTGCTGGCCCCAGTCAATCCCGATCCGGGCCCGTTACATACATGCAATATCTCACCTAGCAGATTCCAGTGAACCAACGGAATATCGGGGTATAGAGTATCCCGCTTGCCCAGGTCTAATTAGATCCGGGTCCATCACATACCTTTAATTCTAAATTGCACCCCGGTGACAATTTTGGGTTAACAACTTCTTTGCTCGGACTTACTGAAACCACTTGCTTCTTGCCAAGACTTCCTAATTGCTCGGACTTACCGAATCCATATGCTACTTGCCAAGTCTTCCATGCTTATCTATCTGGAGCCACATGCCCCTAGACAAGACTTCTCTTGCTTGACTATTCTGAGCCCCTTACTCTTAGTCAAGACTTCCTTGCTTAATATTGAAGAATCCACCCCAATATGAGACTTCCACATTTTACAAGGCAAATGATCTAAGGGATGCAAATGATGCAAACACAACCAACATATATCATATGATCAATATGAAATATGGAAACTAGAAGTAGACAATAAGCAAACAATGTATGATGTTATAGTTTATAATTGTTAACAGACTTTTTTGGCAGGGGTCCAAAGAAGAATTTTCTCTCCCTATCAAGGCTACCTGGATTAGAAGGAAGCTACATGGAGCATCATGGAAGAACCGGGACTGGTATACCTACAACAACCATGTGTGGACCAGAACCGAGATCAGGGTCATCCTAGTTCCCCGATACCCAAAAATGTCGATACCACGGTCTAGGGATCCCCGATGTCGTGTCACACCGGTTCCTTGATACCTAAGAGAACTGGTGTCACGGTCCATGGTACCTGATACCCCAATGCTATGATTCTTATCCCGGACCGGACCTCCAAGAACCTCTCGACCATCTAGCATAGAAGACATTAACAAGGGAGGTCCCTATACACCATTTGTCAGACTACCAAGGAAGAAGGAATCAGAGTACCAAGAAATCAAACCTAAAGCAAGATCATGTTCTGAGGAAAGAAACTTGCGGTATCACGACATCTCTAGTAAGAAAAGAGGGAAATTTGACATTTTTTGGCCATTCACAACGCCATTAATGGAGATAGTCAACCTTACTAATGAAGATAATCAACATTATTAATAGAGATAATCAACCCCATTAATGAAGATAGTCAATTCCTTGATGGCCATTCACAATGCCATTAATGAGAAATTTGTCAACTCTTTAATGGCCATTCGAATCGCCATTAATGAGAAATGAGAAAATAGTCAACTCATTAATAGCCATTCACAATGCCATTAATGAGAAAATAGTTAACTCCATCAATGCCAAATCAACGTTCCTTTGATTGCTAACTGATTGACCATGACCAAATCAAACGGAATGGACAGCAAGTCATTAGAACCTATAAATACTACAAAGCTCTCTCTTTTGGAAAAAAATGAGGAAAAGAATCGACTTGACTACCACGACTGTAAGCTCTCCCAAGCCCTTATGTTGTACTACTTTGCTATTTGTGTAAGCTCCTCGAAGCATTTCTTGTGATGTATATAAAGAATGGACTCTCTTCCTCTTCTGGATACTGCTTAGGGGTTTTTCAGCATATGATCACTCGTGAGGCTTCTTCCCCCTAGGTCAATCCAATTCTATTAAAAGAATTGTCATTCTCCCATTTATCTCCTTATTATGCATGTATGGAAGATAGGCTCCAGCCCCACTGGTCCTTGCTCTCTTAACTACCTATCATTAAGTAGCATCAATCCCTCCTACTTGCATGCTATTTGGGTCGGGGAACTACAAAGGTTATATAGATAAGAGACCGGGTACCGGGATTGGGATTGGGACTAGGACTAGGGACCGACACTATGGACTAGGGACCGGGACCGGGACCATTGACCATGGACCATGGACCAGGACCAGGACCAGGACCATCCCCCTCAAATTAGCAAGGGAACCTCAAGCACCATCTCTTCTCCTAATCCTTGAAGCCCCGACAGGTGAGGTATCCATATCCCTTCCCCTCCGACCGTGGAGCGCCGCTTCATCTAGTTTAAATGTTGTACGGGAAGCCCCAACCGGAATTTTCGGATAACAATAATCCAAAATATGCAATCACATAAGATGATGCATAAACATATGAAATGTATGGATTATGTACACTTTATGAAGAACTAGACATAGGCAACAAAGTTCACAACAAGAATAGTTTAGGTCTTAACACATGAAAACCGATATCTAGTATATGTCAAATCACCAAATATACTTAAATCCTTGATTTGATTCATGCAACTAAAGCTTGATATTAGACATGTTCATGAAGCACATATACAAGCATTTAGTACAAAAATTAAAAGGCTAGAGAAATGAGATTAGATCTACTAACTTCTCTAGAAATCAATTAGAGCATATATTCATTAATCAATCAAATGAATTTAATCAATGCTCTTAAACATACAACAACTTGTGCTATTTCCAATTATGTTCAACCAAGGACATATAGTACAACTAGGAATTATTAATCATTAGAATATTCATCATCAATGCACAAATAATCCTAGATACAAAGCTAATCATAATACTACTCACAAGCATGTGAAAACATAGGTTTTGGAAAAACCTAACTCACATTCAAGATTCTAATATAGCTCTGTAAGGTTCCCATTTGTTGATTGGCTCATTTCGTGGACAAACAACATGTTGGGGGTTCTTTGTAAGGGTAGCCTAGGTATCGATGTTATGGCTCAAGCCCTTTGAAGACCTTGTCTTGATAAGCACCGAAGGTAAATTTCTATGTGCTTACTTTTCTTTAAAGAGATTAGTTGCAGACACACACTTAACATACATTGCATATGTGTGCATTCTCTTTACTTGTCACATTTCACACTTGCACTTATGTGTTATATTTTCTTGTGAGTAATTGTGTCTTGTTGTCTTGTAATTCATTTCCCGATAGTTTTCGGAAACGTCCGTGCATGCACTAGAATGTGCTTGGTTTAGCGCGAGGACCGCCTACGGAGAATGCCCTTGGCTTCTCCTTGGTTTTCACCTTTATTGGTGATCGGTGGTTATGTTCGGTGGCCATGAAACCGCCGTTTGCTTCCAGTAGTGTATGGAGCAATTCTGCGGTTATGATCGACGGTCTCGACCGCCGTTCGAAACCGCCATTCAAGACCTGATTGATTTTATCTCTTTGCCTAATTCGGTGGTTGAAACGGCGGTCACGTATGAAACCACCGTTTTCACACCTGATTGATTTTTAATCTCAGGTTTGATTCGGCGGTTGGATCGGCGGTCACGATTGAAACCGCCGATCGGTGCGTTTCAAGGGCAAACTTGTCTTTTCACATGCTCTGTTTTTCATGCCTATAAATACATCACTTTCTCTTGTTCTGGGTGTGACTCTTTGATCATCAAGAACCCTATTTTAAAAAGAGAGATTTTTAAGAGAGAAAGCAATCAAGTTTGCTCATTAAACACTCAAACCAAAATCCATTTGCATCAAAGTTCATCTAGCATTCTCTAGCATATCTAGGATGCTTGCTTGCATGGGTCTTTCATCATCACACTTGCTTTGGTAAGTTTTTCACTATTATCATACATAATTAGTGTTTAATTTATTATGGCATCTCTTTTATTACTTGATTGTTCTTAGATTATAATCTAATATTCAAGATAGAGATTGTTGTGTTGATTTGATTGAGTGTTGGTTTTATGATAGATATCTAGGTTTCTCTAATCTATGATTATCTATGCTAATTGACATGTCATTTAGCTTTAATATCTAGGATTGTTTTTAATTGCATATTCATCATCTTAGATAAGCATATAGGGTTTCCCTTGCTCTATGTTGCATTTGAATATTCATATATTCACTTAGGGTGTTAATCTCTTTTTAGAGAATTAAGTCTTGTGTTGTGACCGGGATTAGGTTGCTTAATTCGTAAGCAATCGGACTAGGTTCACTCATACCGGGATTAGGTAGGTGTGTGATTACTTCCGGGATTAGGTTGTAATCGTTTACACATTTAGTGGATTCGAGGTTCGAGTGTGGCTTACTTACTAGCCCGTGGTTTTTCCCGTGAGGGTTTCCACGTAAAAATCAAGTGTTATTTAATTTCCGTATTTTATACTTGATTTATTGCTTTATCTATTTAGGGGTAATTTCGTAATTTGGACTAACACGAAAAATTGGGTAAAAAGCTTAAAATCTATTCACCCCCCCTCTAGATAATTTTATACACACCGTGCTATAATTTGTTTCAATTGGTATCAGAGCGGGTTCCTAGACATACATAGGTGATCCTTGCTTATTTTGGTGTGTTTTGCATTTTGTGTGATTTTTGATCATTCATACATTTGCATTCATTTCATTCATTCATAAACACTATGAGTGGAAACGGTGGAAATGGTGGTGGCAACGAAGGTGCCTCAAGCACAAGGCCTCCACTTCTTACCGGATTGAACTATTCCCAATGGAAAGGGAAGATGTAATCCTACATATGCCAAATTCATGACCGTGCATGGATGGCGGTGGAAGACGAATATGATCTACCCAAGATGACTCCCGATGGTGGAGGAGAAGAAGTATTGAAGCCTAAGGCGCAATGGAACGCGCAAGAGTTTGAGGCTTCAAAGTGGAATAGGAAGGCGATGCATGCCATCTTGTGTGCTATGGATGAAAATCAATATAAATTGATTCAAAATACTAGGATAGCTAAGGAGGCTTGGGACATCCTAGAGATTGCACATGAGGGAACCGAAGTGGTGAAGGACTCTAAGCTTCAAGTCCTCCAAACTCAATTCGAGATGCTTAAGATGGAGGAGAATGAGTGCTTCAACGACTTCGAGATCAAGTTGATGGATATAGTCAACCAAAGCCATCAACTTGGTGATCTATATTCGGATAGGAGAATCAAGTAAAAGATTATGAGATCTCTACCCGATAGGTTTGAATCGAAGGTGACGGCTTTAGAAGAAAATAGTGGATATAAGGATATGAAGCCCGAGTGAGGTGATTGGGAGACTTCTAGCTTATGAGTCTAGGAAAGGGCCTATCTCCACACCCACTAAAAAGCAAAAAGGAATTGCTTTAAAAACCTCCAAGGATGAAAAGGAGGCAAAGAAGGTTGACTCGAATGAAGACCTTGCCTTGTTTGTAAAAAGGTTCAACAAGGTTATGAAGTTTAGAAGAAAGGGCTTTGGATCAAAAGGTCAAGATTTGAAGAAAAAGGGCTCTTTCAAAAAGTTTGAACCTAGGCAAGAAAGGACCGAAAGGAAAGGGGTCCGATGTTTCAAGTGTGGTGGCATAGGTCACTTTGCCCCCGAATGTGCAAATCACAATGAGAAGAAAAAGGGAAAAGTGATGGCCGCCACTTGGAGTGGAAGTAGTGATGACTCCATTGAGGGAGATGAGTCTTCAAGTGATGAAGAGCTCATGGCTAATCTCCTAGCTTTTGCCTCCTCCCATAAAAGTAAAAATGCTAGTGAGAAAGAGGAAATGAGTCAAGAGGAAAATGACTCAAGTGGAGAAGAAAGTGATTCCTCGTCTAACTCCATAAGTAGTTTTGTGGAGAAAAAGGTGCTTGCTAAATGCCATGCCGAGTTTAATGATTTAGCAATCAAGAGCACAAGAAAGATCAAGATGTTGAGAGAAGAAAATCTTGAGCTTGCATCTCATAATGACCACTTAGGTGAACAAGTGGAAAAATTCAAGAAGATGGAAGATAAACTAAGAGAGGAGTTAGTCTTATCTAGGAGGAATGAAGAAAGTCTAAAGAGAGAGCTTGAAGAAGTTAGAGATTCTATGACTATGATGGATTCTAGCACCAAGAGGCTTGACCATATGCTTGGTGTTGGAAAGAGTCCATGTGACAAGAGGGGTCTTGGGTATGAAGATGACAAGAAGATCTCAACCTCTAACAAGACCGTGTTTGTCAAGGGTTTGAAGAACGAAGAAACTTCATATGTGCAAATTCCTAGGAAAAAGTTAGAAGTAGGACAATGTTCAAATGCACAAGTGAAGATGGGGCCAAGAAGGTAAACTCAAGCTCAACCCCCTAGGGTCCCTCAAGCCAACATTCCTCCACAATTGGCTCACAAAGGAAAGAGACCTATCATGCAACCTCAAGCTAGGAAGCAATCTAGACCGGTTCAACAATGAAGAAGGATTGAACCTTTTCATCCACAAAGACAAGGACAAGGTATGATTCCTTATTTTACTCCTATATGTCACTTTTGTGGATTTGATGGTCATATTAGACCACATTGCTTTCGAAATATAAAAATGTGCAAAACTAGAAGCATGATAAAGAAGAAAAAGAAAAGAGCCATGATGCATGTTCCTAGGAATGATAATATTATTATGCATGATCCTAGGACATCTAGAGCCCATGTACCAAAGACCACTAAGAAAGCTAAGATTGTTTCTAGGTGGATTAGAAAGAATGAAAATGTTTGCCATGTTGCTCAAATAGCCTTGAAGGTAAATTCTTCTAATTTTTGGTATTTAGATAGTGGGTGCTCTAGGCACATGACGGGAAACAAGAGTTTCTTCGAGACTCTTGTTATGGAGGAAGGAGGATATGTCACTTTTGGTGATGGATCCAAAAAGAAGTGAAAGTAATATAAAAATACTCGAGGCGTGTTCTATATAAAGCTAGAGGGGGGGGGGGGGGGGGGGGGGGTGAATAGATTTTATTAAATATTACCCAATTTTCGCATGCAAGTCAATTTTATGAAAATGCCCCTACTAGTCAAAAATACAAACAAGTGTAATAAGATGCGAATTTAAATAACACTTGATATATACGTGGAAACCCAACCACTGGGAAAAACCACGGGCTGTATAGTGCGCCACACTCGGAACTCGAAATCACTAATTGAAATGAAGTTTACAACCTATGTAGACCTCGTCTAACACTCCGGTCTGTAACCCCTCACTTCTACCCAGCGGGCCTTTATTAGCAACCCTATTCCAATTTGCTTGAGGCCTAAGCACTCTTAGCCCCAAGACTTACTTCTCAATGAAGAGAAACAACCTATGTGAATATATATGAATATTCAAATAACAAACAAGGCTAGGTAACCTTAGATGCTTATCTAGGATGATGATATAATCAATTTAATCAACCCTAGATATCAATTGCTAAATGACATGTCAAATAACTTAGCTAATCAAGATTAATTAAAAACCAAATTAGCTATCACAATCAACACTCAATCATTTTCATCACAACCAAATTTGCATAATTGTAAAAAATATTAAGCACAACATCATGTTGTTTTATGTATGCAATGCTCCCCCTCAAAGGGTTACTCCCCCTCAATATATATTCTCCCCAATGTGCACCAATTGCTACAACAATTTGCACCTCCCCTTACCACATTCTACTCCCCCTTTTTGTCATGATATAGGCAAAGGAGTAGTCCCCAACCGGGTCACTTAAGGCAAAGAGAGATAGTAGCATTCTAGTTTATGCATAATCAATATAAGTCACTTTATGCAATCTCAATTAATCGAAGAGAAACGAGGAGATTTATTAAAATAAAAATGTGTGAAACAAAATGCTTTGCATACAAGACATATAGCATTCAAGTCCAAATACCATGCAAAGCAAATGACAAAGGTTTCTAATAGGAATTCAAACAAATTTCACCATTGTCATGAGAGAAGCAAGGATATAGAAATTTCATTGATTTCAATTTAAGAACAACTATATCCAACTTTATAAGCTAAACATGTCATGAGCAACTTTGCACCCTATTTGATTTTTCCGGGAATGAAACCCGTATGATAGTAGACATGTTCAACCAATAAAGAAAGAGAGACATTTGGATTGTAAAATCCTTGAATGGATACTAGATCCTTTTTCATTTGAGTCTCATAAGCTTTTTCACACATTTTTTGTAGTTAAGAAATGCAATCATCAAAACATGCTTATTAAGATTAGCATTTAGCATGTTATTTTAGCAATCATCAAGTCATGGAGATCATTATAGGTCATTCAAATTTTATCCTATGTATATATCTCCTAGTCCAAAAATGCATGTTTGAACATAAATATGACATGGATTGCAATACAAGCATTGATCACACTTATTGAATTGAAAACATATATACATATGTGCAACCAAGCTTACTCAAGCAATCAACCAAGAAGCATAAGATTTTTCAAATTTTTTGCAAGTGACAAGAATGCAAAAATAGCTCTCTTTGCTTGAGTTCCCCATATGGGGTCAATATCATCCTTCATTAATGAAGGGCATGAGGTCCTATGGACCTACCAAGTCCATTGGACTTAGTTGAACCTATTTGAGACTTGTTAGTCTCATAGCAAGCGGGTTCATTTTTCCTTATCCACATAGATATGACATTTTTCTTCCTAGTGGACAAAGGTTGCATGTCATTCACTAACCTAGGATTATTGACAAAGGATTTCCTAGGCTCATGCAGGTGGGGTTTTCTTAGCCTCTTTTTCTCTATCATGCTATTAATCCTACAATGCTTAATGTACTTAAAGCACTTAGGACTAATATGCCCATAAACACCACAATAATGACAAGTTGGTACAAAGTAAGAATTCATACCATATCCGTGTGAAGTCATTGGAGACTTATCATGCATTTGGTGTCTCCTTTGGTGTTGAGCCGGTTCATGTCTTCTATTTGGTTGAACCGGAATGGGTTGCCTCCTTGGATGAGGTAGCATGTTTTGCCACTTTTCATAGAGAGTCATTTGTTGAGGAGAGTTAACTCGAGAGGCTCTAATCCGTTGAGCTTGGGGTTGTCTTACTTTCACCACCTTCACTTGTGCATTTTTCGAACATTGTCCTAGTTCTAACTTCTTCCTAGGAGTTTGCATCGGTGACGCTTCTATCTTACCCAAACTCTTCACAAAGACGGTCTTCTTAGGAATAGAGCAATCCTTGCTCACTTCGAATCCAAGACCTCTTTGTCACAAGGGCTTTTTCCTACACCAAGTATGTTGTCAAGCTTCTTGGTGCTTGTGGTCATTCTAGTCAATGACTCTTTGGCTTCAACAAGCTCTCTCTTCAAACCCTCTTCATTCCTCTTAGACAAAGCTAGCTCATCTTTTAGCTTGTCTTCTTCCACCATGGATCTTATCACTTCATCATTCAAGTGATCAACTTGTGTTGAAAGCCTAAGTAGTTCTTCCTTTAACCTTTGAATCTCTTTTTCATTCTTTAACTTAGAGCTTTCAAAACTTTCAAAGTTGTCCTTAAGATCCATTTTCTCCACTTGCTTCTTTAGGAGGTCATTGTATGTTGTAAGCTCTAGATTTTCTTCCTCTAAAATCCTTAGAAATCCATCTTTCTTCTTCATGGAGCTTTCAACATTGACTATAAAGTCATGCATATCCATATTCTCTACATTTCCATTTGTAGAGTTAGATAAGGAGTCATCTCCACTAGTGTCATCTTCTAGACTCTCCTCCTCTTCTATGGATCCAATATCCTTATCAAGACCTTCACCTTGATCTCTTGAGTCAATAAGTGCCATATCCCAATGTGAAGCAACAACTATCTCCTCTAGAGCTACTTCTTCGACTTTCTCTTCTATGGGATCACTAGCAACGGAATTCTTACCAACAACTTCATTTTCTTCACAAGTGGCACCCAATGCCTTGAAGTTATTGATAAGCTCATCATCACTTGATGACTTATCTCCCTCTTCGGAGTCATCACTTTCACTCCAAATGGCGGCCATCATTTTTTCTCTCTTGTTCTTCAAATTTCCACAATCTAGTGAGATATGACCTATGCCACCACACTCATAGCATTGGATCCCTTTCCTTTCGCTATTCTCTTGCCTATGCTCAACCTTCTTGAAAGGAACCCTTTTCTTCAATTCTTGCCTTTTGGATGCATGACCCTTCTTCTCGAATTTTACAAACTTCTTGAATTTTCTCATTAAAAGTGCCATGTCTTCATCCGAGTCATCCTTGTCCTCCTTCTCAACCTTGGAAGCTCTCAAAGCAATCCCTTTTTGCTTCTTTGAAGGAGTGGAGCTAGGACCCTTCCTAGACTCGTAGGCGAGAAGTCTACCTATTACCTCGCTCGGCTTCATGTCCTTAAAATCACTGTTTTCTTCTAAAGCCGTCACCTTAGACTCAAACCTCTCGGGAAGCGATCTCATTATCTTTTGCTTGATCCTTCTATCCGAGTAAGGGTCACCAAGTTGATGACTTTGGTTGACAATGTCCATCAACCTAATCTCGAAGTCGTTGAAGCACTCATTCTCCTCCATCCTAAGTGTCTCAAATTGAGTTTGAAGGACTTGAAGTTTGGAGTCCTTCACTACTTCGGTTCCCTCGTGTGCAACCTCTAAGATGTCCCATGCCTCCTTGGCTATCTTAGTGTTCTGAATCAGTTTGTACTGATTTTCGTCCACTGCGCATATAAGGGCGTGCCACGCCTTTTGATTCCACTTGGACAACTCAAACTCGGGTTGTGTCCACTGTGCCTTAGGCTTGAGCACTTCTTCTCCTCCAACTGTGGGAGTCATCATAGGAGGCGAATATCCATCTTCAATGGCCATCCATGCCCTATCATGGATTTGACACACATATGCCTCCATCTTCCCTTTCCATTGGGAGTAATTTATACCGGTGATGAGAGGTGGCCTTACGCTCGAAGCACCCTCATTTGAACCACCGATTCCACTCATAGTGTATAATGAATGGATGAAATGAATGCAAAATGTATGAATGATCAAAGAATCACACAAATGCAAAACACACCAAAAATGAGCTAGGATCACCTATGTATGTCTAGGAACCCGCTCTGATACCAATTGAAAAGAATACGGTGTGTATAATATATAAAAATACCCGAGGCGTGTTCTATATAAAGCTAGAGGGGGGGTGAATAGATTTTATTAAATATTACCCAATTTTCGCATGCAAGTCAATTTTACGAAAATGCCCCTACTAGTCAAAAATACAAACAAGTGTAATAAGATGCGAAATTTAAATAACACTTGATATATACGTGGAAACCCAACCACTGGGAAAAACCACGGGCTGTATAGTGCGCCACACTCGAAACTCGAAATCACTAATTGAAATGAAGTTTACAACCTATGTAGACCTCGTCTAACACTCCGGTCTGTAACCCCTCACTTCTACCCAGCGGGCCTTTATTAGCAACCCTATTCCAATTTGCTTGAGGCCTAAGCACTCTTAGCCTTAAGACTTACTTCTCAATGAAGAGAAACAACCTATGTGAATATATATGAATATTCAAATAACAAACAAGGCTAGGTAACCTTAGATGCTTATCTAGGATGATGATATAATCAATTTAATCAACCCTAGATATCAATTGCTAAATGACATGTCAAATAGCTTAGCTAATCAAGATTAATTAAAAACCAAATTAGCTATCACAATCAACACTCAATCATTTTCATCACAAATAATCTCTAACTTGTATCTAGCATATAATCAAAAGCATACAAGTAATTAAAGAGATGTATTAATATGAAAAACACTAAAGTAATATGAAATTAGTGAAGAACATACCAAATAAGATGTGATGATTCAAAACCATGCATGGATCAATTCTATGAAGGCATAGAAGATCAAATATGAAATTTGATGCAAAAGGGATTTGATTTGAGTGTTTAAAGTTGAGTTCTTGATTTGATTTTTTCTCAAAAATCTCTCTTGAAAGTTTAGGGTTCTAATGACTCAAGAAACTTTTTCAGATAATGAGAAAATAAGATATTTATAGACATCAAGAATTGGGCATGTGAATAGACAATTTTGCCCCTAAAACGCACCGTTCGGCGGTTTCAATCGGCGGCCAGGCCACCGATAATGACCGCCGAATTGAGCTCGTGAAGAACAGAGCATCAACGGCGGTTTCATTCGGCGGTTTCGTGACCGCCGATCCAACTGCCGAATCAAACCCGAGGGATTAAAATCGATCAGGTATGAATGGCGGTTTCGAACGGCGGTCGTGACCGCCGATCTTGACCGCATAATTGCTTCAGACCAAACTGGACTGAAACGGCGGTTTCATTCGGCGGCCAGGCCGTCGATAATAACCGCTGATCACCAACAATGGTGAAAACCAAGGAGAAGCCAAGGGCATTCTCCATAGGCGGTCTTCGCACGAAACCAAGCACTCATTAGTGCAAGCGCGGACGTTTCTGAACAATGTCGGGAAACGAATTATAAAGCACATATACACACAACAAGATATATCAACCAAAGTGCTAGTGTGTAAAGTGACATGTGAAGAGATGCACATAAAAATAAGCAAATATGCAATCATAGCAAGAATGCTAAGTGTGTGTGTGCTACTAAATCTCTTCAAAGAAAACCAAGCACAAGAGATTATACCTTTGGCGTGCTTGTAACTTGAGGTCATGGAAGGGCCTTTGATCTTCAACATTAAACACTTAGACTACCCTTACATTCAAAACCCCAACATGTGGTTTGACCACGAAATAAGCCAATCAACAAAACGGGAAACCTTACAAGAAGGTTGTAGGGAAAGGAACCATTTCCGTTCTCGGATTACCCTCCTTATCCGATGCTTTATTTGTTGATGGCTTGAAAGCCAATTTAATAAGCATTTCACATCTAAGTGATGAAGGATATTCCGTCTTGTTTTGTAAAGATGATTGCTCGATCCTAAAGCCCGATGGACAAACCTTATTGAAAGGTATGAGATCTAGAGACAATTGTTATTGTCTTGAAGCTAGAATTGTCTCAAACAATGTGTCCATGGATGAGCAAATAGAGTTGTGGCATGAAAGACTTGGCCACATGAACTTTAGGGATCTACGGACCCTTGGAAAGTTCAATTGTGTGCGTGGCCTCTCTAAGCTTAGGAAGAAAGCCAATGGTGTTTGTGGATCTTGCCAATAAGGAAAGCAAACTAAAAGCATGCACAAAAAGGGTAAGTATCTCACCACCAAGGAGCCTCTTGAGCTTCTCCACATGGATCTCATGGGTCCTATGCAAACCGAGAGTTTAGGTGGAAAGAGATACATTTTTGTTTGTGTTGATGATTTCTCTAGATTTACATGGACATATTTTCTTAGAGAAAAATCTGAAACTTTTGATAAGTTTAAAATGCTTTGTACTAAAATACAAAATGAAATGAATTCTAACATTAAAAGCATTAAACGGATTAGAAGTGACCATGGGAGGGAATTTGAGAATGCCTCATTTGAAAGCTATTGCAATAGCTTAGGCATCTCCCATGAGTTCTCGGCTCCTAGGACACCTCAACAAAATGGAGTTGTTGAGAGGAAGAATAGGGTCCTTCAAGAGATGGCCCCGTGTGATGTTGCTTAGCAACAATGTCCCTAGGAACCTATGGGCCGAAGCCGTCAATACGGCTTGCTATATAGGGAATTGTGTTTTCCTAAGGCCCGGTACTAGAAACACCTCCTATGAGTTATGGAAAGGCAAGAGGCCAAATGTTAGCTACTTCCACACTTTTGGAAGCAAATGCTACATTTTGAATGACCGTGATCAACTTGGCAAATTCGATGCTAAGAGTGATGAGGGTATTTTTATTGGCTATGCCTTCAATAGTAGAGCCTATAGAGTTTTCAATTTAAAGACTCTAAGTGTTATGGAATCATCCAATGTCGTATTTGATGATACCAGGCTCAAGTCAAATGATCATGAGGAGGAGGTTATTTTTAGTGATGTTTCTCCTTTGGAGAAGGTTGTGGTGTCTCCTAATGTTGGGACATCTAATGTCAACAATGATGACACATAACCTATTGATAGAGTTCCTCTCTTGGACTCTAAAGAACCCGATCCATGGGTTAGGAAACTCCATGATAAAGAAGATATCATTGGAGAGGTTAATGAGGGTGTTAGGACTAGACGTCAACTTGCTAATCTTATTAGCTACACATGCTACACCTCTCAAATTGAACCCAAAAAGGTTGAAGAAGCCTTAAATGATGAATTTTGGGTTCTTGCCATGCAAGAAGAGCTAAACCAATTCGAAAGGAATGAGGTTTGGACTCTAGTTCCTAGGCCTAAGACCACTAATGTCATAGGCATTAAATGGATATTTAGGAACAAATCCGATGAGGATGGCAACATTGTGCGGAATAAGGCTAGACTTGTAGCACAAGGGTACTCTCAAATTGAGGGTATCGACTTTGAGGAGACATTTGCTCCCGTTGCCCGTTTAGAGTCTATTAGGCTTCTCTTGTCCATTTCTTGTGTGCACAAGTTCAAATTGCACCAAATGGATGTCAAGAGTGCCTTCCTCAATGGCTTCTTGCAAGAGGAAGTGTTTGTTGAACAACCCAAGGGGTTTGTGGATGCTCACCACCCCAACCATGTCTATCGCCTCAAGAAGGCTCTATATGGGTTGAAACAAGCACCGAGGGCTTGGTATGAGCGCCTCACTCAATTTTTTGTTGACAATGACTACACACGTGGTAGTGTTGACAAGACACTATTCATCAAAACAATGATGAGCTTTTCATAGCTCAAATATATGTTGATGATATAGTGTTTGGCTCCACCAACAACACCAAGGTCCAACAATTTGTTGATGTTATGTCTCATGAATTTGAGATGAGTCTTGTTGGTGAGCTTAGTTACTTCCTAGGTTTGCAAATTAGGCAACTAGATGATGGGATTTTCATAACCCAAGCCAAATATGCCAAAAACCTAGTGAAGAAGTTTGGTCTTGAAAAAGCCAAACATTGTGATACACCCATGAGTACCACCTTGAAGTTAAGCAAGGATGCTAGTGGTTAATGTGTGGAACAAACGTTATGTCGTGGCATGAGAGGTAGCTTGCTTTATTTGACCGCAAGTAAGCCCGATATCTCCTTTAGTGTCGGTGTGTGTGCTAGGTACCAAGCGAATCCTAAGGAGTCCCATCTCTCTTCTGTAAAGAGAATCATTCGCTATGTGAATGGGACATCCAACTATGGGATTTGGTACTCTTTTGACACTAATGCTAGTCTTGTAGGCTTTAGTGATGTGGATTGGGCAGGAAATTGTGATGATAGGAAGAGCACATGGGGCGGTTGCTTCTTCTTAGGCAACAACTTGGTGTCTTGGTTTTGCAAGAAGCAAAACTCGATTTCCTTGTCCACGGCCGAGGCCGAGTACATAGCCGCGGGGAGTGGATGCACACAACTCCTATGGATGAAGCAAATGCTAGTAGACTACGGATTCAACCAAGGTACTCTCACTCTCTTTTGTGATAACATGAGTGCTATTAATATTTCCAAGAATCCGGTACAACATTCTAGAACTAAGCATATTGACATCCGCCATCACTTCATTAGAGAGCTTGTTGAAAATAAATGCATAGTACTTGAACATGTAGGTACTAATGATCAACTTGCGGACTTATTTACTAAACCCTTAGATGCTACTCGATTAAAAACTCTTAGTAGATCTATTGGGATATGTCTTGTGGAGTGATGTTCTATGATTGACCCCATATGGGGAACTCAAGCAAAGAGAGCTATTTTGCATTCTTGTCACTTGCAAAAAATTTGAAATATCTTATGCCTCTTCTTTTAATTGTTTGAGTAAGCTTGGTTGCACATATGTATATATGTTTTCAATTCAATAAGTGTGAACCTTGCTTGTTTACAATCCATGTCATATTTATGTTCAAACATGCATTTTTGGACTGGGAGATGTATGTAGGAAATATGATTTGAATGACCTATGATTATCTCCATGACATGATGATTCTTAAATAACATGCTAATGTCAAATGAAAAAGCATGAAATTCATATAACATGCTCACATGAAAAGCATGAATTGATGATTGCATATTCTTAAAATGCAAAACCTTGTGTGAAAGCTTATGAGACTCAAAATGAATAAAGGATCTTGTATCCGTTCAAAGGAATTTACATTCCAAATGTCTCTCCTTCTTTATTGGTTGAACATGGCTACTATCATACAGATATCTTATCGGGAAAAATCAAATAAGGTGCAAAGTCGCTCATGCCATGTTTCGCTTATAAAGTTGGATATAGTTGTTCTTATAATGAAATCAATATATTCTATATCCTTGCTTTACTCATGACATTGGTGAAATTGGTTTGAATTCTTATTAGAAACCTTTGTCATTTGCTTTGCCAAATACCATTGTATTTTGGACTTGAATGCTACATGTCTTGTATGCAAAGCATGTTTGATTCACACATTTTCTTTCAAATAAATCTCCTTGTTTCTCTTCAATTAATTGAGGTGCATAAAGTGACTTATATATATATGCAAATATCTTGCATGCTTCTATCTCTCGTTGCTATGAGTGACCCGGTTGGGGACTACTCTTTTGCCTATATCATGACAAAAAGGGGGAGTAGGATATGGTAAGGGGAGTTGCAAAATAGAGGCATTTTTGCATATTGGGGAGAACATTCATTGAGGGGGAGTAACCCGTTGAGAGGGAGCATTGCATACACATACATTTCATAATGTTGTGCCTAAACTTTTAAAATGCAAATGCTTGTTTTTGTTCTCACTTGATTCATCTCACTTTTTACTTGTATTGGAAATGTTAGAAACTTTCTTTTCAGGGCTTGATTATTCTACAAGAGATTGAAGACTTGAAGTTTTATTTTCTTATCTCTTTGTGTTGTAGACAATCATAGTTGTCCCGTAGTTTCTATTTCTTTGTGAGGAATCAATGTGAGTGGTGGTTTTGTCACGAAATAGCCAAAGGGGGAGATTGTAAGGTTCCCATTTGTTGATTGGCTCATTTCGTGGACAAACCACATGTTGGGGGTTCTTTGTAAGGGTAGCCTAGGTATCGATGTTATGGCTCAAGCCCTTTGAAGACCTTGTCTTGATAAGCACCGAAAGTAAATTTCTATGTGCTTACTTTTCTTTAAAGAGATTAGTTGCACACACACACTTAACATACATTGCATATGTGTGCATTCTCTTTACTTGTCACATTTCACACTTGCACTTATGTGTTATATTTTGTTGTGTGTAATTGTGTCTTATTGTCTTGTAATTCGTTTCCCGATAGTTTTTGGAAACATCCGCACATGCACTAGAATGTGCTTGGTTTAGCGCGAGGACCGCCTACGGAGAATGCACTTGGCTTCTCCTTGGTTTTCACCTTTATTGGTGATCGGCGGTTATGTTCGGCGGCCTGGCCGCCGAATGAAACCGCCGTTTGCTTCCAGTAGTGTATGGAGCAATTCTGCGGTTATGATCGGCGGTCTCAACCGCCGTTCAAGACCTGATTGATTTTATCTCTCGGCCTAATTCGGCGGTTGAAACGGCGGTCACGTATGAAACCGCCGTTTTCACACCTGATTGATTTTTAATCTCAGGTTTGATTCGGCGGTTGGATCGACGGTCACGAAACCGCCGAATGAAACTGCCGTTGGTCCCCTGTTCCTCTCGGGCCAATTCAGCGGTTATGAACGGCGGCCTGGCCGCCGATTGAAATCGCCGATCGGTGCGTTTCAGGGGCAAACTTGTTTTTTCACATGCTCTGTTTTTCATGCCTATAAATACATCACTTTCTCTTGTTCTGGGTGTGACTCTTTGATCATCAAGAACCCTACTTTAAAAAGAGAGATTTTTAAGAGAGAAAGCAATCAAGTTTGCTCATTAAACACTCAAACCAAAATCCATTTGCATCAAAGTTCATCTAGCATTCTCTAGCATATCTAGGATGCTTGCTTGCATGGGTCTTTCATCATCACACTTGCTTTGGTAAGTTTTTCACTATTATCATACATAATTAGTGTTTAATTTATTATGGCATCTCTTTTATTACTTGATTGTTCTTAGATTATAATCTAATATTCAAGATAGAGATTGTTGTGTTGATTTGATTGAGTGTTGGTTTTATGATAGATATCTAGGTTTCTCTAATCTATGATTATCTATGCTAATTGACATGTCATTTAGCTTTAATATCTAGGATTGTTTTTAATTGCATATTCATTATCTTAGATAAGCATATAGGGTTTCCCTTGCTCTATGTTGCATTTGAATATTCATATATTCACTTAGGGTGTTAATCTCTTAGAGAATTAAGTCTTGTGTTGTGACCGGGATTAGGTTACTTAATTCGCAAGCAATCGGACTAGGTTCACTCATACCGGGATTAGGTAGGTGTGTGATTACTTCCGGGATTAGGTTGTAATCGTTTACACATTTAGTGGATTCGAGGTTCGAGTGTGGCTTACTTACTAGCCCGTGGTTTTTCCCGTGATGGTTTCCACGTAAAAATCAAGTGTTATTTAATTTCCGCATTTTATACTTGATTTATTGCTTTATCTATTTAGGGGTAATTTCGTAATTTGGACTAACACGAAAAATTGGGTAAAAAGCTTAAAATCTATTCACCCCCCCTCTAGATAATTTTATACACACCGTGCTATAATTTGTTTCAAGCTCAAATTAGCTTTTAATTAAAGCCTACAAACCTAATAGTATTTGATCAAGAACATACACATATATAGGAAGAAAGCCCAAGGCAATTGAAGAAAATTTAAGCTCAAGAACACAAAGGATTTGACAATTACCTTAGAACAAAAGGTGCAGTCCGAAAATGGTGTTGAACCAAATGAAAACTTGATCAAATGACCTCAAGGTTGCTTGGAGTTTGTAGAGGACTCTGATACAAAGATTCTCCAACTTGAACCACTCAAATCGGATGAAAGATGAGAGAGATATGGTGTTTGGAAGTTGAGAAAATCTTGGAGAAAATTCTGCACTTTTTCTCTTTGAAAATGGTTGAAATGTGTAAGTGAGAGGGAGGGAATATTTAAAGGAGAGTTGGAGGGAAAGTGAAAGAGAGTGGGGCCCATAAGAGAGGGTTGCCTCTTGCCTTTCCGTTGCGGTCTGTGGCCACCACGGGGAGGCCGAGAGGCTTCCTTCCTATGGTGGCCAAGCGCCTCTACGGGAAGGCCTCCCTTCTTGGCCTTCTCTTCTTCACTCCTCTCCTCGCGTATCCCTCGCATTCTTCGACTGTCTTTTGGCCTCCGAACTATGAATTTGAATCCGTTTTTGGGAACCATAACTCACTAACACATGAAGATGACTATGAAACTTTGACAAATGGATATGAACTAGACTCGATACACGACAACGAAGACAACGTATTGTAAGAGAACGTAAAGTTTCGTAACTTCCTAGTTTGTACTCGAAAACTAGTGTATGAGTAACCGAAATGACCGGAACTCAATAAGGAATCATGTGAGAACATATTCAAGTCCAAAACACTAAAACACAAACAAATAAACATAAGGTCACACAAGTATGCAATTTCCTAGAGATAGTCATAGTACATGCATTTCTACAATGTTTGACGATTTGAGACTAATGCATGAACATTTTTTAGAGATAGTCCTAGTACATGCATTTCTACAATGTTTGAAAATTTGAGACTAATGCATGAGCATACTAAAACACGTGTGTGAATGTGTGAAATTCCCTTAAGCAATATAGTGTAATATATACCTAGAGGGGGGGTGAATAGGTATAGTCCCAAATTCTTCCAAATTCAAAATATGCGGATTACAAGAATGAAATGTACTCTTGTATATTGATTTTCACATGTATTGAATCGTACTATACCACTGATTAAATCATATCAAGTGTACATTTCATTCTTGTAATCCGCATATTTTGAATTTGGAAGAATTTGGGACTATACCTATTCACCCCCCCCCCCCCCCCCCCCCCCCCTCTAGGTATATATTACACTATATTGCTTAAGGGAATTTCAATTGGTATCAGAGCGGGTGTCTAGAAGTAATTAGATAGATCCATATTATAGTGTTTGTGTTTTGTTTTGTTGTGTTTTGTTGTGTTTGTTCATTTTTGTAGCTATGGGTGATTTAATGCCGGAAGGTGCTTCTAGTGGTAGACCTCCTCTATTGAATAGTTGTAACTACTCCTTTTGGAAAATTAGGATGAGAGCCTACATTAGATCCATTAATGAAAAAGCATGGATGAGTGTTGAGGAAGGTTATGAGTTGCCTACCAAAAGGATTGAAGATGGCACTATGATTGCGAAGCCTAAAGCCGAATGGACGGCCGTTGATTTTGATAATGCTAAATGGCATCAACGAGCGGTGAATGCTATATTTGGAGGTGTAGATAGTACTCAATTTATCTACATCCAAAACCTTGAATCGGTAAAGGAAGTATGGGATACTTTGCAAACTACCAATGAGGGTACGTTAGCGGTTCGAAGGTCTAGAGTACAAATGCTTACTTCTCAATTTGAAAGTCTTGTTATGAATGAGAATGAGAAGTTAGTAGACTTCCAAACTAGACTCTTGAATATCACCAACCAAAGTCAAACTTTGGGAGAGCTATATCCACAAGAGAGAATTAATTGGAAGATCTTGAGATCCTTGCCTAAGAGATTTAATGCAAAGGTGACCGCTATTGAAGAAAGCAAGAATGTCGATCTTATGAGGGTTGATGAGCTTCTTGGGTCTCTACAAACTTATGAGCTTGGGTTCAAGCCGAAGATTGAGGGTAAGGGAATAGCACTCAAGGTAACCAATGAGGAGAGTGAAGATGATATGGCTAGTATGGTGAGAACTTTCAAGAAATTTCTAAAGAACATATGTTCTAAGAGAGAGGAAGTCAAGAAGAAGATCACTCCAAAAGAAGTGGTAGATTGCAAGGATAAATCTAAGAAGAAACTAATTCGATGCCATGGATGCAACGGGATTGGATTTATCTCTTCCAAACATGCTAATGGGAAGAAAGAGTCTAAGAAAGGCTTAGCAATGGCAGCTTTTTGGAGTGATGTGAGTGTGAGTGATAAAGAAGAGGAAGAGGAGTCCTCGGATGAACGAGAATATACTAGCAATTATATGAGGATAGTAGTGATGACTCCTCAAGTATTGAGGAAAGTGAAAACTCTTCAAGTAGTGAAGATAGTGAAGTCTCCTCCTTTGATGAAGAGTTAGAAGCCTCCTCAAATCAAGATTATATAAGCTTCAATGACAAGATCCTTTAACAAAAGAATGAAGAGAACAACAAGTTGAAGTTGATCAATGCCAATTTAGTGGTGATCTTTAAAGCTACTGTAAATGAAAAGAAGATGTCTTTGGAGAAGATGAGCAAGCAAAGTGAAGTCATCAAGGAGCATGAAAAGTCCATTGAAAATTATTTTTCAAAGGTGGAAGAAAGTGCTCAAGAGCTAGATGATCTAAGAGAAGACTTTACAATGAAGTTGTTTGCCATGGAAGGAGAGATCAAGCAAAAAGAGAACTCTTTGTCTATAATGAAGATAAAGGAGTGTGAGCTTATAGATGAAGTCAAAGCTCTCAAAGAGTCTATTAATGGCATGAAAATTGGAGCCATTAAGCTTGATGAAGTGATAAAACTTGGAAAACATCATGGAGATAAAAGTGGCTTGGGTTATGTAGAAGAAGTTAAGAAGACTCCTACAACCAAGAACAAGTCAAGAATTTCCAAGGAGAAGAAAGACTCAACTACTATTTCTTCCAACATCAAAGACAAAGACAAGAAGAGCTATGGAACTTCTCAATCAAAGCATGCACACCCAAAAGGTAACTTTTCTAAATTCATTTCGGTTTGTCATTATTGTAATGTGGTTGGTCACATTAGGCCTAAGTGCTGTGAATATGCTAGGCAATGCAAACTAGGAAATGTGGAACATGATAAAAATGTGAAAAAGTTACCTAATCATTCTCCTAAGCATGAGTTTAAGTCTAGAGCTAGACACAACATCTCTAAGTTTATCCCGGTTTGTCATTTTTGCAATGTTGTAGGGCATATCAAACCTAAATGCTATAAGTATATTAGACAATGCAAACTAGGGAATGAGATGCATGCTAGTGAGATGAAAAGACTTCCTTTGGTTATTTCTAAACATTTTAGGGCATTAGAGACTATGCATGATGAACATGTTAATGAAAAGAAATCAACAAGGAAAGTTTGGGTTCAAAAGAATAATGTGCATGATTGTGAAATAGATAAATCTTCTTTGAAAGTTTCTAAACATGACAATAGCTTTGATACCAATTGAAATTCCCTTAAGCAATATAGTGTAATATATACCTAGAGGGGGGGTGAATAGGTATAGTCCCAAATTCTTCCAAATTCAAAATATACGGATTACAAGAATGAAATGTACACTTGATATGATTTAATCAATGGTATAGTATGATTCAATATATGTGAAAATCAATATACAAGAGATACAATCAATACATGATATGGAAGATAATGAAAAGTAAAGCAAAAATAGACACAAGTATTTTTACGTGGTAAAACCTCAAAGAGGAAACATCCACGGGTTGATACCACAACCACCGGCAAAGCAATCCACTATACAAAAAGGACTTACACACTCAAGCTATCAACACATGATATCCGCTCAAGCTTGTAAGGATTCCCGTTTTGTTGATTGGCTTATTTCGTGGTCAAACCACATGTTGGGGTTTTGAATGTAAGGGTAGTCTAAGTGTTTAATGTTGTAGATCAAAGGCCCTTCCATGACCTCAAGATACAAGCACGCCAAAGGTATAATCTCTTGTGCTTGGTTTTCTTTGAAGAGATTTAGTAGCACACACACACTTAGCATTCTTGCTATGATTGCATATTTGCTTATTTTTATGTGCATCTCTTCACATGTCACTTTACACACTAGCACTTTGGTTGATATATCTTGTTGTGTGTTTATGTGCCTTATAATTCGTTTCCCGACATTGTTCAGAAACGTCCGCGCTTGCACTAATGAGTGCTTGGTTTCGCGCGAAGACCGCCTATGGAGAATGCCCTTGGCTTCTCCTTGGTTTTCACCATTGTTGGTGATTGGCGGTTATTATCGGTGGCCTGGCCGCCGAATGAAACCGCTGTTTCAGTCCAGTTTGGTCTGAAGCAATTATGCGGTCAAGATCGGCGGTCACGACCGCCGTTCAAAACCGCCGTTCATACCTGATCGATTTTAATCCCTCGGGTTTGATTCGGCGGTTGGATCGGCGGTCACGAAACCGCCGAATGAAACCGCCGTTGATGCTCTGTTCTTCACGAGCTCAATTCGGTGGTCGTTATCGGCGGCCTGGCCGCCGATTGAAACCGCCGAACGGTGCGTTTCAGGGGCAAACTTGTCTTTTCACTTGCCCTGTTCTTGATGTCTATAAATATCACACTTTCTCATTATCTGATCAAGTTCTTTTGACTCTTAAGAACCCTAATCTTCAAAGATAGATTTTGAGAGAAAATCAAATCAAGAACTCAACTTTAACCACTCAAATCAAACCCCTTTTGCATCAAATTTCATATTGCATCTCCTATGTCTATATAGAGTGCATCCATGTATGGGTTTGCATCATCACAACTTGCTTGGTAAGATTTTGATTAATTTCATCTTATTGTAGTATTTTAAATACCAAGCCATCTCTTTTAAATTACTTGTATGTTTTAGATCATATGCTAAATACAAGAAAAGAGATTATTTGTGATGAATTGATTGAGTGTTGTTTTTGATAGATATCTAGGTTTTTATAATCTATGATTATCTATGCTATTTGACATGTCATTTAGCTATTGATATCTAGGGTTAATTTAAATTGAATATATCATCATCCTAGATAAGCATTTAGAGTACCCTAGCTCTTATTGCATTAATTGAATATTCATACATATTCACATAGGGTTGTGCATCTCTTTTGAGAGATTGAAGTCTTGGTCTAGGGTTGCTATTACAGGCCCGCTGGGTAGTAGTGGTGGGTTACAGACCGGGATTAGGCTGTAAACATCATTACAAGTAGTGACTTCGAGGATCAAGCAAATTGGAATAGGGTTGCTAATAAAGGCCCGCTGGGTAGAAGTGAGGGGTTACAGACCGGAGTGTTAGACGAGGTCTACATAGGTTGTAAACTTCATTTCAATTAGTGATTTTGAGTTCCGAGTGTGGCGCACTATACAGCCCGTGGTTTTTCCCAGTGGTTGGGTTTTCCACGTAAATATCAAGTGTTATTTAAATTCCGCATCTTATTACACTTGTATGTATTTTTGACTAGTAGGGGCATTTTCGTAAAATTGACTTGCATGCGAAAATTGGGTAATATTTAATAAAATCTATTCACCCCCCCTCTAGCTTTATATATCATACACATCGTATTCTTTTCAAAGCTATCACCTCCTAATCTACCCTCGGGTAAGTGAACTACCAAGCCTACTTCCTATCCGAGATGTGTCCTACACCTCTAGAAAGCAACTTCCTATCCAAGATGCTCACGTCTGTAGGAAGATTTCTTGCTTGCCTATCCGGATCCTCCCGACCCTAGACAAGTCTCCCTTGCTTGATTATCCGAGTCCTCCCGACTCTAATCAAGACTCCCTTGCTCTATCCACAAAGCTTCACTCACTTTGCTAGAGACTTCAACCTAATGCAAGGCTATGATCTAAGTGATGCAAATGATGCAAACACAATCAAATTTAGCTAGATGATCAATCAAGCAAAATGTACATGTTCAATGATAAACTAGAAAATGCTTTCAACACACAATCACAAACTTATTTAGAAATCAAGACATGTAAATCAATAAGAACAAGGTATGAATATTCAATATATCACACTAAAAACCTAGTTCTTAGATCATGAAATTAAACCTAGAAAATAACATGAGGCACATCATATATACTTTTTCTAGAATCAATTTAAAACAAAATCAAGTTTAGCACATTTATGTTAGAAAAATCAAAGAAGTGTTGAAAAGAATCACTAAAAAAAAAAAAAAAAAAAAAAAATCTTTGATTCTAAGCCTAAAAGAAATGAAAAATAAAAGGCTTAATGGTGTATAGTTGAGAATTGTGAAAAAGCTCGGGTTGACAAACAGAAACGGGAAAACGAGCCACATGCACACACACACTCATATGTTGATATCTATTCTTTTTAAAAGCAAAAACCCGGATGAATATCGGTTTGACCTATTTTTGGAAATGCTTTAGATGGATAGGTGTGGATAGAGTTTGCATGTTGATATCACAATTACTCCATCTATATATTTGAGAAGCATTCACACACACACACACATTTTGCTTATGTGCTTGATTCATTAGCAATGTGAGAATATTTTTGAGAGATTAATGAAAATCTATGATTCTCTCTTGGACTTTGACAAGTTATGGGAAATTTTCTCTTATTGCTTGATTGTGTGATTGTGTGGTGTCCCTTGTGAACAAATCTACTTGATGATAATATGTGGAGCATATGTTTAGGGGGAGCTTAGTTTATTCAACTTCGCTTTCTATACGATTTGTTTGCTTAATATCTCACTTTTTATCTCTTGTGTCCTTTGTCTATTCCTTGACAAAAAGGGGGAGAAATTGTATACCTCACCATGTTGGATATGGAGGAATCCATGTTTAATATAGGGGAGAAAAATGTATACCTCTCACCATGTGTTGAGAAATGTTCCAAATGTGTGGGAAATTCCTCTTTGTACTTTTATGGAGACTTTGTCTTAAGGGGGAGAATTCTTGTCTTAAAGGGGAGAAAATAATTCTTGCCTAATTGTGTTAAGGATCTTAGGAAGAACTTTAATGTGAAAACATTCATACACTTGAGATAATGCATTTTTGTATGAGATAAGGGAAGTCTTGTTATTTGTTTATGTGATGATATCTCACCATTCTTCTTTAGAGAAGATGTCTTGTTTGGTTTGCTTTTTCTCTCATAGGTACTTTGAAGACCAAAGAAGAATTCTTGAAGACTCATGAAGACTTGAAGACCTTTTAGTCTAGGAATCCCTTTGTAATGTGAGGATGAGAGTATGCTATCAACTTGAGTTTATTTGAGTGAATATTGTATGGTGAGGATGAGGTTTTGCCAATGGAATAGCCAAAGGGGGAGATTGTAAGATCTTAGATTTGTGTTGGCTTGATTCCATTGCAAAACACTCTTTATTTGTATTGATTAGTTGCTTAGGTGTTTCTTGGAGAGAAGAAGCTTCAAAGGTTAAAAGCAACGTATCTTGCAAATATCGTCTTCAAGAGGAACATCGCGTACTCGGATGCTAAGGTGTCTCGATTCTTCTTCCTCTTGCAAGGCGTAAGCGCACACACACACAATTAATACATGTGTGTCCCTGCATCGTGGTTCAAACATTTGGTATAACACATTCACACATTTCATAGTATGCTCATGCATTGATCTTGTATAGACAAACATTGTGGAATTGCATGCTTTGTGACTATCTCTTTGATATGGCATGCTTGTGTGAATTTGTGTTTGTTTGTTTCTGTATTTTTGTATTTGGACTTGAATATGTTCTTATTTGATACCTTATTGAGTTCCGATCGTTTCGGTTACTCATTCATAAGGTTTCGAGTCCAAACGATGTAGCTACTCTACTTTTCGTTCTCATTCGTTGAGTTGACTTCATCGTCATTTTCCGAGATGATTTCTCAACCATTTTTCAAAGTTGTGTAGTCGTCATCGTGCGTGAGGGAGTCACAGTTCGTAATCCGAAAACGGATTCAAAATCAGAGTTCAGATGCCCAAGATATGGCTGAAGAACGTGAGAGTGCGTGAGAGAGGTGAGAGTGGCCAAGAGGCCACGTGAGCCACCCCGTGAGGGAGGCCGTGAGCCTCATGGCAAGAGGGGCTCTCTGCCCCCGTGAGGCCCACGCGCCCCCCACAGGAGGGTGACGTGGTTAAGAAATATAGTGTAATATATACCTAGGGGGGGTGGTGAATAGGTATAGTCCCAAATTCTTCCAAATTCAAAATATGTTGACTACATTTCAGCTCAAACTGATCTTAGACGAGGGAGATATCAAAGTTTGATCAAGATTGCGCAGTGATGTTCTTCACACAATTTCTGCACACATACCTCCTTTTTCTTCTCTTTTCTAGTACAATATTTCCTATTTCATTATACATTATATTATGATCTTATATCATTTTAATGATACTCACAACATCATGTTGGATGTGTAAATCCCTTTTCTCAAATGAATGATATGTAAACATATAACTTCATATATATGAGATAAAATAAAATCATGGATCATAATGATTTTTCGAACTTCCAGTTCGACCAAGAACTGTAAGTTCAGATATAAAATCTAGAACACTTCAGATTCTGAGTAGATTTGAAACCCCAGGTTCCAAATAATGAAGTATGGTATTCATGAATATAACACTAAATTCAGAACTCTAGGTTCTCATCGGTTTTCAAAACTGTGCCGTGTAACATTCATGTATATAACACTAGATCTAGAACTCTAGGTTCTCATCGATTTTCAAAACCGTGCCGTATGGTATTCATGTATATAACACTGGATCCAGAACTCTAGGTTCTTATCGGTTTTGAAAACCGTGCCGACTTAAATATCATAATTCCAAAAACTTTAAGTCCTGGTTGGTCATTCTAGCCAATCTCATATATTGCGTATAAATAAATAATACGAATATTTAAAGAGAATAGGTTCTGTTGACACAGCCGTAGCCAGTCTTTGTCGACATAGCCGCAGCTAGTCTTATATATTGCAAATAATTAAATGCGAATATTTAAACAATTTATCTGGAGACACAGCATAAGCCAGTCTCATATATTGCATAAAAATAAATACTGAATATTTAAGCAAATCCTAGAGGCTGAGCTCATATGTTATGTGCATAAAAATGGATGCAAATATTTAAACAATATAAATAAATCCTGAACTATATATAGAGGATCCGTTGACGGCATAACCCATATTGTATACAGAACTATAAATAGATTCAGAATATATAGATGTAAATAAATCACTCATCATGGGATCCTTTTTACTTACATACATGAATATCGAGCCGTAAGTAAATCACTCACCCGAAGATACCTTTTACTTACATACGATCGTGAAAGAAATGCTCGGTGTGATCTATAGATTATATCTAGAGGGGGGGTGAATAGATTTTAACTATTATTACCCATTTTTCGCATGTATGTCAATTTTACGAAAATGCCCCTACTAGTCAAAAATACAAACAAGTGTAATATGGTGCGGAAATTAAATAACACTTGATGTATACGTGGAAACCCAACCACTGGGAAAAACCATGGGCTGTATAGTGCGCCACACTCGAACCTCGAAATCCACTAATTGAAATGGAGTTTACAACCTATATAAATCTCATCTAACACTCCGGTTAATAAGCCCCCACTTCTACCACGCGGACCTTTAAAAGTGGCTCTAGTCCAATTGCTTGAGGCCTAAGCAATCTTAGCCCCAAGTCTTAATTCTCAATGAAGAGATAATGCAACCTATGTGAATATGTATGAATATTAAAATAATAAACAAGGCTAGGAAACCTTAGATACTTGTCTAGGATGATGATGTAGGGAAAAATACCGTAGTACACGCAGCGGAAGCGAGACTAAAAATAGATTTAGTAACTTTTAAAATTTTTCCTTTGATGAACCTTAACCCTCTAATTAATTAAACATATATAATCAAAAGTATCATACCTTTGTCGCGTGATCCGATTGACATTGCGTCGATGGTAATCCGCAAGATCTTCCAATCCAATCACGAACGTGAATCACCTAGGAGCGTGGTCTCCCTTTCTTTGAATTGTGTACCTGAGGATGGATAACAAAATCTTTTCTTTTTCGTTAGTCACAAAAACTTCTAAGAGATAACGAAGAACGTTCCGGTCACTTTTGAATTCTCAATCTAATGATCGAAGCTCGCGTGAGCCTTATTCGAAATTGTGCACAAAACCTTTTGATGTAAAAGTTACTAGTGCACTATCGAAATAAGAACAAACTCTTCTCTCTATACCTCTTGGCCGAAATTATCACACACTAGTCTAAGAGTTGGATTCTATTTTTCTCAAGTAAAAGAAAAAACTCTCAAGTCCAAAGACTTAGGGTTGCCAAATTCTATACAAAGAATATATACCTCTTAGCCGCATAATACTCTTTTTTTTTTATATCAAACCTGCACGCCTATTAATAAATATATATATATATATATATATCTATACATTGCGCATTAGAATGCCAATCTTTATATTGCCAATACTGCATGCGTTTTTATATTCTATATCTATTGCAGCTAAGTGCCATATATATCATATTTATATATCTATTAATATTTAGAATTCAACCCTAATCCAACTCTTTAGTGTATTTGTGATTATATCAAAGACTTCCTAATTTGACTAGATAAATAAATTCCTTATTTATCTACTTACCAAATAAAGTCTTTTATATTTATTATACTACTACAATAGTATACTACTAAGAAACATATTTCCTAGTCAGAAAAAGATTTTGATCATTAATTAAATAATTAAATAATAAAATAAAATAATATAATAAGCTAATTTATTAGCCTTGCCGCCCAAGTACTCTATCATGGGCCATATATTATTTTTCCATTTTATTAAATCCATTGGACCTTAATAAAAAGCCCACATGTGAATTAGACCCATTCTTACTAAAAGAAACAAGCCCACATGCCTTTCATTAATATATTAATATAATTTAACAGCCCATTAAATAAATAATGTGCAAATTATATTCTTAATAAATTAAGTACAATTCTAGATGGACCCATAAATTGGTCCGGTAGAATATATCAAGTGATCCATGCAAGTCCGTGTGGATTGGGGATCTTGGCGGGCTATCTAAATTTAAGCTTCAGTAGACATAACCTAATCACAATCAACAAATGATTCACTTAGGTCCGATCTATTAATTTTAACTCATTCCACTAAAGAGCTAAAATTGAACTCTTAAATAAAGATAGAATAAGAAGATGTTCCTCATTCATACCCTAGACAATCATATTGGAGATAGTGTATCCTCGTGAATAATATCAGTAATCGCCAAGAGCTCATAGACCGCCTATAGCTCTCCTAGTTACCATATTTACTCATATGACCACGTTTTGAACTTGGATACTTTGACTTGTCCAGAAGTCATGTTTTTAATAGCCACTATCGAAAACTCAACGTTGAGATTTAATATCCAATTACCTCAAAACATCCATATGATGATATTATACTCTCATTTAATAAATGGAGCCACGATGTCCATATCTATAAATGAAGTCCTCTATCAATTAACAAATGAATATCACCAAACTATCGAGTATAGACTATGCTATATAATCGTACTCATTGATAACTCAAATGATATCACTTGCAACCATAAGTCCATCATTTATCTCAGGATTAAGATAGACTCTCCGATTGTCCTGATAATGAAAAGACTATTATCTATTGACGGTTATAGATAAAGTATTTCATTGTGATCCAGTTCAATACACCCAGTGCACTAGATCCTTTTGCTCGAAGACACTCCGATGATTTTAGACTCATCATATCTCATTTGATCCCACTCAAATGCTAGCAAAAGAATTCTACAACTTTAACAAGATAAAGGTGCCCAACCTTTAACTTAAGTTGTGAACATTATTCAAGACTAACTAAAGAATTGTGTCTACCACATACATATCCAGATGTACGAACAATTCTTCTTTTCTCATAGTCTTTAGACCTTATGATTATTTACTTTGACACTTATAATATTAAACTATAAATGCTATACGATTTGTTAAACTAGAAATCACTTTATTAATATGAAAAAGATTGTTAATTACAACATTACACTCTTGCTATTGAGCATAATCCTAACAATCTCCCACTTGCACTATAGCAAATGTGTCATATCTCTCAAGCCCATGTTCTCTAGATGCCCATCGAAACTCTTCTAAGGTAGAGCCTTTGTGAAGGGATCCGCTAGATTTTCTACTGACGCGATTTTGGTAATCGTCACGTCACCTCTTTGAACAATCTCCCTTAAAAGATGATACTTTCTTTCAATGTGTTTACCTCTCTTGTGACTTCTTGGTTCTTTCGAATTAGCCACTGCTCCACTGTTGTCACAGTAGATAGTGATCTGCTTATTCGCACTAGGAACCACTTCTAAGTCAATCAAGAATTGGCGGAGCCAAACAGCCTCTTTGGCAGCCTCGCATGCAGCAACATACTCAGCTTCCATGGTGGAATCAGCAATACAAGATTGCTTGATACTCCTCCATATAACTGCTCCTCCTCCAATAGTAAACACAGCCCCTGATGTGGATTTTCTGGAGTCAGAATCTGATTGGAAATCAGAATCTGTATACCCAACGGGAATCAAATCCCCTCCAGAGTATACAAGCATATTATCTCTCGTTCTCTTAAGATACTTGAAAATATGCTTGACTGCCGTCCAGTGATCAGGACCAGGTTTCGATTGAAACCTGCTAACTATGCCAACAGCAAAACAAATATCTGGTCTAGTACAGAGCATTGCATACATGAGACTTCCAACTGCCGAGGCATATGGAACTCTACTCATGAATTGCTCTTCATGCTCATTCTTAGGAACTTGTTCCTTAGAAAGCTTGATTCCATGTCTGAAAGGTAACATACCTTTCTTGGAATCCTGCATGGAAAACCTAGACAAGATCTTGTCTATGTATGAAGCTTGGGATAATGCAATCGTTCTATTCTTTCTATCCCTTATTACTTGGATACCTAGAATAAAACTTGCTTCTCCTAAGTCCTTCATATCAAATTGTTTTGCTAACCATTCTTTTACTGATGTCAATACACCTACATCGTTTCCAATGAGTAGTATATCATCAACATAAAGAATCAGGAAAACCAACTTGTCGCCCTTAATCCTTTTGTATACACAAGGTTCGTCAGGATTCTGAATAAATCCAAAACCTTTGACAGCTTGATCAAACCTTATGTTCCAGGATCTGGATGCTTGCTTCAATCCATATATGGATTTCTGCAACTTGCATACCTTTTCCATTTGGCCCTTTTCAATGAATCCCTCTGGTTGCATCATGTAGATGCTTTCGTCAAGACTTCCATTAAGGAAAGCTGTCTTGACGTCCATTTGCCAAATCTCTAGATCTAAAGATGCTGCAATGGATAAGAGTATCCTAATGGATTTAAGCATGGCCACATGAGAGAAGGTTTCCTCGTAATCGATACCTTCTTTCTGTGTATACCCTTTAGCTACCAATCTAGCTTTAAAGGTTTCCACCTTACCATCCATACCTCTTTTCCTCTTGTATACCCACTTGCACCCAATGGGTTTTATCCCTTTAGGTAAGTCTACAAGGGACCAGACTTTGTTATCGAACATAGATTCAATCTCAGATTGCATTGCCTTTTGCCAATGGCGACTATCAACATCCTCCATAGCTTCCTTGTACGTGTAGGGATCATCGTCGTCCGGGAGATTCTCCACTGATTCTCCCAGACCGATATATCTTTCGGGTTATGTTCTAACCCTCCCACTACGACGAGGAATGGTAGGTTGTTGATCTTGGGTTGGATCGGAACTTACAATTGGGTTAGGTTGTGTAACCTCTCGTGGAATTGTATCTCCTGACATCTCATTCAGGACAATTCTACTTCTAGGCACAAAATCATTCATATAGTCCTTTTCCAGAAATTTAGCATTTGTCGAAACAAATACTTTAAGATCTGAAGGACTATAGAAATAATATCCTTTAGTTTCTTTTGGATACCCTACAAATATACATGTTTCTGAACGGGACTCCATCTTTTCTGTCTTTCCTTTTAACACATGCGCAGGACAACCAAATATCCTTAAGTGTTGTAAACTAGGCTTGCGCCCAGTCCTCAACTCATGCGGTGTTTTAGGAACAGACCTAGATGGTACACCGTTTAGAATGTATATAGCAGTTTGTAAAGCATATCCCCAAAAAGAAATAGGAAGTGTTGAATAACTCAACATAGACCTAACCATATCCAAAAGAGTTCTATTTCTCCTTTCTGCTACCCCATTCTGTTGAGGTGTACCTGGTGCAGAAAACTGAGAAACAATCCCATTATCAATAAGATATTGCTGAAACTCACCAGATAGATATTCTCCACCACGATCAGATCTCAAGATTTTTATGTGTTTCTCAAGCTGATTTTCCACTTCAGCTTTGAATGCTTTGAACATGTCAAAAGCATCCGACTTATGTCGCATGAGATACACATAACCAAATCTCGAGTAATCATCTGTGAAGGTGATGAAGTACTCATATCCACCTCTAGCTTGAATGCTCATAGGTCCACATACATCAGTGTGTATCAATCCTAAACATTCAGTGGCTCTTGCACCTTTGGCAGAGAACGTCCTTTTGGTCATTTTACCTTCCAAACAAGATTCACAAGTTGGTAGATCATCAACCTTTAAGTCACTCAAAGGTCCGTCACATACCAATCTTTTAATCCTATTAAGGTTAATATGACCTAAGCGTAAATGCCAAAGGTAGGTTTCATCAGTTGATAATTTTACTCTTTTATGATTAGGTTCCATTATTTCTATGTCTAACGAGTGAGAGATATTTCTATGCAAAAAGTATAGACCGTTTTCCAATGTACCTTGGTAAATAATTTTGTCATTCTTACTAATAATAAAATCTTTATTAAAAGTAACCGAATATCCAAATTTATTCAAACAAGAAACTGAAATTAAATTTCTCTTGAATTGAGGTACATAATAAACGTCTATCAAATCTAAATGCCTAAAAGAATCTAGATTAACTCTAATATCTCCCACTGCACTTGCAGACACTAACGTTCCGTTGCCCAAACGCAAGTTGATTTCATTCTTATTCAACTTTCTCCTTTCTTGGAACCCCTGTAAGGAATAGCAAACATGATTTGTAGCTCCAGAGTCTATGATCCAAGAATCTGTAGAATCTGCCAGAAAAAATGTTTCAAGATAATTAATATTACCTTGTTCCTTCTTGTTCTGGGACTTTGGGCAATTTCTTTTCCAATGTCCCTTTTCACCACAAAGGAAGCATTTCCCTTTGATCTTGGTTACTTTCCTGGTCTCCATCTTGGTAGGCCCAAGTTGCTTTTTCTTCTGTTGTTCCTTAACCTTTTGACGGGTCTTAACAGTAGCAACTTTACCAACCATATGAATATGAGATTCATAAGTAGGAGCAGGTGGTTTAGGAGTAGACAGAATAAACTTATGTTTTTCAGCTTGCAGCAACAACCCAATTTTCCTTTTCCATGTGACATAATTATTTCCAGTTAAAATATTATCTTTTAAGATGTTCATTAGGGATGGGGTCATGATTTCTGAATATAACAAAATATATATGAGTAAATAATCATGATAAAGCACTTTTAAATATTTATCTTGAATTAAATAAATAACTCAATCATAAAATTCAACGGTGATCCAACACCCATAAATGTTACGCCTCCTTTGGGAGTTCGCACCATTTACTAGTTAGATTAGGTCCCACCTAATTGTTAACATAACAACCAGCGTTTTCAATTTTAGCCTTGTAATTTTACTGACAAGAACTCTTGGGAGGATATCAATAAAATTACATTGAGTGTGTTACCAAGATATCGACCCTCAATTTTCTCTCACGAAAATCCCTCCTTGGGGAGTAGATCTCGTTTGAGTCCATTGTCTAGTCTATCCTTGTAAGGAAGTATATTGCTAAATTCCATTCATGGACGCCCCTTGGGGGGATTACCAATAAATAATAAAGCTCAACTAACCTTGGAGGCCATAGGTGTTACAAAAACACCTTCTCCCACTCAATTATTTAAGGCGTGTGATTAAATCCCAAAGAATGATTTACCAAGTTATCTAGATGCCAATTTAGATACCTAAATCATTCAATGCATGTTCATACCAAAAGAGATATATGAGTGGCACTCCTATTCTATATGTCATGTTATCATACAATAACAAATATTGTAATATCTAAGCATAAATTAAATAGCAACAATTTTGGCCCATCCTAGAAAAACAAGTAAATTACAATTGTTTAGGAATACAAGATCTTCAAGTGGCCCATCAAACATACGCTCATCCTTTGGCCCAACCCCATGGGCGTGCACAACCCACAACCCCACAAAGGGGCTGCTGTGCGCAGCCCATGAAGACTCCCAGGGCTGCCGTGCGCAGCCCACCAAGCTTGGGCTTGCCATGCGCAGCCCAATCCACTCCTAGGGTGAGCACGGTGCTCGTTCTCGGTTCCGGTTGCTTCGTTTTTCTTCGTGTCTTCGAATCTTCAACACCTAAATATATTACGGCAGTATTTAAACAAATAAAATACTGCAGTGTATTTTTTTTTAATCACTGCAGTACTTTTTACAAACAAAAACTGCACGTAATAAAAATTAAAAAAACTGCAGTAGTATTAAAAAAAATACTGCACCTATATAAAAAATAATAAAACCTAGCAACTACCAAGAAGGAATTATGGCGATGATAGACCACCCTTCTTGTTACAATTCCATAACAAAAATACATTGAAAATCTAGGACCAAAATCGAGCAAAAACAATCCACATAAAACATATATAAATCCATACATCACATGTAATTATATATGCGAATACCTAGAGTGCCATCTCTTTATAAACATGCATAATCACAATAAAAAGAAATAGATCCACGTATATATACGTTAATTAATTAAAAGGGTTCAACCTAGGCTCTGATACCAATTGTAGGGAAAAATACCGTAGTACACGCAGCGGAAGCGAGACTAAAAATAGATTTAGTAACTTTTAAAATTTTTCCTTTGATGAACCTTAACCCTCTAATTAATTAAACATATATAATCAAAAGTATCATACCTTTGTCGCGTGATCCGATTGACATTGCGTCGATGGTAATCCGCAAGATCTTCCAATCCAATCACGAACGTGAATCACCTAGGAGCGTGGTTTCCCTTTCTTTGAATTGTGTACCTGAGGATGGATAACAAAATCTTTTCTTTTTCGTTAGTCACAAAAACTTCTAAGAGATAACGAAGAACGTTCCGGTCACTTTTGAATTCTCAATCTAATGATCGAAACTCGCGTGAGCCTTATTCGAAATTGTGCACAAAACCTTTTGATGTAAAAGTTACTAGTGCACTATCGAAATAAGAACAAACTCTTCTCTCTATACCTCTTGGCCGAAATTATCACACACTAGTCTAAGAGTTGGATTCTATTTTTCTCAAGTAAAAGAAAAAACTCTCAAGTCCAAAGACTTAGGGTTGCCAAATTCTATACAAAGAATATATACCTCTTAGCCGCATAATACTCTTTTTTTTTTATATCAAACCTGCACGCCTATTAATAAATATATATATATATATATATCTATACATTGCGCATTAGAATGCCAATCTTTATATTGCCAATACTGCATGCGTTTTTATATTCTATATCTATTGCAGCTAAGTGCCATATATATCATATTTATATATCTATTAATATTTAGAATTCAACCCTAATCCAACTCTTTAGTGTATTTGTGATTATATCAAAGACTTCCTAATTTGACTAGATAAATAAATTCCTTATTTATCTACTTACCAAATAAAGTCTTTTATATTTATTATACTACCACAATAGTATACTACTAAGAAACATATTTCCTAGTCAGAAAAAGATTTTGATCATTAATTAAATAATTAATTAATAAATTAATTAACTTCCATCTAATTAAATAATAAAATAAAATAATATAATAAGCTAATTTATTAGCCTTGCCGCCCAAGTACTCTATCATGGGCCATATATTATTTTTCCATTTTATTAAATCCATTGGACCTTAATAAAAAGCCCACATGTGAACTAGACCCATTCTTACTAAAAGAAACAAGCCCACATGCCTTTCATTAATATATTAATATAATTTAACAGCCCATTAAATAAATAATGTGCAAATTATATTCTTAATAAATTAAGTACAATTCTAGATGGACCCATAAATTGGTCCGGTAGAATATATCAAGTGATCCATGCAAGTCCGTGTGGATTGGGGATCTTGGCGGGCTATCTAAATTTAAGCTTCAATAGACATAACCTAATCACAATCAACAAATGATTCACTTAGGTCCGATCTATTAATTTTAACTCATTCCACTAAAGAGCTAAAATTGAACTCTTAAATAAAGATAGAATAAGAAGATGTTCCTCATTCATACCCTAGACAATCATATTGGAGATAGTGTATCCTCGTGAATAATATCAGTAATCGCCAAGAGCTCATAGACCGCCTATAGCTCTCCTAGTTACCATATTTACTCATATGACCACGTTTTGAACTTGGATACTTTGACTTGTCCAGAAGTCATGTTTTTAATAGCCACTATCGAAAACTCAACGTTGAGATTTAATATCCAATTACCTCAAAACATCCATATGATGATATTATACTCTCATTTAATAAATGGAGCCACGATGTCCATATCTATAAATGAAGTCCTCTATCAATTAACAAATGAATATCACCAAACTATCGAGTATAGACTATGCTATATAATCGTACTCATTGATAACTCAAATGATATCACTTGCAACCATAAGTCCATCATTTATCTCAGGATTAAGATAGACTCTCCGATTGTCCTGATAATGAAAAGACTATTATCTATTGACGGTTATAGATAAAGTATTTCATTGTGATCCAGTTCAATACACCCAGTGCACTAGATCCTTTTGCTCGAAGACACTCCGATGATTTTAGACTCATCATATCTCATTTGATCCCACTCAAATGCTAGCAAAAGAATTCTACAACTTTAACAAGATAAAGGTGCCCAACCTTTAACTTAAGTTGTGAACATTATTCAAGACTAACTAAAGAATTGTGTCTACCACATACATATCCAGATGTACGAACAATTCTTCTTTTCTCATAGTCTTTAGACCTTATGATTATTTACTTTGACACTTATAATATTAAACTATAAATGCTATACGATTTGTTAAACTAGAAATCACTTTATTAATATGAAAAAGATTGTTAATTACAACATTACACTCTTGCTATTGAGCATAATCCTAACAGATGATATAACAATTAAATCAATCCTAGATATGAAGAGCTAAATGACATGTCAAATAGCTTAGCTAATCAAGATTAAGCAAAAACCTAATTAGCTATCACAATACAACACCCAATCAATTCATCACAATCAATTCTCTATTCTTGTATTTAGCATATGATCTAAAACATACAAGTAATTTAAAAAGATGGCTTGATAGTAAAAATACTAAAATAAGATGAAGTTAATCAAAATCTTACCAAGCAAGTTGTGATGATGCAAACCCATGCATGGATGGGTTCTATATAGTCATAGAAGATGCAATATGAAATTTGATGCAAAAAGGATTTGATTTGAGTGGTTAAAGGTGAGTTCTTGATTTGATTTTCTCTTAAATATCTCTCTTTGAAGTTTAGGGTTCTAAGGAGTAAAAGAACTTGTTCAGATAATGAGAAAGTGAGATATTTATAGACATCAAGAACAGGGCATGTGAAAAGACAATTTTACCTCTGAAACGCACCGATTGGCGGTTTCAATCGGTGGCCAGGCCACCGATTACAACCATCGAATTAAGCCCGAGAAGAACAGAGCATCAACGGCGGTTTCATTCGACGGTTTCAAAACCGCCGATTCAACCACATAATCAAACCCGAGAGATTAAATCAATCAGGTATGAACGACGGTTTCGAACGACGGTCGTGGCCGCCGATCTTAACTGTAGAATGACTCCAGACACTACTGGACGTAAACGGCGGTTTCATTCGGCGGTTTCATTCGGCGGTCAGGCTGCCGATCACAACCGCCGATTCACCATAAGTGGTGAAATTAAGGAGAAGCCAAGGGCATTCTCCATAGGCGGTCTTCACGCTAAACCAAGCACTCATTTGTGCAAGCGCGGACGTTTTCGAACAATGTCAGAAAATGAATTATAAGACACATAAATACACAACAAGATATTTCAATCAAAGTGCTAGTGTGTAATGTGACATGTGAAGAGTATGCACACAATTGTAAGAATGCAAAGTGTGTGTGTGCTTCTAAATCTCTTCAATGAAAGTTAAGCACTATAAGTATACCTTTGGAGTGCTTGACAACTTTGAGGACTTGAAAGGGTCTTGAGCTTGATAATGAATCACTTAAGCTACCCTTACATACAATCCCCAACACATGGTTTGTCTACGAAATAAGCCAATCAAGATATGGGAATCCTTACAATCTCCCCCTTTGGCTATTTCGTGACAAAACCACCACTCACATTGATTCCTCACAACATAATAGAAACTACAGGTTAACAATGATTTTCTACTTTACAAAGAGATATTGAAAAAAATCTTGAAGTCTTCAATCTCTTGTAGAACAATCAATCCCTGAAAGCAAAGTCTCTATACCTTCCAATACAAGTAAAATGTGAGATTAATCAAGTGAGAGTATAAACAAGCATTTGCATTTAAGAATTTAAACACAACATCATGCAATATATGTGTATGCAATGCTCCCCCTCAATGGGTTACTCCCCCTCAATGTATATTCTCCCCAACATGCACAATTGCTACTACAATTTGTAACTCCCCTTACCACCATTCTACTCCCCCTTTTTGTCATGATATAGGCAAATGAGTAGTTCGTAACTGGGTCACTTAGCAAAGAGAGATAGTAGCATACTAGATACTTGCATAATCATATAAGCCACTTTATGCAACTCAATTAATTGGAGAGAAACAAGAAGATTTATTTTGATAAAATGTGTGAATCAAAAATGCTTTGCATACAATACATATTACATTTAAGTCCAAAAATCAATGGTATTTGGCAAAGCAAATGACAAAGGTTTCCTTTAGGAATTCAAACCAATTTCACCATTTGTCATGAATAAAAGCAAGGATATAGAAGATTCATTGAATTCAATTTTAGAGCACTATATCCAACTTTATAAGCGAAACATGGCATGAGCGACTTTGCATCCTATTTGATTTTTCAGGAAATGATACCCGTATGATAGTAACCATGTTCCACAGGTAAAGAAAGAGAGACATTTGGAATTTAAATTCCCTTGAACGGATACAAGATCCTTTATTCATTTTGAGTCTCATAAGCTTTTTCACACAGGTTTTGCATTTTAAAAAAATGCAATCATCAATTCATGCCTTTTCAATTGAGAATGTCATTTGAATTTCATGCTTTTCATATGTCATTATCATGTTATAAAAGAATCATCATGTCATGGAGATAATTATAGGTCATTCAAATCATACTTCCTATGTAATTCTCCTAGTCCAAAAATGCATGTTTGAACATAAATATGACATGGGTTGTAAACAAGCAAGGTTCACACTTATTGAATTGAAAACATATATACATATGTGCAACCAAGCTTACTCAAGCAATCAACAAAGAAGCATAAGATTTTTCAAATATTTGCATGCAACAAGTATGCAATAGCTCTCTTTGCTTGAGTTCCCCATATAGGGTCATCACCATCCTTCATCAATGAAGGTCATGAGGTCCTATGGACCTACCAAGTCCATTTAACCTAGTTGAACCTATTTGAGACTTGTTAGTCTCGTAGCAAGCGGGTTCATTTTTCCTTATCCACATAGATATGACATTTTTCTTCCTAGTGGTTAGTGGTTCAAGAGTTCTAGAAATTATAGGATCATGAGTATGAATTTTTTCCTTCCTATTAACATGCATTCTAGCTCTTGTCATTCTCTTTTCAATCATGCTTTTAACTCTACATAATTTAATGAAATGAAAGCAATTTGGTCTAATATGACCATCAATACCACAAAAGTGACATGTAGGGATGAATTTAGAAATCATACCATATCCATGTGCATGCATAGGAGCCTTCCCATATCCTTGTGGTTGATTGGGTTCAATCCTTCTTCGTTGTTGAACCGGTCTAGCTTGCTTCTTTGGTTCATTTTGCATAATTGGCCTCTTTCCATTTAAAGTCATTTGATGAGGAATGTTGACTTGAGAGACTCTAATGCGTTGTGCTTGAGGTTGTCTCCTTGGGGCTTCCTTCACTTGTGCACTTCTTGAACATTGTCCTAGATCGATTTTCTTCCTAGGAGTGTGCACCAGCGAGGCTTCTATCTTGCCCAAACTCTTGACAAAGACGGTTTTGGTTGTAATAGAGATCTTCTTGCTATCTTCATACCCAATACCTCTCTTGTCACAAGGGTTCTTTCCAACACCAAGTATGTGATCAAGCTTCTTGGTGCTTATAGTCATCCTTGTCAATGACTCTTTAGCTTCATCAAGCTCCCTCTTCAAACCCTCTTCATTCCTCTTAGACAAAGCTAGCTTATCTCTTAGTGTAAGGTTTATAGTTGTGTTGGCATAAATTCCATATCAAAATGTGTTTATCTTGTAATGTTTAGTGGTTTGTATATTGAAGAATTAAGAAGACGAAGGATGTCTCAACCACAATTCATTCAAGAAGCCGGCTTTTAAGAGATTCGTGCATCATTGTTCAACAAAGGTAATAAAGGATCTCATATTTCTTACAAGGCTAGGCACACACACACACACACACACACACATAGCATTCTTGTGTGTTCCTTCATGATTAAACATCACTTATGTTTCACTTTCACACACTTGACAAAATATGCTCATGCCATGTATTCATACTATATTGGTAATATTTTGTTCATTGCATTTTTCTAGGACTATGTCTGGAAATTAGCATATGTGTGTGTATTTGTGCTTGTATGTTTTCGTATTTTTGTACGTGGACTTGAACATGTTCTTATTTGATGTCTTATTGAGTTCCGGTCGTTTCGGTTACTCATTCATGTAGTTTCGAGTCCAAACGATGTAGCTATGCTACTTTTCGTTCTCATTCGTTGAGTTGACTTCATCATCGTTTTCCAAGATGATTTCTCAACCATTTTTCAAAGTTGTGTAGTCATCGTCATGCGTAAGAGAGTCACGGTTAGTAATCCAAAAACGGATTCGAAATCGGAGACCGGATGCCCAAGATACGGGCTGAAGAACCGAGGGAGCGAGTGAGAGAGGCTGCTGGCCGTGAGGCCACTTGGCCTGGCCATGAGGGAGGCCGTGGGCCCCACGGCCAAGGGGGCTCTCTGTCCCCGTGAGGCCCACGCGCCCCCCACGGCCTGGGGTGATGTGGCCTCACCTGATTGGCCCGGAATTCCTTCTCTCTCCTCCTTTTATTTCCCTCCTCTCTCTCCATTTGATTTTGAAGAAGAAAATTGCAAAGAATCCCGTCAGTTTTTCTCTCTAGATTTTCTCATCTTCCAAACATCATATCTCCCTCATCCGGAGTCGGATTTGAGTGATTTGAATTGGAGAACGTTCGTAATTGAGTCCTCTATCATTTCTAAGTGGTTTGGTAGCTGATTGATCAAGTTTTCTGGTGGTTATACTCTGAAATCCGAACCAGCTCGTGAATCAAAGGTATTGGACTTATCTTTGGGATTTCTTTCTTTTCAACCTTCAATTTGCTTGGGGTTTCTTCTTCTATATCTATGTTTATGTTTGGTAAAAGCTATTGAGAAAGGTAGCTTGATAATCATTCTAATTGAAAGTCAATTTATAGACAAATGTGGACTAGTTTCTATGATTCTAGGTTTTTCACATGTTTGTGAGTTGTATTGTGATTAGAATGGCATCTTAGGATATTTGTGACTTGATTGAATCAATTTTGTGATAAATGACCTTGAGATTTGATTTGATCCTTTGATTGATGAAATCTAGGATTTGTGTATTTGTTTGTGTTTTAGAGCAATCTAAGATTTGATTGATTTATATCTTGAATCTTTGCTCTATAATTTTGTCTAGAATATTGATTGATTAAATCTCATATATCTAGCATTTTATTGTATGTTGATTGCATCTTGAACTTGTACTTCATGAATATATTTTGATTCAAGTGTTGTATATGTGAATGAGACTTTGAGCTTATGTGTTTGGTGTTTCACATGCTTTAGGTTTTATTCTTGTATTTTGCATCTAGACTTTATTACTTGTGATATCACATGTTTAGGTCTATTTGTACCATAGAATGTATTGATCACATGTTCTATGTTGATTTGATTGTTTGCATCATTTGCATTCACATGATCACACTAGGAAGTCCTTGTAAAAGGCATGAAGTCTTGGTTAGAGTCGGGATGACTCGGATAGCCAAGCAAGAAGACTTGCCTAGAGTCGGGATGACTCGGATAGGTAAGCAAGAAGTCATGGCTAGAGTCGGGAGGACTCGGATAATCATGCATGGGAGGCTCCCTAGAGGCATGAATGCCTTGGATAGGGAGTTGACTATTGTTTTGGTAGGCCTAGGCGTATGGTTAGACATAGACTCCGATAGAGCGGGGTACACGGGAGGTGTATGCACTCTTGAGGAATTTCTAATCTACCATCGATGTTGGTTTTGTGTGGTGTCCAATATATGGTGGTTTCGCATCATTGAGGGATTTCACTCTTTCCAATAGGGTTGGGTAGGCTTAGACTTCACTAGGTTGGGTGAGCTAAAGATTAGTCACTTTGTGAATGTTCTATGTTTACTTTCCACTAATATAGTACCCAATGGTTGTAGTTCAACCCGTGGATGTTTCCTCCTTGGAGGTTTTACCACGTTAAAAAATCTCTTGTGTTAATTATTCCTATCTCTATCTCCTATATTTTACTTGTATATTTTTATTATCTTGTTTCATAATATTCACTTGATGTATTGTGAAGGAAGACTTTATATAGTGTGTTTAGTGAATTCATTTTATTGATCAATTTTATTTCTATGATTCTTTTGTATATTGTATTTGTGTATAGTGATATTTGATCACTCTTGTAACTCATTGAACATATAGTGAAATACAAGTATTCTTTGTTATTATACTTATTTGTTTGTTTACCTCATACAACTTGATGATGTATGTAGACCATGCTTATATGATTACCTATTCATATTGTCTATGTATGTTGTCCTTTCTTAGTATATTTGTTGTATATAAGGCAACCTTGAGGGACAAACGAAAGTTTGTTCAAGAGATTGAAAAAGGCGTAAAAACCTATTCACCCCCCCCCCCCCCCCCCCCCCCCCTCTAGGTATGCCTTAAGCAATTTAACTACGTTTGTATACTTTCACTTAGCTTGTCTTTAATCTTCTTGGATTCCTCAACTTGTTTACTTAAGTGGTCATTGTGTGTTGAAAGCTCTAGATTTTCATCCTCTAACATCTTCAACTTTCTATTGTTCTTCTTCAATGAACTTTCACACTTGACTCTAAAGTCATGAACATCCATTTTCTCTACATTTCCATTTGTAGAGTTAGATGAGGAGTCATCTTCACTTGAGTTATCTCCTACACTCTCCATCTCACATATAGAGTCATTTCCCTCATTAAGACCGTCACCTTGGTCTCTTGAGTTAATAAGAGCCATGTCCCAATGAGCAGCTACACCTATCTCTTCTAGAGCTACTTCTTCATCTCTTTCTTCTATGGGATCACTACTCAAGGCTTTCTTACCAACAACTTTATCTCCTACACAAGTGGCTCCAAATGCCATGTAGTTGATAGTAAGCTCATCATCATCACTTGATGACTTGTCTCCCTCTCCGGAGTCATCACTTGATGACTTGTCTCCCTCTCCGGAGTCATCACTTTTACTCCAAGTGGCGGCCATCACTTTTGCCATCTTGTTCTTCAAATTCCCACAATCGGGTGAGATGTGTCCTATACCGCCACACTCATAGCATTGGACCCCTTTCTTTTCACTATTCTATTGCCTAGGCTCAAAACTCTTGAAGGGAGCTTGTTTCTTCAAGTCTTGGCCTTTGGATCCAAAGCCCTTTTTCTCGAACTTGACGAATTTCTTGAATCTTCTAAGCAACAATGCCGTGTCTTCATCCGAGTCACCTTTTTCCTCCTTCTTAACCTTGGAAGCTTTCAAAGCAATCCCTTTTTGCTTTTTAGGAGGTGTAATACTAGGAGCTTTCTTAGATTCATAGGCAAGGAGTCTTCCAATTACCTCACTCAGCTTTATGTCCTTATATCCATAATTCTCTTCTAAAGCCATCACTTTTGATTCAAACCTAGCGGGAAGAGACCTCATAATTTTCTGCTTAACTCTCCTATCCGAATAAGGATCACCGAGTTAATGGCTTTGATTGACAATATCCATCAACTTAACTTCAAAGTCATTGAAGCATTCGTCCTTCTCCATCTTAAGCAACTCGAATTGCGTTTGAAGGACTTGTAGCTTGGAATCCTTGACGACATTGGTTCCGTCGTGTGCAACCTCTAGAATATCCCATGCCTCCTTGGCTATCCCAGTGTTCTGAATTAGTTTGTACTGATTTTCATCCACTGCACATAGAAGAGCGTGCCATGCCTTCCTATTCCATTTTGAAGTCTCAAACTCTTCAGTGGACCACTGAGCCTTAGGCTTGAGTACTTCTTCTCCACCACCCGTTAGAGTCATCTTAGGAGGCGCATACCCATCTTTAATAGCCATCCATGCCCTATCATTGATTTGGCACACGTATGCTTCCATCTTGCTTTTCCATGAGGCATAATTCACACCGGTGAAGAGAGGAGGTCGTGTGCTTGAAGCACCCTCATGGTTGCCACCGTATCCACTCATTGTATATAATGAATGAAGTGTGAAACAAATTACGGTGTGTTTAATATTAATCTAGAGTGGGGGTGAATAGATTTTATACGATTTTACCCAATTTTCGCATGTATGCCAATTTTACGAAAATGCCCCCAAACTAGTCAATCAAGCAATCAAGTGTAAATGTGCGGAAATAATAAATGACACTTGATATTTACGTGGAAACCCTCAACAGGGAAAAACCACGGGCTGGTAAGTGCGCCACACTCAAACCTCGAAATCCACTATATGAAAAGACGGTTAAACCCTCAAGTGATTCTCGGACTCTCACCCTAGATAACCTCAGGCTATGGACACTACCACTCGCCACTCTTGGTTCAATCCCTAGTGATATCCCCTAATACACTACTCTTGGCGTGAGCACCCTCTAATCTACCCCGCGGGCCTTTTATAGCAGCTCTTAGTCCAATTTGCTTATGTGACCACCTAATCCCGGTGTAGCGACCTAATCCCGGTCTATCACACAAGACTTACATTCTCTGAAGAGATCAAACACCCTATGTGAATATGCAATGAATATTCAAAGAGCAAATAAAGCTAGGGAACCTTGGATGCTTATCTAGGATTATATGATGACAATAAAATCAATCCTTGATATCAAAATAGCTATATGACATGGCATACAACTTTAGCTATGTTAAGGATAACCAATCCTAAATACAATAGCTATCACAAATAACCCACAAACATTCAAAAGATTAACTAGTTGATTAAAATACAATCTATCAACCTAGTTATCAATAAATCACACAAAAATGTTTATGGCATAGCTTTTAGGCAATAATGACCTAATCAATTAAGCTATCAAAAATAATCTCAATCATATAATGAGATTAATTAGCTAGATATAAAATAGGCATGAAAACCTAGCTAACATAAATAACCCAATCAACACATAATCTCAATCATGTATGTAGAAATTACTCAAACAACATACAAGTGATAAAAGAGATAAATTGATTAGTAAAAACACTAAGATTAGATGAAATTAGTGTTTAACAAATCATACAATGTGTGTTGAAGAAGACCCATGCATTAGCACATACTAGATAAACCTGGATGATGCCTAGATGATGATTTGTGCATGTGGGAATGGGTTTAGAGAGATAAAGATGTAATCTTTAAGCTTTTTCTCTCAAGTCTCTCTTTCTCTCTCAAGAATATGGAGCCTCTCTCTCTAGGGTTTGATTTTGTGGCTCAGCCCTTAAAATGATGAGAACGATATGTATTTATAATGCCCAAGTGAAACTATGTCGTTTTGGAAGAAATGGAAAAAATATGGGCATTTTCGCGGTACACGCGTCAGTGCAGTGGCTCACGTTTGAGCACTTTGAAACATGACTAAACGACATCGAAACCTTTCATATTATATATGGTTGGAAAGGTATGGAAGTCTAACTTCTACTTGTTTTTAAAAAATGACATTTTGATGTCTGTAGAAAATGTTATGGTCAATTGAGTGACCCAAGGTCAGAAACGGACAACAATAGAGTTGCCTTGTTTTGGTTGTAACTTTGGAGATTTCAAAACCAATCCAAACGGTCATGAAATATTACGAATAATATACCGTTAGAAAGGTATGGGTGTCTAGTTTGTATAGAAATTTTCAAAACTCATTTCAAAGTTTTGGATAAAAAGTTATGGTCACAAGACCATGCAAAGGTCAGTTTTGAAAACACTTGAAACATTGAAATCCAATCTTTTGAAACTAGACACCTTACTCCAATCAACCCAACCAAATTTAGCACTTATCCAAGAGAAGAATGAGACCTTCTCAAGTGGTCAATCATCACGCTAAGACATGCACACCATCGTGCAAGCGCCGACATTTCCGATCATATTTCAGAAAATGAATTACACCACACTTAAAACTAACAAACATGAAGTGCAAGTGTGGGAAGTGAATGCATCCTAATGCCTAACATGTCATAGCATTGTCATTGAACAAGATGCACTCAATAAAACATGCATGAAGAGATATTCAAGAATATGAATGCACACATATAAAAACACACAACATACAAGAATAACATTTATGCATGAGTTGTGTGTGTGTGCAACTAGATCTCTTCAAAGCACGTAAGCACTAGAAATTTACCTTTGGTGCTTATCAAGATGAGGTCTTGAAAGGGCCTTGAGCTTGAATACCAATACCTAAGCTACCTTTACAATGAACCCCACATGTGGTTTGCCCACGAAACAAGCCAATCAAAATATGAGACCTAACAAAGTGAAATGTATGCAAAATGTATGAATGAGCAAAAATCACACAAATACAAAACACACCAAAAATGAGCTAGGATCACCTAAGTATATCTAGGAACCCGCTATGATACCAATTGAAAGAAATGCTCAGTGTGATCTATAGATTATATCTAGAGGGGGGGTGAATAGATTTTAACTATTATTACCCAATTTTCGCATGTATGTCAATTTTATGAAAATGCCCCTACTAGTCAAAAATACAAACAAGTGTAATATGGTGCGGAAATTAAATAACACTTGATGTATACGTGGAAACCCAACCACTGGGAAAAACCACGGGCTGTATAGTGCACCACACTCGAACCTCAAAATCCACTAATTGAAATGGAGTTTACAACCTATGTAGACCTCGTCTAATACTCCGGTCAATATCCCCCCACTTCTACCACGCGGGCCTTTAAAAGTGGTTCTAGTCCAATTTGAAACAAATTAGAGGCGTGTTCTATATAAAGCTAGAGGGGGGGTGAATAGATTTTAACTATTATTACCCAATTTTCGCATGCAAGTCAATTTTACGAAAATGCCCCTACTAGTCAAAAATACATACAAGTGTAATATAGTGCGGAATTTAAATAACACTTGATGTATACGTGGAAACCCAACCACTGGGAAAAACCACGGGCTGTTTAGTGCGCCACACTTGGACCTCGAAATCCACTAATCGAAATGGAGTTTACAACCTATGTAGACCTCGTCTAACACTCCGGTCAATAACCCCCCACTTCTACCACTCGGGCCTTTAGAAGTGGCTCTAGTCCAATTGCTTGAGGCCTAAGCAACCTTAGCCTCAAGACTTGATTCTCTAAGAAGAGATTATGCAACCTATGTGAATATGTATGAATATTCAAATAACAAGCAAGGCTAGGTAACCTTAGATGCTTATCTAGGATGATGATATAATCAATTTAATCAACCCTAGATATCAATTGCTAAATGACATGTCAAATAGCTTAGCTAATCAAGATTAAGCAAAAACCTAATTAGCTATCATAAAAACAACACTCAATTAATTCATCACAATTAATTCTCTATTCTTGTATTTATCATATGATCAACAACATACAAGTAAATAAAAAGAGAATATGCTAGATAGTAAACATACTAAAATAAGATGAAACTAATCAAAATCTTACCAAGCATATTGTGATGATGCCAATCCAATCATAGATGCTTTCTATGTAGACATAGAGGATGCAATATGAAATTTGATGCAAAAAGGATTTGATTTGAGTGTTTAAAGGTGGGTTCTTGATTTGATTTTTTCTCAAAAATCTCTCTTGAAAGTTTAGGGTTCTAATTGCTCAAGAAACTTAATCAGAGATTGAGAAAGTGTGATATTTATAGACATCAAGAATTGGGCATGTGAAAAGACACTTTTGCCCCTGAAACGCACCGTTCGGCGGTTTCAATCGGCGGCCAGGCCGTCGATAACGACCGCCGAATTGAGCTCGTGAAGAACAGAGCATTAACGGCGGTTTCATTCGGCGGTTTCGTGACCGCCGATCCAACCGCCGAATCAAACCCGAGGGATTAAAATCGATCAGGTATGAACGGCGGTTTCGAACGGCGGTCGGGACCGCCGATCTTGACCGCATAATTGCTTCAGACCAATCTGGACTGAAACGGCGGTTTCATTCGGCGGCCAGGCCGCCGATCATAACCGCCGATCACCAACAATGGTGAAAACCAAGGAGAAGCCAAGGGCATTCTCCATAGGCGGTCTTCGCGCGAAACCAAGCACTCATTAGTGCAAGCGCGGACGTTTCCGAACAATGTCGGGAAACGAATTATAAGGCACATATACACACAACAAGATATATATGAACCAATGTGCTAGTGTGAAAAGTGACATGTGAAGAGATGCACATAAAAATAAGCAAGTATGCAATCATAGCAAGAATGCTAAGTGTGTGTGTGCTACTAAATCTCTTCAAAGAAAAACAAGCACAAGAGATTATACCTTTGGCGTGCTTGAATCTTGAGGTCATGGAAGGGCCTTTGATCTTCAATCATTAAACACTTAGACTACCCTTACATTCAAAACCCCAACATGTGGTTTGACCACGAAATAAGCCAATCAACAAAACGGGAATCCTTACACAATTGCTTGAGGCCTAAGCAATCTTAGCCCCAAGTCTTAATTCTCAATGAAGAGATAATGCAACCTATGTGAATATGTATGAATATTCAAATAACAAACAAGGCTAGGGAACCTTAGATGCTTATCTAGGATGATGATATAACAATTAAATCAATCCTAGATATCAAGAGCTAAATGACATGTCAAATAGCTTAGCTAATCAAGATTAAGCAAAAACCTAATTAGCTATCACAATACAACACCCAATCAATTCATCACAATCAATTCTCTATTCTTGTATTTAGCATATGATCTAAAACATACAAGTAATTTAAAGAGATGGCTTGATAGTAAAAATACTAAAAGAAGATGAAGTTAATCAAAATCTTACCAAGCAAGTTGTGATGATGCAAACCCATGCATGGATGCATTCTATATAGTCATAGAAGATGAAATATGAAATTTGATGCAAAAAGGATTTGATTTGAGTGGTTAAAGGTGAGTTCTTGATTTGATTTTCTCTCAAATATCTCTCTTTGAAGTTTAGGGTTCTAAGGAGTAAAAGAACTTGTTTAGATAATGAGAAAGTGAGATATTTATAGACATCAAGAACAGGGCATGTGAAAAGACAATTTTACCTCTGAAACGCACCGATCGACGGTTTCAATCGATGGCCAGGCCACCGTTTACAGCCGTCGAATTGAGCCCGAGAAGAACAGAGCATCAACGGCGGTTTTGAAACCACCGATTCAACCGCAGAATCAAACCCGAGAGATTAAATCAATCAGGTATGAACAGCGATTTCGAACGGCAGTTTCGAACGGCGGTCGTGGCCACCAATCTTAACCGCATAATCGCTCCAGACACTATTAGACACAAACGGCGGTTTCATTCGGTGGCCAGGCCACCGATCACAACCGCCGATTCACCATAAGTGGTTAAATCAAGGAGAACCCAAGGGTATTCTCCATAGGCGGTCTTCACGCTAAACCAAGCACTCATTAGTGCAAGCGCGGACGTTTTCGAACAATGTCGGGAAACGAATTATAAGACACATAAATACACAACAAGTTATGTCAATCAAAGTGCTAGTGTGTAATGTGACATATGAAGAGCATGCATACAATTGTAAGAATGCAAAGTGTGTGTGTGCTTCTAAATCTCTTCAATGAAAGTTAAGCACTAGAAGTATACCTTTGGAGTGCTTGACAACCTTGAGGACTTGAAAGGATCTTGAGCTTGATAATGAATCACTTAAGCTACCCTTACATACAATCCCCAACACATGGTTTGTCCACGAAATAAGCCAATCAAGATATGGGAATCCTTATAGATCGTGCTACTAACATGTTGTAAATCAATTGTAAGAGAGAAGGGAGAGAGACACGAGAAAGAGAGAAGATTGTTTTGTTGATTTCAGTAGTCAGATTTTTACAAAGAAATGGATCATATATATAGGCTCACAAAATGACCACTAGGCCACTTGCCCATTGCATCATCAATTGCATCACTTACTTAAGCATTAAGTAAAGTATATTTAATATCAAAAACAAAGGCAGTGGAAAAGCCAATTATTATAACAGGTTTCTATAATTTTTTTATTTTTTTTATTTTTTTTATTTTTCTTTTTAAGGTTTCACGTTTTTTTACGTTTTCCCTATAGGTTTCAGGTTTTTTTACGCTTCCACCGAAGGTTTAACGTTTTCAAGTCAGGTTTTACGTTTTCAACGTTTACAACCAAGGTTTCATGTTTTTAATATGAAATACCTAGGTCTCACGTCTTTTTAAATTTTCTTTCCTATGAACAACTTATTTCACATTTCATCAACTTCTAATCCCTAAAATCGTCCTCAAATCAATTCAACCAACTGAAACAACACAAATTATGACTACATTTCATCAATTGCTAATCCCTAACCAACATTCTAACATCAAATCACATAAGAAAAAAACATGGAATCATGACCAAAATCAAACAACCAAATCTCAATTTTTTTATCGCTTCAAAAAACAAAGTTCTCCTGTAGAAAATGGGCTTCGACGGACTCCTATTGGCGGGGGTTTCCTCTCCGGCATTGTCTCCACCACGTGCACCATCTTTTCTCCTTTTCATGGTGGTCTCACCTCGACGACGGTGATATATATATATATATATCTCTTTTGGTTTATAGTCGAACAAGAAGAGAGGCTGAGATGTTTTATTTTTAATATTTATTTTTATATAAGGGCATTACAGTAATATCGTAAAAACAAGGTTATAAACCGTTAGATTTTCAAACATGGTTAAAAATAATTACCTAATGTTTCTAATGTCTAGTTTTGAATTTTTCCCTATTTTTTAGATAAAATGTTTTTGTCCAAAATTTCATCTCAATTTATGTAGTAATTAATTATTCCTAATCAGAAAAATCATCTCATCTCATAATTTATACAAGTATACAACAAATATAAATGACTTTCACATGGATTGGAATAAAAGTTTTAAGCAAAAAAATTAAGCTTTATATAGCACTACTCATGTAAGCACATTGTATTAATCATTTTGTATGTAGTGAAAAAAGATTATTCGATTGGATTGGGATTGGACTAATCTCAGTCCAATCCTATGTAGACTAGTTATCCCACTGTGGTTGGACTATTTAGTCCCACCACAATAGTTGGGACAACTTTTGTTCTAACTGTTTTTTTTTTTAAATTAAATTATATATATAACATTATATTTATTTAATATATTTTATTCTTTTTTTAATACTAATATACTTTATACTAACATTTTTTTTTTTGTAATTTCAATTAAAAAATAAATGTTATTTATTTCAAATTAATTTTATTTATTTTTAATAAATAATTTAAATAATGTTTTTAACCTAATTTAATATTTAATAATTTTATTTTTTTTCTTTGAATTGATTTAAAATGATCTATTTATTTGAAAATTAATTTAATATAATTTTATACAGACCTTTCCCAAAAGACAACTATTTTTAATTATTTTTTATCTAATCATATGTTATACCAAATAGTAGACAATATTATTTTAGTACAATCCATACCGCACCAAACACATCACAGTACTAATTTCGTCATATCCTATCCAATCCCATAAAAATAGTCCAATTCTATCCAATTCAATCCCGCACACCAAACACACCTTAATGTGTAAGTAATGGCATGATAGATACATCTATTTATAGGGGTATTATCACTAAAGTCCTTACTTTTTCATGAATTGTTATCTTTTTAAACGTCTTTATCATATTAGTCACTTTAGTCCCTTGTTTTTTCAAAATACATCACTTTAGCCCATTTGACCAAACAACTAATGGTCAACTATAACAGATTGTTAAAAATACAATTTTACCCTTTATTGATATTTATTTTTACAAAACCCTTTGTTGCTATTTAATCAAGATAAAGGGTCATTTTTGCCCTTAAAGATTTTTAGTTTTTAAGCTTTTATATATAATTGGATTGTCCAAAATGTCCTTATTATAAAATGTCATTATTTTCTAGCAACCAAAAATAATCTTTGGGTTTCCATTTCCAACTTTATATTGATCCATAACCTCATAAGAAAAGATTAATCTGTTAGAGATTATAAAATTAATTTAATTTATAAAATTAATAACCTAAAATCTGATCATACAACAACTGTTCGTTCAATTACACAAGTCCAATACCATCCAATCTATGATCAAACAACACATTATTATTGCAGTAACTGTCCCAAATCTCATTTGCACCACCAGATCTCACCACAAGAACCTAGGTCTCCACCACCAGAAAAAAAATTCATCATCACCAACACCAGAAAGCAACACACCAATTTGGAATCTAGAAAAAAAAAAAAAAAATCAAACCCAGAAAAAAAATTCAATATCTTGTATACAAATCAAACCCAGTCAATATTTAGAGATGGCAGTATTCCCCGCGGGGCTCCGCCCCGAATGGGGCGGGGATGGGGGATAATATTCGGGGATGGGGACGGGGATTGGGATAAAGTATTATCCCCAAATATGAAGCGGGGCGGGGATGGGGAAGCACTCCCCGCCCCATCCCCGCCCCGATATATATATAATATTCAAATTTTTTTAATCATTTATATATATTGACACCATGTTTAGCCAAGTTGTGATTTGTTGGAATATATAACTGAATATATATATATATATATATATATATATATATATATATATATATATATATATATTTGAACAGCCGAAGAATATTATAAAAGGCACGAAGGCCACCGAAACAAGAAACAAACAACAGCCTAAGAACAACGTCTAAAGGCGAGAGCCCAAAACAGGGGCAATAAAACAAATCAGCAGAAAACTATGAAACAAATTATAGCACGGTGTGTATAAAGCTATCTAGAGGGGGGGTGAATAGATTTTACGCTTTTTACCCAATTTTTCGTGTTAGTCAAAATTACGAAAATGCCCTCAAGATAATATAACCAAGCAAGTGTAATATGGTGCGGAAATTAAAACAACACTTGATTTTTACGTGGAAACCCTCACGGGAAAAACCACGGGCTATGTAAGTAAGCCACACTCGAACCTCGAATCCACTAAATGTGCAAACGATTACAACCTAATCCCGGAAGTAATCACACACCTACCTAATCCCGGTATGAGTGAACCTAGTCCTATTTGCTTGCGATCTAAGCAACCTAATCCCGGTTGCTACACACAAGACTTACTTTCTCTAGAAGAGAATACAACCCTAAGTGAATATATGAAAATATCCAAAATGCAACATAGAGCAAGGGAAACCCTATATGCTTATCTAAGATGATTAATATGCAATTAGAACAATCCTAGATATCAAAACTAAATGACATGTCAATTAGTTTAGCTAATCAATATTAAGCACAAAACCTAATATGCTAGCACAATACAAATTCTCAAACATACATCATACTCATCTCAATATTGTATCCAAAGCATACAAAATAACAAACAAGTAATTAATTGAGATTGCTAGATAAGAGAAACACAAAACATGTAAGATATTAGTGAAAAGCTTACCAAGCAAAGTATGATGAAGATTCCATGCAAGATGACATCTAGAAGATCAAGGATGATGCTAGATGATGATTGATGATCATGAAAAAGTGTTTGAGTAATCAAAAATTGAGTTCTTGGAATTTTTCTTCTCTTTGAAAAATATCCTAAGTATGAATTCTGAATATGAACTCTCTTAATTGACCTAAAGACAAAATGGCATATATATAAGGGGCCAAAACAAAGTGTGGTCGTTTAAGTAAGTTTCAAAGAAACGCGCCGATCGGCGGTTTCAATCGGCGGCCAGGCCGCCGATAATGACCGCCGAATGAGCTCGTGAAGAACAGAGCATAAACGGCGGTTCATTCGGCGGTTTCGTGACCCCCGATTCCAACCGCCGAATCAAAACAGAGAGATTAAAATCAATCAGGTATGAACGGCGATTTCGAACGGCAGTTTCGTGACCGCCGATTCAACCGCCGAATTAGACTAAGAGATAAATCAATCAGGTCTTGAAACGGCGGTTTCTAACGGCGGTCGTGACCGCCGATCTTAACCGCAGAAATGCTTCAGACCAATCTGGACTGAAACGGCGGTTTCATTCGGCGGCCAGGCCGCCGATCATAACCGCCGATCACCTAGATAGGTGAAAACCAAGGAGAAGCCAAGGGCATTCTCCATAGGCGGTCATCGCGCTAAACCAAGCACATTCTAGTGCATGCGCGGACGTTTCCGAAAGTTATCGGGAAACGAATTACACAACAACATGACACAATTACACACAACAAAATATAATAAATAAGTGCAAGTGTGAAATGTGACAAATGAAGAGAATGCACACATATGCAATGAATGTTAAGTGTGTGTGTGCAACTAATCTCTTCAAAGAAAAGTAAGCACATAGAAATTTACCTTCGGTGCTTATCAACACGAGGTCTTCAAAGGGCTTCGAACAATAAGACCGATACTTAGGCTACCCTTACAAAGAACCCCAACATGTGGTTGTCCACGAAATGAGCCAATCAACAAATGGGAACCTTACAAACTAGACCAATATAAAACTGAATATATATATATATATATATATATTATATTTATAATATATAACTGAATTTATACTTTTTGTTATTTGTTTTAAGTTGTAATTTTTAAATATATAATTATATTAAACGGGGAATGGGGCGGGTATGGGGAAGGCCCCTCCAACGGGGAATCCCCGCCCCCGACCCCACTTCTCTTAATGCGGGGACGGGGACGGGGATGGGGATGGTTTTGGGAGGCGGGGATGGGGATGGTAAAGCATTCCCCGACCCCGACCCGCCCCATTGCCATCCCTAGTACTCAATATTTGGAATTGAAAAAATCAAAAAAATAAATTCAATATCTTCATATTCCAGACCTAACCCAGATCTGGAATTGAACTTAACCAACCCCACACCCACTTGAAATCACCACCATCAGTGTCCCACACCGACGCCTACACCCACACCCTACTAGAACCAACACACCAGCATACCTACACCATTGGTGTGTTGATGAGAGAGAATGAGAAGAGGGAGAAAAAGAGATATTTCTGGGGCTAGTTTGATTCGCGGCGGCGACTGAATGGGTGGAGACGATGGTGGGGATGAGAGAGAGATTGAGTGAGAGAGAGGGAGGGATCGAGAGAGAGAAAGAGATTGATTTCTAAATCAAAGAAGAAAAAAAAAGGAGGGAGAACGATGGTGAGAGAGAATAAGATTAATTTAATTTAGTTTTTAATTTTTTTAAGAGAGAAAGAGGGAGAGGGATGGAGTCGGTGAGAGTGGTGGGGAGTGGGGACGATGATTAGGTGGAGATCCCTTTTTTTGTTTGTTTTTTAATTCTCTTTTTGGTATTTTTAAATTTTTTATTATATTTCATATGACCCACATGTCAGAAATATTTTTAATTAATGTGCATGTGTCAGAAATTTGAAATTCAATACATTAATGACGAAAATACCCTTGGATCTGTTATCTTTGACTAACTGGTGACTAACGGAAGAACTAAAGTGATGTATTTTGAAAAAACAAGGGACTAAAGTGACTAATATGATAAAGACGTTTAAAAATGTGACAATTCATGAAAAAGTAGGGACTTTAGTGATAATACCCGCTATTTATATATCGAGTTTAAGCAAAGACAAAGCTTTTAGTGGGAATTCTAGGAAAGTGCAGTAATAAACTAATAACAAAACCCTTTGTTATATCCGTAGGCCATAGCATTTCATGTCTCGAAAAACATAAATAAATAAATAAAAGTTTTCAACAAACACGTTTGGACTGTTTGAACTACGTACGCGAGAACAGTACAAACAAAACAAAAGAAACGAAAGTGCTTTTGGGTTTCGAAGAAGATCGTAGAATTGACATAAAGTGTTCAACAAAAGTCTTCCTTTTCATGAGTCTTCGTTGAACTCAGCATATGAACAAATTGACGTAGAAAGATTTAGATGTATATATTCTCTTTAATTTCATCGAATCTCAAGGGAAATGAAATCAGTTAACCAGCAGAAACGTTAACGCGTATAAAGAATCATGTATATATAAAATCTGTTGAGGCAAGAGAATGTTATCAAGTTCATATATATCTTTACAGCTGAGATCAACTCTACAGGCTACATCTACATAAACTATATATTTATCAGCAATGGCAACGCTCTTCTCAAAGATAGTCACTGATATGGATGTTACGAGAAACTTATCAATCCCGACAAGTTCATTGAGTTCGATACCATTTGAAGAAGGCCATTTTATGGATATGCATGTTTATGATGATTGTGGCCGATTCTGGGTCTTTCGCTGCTCAATTCAACAGGGCAGTGAAGGTCGTGTTCTTTCTGTGAATTGGATTGAATTTGTTGGGCACAAAAACGTTAGAGTGGATGATAAAGTTATTTTCCTTGAAGAAACCTGCATCAATGATCCAACCACACGAGCAAAGATCAAAATTGAAGTGAAAAGAAAAATCAGATTATTTGGCCAAGATTTTTGGGCTGATGTAAAGTAATCTTTTACGTGTGATCGTTTTGTTGGAAGAATCACTAAAGGTTATGGCGGTCCTAAAATATAATATATATTTATATATATATATATGCATTCAGTGGTATCAAAGCCAGCAATTGATTAATGTAGGTTTAATAATTGCTCCTTGCTAGGTACAGATTATAATTATATTTCACTGCATCCATGCCAAATATTTTAGCTAGAAGTTAGTTTTTTGAAATTTTCAAAATAATTACCATTTTTACCCAATAAGAAGCTATAATCAGGGTTAATAATACATTTGTTTCTGTTCTTGATCAACGTTACGTTGTTCCATATTTATAAAACGTTGCATGATTGACTTATTACTATTAATTTTTTTTTTTTTAATTTTTAATTTTTAATTTTTTATTACTACAAGTGAAGAAATTGTCACAATTTCAATATTGTGACAAAAAAAAGTGTCACTAACAATTCATTACTTTTGCCCTGTTACTAACAGTATTTGTCATAGTTTTTTGGTACTTATCACAAATCATAACTTTTAGTGACATATTATCACTTGACCTTAATTAGTGACAAAATAAAAATTGTGCCACAAAATTTATATATATATATATATATATATATAGTGACAATTAATTGTTTGAAGATTTTGTCACTATAATCTTCATAGTGACAATTTATTGTTTTAAAATTATGTCACTATTCACAAACTTAGTGACAATTAATCATGCCAAAATTGTGTCATTATACATAAACTTATTGACAATTAATTATTTAAAAATTGTCACTATACACAAACCTAGTGACAGTTAACCATATGAAAATTATGTTTATTTTACACAAATTTAGTGACAATTAACAAGAAGATAACAAGTTACAAATTCAATCAAAGTTGATATAATGGTCCATTCAACTATTATTAACTACAAGAAAACTTAAATACAAAAAGTACAATAAGGGATAGATAATTAGACAATAGAAAGAAAAGAAAAAGAAAAAAGAAAGTGAAAAAAATATATTACAAAATTGTTAATGTACATACACCAATTTGCTACAAATTTCGAGATAAATGCATTACATCAATTATATTTTGATAACCATCAATTACATCAATTTGATTCTTCAAGCCTCAATACTAGAACACTTTTGTCAATGAAAAGATCGGAATAAACTTTTCGTCTAGATACAATATGCAATAGATGAAAGTATATTATTAACACCTTAATTAGATATATATATTTTCAATGCTGCATCAAACAATTGGTTGTTCCATAAGAATCATTTAATCGAACAGTTAGTATGCATATCAACTGATATTGACATATACTGTGGAAAGCTAAGAACAAACAACTATAAATCATGAAATAATAATTATGGGTTCCTGAAAAAAATTAAAAACAAATTAAAGTTAAGAATCATTCCTAATTGTAAGTTCCTTAAGTTTGATTGGCTTATTTCGTGGACAAACCACATTTTGGGTTATTGTAAGGGTAGCTTAGGCTCTCAAGACCTTAAGAGAAGAAGCATAAAAGGTAAATTTCTAAGTGCTTGCTTTGCTTTGAGGAGATTTAGTTACACACACACACATTCCATACATATCCACACTTTGTGTATAATGTCTTTATATGTGTGCATCCATGTTTATATAATATATCTTCTTGCACATTTTATTGATTGCATCTTAGGATTAGAATGCCATGTCATGATAGAACTTAAGGATGCATTGTGTAAGTGTGGGTGATGTTCACCTGCCCTACAGGCGCTCTACGTACAGCGCCCAAAATGGGCTCAGAGCAAATTTGCTCTTTCCTGTTGTACACCCGCTCTACGTAGAGCGAGTGAACAGCAGTGCCACTAGTTGATTTTTTATCAACTTTTGTTTCGCCCAAAATCTGCTCTACGTAGAGCGGGTGAAGGGCGGCTCTCCAAACCCGAGAGCAACCGCCCCTAAGTCACCTGGATTCCGACCTACGTAGGGCGGTCACGAAAAACATTGTTCTTCATTTCCCAGGTGGACCGCTGTACATCCGCCCTATGTAGAGCGGGTGAACAGCGGTAAAGGCATAATATTTGTAAACTTTTCAAAACGTTGTCACTTCAATTTGACACACTATATATATGCCTCTTTCATTCTAGGTCGAGTTAGAGAGTTAAAAATCATATTTTTACTTAGCATATTTTTCCAAGAGAAAAATTTCATTAAAGAACTCACATTTGATTACTTAAACACTTTTCCATGATCATCAATCATCATCTAGCATCATCCTTGATCATCTAGATATCATTTTGCATGGATTCTTCAACACACTTTGCTTGGTAAGTTTTTCACTAATATCTTACATATTTTGTGTCTTTCTTAACAAGCAATCTCATTTATCACTTGTATGTCATTCATATATATGTTAGATACAAGATTGAGATTAGTGTATTGATTATTTGAGAGTTGTTTTGTGATAGCTTCATAGGATTGCCTAATCTATGTTTAGCTAAGATTTATGACATGTCATTTTGCTATTGATATCTAGGATTGCATTAATTGTCATCTAATCATCCTAGATAAGTATCTAAGGTTCCCTAGCTTTGTTTGCTCTTTGAATATCATCATATATTCACATAGGTCATTTTATCTCTTCATTGAGAAGTAAGACTTATGGCTAAGATTGCTTAGGCCACAAGCAAATTGGACTAGAACCACTTTTAAAGGCCCGCGGGCAGAAGTGGGCGGTTATTGACAGTAGTGTTTGACAAGGTCAACATAGGTTGTAAACTCCATTTCAGTTAGTGGATTTGAGGTTCAAGTATGGTGTACTTATTAGCTAGTGGTTTTTCTCGTGAGGGTTTCCACGTAAATATCAAGTGTTATTTAAATTCCACACATATTACTCTTGTTATATTTGAATTAACTAGATAGGGTTATTTTCGTAATCTTGACCATACACGAAAATTGGGTAAAATTGTTTAAAATCTATTAACCCCCCCCCCCCCCCCCCCCTCTAGATTAATATTGAACACACCGTAATTAATTTCAATTGGTATCAGAGCGGGTTCCTAGATATACTTAGGTGATCATTGCTCATTTTGTTGTGTTTTGCATTTGTGTGATTTTTGTTCATTCATACATCTTGCATTCATTCATCCATTCATTATACACTATGAGTGGAAACGGTGGTGGAAACGGTGGTGGTAATGAAGGTGCTTCAAGCACAAGACTTCCACTTCTTACCGGTTTGAATTATTCCTCATGGAAAGGAAAGATGGAATTCTACATATGTGACACGACCGTCCATGGATGGCGGTTGAAGATGGATATGATCTTCCTATGATGACTCCCACGGGTGGAGAAGAAGAAGTATTGAAGCCTAAGGTGCAATGGAACGTGCAAGAGTTTGAAGCTTCAAAATGGAATAGAAAGGCTATGCACGCCATCCTATGTGCAATGGATGAAAATCAGTATAAACTGATTAAGAACACTAGGATTGCCAAGGAGGCATGGGATATCCTAGAGGTTGCACATGAGGGCACCGAGGTCGTCAAGGATTCGAAACTTCAAGTCCTCCAAACTCAATTCGAGTTGCTAAGGATGGAGGACAATGAATGCTTCAATGATTTCGAAATCAAGTTGATGGATATTGTGAATCAAAGCCATTAACTCGGTGATCCGTACTCGGATAGGAGAATCAAGCAGAAAATCTGAGATCTCTCCTCGATAGGTTTGAATCAAAGGTTACGGCTTTAGAAGAAAATAGTGGATATAAAGACATGAAGCCAAGCGAGGTTATTAGAAGACTCCTCGCCTACGAGTCTAGGAAAGCTCCTAGCTCCACACCTCCTAAAAAGCAAAAGGGAATTGCTTTGAAAGGCTCCAAGGTTGAGAAGGAGGAAAGTGATAACTCGGACGAGGACATGGTGTTGTTGATGAGAAGATTCAAGAAATTCTACAAGTCCGAGAAGAAGGGTTTTGGATCCAAGGGCCAAGACTTGAAGAAAAAGGCTCCCTTCAAGAAGTTTGAGCCTAGGCAAAAGAAGAGCGAAAGGAAAGGGATCCAATGCTATGAGTGTGGTGGTAGAGGACACATTACACTCGATTGTGGAAATTTGAAGAACAAGAAGGGTAAAGTGATGGTCGCCACTTGGAGTGGAAGTGATGACTTCAATGATGGAGATGAGTCTTCGGATGATGAAAAACTCTTGGCTAACTTCATAGCCTTTGCCTCCTCCCACAAGAGCAAAGATTTTAGTGAAGAAGAGGAAGAGAGTCAAGAGGAGATTAACTTAAGTGAAGATGACTCCTCATCTAACTCCACAAAAGGACATGTTGAGAAAATGGATCTTGAAGACTTCATGATCAAATTTGAAAGCTCAAAGTTGAAGAACAAAAGAGAAATCTGAAGGTTGAAAGAAGAAAATTTAGAGATTTCAATCAAGGTTGATGACTTGAGTGAAGAAGTAGTGAGATCGGTGGAAAATGAAGCTAAGAAAGGAGTTAGACTTATCTAGAAAGAATGAAGAAGGTTTGAAGAGGGAGCTTGAAGAGATTAAAGGATGAATGACAAGGATGACTTTGTAAGGTTCATAATTTGTATTGGCTTGATTCCATTGCAAAACACTCTATATTTGTATTAGTTGTTGCTTAGGATATTCTTTGAAGAAAGGAAGCTTAAAAGGTGAAGAGCAACGTCTAGTGCAAAAGTCGTCTTCAAGAGGTGAAAAACGTTAAAGGTAAATCTTGACTTCTATCCTCTTGCAAGGCGTTAGCGTACACACACACAATTCATACATGTGTGTCCCTGCATTGTGGTTCAAACATTTGGTATAACACATTCACACATCTCATAGTATGCACATGCATTGATCTTGTATAGACAAACATTGTGAAATTGCATGCTTTGTGACTATCTCTTTGATATGGCATGCTTGTGTGAATATGTGTTTATTTGTTTATGTATTTTGTGTTTTGAACTTGAACATGTTCTTATTTGATTCCTTATTGAGTTCCGGTCGTTTCGGTTACTCATTCATAAGGTTTCGAGTCCAAACGATGTAGCTACGCTACTTTTCGTTCTCATTCGTTGAGTTAACTTCATCGTCATTTTCCAAGATGATTTCTCAACCATTTTTCAAAGTTGTATAGTCGTCGTCATGCGTGAGGGAGTCATGGTTCGTAATCTAAAAATGGATTTGAAATTGGAGTTCGGATGCTCAAGATACGGGCTGAAGAACCGAGGGAGTGCGCGAGAGAGGCAGCAGGCCGTGAGGCCACTTGGGCTGGCCATGAGGGAGGCCGTGGGCCCCACGGCCAAGGGGGCTCTCTGCCCCCGTGAGGCCCACGCGCCCCCCACTGGAGGGTGACATGGCAGGTGTTGATTGGCTCGAAAATTCCTTCTCTCTCCTCCTTTTAAACTCCTCTCTTTCCCTCCACACTTGGAAGAAGTTTTTCAAGAACACTTTGAAAATTCTGCAGATTTTCTTCAATTTTCGTTTTCTTATTTTGATCATAACTTTCTCATACGAACTCGAAATCAATCGATTCAAAACCCAAAATTGTTGGTCTTGAGAAGAGCTACAAACCCCAATATTTCCAGAGGGAGCTGACTTCCTCATTGTTCCCAGCAGCCTGTTCTTCATTACGAGTTCAAGGTTGTTTGTTCAACTTCTTCTTTTTCAATTTCATCTTTGATCATCTCTTGATTCTTACTATTTGATTGATGAAATTTGTTGAGAAGTATGTTAGATCATATACTAGGGGTGTTTGATCATTTGTCAATTAAGTTTTAGCTTTGTGATTTCTCTTGAACATATTTGTGCTAAACTTGATTCAACATGAAATTGATTCTAGAAAATGTATATATGATGTGCTTCATGTTATTTTCTAGGTTTTATTTCATGATCTAAGAACTAGGTTTTTAGTGTGATATATTGAATAATCATACCTTGTTCTTATTGATTTGCATGTCTTGATTTCTAGATAATCTTGTGATTATGTGTTGAAAGCATACTCTAGATTGTCATTGAACATGTACATTTTGCTTGATTGATCATCTAGCTTAATTTGATTGTGTTTGCATCATTTGCATCACTTTAGATCATAGCCTTGCATTAGGTTGAAGTCTCTAGCAAAGTGAGTGAAGCTTTGTGGATAGAGCAAGGAAGTCTTGATTAGAGTCGGGAGGACTCGGATAATCAAGCAAGGGAGTCTTGTCTAGGGTCGGGAGTGAAACAAATTATAGCACGGTGTGTATAAAACTATCTAGAGGGGGGGGGGGGGGGGGGGAATAGATTTTAAGCTTTTTACCCAATTTTTCGTGATAGTCAAAATTACGAAATTACCCCTAAATAGATAAAGCAATAAATCAAGTATAATATGCGGAAATTAAATAACACTTGATTTTTACGTGGAAACCCTCACGGGAAAAACCACGGGCTAGTAAGTAAGCCACACTCGAACCTCGAATCCACTAAATGTGTAAAACGATTACAACCTAATCCCGGAAGTAATCACACACCTACCTAATCCAGGTATGAGTGAACCTAGTCCAATTTGCTTGCGATCTAAGCAACCTAATCCCGGATGCTACACACAAGACTTACTTTCTCTATGAAGAGAATACAACCCTAAGTGAATATATGAATATCCAAATGCAACATAGAGCAAGGGAAACCCTATATGCTTATCTAAGATGATTAATATGCAATTAGAACAATCCTAGATATCAAAACTAAATGACATGTCAAATAGTTTAGCTAATCAAGATTAAGCACAAAACTTAATTAGCTATCACAAAACAACTTCTCAAACATACATCATACTAATCTCAAACTTGTATTCAAAGTATATAAAATAACATACAAGTAATTAATTGAGATTGCTAGCTAAGAGAAACACAAAATATGTAAGATATTAGTGAAAAGCTTACCAAGCAAAGTATGATGAAGAATCCATGCAAGATGACATCTAGAAGATCAAGGATGATGCTAGATGATGATTGATGATCATGAAAAAGTGTTTGAGTAATAAAAAATGAGTTCTTGGAATTTTTCTTCTCTTTGAAAAATATCCTAAGTATGAATTCTGAATATGAACTCTCTTGATTGACCTAAAGACAAAATGGCATATATATAGGGGGCCAAAACAAAGTGTGGTCGTTTAAGTAAGTTTCAAAGAAACGCGACGATCGGCGGTTTCAATCGGTGGCCAGGTCACCGATCATGACCGCCGAAATGAGCTCGTGAAGAACAGAGCATAAACGGCGGTTCATTCGGCGGTTTCGTGACCGCCGATTCCAACCGCCGAACCAAAACAGAGAGATTAAAAACAATCAGGTATGAACGGCGGTTTCGAACGGCGGTTTCATGACCGCCGATTCAACCGCCGAATTAGACTGAGAGATAAATCAATCAGGTCTTGAATCGGCGGTTTCGAACGGCGGTCGTGACCGCCGATCTTAACCGCAGAAATGCTTCAGACCAATCTGGACTGAAACGGCGGTTTCATTCGGCGGCCAGGCCGCCGATCACCTAGATAGGTGAAAACCAAGGAGAAGCCAAGGGCATTCTCCATAGGCGGTCCTCGCGCTAAACCAAGCACATTCTAGTGCATGCGCGGACGTTTCCGAAAGTTATCGGGAAACGAATTACAAGACAACATGACACAATTACACACAACAAAATATGATAAATAAGTGCAAGTGTGAAATGTGACAAGTGAAGAGAATGCACACATATGCAATGAATGTTAAGTGTGTGTGTGCAACTAATCTCTTCAAAGAAAAGTAAGCACAAAGAAATTTACCTTCGGTGCTTATCAACATGAGGTCTTCAAAGGGCTTCGAACAATAAGACCGATACTTAGGCTACCCTTACAAAGAACCCCAACATGTGGTTTGTCCACGAAATGAGCCAATCAACAAATGGGAACCTTACAATCTCCCCCTTTGGCTATTTCGTGACAAAACCACCACTCACATTGATTCCTCGCAAAGAAATAGAAACTACGGGACAACTATGATATTCTACAACACAAAGAGATAAGAAAATAAAACTTCAAGTCTTCAATCTCTTGTAGAATAATCAAGCCCTGTAAATAAGATTTCTATGTTTTCCAATACAAGTGAAATGTGAGATTAATCAAGTGATATCAAAACAAGCATGTGCATTTTTAGAATTTAGGCACAACATTACAAAATATATGCAATGTATGATAAATGCAATGCTCCCCCTCAAAGGGTTACTCCCCCTCAATGTGTTATCTCCCCAATGTGCACAATTGCAACACCAATTTGCATCTCCCCTTACCATATACTACTTCCCCTTTTTGTCATGATATAGGCAAAGGAGTAGTCCCCAACCGGGTCACTCATAGTAACGAGAGATAGTAGCATGCAAGATTTGCATAATTAATATAAGTCACTTTATGCATCTCAATTTAATCGGAGAGAAACAAGGAGATTTATTTGAGAGAAAATGTGTGAATCAAACATGTTTTGCATACAAGACATGTAGCATTCAAGTCCAAAATACAATGGTATTTGGCAAAGCAAATGACAAAGGTTTCTAATAGGAATTCAAACCAATTTCACCAATGTCATGAGTAAAGCAAGGATATAGAATACATTGATTTCAATATAAGAGCAACTATATCCAACTTTATAAGCGAAACATGGCATGAGCAACTTTGCACCCTTTTTGATTTTTCCGGATAAGATATCCGTATGATAGTTGCCATGTTCAACCAATAAAGAAAGAGAGACATTTGGAATATAAATTCCTTTGAACGGATACAAGATCCTTTATTCATTGAGTCTCATAAGCTTTCACACAAGTTTTGCATTTTTAAGAATATGCAATCATCAATTCATGCTTTTCATGTGAGCATGTTATATGAATTTCATGCTTTTTCATTTGACATTAACATGTTATTAAAGAATCATCATGTCATGGAGATAATCATAGGTCATTCAAATCATACTTCCTATATACATCTCATAGTCCAAAAATGCATGTTTGAACATAAATATGACATGGATTGTAAACAAGCAAGGTTCACACTTATTGAATTGAAAACATATATACATATGTGCAACCAAGCTTACTCAAGCAATTAAAAGAAGAGGCATAAGATATTTCAAATTTTTTGCAAGTGACAAGAATGCAAACTAGCTCTCTTTGCTTGAGTTCCCCATATGGGGTCAATCATAGAATATCACTCCACAAGACATATCCCAATAGATCTACTAAGAGTTTTAAATCGAGTAGCATCTAAGGGTTTAGTAAATAGGTCCGCAAGTTGATCATTAGTACCTACATGTTCAAGTACTATGCATTTATTTTCAACAAGCTCTCTAATGAAGTGATGGCGGATGTCAATATGCTTAGTTCTAGAATGTTGCACCGGATTCTTGGAAATATTAATGGCACTCATGTTATCACAAAAGAGAGTGAGAGTACCTTGGTTGAATCCGTAATCTACTAGCATTTGCTTCATCCATATAAGTTGAGTGCATCCACTCCCCGCGGCTATGTACTCGGCTTCCGCCGTGGACAAGGAAATCGAGTTTTACTTCTTGCAAAACCAAGACACCAAGTTGTTGCCTAGAAAGAAGCAACCGCCCGATGTGCTCTTCCTATCATCATAATTTCCTGCCCAATCCGCATCACTATATCCTACAAGACTAGGATTAGTGTCAAATGAGTACCAAATCCCATAGTTGGAAGTCCCATTCACAAAGCGAATGACTCTCTTAACCGAAGAGAGATGGGACTCCTTGGGATCAGATTGGTACCTAGCACAAACTCCTACACTAAATGATATATCGGGCCTACTTGCGGTCAAATAGAGCAAGCTCCCTATCATGCCACGATATAAGGTTTGGTCCACACTTTTACCGCTAGCATCCTTGCTTAGCTTCAAAGTGGTGCTCATAGGAGTGTCACAATGTTTGGCTTTTTCAAGACCAAACTTCTTCACAAGGTTTTTGGCATATTTGGCTTGGGTTATGAAAATTCCATTATCTAGTTGCCTAATTTGCAAACCTAGGAAGTAATTAAGCTCACCAACAAGACTCATCTCAAATTCATGAGACATAACATCAACAAATTGTTGGACCTTGGTGTTGTTGGTGGAGCCAAACACTATGTCATCGACATATATTTGAGCTATGAAAAGCTCATCATTGTCTCTCTTGATGAATAGTGTCTTGTCAACACTACCTCTTGTGTAGTTATTGTCAACAAGAAATTGAGTGAGGCGCTCATACAAAGCCCTCGGTGCTTGTTTCAACCCATATAGTGCCTTCTTGAGGCGATAGACATGGTTGGGGTGGTGAGCATCCACAAACCCCTTGGGTTGTTCAACAAACACTTCCTCTTGCAAGAAGCCATTGAGAAAGGCACTCTTGACATCCATTTGGTGCAATTTGAACTTGTGCACACAAGAAATGGACAAGAGAAGCCTAATAGACTCTAAACGGGCAACGGGAGCAAATGTCTCCTCAAAGTCGATACCCTCAATTTGAGAGTACCCTTGTGCTACAAGTCTAGCCTTGTTCCGCACTATGTTGCCATCCTCATCGGATTTGTTCCTAAATATCCATTTAGTGCCTATGACATTAGTGGTCTTAGGCCTAGGAACTAGAGTCCAAACCTCATTCCTTTCGAATTGGTTTAGCTCTTCTTGCATGGCAAGAACCCAAAATTCATCATTTAAGGCTTCTTCAACCTTTTTGGGTTCAATTTGAGAGGTGTAGCATGTGTAACTAATAAGATTAGCAAGTTGACGTCTAGTCCTAACACCCTCATTAACCTCTCCAATGATATCTTCTTTATCATGGAGTTTCCTAACCCATGGAGCAGGTTCTTTAGAGTCCAAGAGAGGAACTCTATCAATAGGTTGTGTGTCATCATTGTTGACATTAGATGTCCCATCATTAGGAGACACCACAACCTTCTCCAAAGGAGAAACATCACTAAAAATAACCTCCTCCTCATGATCATTAGACTTGAGCCTAGTGTCATCAAACACGACATTGGATGATTCCATAACACTTAGAGTTTTTAAATTGAAAACTCTATAGGCTCTACTATTCAAGGCATAGCCAAAAAAAATACCCTCATCACTCTTAGCATCGAATTTGCCAAGTTGATCACGGTAATTCAAAATGTAGCATTTGCTTCCAAAAGTGTGGAAGTAGCTAACATTTGGCCTCTTGCCTTTCCATAACTCATATGAGGTATTTCTAGTACCGGGCCTTAGGAAAACTCTATTTCCTATATAGCAAGCCATATTGATGGCTTCGGCCCATAGGTTCCTAGGGACATTGTTGCTAAGCAACATCACACGGGCCATCTCTTGAAGGACCCTATTTTTCCTCTCAACAACTCCATTTTGTTGAGGTGTCCTAGAAGCCGAAAACTCATGGGAGATGCCTAAACCATTACAAAAGGTTTCAAAAGTAGCATTCTCAAATTCCCTCCCATGGTCACTTCTAATCCGTTTTATGCTTTTAATATTAGAATTCATTTCATTTTGTATTTTATTACAAAGCATTTTAAACTTATCAAAAGTTTAGGATTTTTCTCTAAGAAAATATGTCCATGTGAACCTAGAGAAATCATCAACACATACAAAAATGTATCTCTTTCCACCCAAACTTTCGGTTTGCATAGGACCCATGAGGTCCATGTGGAGAAGCTCAAGAGGCTCCTTGGTGGAGAGATACTTGCCCTTTTTGTGCATGCTTTTAGTTTGTTTTCCTTGTTGGCAAGGTCCACAAATACCATTGGCTTTCTTCCCAAGCTTAGGGAGGCCACACACACACTCGAACTTTCCAAGGGTTCTTAAATCCCTAAAGTTCATGTGGCCAAGTCTTTCATGCCACAACTCTATTTGCTCATCCATGGACACATTGTTTGAGATTATTCTAGCTTCAAGACAATAGCAATTGTCGCTAGATCTCATACCTTTCAATAAGGTTTGTCCATCGGGCTTTAGGATCGAGCAATCATCTTTACAAAACAAGATGGAATATCCTTCATCACTTAGATGTGAAATGCTTATTAAATTGGCTTTCAAGCCATCAACAAATAAAGCATTGGATAAGGAGGGTAATCCGGGAACGGAAATGGTTCCTTTCCCTATAACATTTCTTTTAGATCCATCACCAAAAGTGACATTTCCACCTTCCTCCATAACAAGAGTCTCGAAGAAACTCTTGTTTCCCGTCATGTGCCTAGAGCACCCACTATCCAAATACCAAAAATTAGAAGAATTTGCCTTCAAGGCTATTTGTGCAACATGGCAAACATTTTCATTCTTTCTAATCCACTTAGCAGCAATTTTAGCTTTCTTAGTGGTCTTTGGTACATGGGCTCTAGATGTCCTAGGATCATGCAAAATAAAATTATCATTCCTAGGAACATGCATCTTGGCTCTATTCTTTCTCTTTTCAATCATGCTTCGTGTTCTACACATTTTAATATATTGAAAGCAATTTGGTCTAATATGACCATCACAACTACAAAAGTGACAAATAGGGATGAAAAAAGGAATCATACCTTGTCTTTGTGCACGTATGGGAGCTCGTCCATGTCTTTGTGGATAAGTGGGTTCAATCCATCTTCGTTGTTGAACCGGTCTAGGTTGCTTCCAAGCTTGAGGTTGCATGATTGGTCTCTTTCCTTGTGAGCCAATTGTTGAGGAATGTTGGCTTGAGGGACCCTAGGGGGTTGAGCTTGAGGTTGCCTTCTTGGTCCCATCTTCACTTGAGCATTTGAACTTTGTCCTATTTCTAACTTCTTCCTAGGAATTTGCACAAATGAAGTTTCTTCTTTCTTCAAGCTCTTGACAAACACGGTCTTGTTAGAGGTAGAGATCTTCTTGTCATCTTCATACCCAAGACCCCTCTTGTCACATGGACTCTTTCCAACACCAAGCATATGGTCAAGCTTCTTGGTGCTAGAATCTATCCTAGCCAAGGACTCTTTAACTTCTACAAGTTCCCTCTTCAAGCCTTCTTCACTTCTCTTGGATAAGTCTAATTCCTCAATTAACTTATCCTCTCTCCTCTTCAACCTTTCCACTTGTTCACTTAAGTGGTCGTTGTGAGCCGAAAGTTCAAGGTTCTCTTCTCTCAACCTCTCAATCTTTCTTGTGCTTTTAATTGCTAAATCATTGAACTCGGCATGGTATTTAGCAAGCACCTTTTGCTCCACAAATTTCTTTATGGACTTAGAAGAGGAGTCACTTTCTACTTCACTAGAGTCAATTTCCTCTTGACTCATTTCCTCTCTCTCACTAGCACTTTTGCTCTTATGTGAGGAGGCAAAAGCTAGGAGATTAGCCATGAGCTCTTCTTCACTTGAAGACTCATCTTCCTCATTGGAGTCATCACTACTCTCACTCCAAGTGGCGGCCATCACTTTGCTCTTCTTCTTTTCATTGTGATTAGCACATTCGGGGGCAAAGTGACCAATCCCACCATATTCAAAGCATCGGACCCCTTTCCTTTCGGTCCTCTCTTGTCTATGCTCAAACTTCTTGAAGGAACCTTTTTTCTTCAAATCTTGTCCTCTTGACCCAAATCCCTTCTTCTTCTTGAACCCCATAACCTTATTAAACCTTTTCACGAATAAGGCAAGGTCTTCATCCGAGTCATGCTTTGCCTCTTTTGCATCCTTAGATGCCTTCAAAGCTATTCCTTTAGACTTCTTAGGAGGAGTAGTGGTGCTAGGAGCCTTCCTAGACTCATATGCAAGGAGACGTCTAATCACCTCACTTGGCTTCATATCCATGTAGCCACTATTTTCTTCTATGGCCGTCACCTTTGATTCAAACCTATCGGGGAGAGATCTCATAATTTTTTGCTTGACTCTCCTATCCGAATACGGGTCTCCGAGTTGATGGCTTTGATTTACGATGTCCATCAATTTGATTTCGAAGTCATTGAAGCATTCATCCTCTCCCATCCTAAGTAGCTCAAATTGAGTTTGGAGGACTTGAAGCTTGGACTCCTTCACCACCTCGGTTCCCTCATGTGTAACTTGAAGGATGTCCCATGCCACTTTTGCAATCTGAGTATTCTGAATAAGCTTGTATTGATTCTCATCCATTGCACACATGATGGCATGCATAGCCTTCCTATTCCACTTGGAAGCCTCAAACTCTTGCGCGTTCCATTGCGCCTTAGGCTTCAAAACTTCTTCTCCTCCACCACCGGGAGTCATCATGGGTAGATCATATCCGTCTTCCACCGCCATCCATGCACGGTCATGAATTTGGCATATGTAGGATTCCATCTTCCCTTTCCATTGGGAATAATTTAAACCGGTAAGAAGTCGAGGCCTTGTGCTAGAAGCACCTTCGTGGCCACCACCATTTCCACCGTTTCCACTCATAGTGTTTATGAATGAATGAAATGAATGCAAATGTATGAATGATCAAAAAACACACAAAATGCAAAACACACCAAAAAAAGCAAGGATCACCTATGTATGTCTAGGAACCCGCTCTGATACCAATTGAAACAAATTATAGCACGGTGTGTATAAAACTATTTAGAGGGGGGGTGAATAGATTTTTAGCTTTTTACCCAATTTTTCGTGATAGTCAAAATTACGAAATTACCCCTTTATAGATAAAGCAATAAATCAAGTAAAATATGCGGAAATTAAATAACACTTGATTTTTACGTGGAAACCCTCACGGGAAAAACCACGGGCTAGTAAGTAAGCCACACTCGAACCTCGAATCCACTAAATGTGTAAAACGATTACAACCTAATCCCGGAAGTAATCACACACCTACCTAATCCCGGTATGAGTGAACCTAGTCCAATTTGCTTGCGTTCTAAGCAACCTAATCCCGGATGCTACACAACAGACTTACTTTCTCTATGAAGAGAATACAACCCTAAGTGAATATATGAATATCCAAATGCAACATAGAGCAAGGGAAACCCTATATGCTTATCTAAGATGATTAATATGCAATTAGAACAATCCTAGATATCAAAACTAAATGATATGTCAAATAGTTTAGCTAATCAAGATTAAGCACAAAACTTAATTAGCTATCACAAAACAACTTCTCAAACATACATCATACTAATCCCAAACTTGTATTCAAAGTATATAAAATAACATACAAGTAATTAATTGAGATTGCTAGCTAAGAGAAACACAAAATATGTAAGATATTAGTGAAAAGCTTACCAAGCAAAGTATGATGAAGAATCCATGCAAGATGACATCTAGAAGATCAAGGATGATGCTAGATGATGATTGATGATCATGAAAAAGTGTTTGAGTAATAAAAAATGAGTTCTTGGAATTTTTCTTCTCTTTGAAAAATATCCTAAGTATGAATTCTGAATATGAACTCTCTTGATTGACCTAAAGACAAAATGGCATATATATAGGGGGCCAAAACAAAGTGTGGTCGTTTAAGTAAGTTTCAAAGAAACGCGCCGATCGGCGGTTTCAATCGGCGGCCAGGTCACCGATCATGACCGCCGAAATGAGCTCGTGAAGAACAGAGCATAAACGGCGGTTTCGTGACCGCCGATTCCAATCGCCGAACCAAAACAGAGAGATTAAAAACAATCAGGTATGAACGGCGGTTTCGAACGGCTGTTTCATGACCGCCGATTCAACCGCCGAATTAGACTGAGAGATAAATCAATCAGGTCTTGAATCGGCGGTTTCGAACGGCGGTTGTGACCGCCGATCTTAACCGCAGAAATGCTTCAGACCAATCTGGACTAAAACGGCGGTTTCATTCGGCGGCCAGGCCGCCGATCATAACCGCCGATCACCTAGAAAGGTGAAAACCAAGGAGAAGCCAAGGGCATTCTCCATAGGCGGTCCTCGCGCTAAACCAAGCACATTCTAGTGCATGCGCGGACGTTTCCGAAAGTTATCGGGAAACGAATTACACGACAACATGACACAATTACACACAACAAAATATGATAAATAAGTGCAAGTGTGAAATGTGACAAGTGAAGAGAATGCACACATATGCAATGAATGTTAAGTGTGTGTGTGCAACTAATCTCTTCAAAGAAAAGTAAGCACAAAGAAATTTACCTTCGGTGCTTATCAACACGAGGTCTTCAAAGGGCTTCGAACAATAAGACCGATACTTAGGCTACCCTTACAAAGAACCCCAACATGTGGTTTGTCCACGAAATGAGCCAATCAACAAATGGGAACCTTACACATCTTTATTTAAGAGTGCAATTTTAGTTCTTTAGTGGAATGAACTAAAATTAATTGATTGAACCTAAGTGAATCATTTGTTGATTGTGATTGGGTTATGTCTATTGGAGCTTAAATTTAGATAGGCCCGCCAAGATCCCCAATCCACACGGACTTGCATGAATCACTTGATATATTCTACCGGACTAATTGTGGGTCCATCTAGAATTGTATTAAGGCATGTGGACTTGTTTCTTTTAGTAAGAATGGGCCTAGTTCACATGTGGGCCTTTTATTAAGGTCCAATGGATTTAATAAAATAGAAAAACAATATATAGATATATTAATATATATGGCACATGGCCGAGATATATATATGATATTATATTGTTTTATTTTTATTATTTAATTAAATGAGAATTAATTAATTGATTGATTAATTATTTAATTAATAACCAAAATCTTTTTCTGACTAGGAAATATGTTTCTTAGTAGTATACTATTGTGGTAGTATAATTAAAATAAAAGACTTTATTTGGTAAGTAGATAAATAAGGGATTTATTTATCTAGTCAAATAAGGAAGTCTTTTATATAGTCACAAATACACTAAAGAGTTGGATTAGGGTTTGTATTTTATATATATGCATGTGGAATATATAGATTATATATGCATGAATGCATGCGGAAATATATATATACATATATGCATGCGGAGAATATATATGAGATATACACTATTATTTATGGCAAGTGGAATATATATGAGAGATACTTAATATGGAAGCATGTGGTTGACGCACCCTGAAACGGTCTATAATTAAGTATCCCCGGCGGCGCCAATAACTCGATCGGCGCACGCGGGACATGCGATAGTTCTATAAACTATCGTAAAATAAATGGGGTGCGTATGTTTATCCGCAAGCGCACGGATCGTTACGATCGCATAGCGGCAAGTCGGTTCGTTCCACAGGGAATGGATTCGTTAATTGTATCTAGTTCTAGTGTTTATTAAAGCATGTAAAAGGAAATGCGGTGTGTGTGTGTGTGTGTGTGGACTCTAAACTAACTAAACTAAGATAGAAATGTAGCCGGGTGTCTTAGCTATCTAATTAATCTACTCCTAATTAAGTTAATCTACTCCTAAAGGCAAGACACACTAACTACGAAAATAATGGTGGCTTGGAGAAAAGCAAAACATGAAACACATATGGGATATAAGTTTACCAAACACAAGATAGAGATCATGTTGATTGTTTAACATGTGAATTCCATTTAATTCGAGTAAGGGTTCGTTCTCTTGATTAAGGAAATTACCCTGGAATCTTGATTAGGGAATTCCCGAAATCATGTCATCACTCTCCAATCGGAAGAGTGATTGTGTCTAGGGTTTAGACCCATTAAGCACAAGAACATTGACCCAAGCTATCATAGCATAGTTATGCTAAGCCTTTTCCATTCAATTAAGCTAATAGTCAAACTCATACTTGGAGTGATAATCCAAGTACAAACTCAACTCTCAATTACTCTAATCATTCTAAACACATACATATTGAGTCTTCTACTAACATACATACATAAATGAGATAATTGATTACAACTACTCCTAAATCATTAGTTAATCTACTCCTAATCTCATTCATACATACATATTAATATCTAACTCTCAACACATATGAATATCATAAATAGAGATTATAATGATAGCAAAGAATAGAACATACTTGAATCAATTCTAAAGAACAATACACATATATTATAGCATAAGTGTTAGGTTTACAAATATTCCCACATAAGTTACACATCATAAGAAAATACAAGGAGAAGAGTAGTAAAGATCACCCTTGAAGACAAGCCTCCAAAAGCTCTCTCAATTCCTATGAACTTCTATGGCTCGATTTTTACACACGAACCCTCCTTCTCTTTGTATCTAATCCTCCATGGAAGGCTTTCCATGGAGGAAAATCCCCCATGGAGGATTAGATACAAAGAGAAGGAGGGTTCGTGAAAGTAATTAAATACTCGAGGTGTGTTCTATATATAAAGCTAGAGGGGGGGTGAATAGATTTTATCAAATATTACCCAATTTTCTCATGCAAGTCAATTTTACGAAAATACCCTTAGCAGTCAAAAATACATACAAGTGTAATAAGATGCGGAATTTAAATAACACTTGATATATACGTGGAAACCCAACCACTGGGAAAAACCACGGGCTGTATAGTGCGCCACACTCGGAACTCGAAATCATTAATTGAAATGAAGTTTACAACCTATGTAGACCTCGTCTAACACTCCGGTCTGTAACCCCTCACTTCTACCCAGCGAGCCTTTATTAGCAACCCTATTCCAATTTGCTTGAGGCCTAAGCACTCTTAGCCTCAAGACTTACTTCTCAATGAAGAGAAACAACCTATGTGAATATATATGAATATTCAAATAACAAACAAGGCTAGGTAACCTTAGATGCTTATCTAGGATGATGAGATAATCAATTTAAATCAATCCTAGATATCAATTGCTAAATGACATGTCAAATAGCTTAGCTAATCAAGATTAATTAAAAACCAAATTAGCTATCACAATCAACACTCAATCATTTTCATCACAAATAATCTCTAACTTGTATCTAGCATATAATCAAAAGCATACAAGTAATTAAAGAGATGTATTAATATGAAAAACACTAAAGTAATATGAAATTAGTGAAGAACATACCAAATAAGATGTGATGATTCAAAACCATGCATGGATCAATTCTATGAAGGCATAGAAGATCAAATATGAAATTTGATGCAAAAGGGATTTGATTTGAGTGTTTAAAGTTGAGTTCTTGATTTGATTTTTTCTCAAAAATCTCTCTTGAATGTTTAGGGTTCTAAGGTCTCAAAGAACTTGATCAGAGAATGAGAAAATAAGATATTTATAGACATCAAGAATTGGGCATGTGAAAAGACAATTTTGCCCCTGAAACGCACCGTTCGGCGGTTTCAATCGGCAGCCAGGCCGCCGATAACGACCGCTGAATTAAGCTCGTGAAGAACAGAGCATCAACGGCGGTTTCATTCGGCGGTTTCGTGACCGCCGATCCAACCGCCGAATCAAACCCGAGAGATTAAAATCGATCAGGTATGAACGGCGGTTTCGAACGGCGGTCGTGACCGCCGATCTGGACAGCATAATTGCTTCAGACCAGTCTGGACTGAAACGGCGGTTTCATTCGGCGGCCAGGCTGCCGATCATAACCGCCGATCACCAACAATGGTGAAAACCAAGGAGAAGCCAAGGGCATTCTCCGTGGGCGGTCTTCGCGTAAAACCAAGCACTCATTAGTGCAAGCGCGGACGTTTCCGAACAATGTCGGGAAACGAATTATAAAGCACATATACACACAACAAGATATATCAACCAAAGTGCTAGTGTGTAAAGTGACATGTGAAGAGATGCATATAAAATAAGCAAATATGCAATCATAGCAAGAATGCTAAGTGTGTGTGTGCTACTAAATCTCTTCAAAGAAAACCAAGCACAAGAGATTATACCTTTGGCGTGCTTGTAGCTTGAGGTCATGGAAGGGCCTTTGATCTTCAACATTAAACACTTAGACTACCCTTACATTCAAAACCCTAACATGTGGTTTGACCACGAAATAAGCCAATCAACAAAACGGGAATCCTTACAATCTCCCCCTTTGGCTATTTCGTGACAAAACCACCACTCACATTGATTCCTCACAACAAAATAAACCTATGGGTCAATGAAGATTTTCTACAATACAAAGAGATATATAAAGATAAAACTTGAAGACTTCAATCTCTTGTAGAACAATCAATCCCTGAAACAAGGTTTCTAAACTTTCCAAAACAAGAAAAGGTGAGATGAATCAAGTGAGATTAAAACAAGCATTTGCATATTTAAAAAAAAAAAAGCACAACATCATGTTGTTTTATGTATGCAATGCTCCCCCTCAAAGGGTTACTCCCCCTCAATATATATTCTCCCCAATGTGCACCAATTGCGACACAAATTTGCACCTCCCCTTACCACATTCTACTCCCCCTTTTTGTCATGATATAGGCAAAGGAGTAGTCCCCAACCGGGTCACTTAAGGCAAAGAGAGATAGTAGCATTCTAGTATATGCATAATCAATATAAGCCACTTTATGCAATCTCAATTAATTGGAGAGAAACGAGGAGATTTATTAGATAAAATGTGTGAAACAAAATGCTTTGCATACAAGACATATAGCATTCAAGTCCAAAATACCATGGTATTTGGCAAAGCAAATGACAAAGGTTTCTAATAGGAATTCAAACCAATTTCACCATTGTCATGAGAGAAGCAAGGATATAGAAATTTCATTGATTTCAAATTAAGAACAACTATATCCAACTTTATAAGCTAAACATGTCATGAGCAACTTTGCACCCTATTTGATTTTTCCGGGAATGAAACCCGTATGATAGTAGACATGTTCAACCAATAAAGAAAGAGAGACATTTGGATTGTAAAATCCTTGAATGGATACAAGATCCTTTTTCATTTGAGTCTCATAAGCTTTTTTTTTTTTTTTTTTTTTTCACACAAGTTTTTGCATTTAAGAATGCAATTATCAATTCATGCTTTTTCATTTGAGCATGTACATGAATTTCATGCTTTTCATAAGACATTAGCATGTTATAAAAGAATCATCATGTCATGGAGATAATCATAGGTCATTCAAATCATACTTCCTACATACATCTCCTAGTCCAAAAATGCATGTTTGAACATAAATATGACATGGATTGTAAACAAGCACGGTTCACACTTATTGAATTGAAAACATATATACATATGTGCAACCAAGCTTACTTAAGCAATCAACCAAGAAGCATAAGATTTTTCAAATTTTTTGCAAGTGACAAGAATGCAAAAATAGCTCTCTTTGCTTGAGTTCCCCATATGGGGTTAGTATCATCCTTCATTAATGAAGGGCATGAGGTCCTATGGACCTACCAAGTCCATTGGACTTAGTTGAACCTATTTGAGACTTGTTAGTCTCGTAGCAAGCGGGTTCATTTTTCCTTATCCACATAGATATGACATTTTTCTTCTTAGTGGTCAAAGGTTGCATGTCATTCACTAACCTAGGATTATTGACAAGGGATTTCCTAGGCTCATGCAAGTGGGCTTTTCTTAGCCTCTTTTTCTCTATCATGCTATTAATCCTACAATGCTTAATGTACTTAAAGCACTTAGGCCTAATATGCCCATAAACACCACAATAATGACAAGTTGGTACAAAGTAAGAATTCATACCATATCCGTGTGAAGTCATTGGAGACTTATCATGCATTTGGTGTCTCCTTTGGTGTTGAGCCGGTTCATGTCTTCTATTTGGTTGAACCGGAATGGGTTGCCTCCTTGGATGAGGTAGCATGTTTTGCCTCTTTTCATAGTGAGTCATTTGTTGAGGAGAGTTGACTCGAGAGGCTCTAATCCGTTGAGCTTGGGGTTGTCTTGCTTTCACCACCTTCACTTGTGCATTTTTCGAACATTGTCCTAGTTCTAACTTCTTCCTAGGAGTTTGCACCGGTGACGCTTCTATCTTACCCAAACTCTTCACAAAGACGGTCTTCTTAGGAATAGAGCAATCCTTGCTCACTTCGAATCCAAGACCTCTTTTGTCACAAGGGCTTTTTCCTACACCAAGTATGTTGTCAAGCTTCTTGGTGCTTGTGGTCATTCTAGTCAATGACTCTTTGGCTTCAACAAGTTCTCTCTTCAAACCCTCTTCATTCCTCTTAGACAAAGCTAGCTCATCTTTTAGCTTGTCTTCTTCCACCATGGATCTTACCACTTCATCATTCAAGTGGTCCATTTGTGTTGAAAGCCTAAGTAGTTCTTCCTTTAACCTTTGAATCTCTTTTTCATTCTTTAACTTAGAGCTTTCAAAACTTTCAAAGTTGTCCTTAAGATCCATCTTCTCCACTTGCTTCTTTAGGAGGTCATTGTATGTTGTAAGCTCTAGATTTTCTTCCTCTAAAATCCTTAGAAATCTATCTTTCTTCTTCATGGAGCTTTCAACATTGACTATAAAGTCATGCATATCCATATTCTCTACATTTCCATTTGTAGAGTTAGATAAGGAGTCATCTCCACTAGTGTCATCTTCTAGACTCTCCTCCTCTCCTATGGATCCAATATCCTTATCAAGACCTTCACCTTGATCTCTTGAGTCAATAAGTGCCATATCCCAATGTGAAGCAACAACTATCTCCTCTAGAGCTACTTCTTCGACTTTCTCTTCTATGGGATCACTAGCAACGGAATTCTTACCAACAACTTCATTTTCTTCACAAGTGGCACCCAATGCCTTGAAGTTATTGATAAGCTCATCATCACTTGATGACTTATCTCCCTCTTCGGAGTCATCACTTTCACTCCAAATGGCGGCCATCATTTTTTCTCTCTTGTTCTTTAAATTCCCACAATCTAGTGAGATATGACCTATGCCACCACACTCATAGCATTGGATTCCTTTCCTTTCGCTATTCTCTTGCCTATGCTCAACCTTCTTGAAAGGAACCCTTTTCTTCAATTCTCGCCTTTTGATGCATGACCTTTCTTCTCGAATTTTACAAACTTCTTGAATTTTCTCATTAAAAGTGCCATGTCTTCATCCGAGTCATCCTTGACCTCCTTCTCAACCTTGGAAGCTCTCAAAGCAATCCCTTTTTGCTTCTTTGAAGGAGTGGAGCTAGGACTCTTCCTAGACTCGTAGGCGAGAAGTCTACCTATTACCTCGCTCGGCTTCATGTCCTTAAAACCGGCTTGTAAGGAGATGGTGCCCAATGAATTATATACCATTGACTAATCCCATACTTAGTCAATGTGGGATCCTAACATTCCACCATGCTTCCGCAGTCGTCGTCCACGGTGGCCCATCTTTCCCAGCTGGGTGACTTCGCGGATCCCGCTCTGTTGGGTAGCAGCCCTCCCCAGGTCGCCCCGTCCGCAACGAACCCACTGCTTGGCATGGTACCGGCTCTGATACCACTGATACGAACCCACTGGGTAGAACTCATCCTTAAAACTGGCTTGTAAGGAGAGGGTGCCCAATGAATTATATACCATTGACTAATCCCATACTTAGTCAATGTGGGATCCTAATTGATACGAACCCATTGGGTAGAACTCATCCTTAAAACCGGCTTGTAAGGAGAGGGTGCCCAATGAGTTATATACCATTGATTAATCCCATACTTAATCAATGTGGGATCATAACATTCCACCACGCTTCCGCAACTGTCGTCCACGGCGGCCCATCTCTCCCAGCTAGGTGACTTCGCGGATCCCGCTCTCTCGGGTAGCAGCTCTCCCCAGGTCGCCCCGTCCGTGATGAACCCACTGCTCGGCATGGTGCCAGCTCTGATACCACTTGATACGAACCCATTGGGTAGAACTCATCCTTAAAACTGGCTTGTAAGAAGAGGGTGCCCAATGAGTTATATACCATTGATTAATCTATCACTGTTTTCTTCTAAAGCCGTCACCTTAGACTCAAACCTCTCGGGAAGTGATCTCATTATCTTTTGCTTGATCCTTCTATCCGAGTAAGGGTCACCAAGTTGATGACTTTGGTTGACAATGTCCATCAACCTAATCTCGAAGTCGTTGAAGCACTTATTCTCCTCCATCCTAAGTGTCTCAAATTGAGTTTGGAGGACATGAAGTTTGGAGTCCTTCACTACTTCGGTTCCCTCGTGTGCAACCTCTAAGATGTCCCATGCCTCCTTGGCTATCTTAGTGTTCTGAATCAGTTTGTACTGATTTTCGTCCACTGCACATATAAGGGCGTGCCACGCCTTTTGATTCCACTTGGACAACTCAAACTCGGGTTGTGTCCACTATGCCTTAGGCTTGAGCACTTCTTCTCCTCCACCTGTGGGAGTCATCATAGGAGGCGAATATCCATCTTCAATGGCCATCTATGCCCTATCATGGATTTGACACACATATGCCTCCATCTTCCATTTCCATTGGGAGTAATTTATACCGGTGAGGAGAGGTGGCCTTACGCTCGAAGCACCCTCATTTGAACCACCGATTCCACTCATAGTGTATAATGAATGGATGAAATGAATGCAAAATGTATGAATGATCAAAGAATCACACAAATGCAAAACACACCAAAAATGAGCTAGGATCACCTATGTATGTCTAGGAACCCGCTCTGATACCAATTGAAAGTAATTAAATACTCGAGGTATGTTCTATATATAAAGCTAGAGGGGGGGTGAATAGATTTTATCAAATATTACCCAATTTTCGCATGCAAGTCAATTTTACGAAAATACACCTAGCAGTCAAAAATACATACAAGTGTAATAAGATGCGGAATTTAAATAACACTTGATATATACGTGGAAACCCAACCACTAGGAAAAACCACGGGCTGTATAGTGCGCCACACTCGGAACTCGAAATCACTAATTGAAATGAAGTTTACAACCTATGTAGACCGCGTCTAACACTCCGGTCTGTAACCCCTCACTTCTACCCAGCGGGCCTTTATTAGCAACCCTATTCCAATTTGCTTGAGGCCTAAGCACTCTTAGCCTCAAGACTTACTTCTCAATGAAGAGAAACAACCTATGTGAATATATATGAATATTCAAATAACAAACAAGGCTAGGTAACCTTAGATGCTTATCTAGGATGATGAGATAATCAATTTAAATCAATCCTAGATATCAATTGCTAAATGACATGTCAAATAGCTTAGCTAATCAAGATTAATTAAAAACCAAATTAGCTATCACAATCAACACTCAATCATTTTCATCACAAATAATCTCTAACTTGTATCTAGCATATAATCAAAAGCATACAAGTAATTAAAGAGATGTATTAATATGAAAAACACTAAAGTAATATGAAATTAGTGAAGAACATACCAAATAAGATGTGATGATTCAAAACCATGCATGGATCAATTCTATGAAGGCATAGAAGACCAAATATGGAATTTGATGCAAAAGGGATTTGATTTGAGTGTTTAAAGTTGAGTTCTTGATTTGATTTTTTCTCAAAAATCTCTCTTGAATGTTTAGGGTTCTAAGGTCTCAAAGAACTTGATCAGAGAATGAGAAAATAAGATATTTATAGATATCAAGAATTGGGCATGTGAAAAGACAATGTTGCCCCTGAAACGCACCGTTCGGCGGTTTCAATCGGCGGCTAGGCCACCGATAACGACCGCCGAATTGAGCTCGTGAAGAACAGAGCATCAACGGCGGTTTCATTCGGCGGTTTCGTGACCGCCGATCCAACCGCCGAATCAAACCCGAGAGATTAAAATCGATCAGGTATGAACGGCGGTTTCGAACGGCGGTCGTGACCGCCGATCTGGACCGCATAATTACTTCAGACCAGTCTGGACTAAAACGGCGGTTTCATTCGGCGGCCAGGCCGCCGATCATAACCGCCGATCACCAACAATGGTGAAAACCAAGGAGAAGCCAAGGGCATTCTCCGTGGGCGGTCTTCGCGCAAAACCAAGCACTCATTAGTGCAAGCGCGGACGTTTTCGAACAATGTCGGGAAACGAATTATAAGGTACATATACACACAACAAGATATATCAACCAAAGTGCTAGTGTGTAAAGTGACATGTGAAGAGATGCACATAAAAATAAGCAAATATGCAATAATAGCAAGAATGCTAAGTGTGTGTGTGCTACTAAATCTCTTCAAAGAAAACCAAGCACAAGAGATTATACCTTTGGCGTGCTTGTATCTTGAGGTCATGGAAGGGCCTTTGATCTTCAACATTAAACACTTAGACTACCCTTACATTCAAAACCCCAACATGTGGTTTGACCACGAAATAAGCCAATCAACAAAACGGGAATCCTTACACAAAGAATAGAACATACTTGAATCAATTCTAAAGAACAATACAACATATATTATAGCATAAGTGTTAGGTTTACAAATATTCCCACATAAGTTACACATCATAAGAAAATACAAGGAGATGAGTAGTAAAGATCACCCTTGAAGACAAGCCTCCAAAACCTCTCAAAATACCTATGAACTTCTATGGCTCGATTTTTACACACGAACCCTCCTTCTCTTTCTATCTAATCCTCCATGGAAGGCTTTCCATGGAGGAAAATCCCCCATGGAAGCTTGGAGTTGCTCTCTCTCTTTTGTGATGATCAATCAAAGAAAATGGATTTCTTGGAGCAAAGTTGGGTGGTGCACTTTTAGAAAGAGAGGCAAGTGATGTATATATAGTGTAAAGTGTATAGGGAACAAATGGGGATCAAAATATCCCAAAATATCTGAAAATCCTCTTGAGTCGGCTAGTTGGGCGAGCTCATTCACTCTGCCTCGCGGGCTTGTTCCCGCCGCCGGAAGTCACCGCATGGAAAATGGACGTTTTCCGTGAGCTTGAACCTTCTGGACTGCTGGCTTCTTCCCGCTGCATGAAGTCACCGTCTCCCGGCGGGTTTGGACGTTCTGGAACGCGGGAAAGAAGCCGCTGAACCAAGCTTGCGAGCTTGCATGGCCATGGAGTTTTGGAGGATTTGTTGGAGTTGAAAACCTTTGCATGAGAGGCTAAAAGTGGGTCCAACGTGACCGGGAGAAGACCGGCTACTGATCTGGGTGGAGAACGGCAGGAAAAACCATCGGTAAATGGCCGGAATAGGTCGGGTTGAAGTCGGGTCACGACCGGGTCGAATGCGGGTTGAACACAGGTCGGGTCGCCCGGCTGCAGCTTGAAGACGATGTGACGTCATCCAGACGTCACGCTGACGCGCGCCCATGCCAAAATGACGCTATTTCTCTGCTGACGTGGTGCTGGTGCTGTGCCTTGCACGGATAATTACAATATGCACCCCTGATCTTCTCCATATACACAGAATATTCAGTATTTTCCCGAATATTTCACTTTGACCCCTGATTTCCCCTGTTTTCTTCCATTTAGGTTTTAACACCCACTCTGAGGGATATTTACCTACACATAGCTAAAACACATATTATATACACAAAAGTGCTCGGAAACGAACACAAAAGCTAGGAATAGAGAGCGCTAAATGTGAACATTTGGAGCGCGATCAGACCCCCAAACCTAACTAACGGATATTTACCTACATGCATGCTAAAATCTCTATATAAAGACTAAAAATATGCCGTTTAAATCAATACATCACACAATGCATGTATGCCAATACAAAAGATGTTTTCGGTTTACAAAACAACAATGCTAGAATGCTCGGGCTAGAATTCGCCTTGACTTCTAATCCTCACCGGATTACTCTCATATTTTCTCTAAGAACCTAGGCGATAACACTCATCAACATATGCGAATTGGAGTTTGGGTACATGGAATCAAAATATATTCGCATATTCATACATTAGAAAGAATGCTCATATAAGTGAAGAGGATCTCATGAACGAATTAAACATTAAGAACATAGATAGAGCACATGCAACTTCACAATTAAGCAAGCTTTACCAAGAGATCCGCTAGGTCTTTTCCGGTTGTAATGGGGCCATGGGTGTAGGCTAAGAAAGAAAGGGAAAAGGAAAACAAAATACCTAAGACCATGTCATGGGATTGCTAACCATCTACAATGCAATATCATAATCCCAACCATAGATTGTATCATGGGAATATTGACCATATACAATGCAATCACTACATCCTCAAGTCAATCTATTACAAGTATGCATCTAGGCTCCCCTTTTGTTTTCTTTTTCATACTCCCTTTGAGTATATATTCAATTTTCTTTTTCTTTCTTTTTTTCTTTCTTTTGAATGACTATACACATATAAATTTTGATGCTTATCATTCAAGCCTTAGTACATGCAATTACACTTTACAATTTAAATTCAAGAAACTCATTGGTTTCTCTCCAAAATTTGTAGTAATTACAACACACCCCAATAATCTCTAACATCTAATCACCGTATGGTCCAAGCTAATTAGGTATGGTTTCATTATAGACGCTTGGTTGTAAGTTCGGGTGATGAAAGAAAAGGCTATGTGTTTGGTTTCAAATGGGCTATTGGAGCACACACATAGGTAGGGATTAGTGTTTAGGCCTTTTGGTAGTTTAAGCACACATTGCCTAGCATCACTTCTCAAGGATCAACCCACACAAAAGTAAAGCACAACATGTGATATCATAAAATGTTTGTTCTTTAATATCCAATGCAAAACCCTATAGAGACCAATCTATACAATGAAGAACAAGATAAGTGTTTAAGAGTAGAAACGAATATACCCTCTAAAATGAACGTTAAAGCACAAAATCCTCACAAGGGTAGTCTCCACTATTCTCCTAAGCTAAACAAGCAAGGAGTTCTATCCACTTCAACATCTAAAGATTGGCACTGTACACACAATTTTAAGTGATGCAATAATCATACATGGCATGAATGATAGTCAAGATATAGACCTAAAAGCATACATGACATGTCTCTATCGGCAAGCAAAGATATTATCTCAACAAAATTGGACTTCATTTCCAAAATTTTCAATTTGAACAATTTTGTAGAGATTTGAAAATGTTCAACGACAAAACCTAAGAAAAACAACATCACGAAAAGTTGTCCACACCCCCAAACCTAAACTTAACATTGTCCTCAATGTAGCACAACGGAACCTTTTCCGTACATAAATTGGACAATGCTTAGCAAGACTCGGACATGAGAACAACAAAAATCACAAAGACTAAAAACAACAAAACAAAATAAATCCTAAGATCTAAGCACAAACAATCGCACTCTTAGATCTAAACAAAAATAAAAAATTACAAAATATACAAGCAATGCATTTATCTATGAAGCTCATTGGTGGGAATCTTACCACCATACTACAACGGCACACAAGTACATTACACTCAACACATGCATTCCACTAGAATTGAAGCACAAAACTAAGTCTCAATTCAATCCTCACTAATCTCAACACGGAGGAATTGATTGAAGAGACTTATTTTTGGGAAAACAAAGTGTAGAGGATACCTCTTGTAGCGTGCGTCGCGGTTTATGGGTTGTGCGGTCATCGATTGTTGGGAATCGGCGTGAGGTGATTCCTCCAGATGGTGCGGCGGCTTCGTCTCGTCTGGACGGCGGGATCATTCCCGCGGCATGAGGTCGCCTTAAACTCGGCGAGTTCCTTCCATCTGGATGGCGGGTTATGTCCCGCGGCATGAGGTCGCCGACTTCCTTCCGCAGGTTCTGACCTTCTGGAAGGCGGGTTATGTCCCGTCGTTGTGAAGTCGCCGTGAGGTCCGGCGGGTTCCTTCCGTCTGGAAGGCGGGTTATGTCCTGCCTCTGTGTCTCGCCAAAGGTTCAAAAAGACCCCGGCGGCTTTGTTGGGCGGGCTCATTCCCGCGGACTTGACCCGTGGACTGAGGTCGCGGAAGGTAGTTTTTCTCGTTTTTGCCCTCTTCCTGATTCCGGACCTAAGAATCCTGCACAACACCAATACTCAAACAAAATCAAACGCATTTACTTGATACGAAAATAAAAATAAATAAAACAAAAACATAACAACTACATTATTTGCTAAAACTAAATACATTTAACGAAAACCATTCCCCGGCAGCGGCGCCATAAACTTGACGCACCCCGAAACGGTCTATAATTAAGTATCCCCGGCGGCGCCAATAACTCGATCGGCGCACGCGGGACACGCGATAGTTCTATAAACTATCGTAAAATAAATGGGGTGCGTATGTTTATCCGCAAGCGCACGGATCGTTACGATCGCATAGCGGCAAGTACGGTTCGTTCCACAGGGAATATTTGTGAGGTACCTTTTATCGGTTTTAGTCTTATATGTTATATATACTAATTACATATTTACATTATTTACATGCATTAAAAGTAAATGGTGGAGGATGGCACAAACAAGCATTTAAACTAAAATTATACTAAGATGCAAGAAAGCAATTAAACTAGTTAATAGCTAAATTAAACTAAGATATTACCTTAACTAATTTACACTACACAATTACAACTAAATAAACTACAATTACACTAAGATCATTTTAATCTAAATTACACTAACTAAACTAATTAACTAACTAATTACCTAATTACCATCTAATGCAATGATCTTGCAAAAGTGGTAATGAAAGATGGGATGTTGGGTTATTGGTGTAAAAGTGCAATTATCCAATTAATTAGTTGATTCCTATTAACCTAGGATAGTCTAACACAATTAATAAAGACACATGCATCAAGAGTTATTCATGCATGGTCTAAATTGTATTATATGCTAATTAACTTGTCAATTAATTCAACATATATATAAATTGAAACTCAATATAGAAAACCAACATATATCATAGATAATATACAAAGTACACCAAAACCCCAACATCAATATTAGTTACATAATATAACTAAGGTGAAGTGGGTGGTGAGAAGTAAATTACACTAACTAAACTAAGCTAAATTAAGCTACTCCTAAGCTAAATTAAGCTACTCCTAAGCTAATCTAGAGTATTTGTGAGCTATTTGGACATTTGGGAGGTAGGTTTTAGGTTAGGGAAGGAAACATATATATAGGGAAATGTTTTGGGGAGGTTTTGGACGGAAATATCTTCAAGTCGGTGGTCCCGACGGGCTTGGACTCCCTAGCCGGCGGGCTTGTGGCCGCCGTCAAAGCTCGCCACGAAGAAATTGAAGACGGTGGCGAGTTCTGGCCTTCTAGACCACGGGTTCTTTCCCGCTGCATGTACCCGCCAAGATTTGGCGAGCTTGGACGTGCTGGAAGGCAGGAGAATGGCCGCTGAACCAAGCTTGAAGGTTTGCACAACCATGGAGGTTTGGAGGATTTGTTGGAGTTGAAAACCTTTGCATGGGAGGCTAAAAGTGGGTCCACCGTGACTGGGAGAAGACCGGCTATTGATCTGGGTGGAGAACGGCCAGAAAAACCGTCGGTAAATGGCCGGAATAGGTCGGGTTGAAGTCGGGTCACGACCGGGTCGAACGCGGGTTGAACACAGGTCGGGTCGCCCGGCTGCAGCTTGAAGACGATGTGACATCATCCAGACATCACGCTGACATGCGCCCATGCCAAAACGACGCCGTTTCTCTGCTGACGTGGCGCTGGTGCTGTGCCTTGCACGAATAATTACAATATGCACCCCTGATCTTCTCCATATACACAGAATATTCAGTATTTTCCCGAATATTTCACTTTGACCCCTGATTTCCCCTGTTTTCTTCCATTTAGGTTTTAACACCCACTCTGAGGGATATTTACCTACACATAGCTAAAACACATATTATATACACAAAAGTGCTTGGAAACGAACACAAAAGCTAGGAATAGGGAGCGCTAAATGTGAACATTTGGAGCGCGATCAGTGGTCGCCTAAGATATATATATTAAATATATGTCGCCGAATATAGACATATATTATATTGAGTAAAAAATCTAATATATTAGATATATATGGCAAGACTTGCGGCCACTAAGTAAATCTATATATATATATATTCTTTGTATATTTTCGATAACCCTAATGTAAGACTAGAGAGTGTTTTTTCTTTTTTTTGCTTGAGAAAAATAACATCCAACTCTTAGATTAGTGTGAGAATTCGGCCAAGAGGAAAAGAGAGAAAAGTTTGTTCTTATTTCGATAGTGCACTAATAACTTTTATATCAAAAGGTTTTGTGCACAATTTCGAATAAGGTTCACGCGAGTTTCGATCTAATGATTGTGAATTCAAAAGTGACCGGAACATTCTTTGTAGCCTCTTGGAATTTGTTGTGACTAACGAAAAAGAAAAAGTTTTGTTAATCCATACTTAGGTACACAATTCAAAAAGAAGGGAGACCACGCTCCTAGGTGATTCACGTTCGTGATTGGATTGGAAGATCTTGCGGATTACCATCGACGCAATGTCAATCGGATCACGCGACAAAGGTATGATATTTTTAGTATTATATGTTAATTAATTAGAGGGTTAAGGTTCAAATTAAGGAAAATTTTTAAACTATACTAAACTCTATTTTAGTCTCACTTCCGCTGCGTTGACCGTATTTTTCCCTAAAATTGGTATCAGAGCCAGGTTGTACCCTTTAATTAATTAACGTATATATACATGAATCTATTTCTTTTATTGTGATTATGCATGTTTAAAAAGAGATGGCACTCTAGGTATTCGCATATATAATTACATGTGGATGTATGGATTTATATATGTTTTTATGTGGATTGTTGTTGCTCGATTTTGGTCCTAGAATTTCAATGTATTTTTTGTTTCGGATTTGTAACAAGAAGGGTGGTCTATCATCGCCATAATTCCTTCTTGGTAGTTGCTAGGTTTTCTTTTAATTTTATTGTAATATTAAAGTGCAGTTTTTAGGTATTAAAAACTACTGCAGTTTTTTTATTTTAATTTTAAGTGCACTTTTCTTTTTGTAAAAAAGTACTGCAGTGAATAAAAAAAAAAAAAAAAATTAATACTGCAGTATTTTATTAGTTTATATACTGCTGTAATATGTTCAAGCATTGAAGATTCGAAGACTTGAAGAAAAAGGAAGCAACCGGAACCAAGAACGAGCACCGTGCGCACCCTAGGAGTGGATTGGGCTGCGCATGGCAAGCCCAAATCATGGTGGGCTGCGCACGGCAGCCCTATATGCTCTCATGGGCTGCACACGGTAGCCCCTTTGTGGGGTTGTGGGGTGTGCACGCCTATGGGGGGCAGCCGAGGGATGTGTGGATGGTTGATGGCCACTTGAAGATCTTGTATTCCTAACAAATTGTAATTTACTTGCTTTTCTAGGATGGACCAAAATTGTGGCTATTTATTTTTTGCATAAATATTACAATATTTGTTATTGTATGATAACATGTCATATAGAATAGGAGTGCTACTCATATATCTCTTTTGGTATGAACATGCATTGAATGATTTAGGTATCTAAATTGGCATCTAGATAACTTGGTAAATCATTCTATGGGATTTAATCACACGCCTTAAATAATTGAGTGGGAGAAGGTGTTTTGTAACACCTATGGCCTCCAAGGTTAGTTGAGCTTTATTATTTATTGGTAATCCCCCCAAGGGGCGTCCATGAATGGAATTTAGCATCATACTTCCTTACAAGGATAGACTAGACAATGGACTCAAGCGAGATCTGCTCCCCAAGGAGGGATTTTCGTGAGAGAAAATTGAGGGTCGATATCTTGGTAACACACTTAATGTAATTTTATTGATATCCTCCCAAGAGTTCTTGTCAGTAAAATTGCAAGGCTAAAATTAAAAACGTTGGTTGTTATGTTAACAATTAGGTGGGACCTAGTCTAACTAGTAAATGGTGCGAACTCCCAAAGGAGTCGTAACATTTATGGGTGTTAGATCACCGTTGAATTTTTATGATTGAGTTATTTATTTAAATCAAGATAAATATTCGAAAGTGCTTTATCATGATTATTTACTCATATATATTTTTGTTATATTCAGAAATCATGACCCCATCCCTAATGAATATCTTAAAAGATAATATTTTAACTAGAGATAATTATGTCACATGGAAAAGGAAAATTGGGTTGTTGCTGCAAGCTGAAAAACATAAGTTTATTCTGTCTGCTCCTAAACCACCTGCTCCTACTTATGAATCTCAGATTCATATGGTTGGTAAAGTTGCTACTGTTAAGGCCCGTCAAAAGGTTAAGGAACAATAGAAGAAAAAGCAACTTGGGCCTACCAAGAAGGAGACCAAAAAAGTAACCAAGATCAAAGGGTAGTGCTTCCTTTGTGGTGAAAAGGGACATTGGAAAAGAAATTGCCCAAAGTCCCAGAACAAGAAGGAACAAGGTAATATTAATTATCTTGAAACATGTTTTCTGGCAGATTCTACAGATTCTTGGATCATAGACTCTGGAGCCACAAATCATGTTTGCTATTCTATATAGGGGTTCCAAGAAAGGAGAAAGTTGAATAAGAATGAAATCAACTTGCGTTTGGGCAACGGAACGTTAGTGTCTGCAAGTGCAGTGGGAGATATTAGAGTTAATCTAGATTCTTTTAGGCATTTAGATTTGATAGACGTTTATTATGTACCTCAATTCAAGAGAAATTTAATTTCAGTTTCTTGTTTGAATAAATTTGGATATTCGGTTACTTTTAATAAAAATTTTATTATTAGTAAGAATAACAAATTTATTTGCAAAGGTACATTGGAAAATGACTTATTCTTTTTGCATAAAAATATCTCTCACTCGTTAGACACAGAATTAACGGAACCTAATCATAAAAGAGTAAAATTATCAATAGATGAAACCTACCTATGGCATTTACGCCTAGGTCATATTAACCTTAATAGGATTAAAAAGATTGGTAAGTGACGGACCTTTAAGTGACTTAAAGGTTGATGATCTACCAACTTGTGAATCTTGTTTGGAAGGTAAAATGACCAAAAGGTCATTCTCGGCCAAAGGCGCAAAAGCCATTGAATGTTTAGGATTGATACACACTGATGTATGTGGTCCTATGAGCATTCAAGCTAGAGGTGGATATGAGTACTTCATCACCTTCACAGATGATTTCTCAAGATTTGGCTATGTGTATCTCATGCGACATAAGTCGGATGCTTTTGACATGTTCAAAGCATTCAAAGCTAAAGTAGAAAATTAGCTTGAGAAACACATAAAAATCTTGAGATCTGATCGTGGTGGAGAATATCTATCTGGTGAGTTTCAGCAATATCTTATTGATAATGGGATAGTTTCTCAGTTTTCTGCACCTGGTACACCTCAACAGAATGGGGTAGCAGAAAGGAGAAATAGAACTCTTTTAGATATGGTTAGGTCTATGTTGAGTTATTCAACACTTCCTATTTCTTTTTGGGGATATGCTTTACAAACTGCTATATACATTCTAAACAATGTACCATCTAAGTCTGTTCCTCAAACACCGCATGAGTTGTGGACTGGGCGCAAGCCTAGTTTACAACACTTAAGGATATTTGGTTGTCCTGCGCATGTGTTAAAAGGAAAGACAGAAAAGATGGAGTCCCGTTCGGAAACATGTATATTTGTAGGGTATCCAAAAGAAACTAAATGATATTATTTCTATAGTCCTTCAGATCTTAAAGTATTTGTTTCGACAAATGCTAAATTTCTAGAAAAGGACTATATGAATGATTTTGTGCCTAGAAGTAGAATTGTCCTGAATGAGATGTCAGGAGATACAATTCCACGAGAGGTTACACAACCTAACCCAATTGTAAGTTCCGATCCAACACAAAATCAACAACCTACCATTCCTCGTTGTAGTGGGAGGGTTAGAACACAACCCGAAAGATACATCGGTCTAGGAGAATCAGTGGAGAATCTCCCGGATGACGATGATCCCTACACGTATAAGGAAGCAATGGAGGATGTTGATAGTCGCCATTGGCAAAAAGCAATGCAATCTGAGATTGAATCCATGTTCGATAACAAAGTCTGGTTCCTTGTAGACTTGCCTAAAGGGATAAAACCCATTGGGTGCAAGTGGGTATACAAGAGGAAAAGAGGTATGGATGGAAAGGTGGAAACCCTTAAAGCTAGATTGGTAGCTAAAGGGTATACACAGAAAGAAGGTATCGATTACGAGGAAACCTTCTCTCCTGTGGCCATGCTTAAATCCATTAGGATACTCTTATCCATTGCAGCATCTTCAGATCTAGAGATTTGGCAAATGGACGTCAAGACAGCTTTCCTTAATGGAAGTCTTGACGAAAGCATCTACATGATGCAACCAGAAGGATTCATTGAAAAGGGCCAAATGGAAAAGGTATGCAAGTTGCAGAAATCCATATATGGATTAAAGCAAGCATCCAGATCCTGGAACATAAGGTTCGATCAAGCTGTCAAAGGTTTTGGATTTATTCAGAATCTTGACGAACCTTGTGTATACAAAAGGATTAAGGGCGACAAGTTGGTTTTCCTGATTCTTTATGTTGATGATATACTACTCATTGGAAACGATGTAGGTGTATTGACTGTTAGGATTATGCTCAATAGCAAGAGTGTAATGTTGTAATTAACAATCTTTTTCATATTAATAAAGTGATTTATGGTTTAACAAATCGTATAGCAGTTATAGTTTAATATTATAATTGTCAAAGTAAATAATCATAAGGTCTAAAGACTATGAGAAAAGAAGAATTGTTCGTACATCTGGATATGTATGTGGTAGACACAATTCTTTAGTTAGTCTTGAATAATGTTCACAACTTAAGTTAAAGGTTGGGCACCTTTATCTTGTTAAAGTTGTAGAATTCTTTTGCTAGCATTTGAGTGGGATCAAATGAGATATGATGAGTCTAAAATCATCGGAGTGTCTTCGAGCAAAAGGATCTAGTGCACTGGGTGCATTGAACTGGATCACAATGAAAAGATTTATCTAGAACCGTCAATAGATAATAGCCTTTTCATTATCAAGACAATTGGAGAGTCTATCTTAATCCTAAGATAAATGATGGACTTATGGTTGCAAGTGATATCATTTGAGTTATCAATGAGTACGATTATATCGCATAGTCTATCCTCGATAGTTTGGTGATATTCATTTGTTAATCGATAGAGGACTTCATTTATAGATATGGACATCGTGGCTCCATTTATTAAATGAGAGTATAATATCATCATATGGATGTTTTGAGGTAATTGGATATTAAATCTCAACGTTGAGTTTTCGATAGTGTCTATTGAAAACATGGCTTCTGGACAAGTCAAAATATCCAAGTTCAAAACGTGGTCATATGAGTAAATATGGTAACTTGGAGAGTTATAGGCGGTCTATGAACTCTTGGCGATTACTGATATTAATCACGAGGATACACTATCTCCAATATGATTGTCTAGGGTATGAATGAGGAACATCTTCCTTTTCTATCTTTATTTAAGAGTTCAGTTTTAGCTCTTTAGTGGAATGAGTTAAAATTAATGGATCGGACCTAAGTGAATCATTTGTTGATTGTGATTAGGTTATGTCTATTGAAGCTTAAATTTAGATGGCCCGCCAAGATCCCAATCCACACGGACTTGCATGGATCACTTGATATATTCTACCGGACCAATTTAAGGGTCCATCTAGAATTGCATTTAATATATTAAGAATATAATTTGCACATTATTTAAGTAATGGGCTGCTCAATTATATTTATATATTAATGAATGACATGTGGGCTTATTTCTTTTAGTAAGAATGGGTCTGGTTCACATGTGGGCTTTTTATTTAAAGTCCAATGGATTAAATGAAATAAGAAAATAATATATAGCCCATTCATTTTAAGTGGGGCGGCAAAGGTGAATAAATTAACCTAATATATTGTTTTGTTTCATTGTTTAATTAAATAAGAATTAATTAATTTATTAATTAATTGTTTAATTAAGAAATAAATCTTTTCTGATTAGGAAATATGATTCCTAGAAATATACTATTGGTAGTAGTATACTAAAATTAAAAGACTTGTTTGATAAGAAAATAAATAATTAATTTTATTTATTTAATCAAATAAGGAAGTCTTTGAGATAGTCACAAATACACTAAAGAGTTGGATTAGGGTTTGGAATTCTAAGAAAATCTACCTAGGGTTAGGATTTAAGTCAAAAGACAAATCCTACATGGTAAATGATTTTGGTCACAATATATAAATATATATTATATAAATAAGGCCAAAAATATATATGTATATAATGGATGCAGTATTAGTGCTGCAAGAAATATTATGCTTGCAAAAATATATGTGGGTGCCACAATATATATTTGTGAAGGCGTGCAGCATTAAAAAACTTTAAAGAGGTGTGCAGAATTTATGCACTATATATATTTTAATATATATAGATATGATATATAGGTTGAATTTGGCTAACCCTACTTGCAAGGCTTGAGAGTTTTTCTTTTGCTTAAAAAATAGAATCCAACTCTAGTGATTAGTGTGTGTTGATTTCGACTAAAAACATAAAAAAGTGAATAGATTATTCTTTGATGGTACACTAATTGCTTGTTCATCAATAAGCTTGTGTGTACAACATCGATTTAGGTTCACGCGAGTTTCGATCATTAGATTGAGAACTCAAAAGTGACCAGAATAATCTTAGTCTTCTTTTGATTGTTTTGTGACTAACAAAAGAAAAAGAAAAGTTTGTTTATCCATTCTCAGGTTTGCAATTCAAAGAAAAGGGAGACCACGCTCCTAGGTGATTCACGTTCGTGCTAGGATTGAAGATCTTGCGGATTACCATCGACGTAAGTCAATCGGATCACGCGACAAAAGGTATTCTTCTTTTGTTGATTATATGTATGTTTAATTAATTAAAGGGTTAAGGTTCATAAAAAGGAAAAATTTTAAAACTATACTAAAACTATTTTTAGTCTCGCTTCCGCTGCGTGTACTACGGTATTTTTCCCTACAATTGGTATCAGAGCCTAGGTTGAACCCTTTTAATTAATTAACGTATATATACGTGGATCTATTTCTTTTTATTGTGATTATGCATGTTTAGAAAGAGATGGCACTCTAGGTATTCGCATATATAATTACATGTGGATGTATGGATTTATATATGTTTATGTGGATTGTTATTGCTCGATTTTGGTCCTAGATTTTCAATGTAATTTTTGTTTCGGAATTGTAACAAGGAGGGTGGTCTATTATCGCCATAATTCCTTCTTGGTAGTTGCTAGGTTTTTATTTTATTTTTTTTTAAATATAAGTGCAGTATTTTTTTATCACTGCTGCAGTTTTTTTTTATTTAATTATTAGTGCAGTTTTTATGTGTAAAATACTGCAGTGAATAAAAAAAAAAAAAAAAAATTTAATACTGCAGTATTTATTATTTTATACTGCTGTAATATTTTTGGGTAATGAATATTCGAAGACACGAAGAAAAACGAAGCAACCGGAACCGAGAACGAGCACCGTGCGCACCCTAGGAGTGGATTGGGCTGCGCATGGCAAGCGCAAGCTTGGTGGGCTGCGCATGGTAGCTTTGTTGGGCCTTATGGGCTGCGCATGGCAGCCCCTTTGTGGGGTTGTGGGCTGTGCACGCCCATGGGAGGAGGCCGAAGGATGAGCGTATGGTTGATGGGCCACCTGAAGATCTTGTATTCCTGACAATTGTAATTTACTTGTTTTTCTAGGATGGGCCAAAATTGTTGCTATTTAATTTATGCTTAAATATTACAATATTTGTTATTGTATGATAACATGACATATAGAATAGGAGTGCCACTCATATATCTCTTTTGGTATGAACATGCATTGAATGATTTAGGTATCTAAATTGGCATCTAGATAACTTGGTAAATCATTCTTTGGGATTTAATCACACGCCTTAAATAATTGAGTGGGAGAAGGTGTTTTTGTAACACCTATGGCCTCCAAAGTTAGTTGAGCTTTATTATTTATTGGTAATCCCCCCAAGGGGCGTCCATGAATGGAATTTAGCAATATACTTCCTTACAAGGATAGACTAGACAATGGACTCAAACGAGATCTACTCCCCAATGAGGGATTTTCGTGAGAGAAAATTGAGGGTCGATATCTTGGTAACACACTCAATGTAATTTTATTGATATCCTCCCAAGAGTTCTTGTCAATAAAATTACAAGGCTAAATTTGAAAACGCTGGTTGTTATGTTAACAATTAGGTGGAACCTAGTCTAACTAGTAAATGGTGCGAACTCCCAAAGGAGGCGTAACATTTATGGGTTTTGGATCACCGTTGAATTTTTATGATTGAGTTATTTATTTAATTCAAGATAAATATTTAAAAGTGCTTTATCATGATTATTTACTTATATATGTTTTGTTTTTATTTAGAAATCATGACCCCATCACTTATAAACATCCTGAAAGACAACACTTTAACTGGAGATAATTATGTCACATGGAAAAGGAAAATTGGGTTGTTGCTGCAAAGTGAAAAACATAAGTTTGTTCTAACTAATCCTAAACCACCTGCTCCTAATAATGAATCTAGCATAATGTATAGAGATGAGTATGAGCAGTGGAAGACTTCAGATGATATGGCAAAATGTTACATTCTGGCCACTATCTCCGACGTGTTGCAACAGCAGCATGAAGGAATGGAGTCTGCTGCTGATATTATGATGTCTCTAGAGGAGATGTTTGCTATGAAGTCTAGGACCATAAGAGAGAGGCAGTGACTGCTTTTATGAATCTTAGGATGAAACCTGGACAGGCTGTGAAAGATCACATGATGAAAGTCATAGCACATCTCAACATTGCTGAACTGCATGGCGCTGAGATAGATGGTGAGACAAAGATTGATATGGTTGTCAATTCATTGTCAGATTCCTTTGATCAGTTCAAATTGGACTACACTTTGAACAAAAAGGAATACACCTTACAAGGCCTGATGCAAGATGTTCAAAGTGCTGAAAAGATCCTTGTGAAAGGCAAAGGTTAAGAGATTCATATGGTTGGTAAAGTTGCTACTGTTAAGGCCCGTCAAAAGGTCAAGAAACAACAGAAGAAAAAGCAACTTGGGCCTACCAAGAAGGAGACCAAGAAAGTAACCAAGATCAAAGGGAAACGCTTCCTTTGTGGTGAAAAGGGACATTGGAAGAGAAATTACCCAAAGTCCCAGAATAAAAAAGAAGAAGGTAATGTGAATTATCTTGAAACATGTTTTTTGGCTGATTCTACAGATTCTTGGATCATAGACTCAGGAGCCACTAATCATGTTTGTTATTCCTTGCAGGGGTTTCAAGAAAGGAGAAAGCTGAGTAAAAATGAAATCAATTTGCACTTGGGCAACGGAACATTAGTGTCTGCAAGTGCAGTGGGAGATATTAGAGTTTATTTGGATTCTAGAAGGCATTTAGATTTGATAGACGTTTATTATGTACCTCAATTCAAGAGGAATTTAATTTTAGTTTCTTGTTTGAATAAATTTGGATATTCGGTTACTTTTAATAAAGTTTTTATTATTAGTAAGAATGACAAAATTATTTGCCAAGGTACATTGGAAAACGGTCTATACTTTTTGCATAGAAATATCACTCACTCGTTAGACACAGAATTAACGAAACCTAATCATAAAAGAGTAAAATTATCAACAGATGAAACCTACCTTTGGCATTTACACTTAGGTCATATTAACCTTAATAGGATTAAAAGATTGGTATGGACCTTTGAGTGACTTAAAGGTTGATGATCTACCAACTTGTGAATCTTGTTTGGAAGGTAAAATGACTAAAAGGACGTTCTCTGCCAAAGGTGCAAGAGCCACTGAATGTTTAGGATTGATACACACTGATGTATGTGGACCTATGAGCATTCAAGCTAGAGGTGGATATGAGTACTTCATCACCTTCACGGATGATTACTCGAGATTTGGTTATGTGTACCTGATAAGACATAAGTCGGATGCTTTTGACATGTTCAAAGCATTCAAAGCTGAAGTGGAAAATCAGCTTGAGAAACACATAAAAATCTTGAGATCTGATCGTGGTGGAGAATATCTATCTGGTGAGTTTCAGCAATATCTTATTGATAATGGGATAGTTTCTCAGTTTTCTGCACTAGGTACACCTTAACAGAATGGGGTAGCAGAAAGGAGAAATAGAACTCTTTTGGATATGGTTAGGTCTATGTTGAGTTATTCAACACTTCCTATTTCTTTTTGGGGATATGCTTTACAAACTACTATATACATTCTAAACGATGTACCATCTAAGTCCGTTCCTCAAACACCGCATGAGTTGTGGACTGGGCGCAAGCCTAGTTTACAACGCTTAAGGATATTTGGTTGTCCTGCGCATGTGTTAAAAGGAAAGACAGAAAAGATGGAGTCCCGTTCGGAAACATGTATATTTGTAGGGTATCCAAAAGAAACTAAAGGATATTATTTCTATAGTCTTTCAGATCTTAAAGTATTTGTTTCGACAAATGCTAAATTTCTGGAAAAGGACTATATGAATGATTTTGTGCCTAGAAGTAGAATTGTCCTGAATGAGATGTTAGGAGATACAATTCCACGAGAGGTTACACAACCTAACCCAATTGTAAGTTCCGATCCAACACAAGATCAACAACCTACCATTCCTCGTTGTAGTGGGAGGGTTAGAACACAACCCGAAAGATACATCGGTCTGGGAGAATCAGTGGAGAATCTCCCGGACGACGATGATCCCTATACGTACAAAGAAGCTATGGAGGATGTTGATAGTTGCCAACGGCAAAAGGCAATGCAATCTGAGATTGAATCTATGTTCGATAACAAAGTCTGGTCCGTTGTAGACTTGCCTAAAGGGATAAAACCCATTGGGTGCAAGTGGGTATACAAGAGGAAAAGAGGTATGGATGGAAAGGTGGAAACCTTTAAAGCTAGATTGGTAGCTAAAGGGTATACACAGAAAGAAGGTATCGATTACGAGGAAACCTTCTCTCCTGTGGCCATGCTTAAATCCATTAGGATACTCTTATCCATTGCAGCATCTTTAGATCTAGAGATTTGGCAAATGGACGTCAAGACAGCTTTCCTTAATGGAAGTCTTGACGAAAGCATCTACATGATGCAACCAGAGGGATTCATTGAAAAGGGCCAAATGGAAAAGGTATGCAAGTTGCAGAAATCCATATATGGATTGAAGCAAGCATCCAGATCCTGGAACATAAGGTTTGATCAAGCTGTCAAAGGTTTTGGATTTATTCAGAATCCTGACGAACCTTGTGTATACAAAAGGATTAAGGGCGACAAGTTGGTTTTCCTGATTCTTTATGTTGATGATATACTACTCATTGGAAACGATGTAGGTGTATTAACATCAGTAAAAGAATGGTTAGCAAAACAATTTGATATGAAGGACTTAGGAGAAGGACGTTTTATTCTAGGTGTCCAAGTAATAAGGGATAGAAAGAATAGAACGATTGCATTATCCCAAGCTTCATACATAGACAAGATCTTGTCTAGGTTTTCCATGCAGGATTCCAAGAAAGGTATGTTACCTTTCAAACGTGGAATCAAGTTTTGTAAGGAACAAGTTCCTAAGAATGAGCATGAAGAGCAATTCATGAGTAGAGTTCCATATGCCTCGGCAGTTGGATGTCTCATGTATGCAATGCTCTGTACTAGACCAGATATTTGTTTTGCTGTTGGCATAGTTAGCAGGTTTCAATCGAAACCTGGTCCTGATCACTGGACGGCAGTCAAGCATATTTTCAAGTATCTCAAGAGAACGAGAGATAATATGCTTGTATACTCTGGAGGGGATTTGATTCCCGTTGGGTATACAGATTCTGATTTCCAATCAGATTCTGACTTCAGAAAATCCATATCAGGGGCTGTGTTTACTATTGGAGGAGGAGCAGTTATATGGAGGAGTATCAAGCAATCTTGTATTGCTGATTCCACCATAGAAGTTGAGTATGTTGCTGCATGCGAGGCTGCCAAAGAGGCTGTTTGGCTCCGCCAATTCTTGATTGACTTGGAAGTGGTTCCTAGTGCGAATAAGCAGATCACTATCTACTGTGACAATAGTGGAGCAGTGGCTAATTCGAAAGAACCAAGAAGTCACAAGAGAGGTAAACACATTGAAAGAAAGTATCATCTTTTAAGGGAGATTGTTCAAAGAGGTGACGTGACGATTACCAAAATCGCGTCAGCAGAAAATCTAGCGGATCCCTTCACAAAGGCTCTACCTCAGAAGAGTTTCGATGGGCATCTAGAGAACATGGGCTTGAGAGATATGACACATTTGCTATAGTGCAAGTGGGAGATTGTTAGGATTATGCTCAATAGCAAGAGTGTAATGTTGTAATTAACAATCTTTTTCATATTAATAAAGTGATTTCTGGTTTAACAAATCGTATAGCATTTATAGTTTAATATTATAATTGTCAAAGTAAATAATCATAAGGTCTAAAGACTATGAGAAAAGAAGAATTGTTCGTACATCTGGATATGTATGTGGTAGACACAATTCTTTAGTTAGTCTTGAATAATGTTCACAACTTAAGTTAAAGGTTGGGCACCTTTATCTTGTTAAAGTTGTAGAATTCTTTTGCTAGCATTTGAGTGGGATCAAATGAGATATGATGAGTCTAAAATCATCGGAGTGTCTTCGAGCAAAAGGATCTAGTGCACTGGGTGCATTGAACTGGATCACATTGAAAAGCTTTATCTAGAACCGTCAATAGATAATAGTCTTTTCATTATCAAGACAATTGGAGAGTGATACTCGCTTTTTCTGTCGTTGTAAGAATACGAGGATCAAAAGATTTGTTTATATTTAAAATAGGGGTTTCCTACGCAATGTGCTCTAAACTAGCAAAAGACTAGTAAAGCGGCAAGCGAGGGTATCGTTCCGCAGGGAGGTGTGATTCGTCAATAATATCAAGTTCTAGAGTTTATTGTAAGCATGTAAATAGAATGCGGAAAGGTAAGAATGATGTGTGTGAAATGTATGTACAATGTCGTGTGTGTGTGTGTAGAGAATAAAAATAAAAATAAATAAAAACAAAGAGAATATGGAAGGGTGAGAATGGTGTTTAAAGAGATAAATAAAATGGTGGATAAGAGAGATGCAAGAAAATGGTCACACAAGGTTCAACAAGTTCACCATACATAAGTGCACAAATAGTTGGTTGTTAGACATTAAGTACATCCAATTTTAGTTAAGGGTTCGTTCTTGCCTCAATCCGATTTATACCCATTCATAGTGCTAACGGTTGAAGAGTGTGTTGAGAGCCTCTCAAACACGAAACCGCAACCAACATATGTGAACCGATTCTACAAACAAAACTACATTGAGCCCCAATAATAGCTTCGTAATGTAAAATGGCAACGTGAAAGTCTAATGAATGTGGAAAGAGTGATTGTATCTCCGACCATAACTCACCTAGAGCCCCTAGAGTGAGAAATAGCTAAAGTCCAATTGTTTACAAGAACAATGAACCAAACCCTTATAATATGACAATTTATAGGTTCACCCACTCTTCCTAGCTAATTAGCCAAAACTATGCCCGGAGAGCCCCTCCTAAAGCACAATCCTAACTCTAATTCACTCAAACCAATTCATGACATGCAATTTCGACCTTCCAAAGACATACATACACAAATGGGATGTTTGATTACAACTACTCCTACAATTAAGTTAATCTACTCCTAATCCCATCCATGAACACTTATCAATTTCCAATCATCCATAAACATGCATTTCAAGATAAGAGATATATTCAATAACAATCAAGAATGAATCAAAACACAAATTGGATATAAAAACAACCATATATATATTGAGCACAAAATAGGTTTACAAATATTCCCAAGTGGGGATTACACATTTAAGAAAACAAGAAATACATAGAGAGTGAGAAATAGATACAACCCTTGAAGAAAACCTCCTCAAAGAGCTCCTTCATTTGCTAGCTCGAAATTGACCAAAGCCCACTCCTATCTCTACGCAATCTACTCCTAAATGTGGTGGAGGATGTGTAGAAGGTGAGATGGGGAGCATCCATGGAGGAAAAACCTCCATGGATGCTCTTGGAAGCTCCTCTCTCTCTTATTTAGTGAAGAAGATGAAGATGAAGAAGAAAAGGAAGTTTGTGGGGAGTGTGGCTTTTTTGTTTTTTGGAGAATGAGGCAAAAAGGGTGTTTATATAGTGTTGGGAGTTTTAGGGCTGAAATGGGGATGAATTGACGAGTTTGCCCCTCTCATTTCGCCCAAAATCGGCCTTTCGCTGGGCGATCGGCGGTTTAATCGGCGGCCTGGCCGCAGATTCCAAACCGCAGAATGGAAAAGTGACATTCTGGAATTGATCGGCGGTTGAATCGGCGGTTGAACTGTGGCCGCCGAATTTGCTTCTGGACTCACTGATGTTGATCGGCGGTTTCAATTCTGCGGTCTGGCCGCAGATGTTGACCGCCGAATTTGGATTTTCTACACTTCATCCGTAAGCTGCTGGAATGCCGAGGGGGTTCTGCCGCAGTCTCGTTGTTGCATTCTATCTCGACGACGGATCAACCGTGGGTACGGCTAGGCTTAGATCACGCCGTTGTCTGTGTCGACGGAGAGGCACGACACTCAACATATACTCCATTTGATCCGTTTTTGGCTCATTTTGCTTCCCTAACCTTCCTTTATGCTCAAACACCTATTGTAGGGAATATGTACCTACACATAGCTCAAACAAAACATTATATACAAAAATACGCTCAAAAACGAGACAAACGATCGGAAATGGGGGACCTCAAATAGGTATAAAATAGTCCAATCAGAGAGTCTATCTTAATCCTGAGATAAATGATGGACTTATGGTTGCAAGTGATATCATTTGAGTTATCAATTAGTACGATTATATCGCATAGTCTATCCTCGATAGTTTGGTGATATTCATTTGTTAATCGATAGAGGACTTCATTTATAGATATGGACATCGTGGCTCCATTTATTAAATGAGAGTATAATATCATCATATGGATGTTTTGAGGTAATTGGATATTAAATCTCAACGTTGAGTTTTCGATAGTGTCTATTGAAAACATGGCTTCTGGACAAGTCAAAATATCCAAGTTCAAAACGTGGTCATATGAGTAAATATGGTAACTTGGAGAGTTATAGGCGGTCTATGAACTCTTGGCAATTACTGATATTAATCACGAGGATACACTATCTCCAATATGATTGTCTAGGGTATGAATGAGGAACATCTTCCTTTTCTATCTTTATTTAAGAGTTCAGTTTTAGCTCTTTAGTGGAATGAGTTAAAATTAATGGATCGGACCTAAGTGAATCATTTGTTGATTGTGATTAGGTTATGTCTATTGAAGCTTAAATTTAGATGGCCCGCCAAGATCCCAATCCACACGGACTTGCATGGATCACTTAATATATTCTACCGGACCAATTTAAGGGTCCATCTAGAATTGCATTTAATATATTAAGAATATAATTTGCACATTATTTAAGTAATGGGCTGCTCAATTATATTTATATATTAATGAATGACATGTGGGCTTGTTTCTTTTAGTAAGAATGGGTCTGGTTCACATGTGGGCTTTTTATTTAAAGTCCAATGGATTAAATGAAATAAGAAAATAATATATAGCCCATTCATTTTAAGTGGGGCAGCAAAGGTGAATAAATTAACCTAATATATTGTTTTGTTTCATTGTTTAATTAAATAAGAATTAATTAATTTATTAATTAATTGTTTAATTAAGAAATAAATCTTTTCTGATTAGGAAATATGATTCCTAGAAATATACTATTGGTAGTAGTATACTAAAATTAAAAGACTTGTTTGATAAGAAAATAAATAATTAATTTTATTTATTTAATCAAATAAGGAAGTCTTTGAGATAGTCACAAATACACTAAAGAGTTGGATTAGGGTTTGGAATTCTAAGAAAATCTACCTAGGGTTAGGATTTAAGTCAAAAGACAAATCCTACATGGTAAATGATTTTGGCCACAATATATAAATATATATTATATATATAAGGCCGAAAATGTATATGTATATAATGGATGCAGTATTAGTGCCGCAAGAAATATTATGCTTGCAAAAATATATGTGGGTGCCACAATATATATTTGTGAAGGCGTGCAGCATTAACAAACTTTAAAGAGGTGTGCAGAATTTATGTACTATATATATTTTAATATATATAGATATTATATATAGGTTGAATTTGGCTAACCCTACTTGCAAGGCTTGAGAGTTTTTCTTTTGCTTAAAAAATAGAATCCAACTCTAGTGATTAGTGTGTGTTGATTTCGACTAAAAACATAAAAGAGTGAATAGATTATTCTTTGATGGTACACTAATTGCTTGTTCATCAATAAGCTTGTGTGTACAACATCGATTTAGGTTCACGCGAGTTTCGATCATTAGATTGAGAACTCAAAAGTGACCGGAATAATCTTAGTCTTCTTTTGATTGTTTTGTGACTAACAAAAGAAAAAGAAAAGTTTGTTTATCCATTCTCAGGTCAAAGAAAAGGGAGACCACGCTCCTAGGTGATTCACGTTCGTGCTAGGATTGAAGATCTTGCGGATTACCATCGACGTAAGTCAATCGGATCACGCGACAAAAGGTATTCTTCTTTTGTTGATTATATGTATGTTTAATTAATTAAAGGGTTAAGGTTCATAAAAAGGAAAAATTTTAAAACTATACTAAAACTATTTTTAGTCTCGCTTCCGCTGCGTGTACTACGGTATTTTTCCCTACAACATCAGTAAAAGAATGGTTAGCAAAACAATTTGATATGAAGGACTTAGGAGAAGCAAGTTTTATTCTAGGTATCCAAGTAATAAGGGATAGAAAGAATAAAACGATTGCATTATCCCAAGTTTCATACATAGACAAGATCTTGTCTAGGTTTTCCATGCAAGATTCCAAGAAAGGTATGTTACCTTTCAGACATGGAATCAAACTTTCTAAGGAACAAATTCCTAAGAATGAGCATGAAGAGCAATTCATGAGTAGAGTTCCATATGCCTCGGCAGTTGGAAGTCTCATGTATGCAATGCTCTGCACTAGACCAGATATTTGTTTTGCTGTTGGCATAGTTAGCAGGTTTCAATCGAAACCTGGTCCTGATCACTGGACGGCAGTCAAGCATATTTTCAATTATCTCAGGAGAACGAGAGATAATATGCTTGTATACTCAGGAGGGGATTTAATTCCCGTTGGGTATACAGATTCTGATTTCCAGTCAGATTCTGACTCCAGAAAATCCACATCAGGATTTGTGTTTACTATTGGAGGAGGAGCATTCATATAGAGGAGTATCAAGCAATCTTGTATTGTTGATTCCACCATGGAAGTTGAGTATGCTGCTACATACGAAGCTGCCAAAGAGGCTGTTTGGCTCTGCCAATTCCTGATTGACTTAGAAGTGGTTCCCAGTGCGAATAAGCAGATCACTATCGACTGTGACAACAGTGGAGCAGTGGCTAATTCGAGAGAACCAAGAAGTCGTAAGAGAGGAAAACACATTGAAAGGAAGTATCATCTTTTAAGGGAAACTGTATATAGGGGTACATGGGAATGAGAGATATGACACATTTGCTATAGCGCAAGTGGGAGATTGTCAGGATTATGCTCAATAGCAAGAGTGTAATAGTGTTTTTGACAATCTATTCATATTAATAATGTGATTTATGGTTTAACAAATCTTATAGCATTTATAGTTTAAATATTATAATTGTCAAAAGTAAATAATCATAAGGTCAAAAGACTATGAGAAAAGAAGAATTGTTCGTACATCTGGATATGTATGAGGTAGACACAATTCTTTAGTTAGTCTTGAATAATGTTCACAACTTAAGTTAAAGGTTGGGCACCTTTATTTTGTTAAAGTTGTAGAATTCTTTTGCTAGCATTTGAGTGGGATCAAATGAGTTATGATGAGTCTGAAATCATCGGAGGGTCTTCGAGTAAAAGAATCTAGTGCACTGGGTGCATTGAACTGGATCACAATGAAATACTTTATCTAGAACCGTCAATAGATAATAGTCTTTTCATTATTAGGACAATCGGAGAGTCTATCTTAATCCTGAGATAAATAATGGACTTATGGTTGCAAGTGTTATCATTTGAGTTATCAATGAGTACGATTATATAGCATAGTCTATCCTCGATAGTTTGGTGGTATTCATTTGTTAATCGATAGAGGACTTCATTTATAAATATGGACATCGTGGCTTCATTTATTAAATGAGAGTAGAATATCATCATATGGATGTTTTGAGGTATTGGATATTGAATCTTAACGTTAAGTTTTCAATAGAGTCTATTGAAACATGGCTTCTAGACAAGTCAAAATATCCAAGTTCAAAATGTGGTCATATGAGTAAATATGGTAACTTGGAGAGCTATAGGCGGTCTATGAGCTCTTGGCGATTACTGATATTCTTCACGAGGATACACCATCTCCAATAAGATTGTCTAGGGTACGAATGAGAAATATTTACTCATTACATCTTTATTTAAGAGTGCAATTTTAGTTCTTTAGTGGAATGAACTAAAATTAATTGATTGAACCTAAGTGAATCATTTGTTGATTGTGATTGGGTTATGTCTATTGGAGCTTAAATTTAGATAGGCCCGCCAAGATCCCCAATCCACACGGACTTGCATGAATCACTTGATATATTCTACCGGACTAATTATGGGTCCATCTACAATTGTATTAAGGCATGTGGACTTGTTTCTTTTAGTAAGAATGGGCCTAGTTCACATGTGGGCCTTTTATTAAGGTCCAATGGATTTAATAAAATAGAAAAACAATATATAGATATATTAATATATATGGCACATGGCCGAGATATATATATGATATTATATTGTTTTATTTTTATTATTTAATTAAATGAGAATTAATTAATTGATTGATTAATTATTTAATTAAGAACCAAAATCTTTTTTTGACTAGGAAATATGTTTCTTAGTAGTACACTATTGTGGTAGTATAATTAAAATAAAAGACTTTATTTGGTAAGTAGATAAATAAGGGATTTATTTATCTAGTCAAATAAGGAAGTCTTTTATATAGTCACAAATACACTAAAGAGTTGGATTAGGGTTTGTATTTTATCTATATGCATGTGGAATATATTGATTATATATGCATGAATGCATGCGGAAATATATATCTACATATATGCATGCGGAGAATATATATGAGATATACACTATTATTTATGGCAAGTGGAATATATATGAGAGATACTTAATATGGCAGCATGTGGTCGCCTAAGATATATATATTAAATATATGTCGCCGAATATAGATATATATTATATTGAGTAAAAAATCTAATATATTAGATATATATGGCAAGACTTGCGGCCACTAAGTAAATATATATATATATATATTCTTTGTATATTTTCGATAACCCTAATGTAAGACTAGAGAGTGTTTTTTCTTTTTTTTGCTTGAGAAAAATAACATCCAACTCTTAGATTAGTGTGAGAATTCGACCAAGAGGAAAAGAGAGAAAAGTTTGTTCTTATTTCGATAGTGCACTAATAACTTTTATATCAAAAGGTTTTGTGCACAATTTCGAATAAGGTTCACGCGAGTTTCGATCTAACGATTGTGAATTCAAAAGTGACCGGAACATTCTTTGTAGCCTCTTGGAATTTGTTGTGACTCACGAAAAAGAAAAAGTTTTGTTAATCCATACTTAGGTACACAATTCAAAAAGAAGGGAGACCACGCTCCTAGGTGATTCACGTTCGTGATTGGATTGGAAGATCTTGCGGATTACCATCGACGCAATGTCAATCGGATCACGCGACAAAGGTATGATATTTTTAGTATTATATGTTAATTAATTAGAGGGTTAAGGTTCAAATTAAGGAAAAATTTTAAACTATACTAAACTCTATTTTAGTCTCGCTTCCGCTGCGTTGACCGTATTTTTCCCTACAATAAATTCTTACATAGCTACCAAGAGACCTTTAGAACTTGTGCATATGGACCTAATGGGGCCAATTCAAACCGAGAGCATCAATGGCAAAAAGTATATTTTTTTATGCGTTGATGACTTCTTTAGGTTTACTTGGGTTTATTTTCTTAGAAACATGACCGAGGCTTTTGATTACTTTAAAAAGTTTTGTAATCAAGTTCAAAATGAAAAAGATCTTGGTATCAAGAAAATATGTCGCATTAGGAGTGATCATGGGACGGAATTTGAAAATGCAAAATTTAGTGAGTTTTGTGATGATTTAGGGATTTCTCATGAGTTCTCCGCACCTAGAACTCCTCAACAAAATGGTGTTGTTGAGAGGAAAAACCGTGTCTTGCAAGAGATGGCTAGGGTCATGCTGAATAGTAAGAAAGTCCCTAGAAACCTATGGGCCGAGGCGGTCAATACCGTTTGTTATGTGTCTAATCGTGTTTTTAAGAGGCCTGGCACAAAACAAACGTCCTATGAGCTTTGGAAAGGCAAGAAGCCTAATGTGAATTACTTCCACACTTTTGGGAGTAAATGTTATATTTTGAATGATAGAGATCACTTAGGAAAGTTTGATGCAAAAAGTGATGTTGGTCTCTTTCTTGGCTATGCTATTAATAGTCGTGCATATAGAGTCTTTAACTTGACTACTAAGACTATTATGGAGTCTATCAATGTGAAGATAGATGATCTTAGCATGCTTAATTTGTGTGATGATAATGGTGTCAATGAACCTAAAGAAAACATGTTGAATGACACTAAAACACCTATTGATGTGGCTAGTAGTGTTTCTAGTCAAGATGATGAAAATGATAGTCATGTTGAAGTTGAAAGTCAAGGGTTGGAAAATGCTTTAAATTATAATCAACAAAATGACTAAGTTGTTGAACATTCTCACCCAAGACTTAGAAACTTACACTATCAAGAAGACATCATAGGTGATTTAAATGAAGGGGTTAGAACAAGAAATCAAATTGCTAACCAAATTTCTTATGCTTGCTACACTTCTCAAATTGAACCCAAAAATATTAATGAAGCAATTGTTGATGAATATTGGGTTGGGGCTATGCAAGATGAACTTAATCAATTTGAGAGGAATGAAGTGTGGTCCTTGGTTCCTAGACCTAAAGATATAAATGTAATTGGCACTAAATGGATTTATAGGAATAAGACCGATGAAAGTGGCAAGATTGTGAGGAATAAAGCTAGACTAGTGGCTCAAGGTTACACTCAAGTGGAAGGTGTAGACTTTGATGAGATGTTTGCCCCTGTTGCTCGTCTCGAGTCCATTAGACTTTTGTTGTCCATTGCATGCATTAAAAAGTTCAAACTATTTCAAATGGATGTCAAAAGTGCTTTCCTCAATGGATACCTTCAAGAAGAAGTGTATGTTGAACAACCTAAGGGTTTTGTAGACCCACACTCTCCTAATCATGTGTTTAAATTGAAAAAGGCTCTCTATGGCCTTAAACAAGCTCCAAGAGCTTGGTATGATAGGTTGACTCAATACCTTATTGACAACCAATATAGGAGAGGTGGCATTGATAGAACTTTGTTTATCAAACATCATGATCATGATATTTTTGTTACACAAATATATGTTGATGACATTGTTTTTGGGTCTACTAATAAAACCAAGGTTGATGAATTTGTAAGTGTTATGTCAAGTGAATTTGAAATGAGCATGGTGGGTGAGTTGAATTATTTTCTAGGAATGCAAGTAAAGCAAACTAGCATGGGCATAATGTTGAATCAATCTAAATATGCTAAAAATCTAGTTAAGAGATTTGGTCTAGAAAATGGAAAAGATTTTGAAACTCCCATGAGCACCACTTTAAAACTTGACAAAGATGAAAAATGGAAAAGTGTTGACCAAAGCCTTTATAGAAGCATGATAGGTAGTCTACTTTACCTAATGGCTAGTAGACCCGACATTTGCTTTAGTGTAGGCTTGTGTGCTAGATTCCAAGCAAATCCCAAGGAATCTCACTTGAAAGCCGTCAAGAGGATCATTAGGTATGTCAAAGGGACTCATAGTCTTGGTCTATTTTATTCATTTGACACCAATGATATCCTAGTAGGCTATTGTGATGCCGATTGGGCGGGAAACATTGATGACCGTAAAAGCACATCGGGCGGTTGCTTTTATGTTGGTAATAACTTGGTTTCTTGGTCAAGTAAGAAACAAAACTCGGTTTCCCTTTCCTCTTCCGAAGCCGAATACATTGCGGCCGGAAGTGCTTGCACATAATTACTTTGGATGAAACAAATCCTTAAGGATTATGAGATAGAACAAGGAAAAATGACACTTTATTGTGATAATTTAAGTGCCATTAACATCTCTAAAAATCCGGTTCATCACTCCCGTACAAAACACATAGACATTAGGCATCATTTCATTAGAGATCTAGTTGAACATTCTATTGTTACTCTAGAGCATTTGCCTACTAAAAATCAACTTGCGGATTTGTTCACTAAGCCCTTAGACAAAGAGAGGTTTAAAACTCTTAGAATGTCCATTGGCATGATTTGTGTTGATTGATGTCTTTGTGTGATTGTGAGTGGCTTGATGAGCAAAACTTTTATTGAATATCAATATCTTTGAGAGCTACTCACTTGAGAAGTAATGATCTTAAACAAATAACTTGTATTGTTTCTAGATCATGCACTTGAGCTTGAAAAATCTTATTTTTGAAAAAGTGCACTAATGCTTCTCTTATATGTTTTTGGTTTTGAGTATATGTGGTTGAATATGTGTAGATAATGGATGCATCTAGAAGTTTATTGTTAAGTACATGATAGATGACCTATGGTATGTATCCATTTTGCTTCGGCACTACATAGTAATCAACGAGCACCCTCATGGAAAGGGCTACACACATTGGTTGTGAAGCCACCTAATGTAGGAAAGGGCTACGCCATTGTAATGAGTGAAAGCTGCCATGAGGATTATATGTTTTTGTTAGTAAAATCAAAGAAGTGTTGAATTGAATCATAAAAAAAAAAAAAAAAAAAAAATCTTTGATTCTAAGCCTAAAAGAAATGAAAAATAAAAGGCTTATTGGTGTATAGTTGAGAATTGTGAAAATGCTCGGGTTGACAAATAGAAACGGGAAAACGAGCCACATGCACACACACGCTTATATGTTGATATCTATTCATTTTAAAAGCAAAAATTCGGATGAATATCGGTTTGACCTATTTTTAGAAAGGCTTTAGATGGATAGGTGTGGATAGAGTTTGCATGTTGATATCACAATTACTCCTACTATATATGTGAGAAGCATTCACACACACACACACATTTTGCTTATGTGCTTGATTCATTAGCAATGTGAGAATATTTTTGAGAGATTAATGAAAATCTATGACTCTCTCTTGGACTTTGACAAGTTATGAAATATTTTCTCTTATTGCTTGATTGTGTGATTATGTGATGTCCCTTGTGAACAAATCTACTTGGTGATAATATGTGGAGCATATGTTAAGGGGGAGCTTTAGTTTATTCAACTTCGCTCTCTATACGATTTGTTTGCTTTGTATCTCATTCTTTATCTCTTGTGTCCCTTGTCTATTCCTTGACAAAAAGGGGGAGAAAATGTATACCTCACCATGCTTGATATTGGGGAGATTTTGTATACTTCACACCTTGTGTGGAAAAATGTTCCAATTGTGTGAATCATATTCCTCTTTGTGCTTTAATGTGAATTTGTCTTAAGGGGGAGAAAGAAATCTTTCTTGCTAATGTTAAGGATGATTGGTCCTTGGGAATTAGGAAATTAAGGGAGTGCTTTAATATGAAAATATTTTGATCACTTGAGATAATGCATTTTTGTATGAGATAAGGGATGTCTTCTATATTTGTTTTTGGTTAATAACTCACCATTCTTCTTTAGAGAAGATCTCTTGTTTTGGATTGCTATTTTCTCTCATAGGTACTTTGAAGACCAAAAGAGGAATTCTTGAAGACTTGAAGACTTTTTAGTCTAGGAATTTCTTTGTAATGTGAGATTGAGAGTATGCTACCAACTTGAGTTTATTTGAGTGAAACATTGTATGGTGAGGTTGAGGTTGAGGTTTTGCCATGGAATAGCCAAAGGGGGAGATTGTAAGGTTCCAAAGGGGGAGATTGTAAGGTTCATAATTTGTATTGGCTTGATTTCATTGCAAAACACTCTATATTTGTATTAGTTGTTGCTTAGGGTATTCTTTGAAGAAAGGAAGCTTAAAAGGTAAAGAGCAACGTCTAGTGCAAAAGTCGTCTTCAAGAGGTGAAAAACATCAAAGGTAAATCTTGACTTCTATCCTCTTGCAAGGCGTTAGCGCACACACACACAATTCATACATGTGTGTCCCTACATCGTGGTTCAAACATTTGGTATAACACATTCACACATCTCATAGTATGCACATGCATTGATCTTGTATAGACAAACATTGTGAAATTGCATGCTTTGTGACTATCTCTTTGATATGGCATGCTTGTGTGAATATGTGTTTATTTGTTTGTGTATTTTGTGTTTTGGACTTGAAGATGTTCTTATTTGATGCCTTATTGAGTTCCGGTCGTTTCGGTTACTCATTCATAAGGTTTCGAGTCCAAACGATGTAGCTACGCTACTTTTCGTTCTCATTCGTTGAGTTGACTTCATCGTCATTTTCCAAGATGGTTTCTCAACCATTTTTCAAAGTTGTGTATTCGTTGTCGTGCGTGAGGGAGTCACGGTTCGTAATCCAAAACTGGATTTGAAATCGGAGTTCGGATGCTCAAGATACGGGCTGAAGAACCGAGGGAGCGCGCAAGAGAGGCAGCAGGCCGTGAGGCCACTTGGCCTGGCCGTGAGGGAGGCCGTGGGCCCCACGGCCAAGGGGGCTCTCTGCCCCGTGAGGCCCACGCGCCCTCCACAGGAGGGTGATGTGGCAGGTCTTGATTGGCTCGAAAATTCCTTCTCTCTCCTCTTTTTAAACTCCTCTCCTTCCCTCCACACTTGGAAGAAGTTTTTCAAGAACACTTTGAAAATTCTGCAGATTTTCTTCAATTTTCGTTTTCTTATTTTGATCATAACTTTCTCATACGAACTCGAAATCAATCGATTCAAAAGCCAAAATTGTTGGTCTTGAGAAGAGCTACAAACCCCACATTTCCAGAGGGAGCTGACTTCATCATTGTTCCCAGCAACCTGTTCTTCATTACGAGTTCAAGGTTGTTTGTTCAACTTCTTCTTTTTCAATTTCATCTTTGATCATCTCTTGATTATTACTATTTGATTGATGAAATTTGTTGAGAAGTTAGATCATATACTAGGGGTGTTTGATCATTTGTCAATTAAGTTTTAGCTTTGTGATTTCTCTTGAACATATTTGTGCTAAACTTGATTCAACATGAAATTGATTCTAGAAAATGTATATATGATGTGCTTCATGTTATTTTCTAGGTTCTATTTCATGATCTAAGAACTAGGTTTTTAGTGTGATATATTGAATAATCATACCTTGTTCTTATTGATTTGCATGTCTTGATTTCTAGATAATCTTGTGATTATGTGTTGAAAGCATACTCTAGATTGTCATTGAACATGTACATTTTGCTTTATTGATCATCTAGCTTAATTTGATTGTGTTTGCATCATTTGCATCACTTTAGATCATAGCCTTGCATTAGGTTGAAGTCTCTAGCAAAGTGAGTGAAGCTTTGTGGATAGAGCAAGGAAGTCTTGATTAGAGTCGGGAGGACTCGGATAATCAAGCAAGGGAGTCTTGTCTAGGGTCGGGAGGATCCGGATAGGCAAGCAAGAAATCTTCCTAGAGACGTGAGCGTCTTGGATAGGAAGTTGCTTTCTAGAGGTGTGGGATACATCTCAGATAGGAAGTAGGCTTGGTGATTCACTAGCCCGAGGGTAGATTAGGAGTTGATAGCTTGAGCGGATATCATGAGTTGATAGCTTGAGTGTGTAAGTCTTTTTTCACATAGTGGATTGCTTTGTCGGTGGTTGTGGTATCAACCCGTGGACGTTTCCTCTTTGAGGTTTTACCACGTAAAAATACTTGTGTTCATTTTTGTTTTTACTTTTCTTTATCTTCCATATCTTTCATTGATTGCATATCTTGTAAATTGATTAACTCTTGTATAAGTGAAATCAATTAATTTGTCAAATATAATCAAGTGTGCATTTTCTTTGATATATTCTGCATTATTTTTTAAATTGGAAGAATTTGGAGCCTATACCTATTCACCCCCCCTCTAGGTATATTTCACTACTACTTAAGGGAAATTTCAGACTTCTAGCACCAAAAAACTTGACCTTATGTTAAGTGTTGGGAAAAGTCCTTGTGACAAGAGAGGTCTAGGATTTGAAGATGGCAAGGAGTCCTCTACTCCTCACAAGACAGTATTTGTCAAGAGCTTGAGCAAGAATGAAGCTTCACCGGTGCAAACTCCTAGGAAGAAGATTGATCTAGGACAATGCTCACATAGTGCACAAGTAAAGGTGGCTCCAAAAAGACTATCTCAAGCTCATCCCACAAGAGCTCCTCAAGCCAACATTCCTCAACAAATGGCTCACAAAGGAAAGAGACTAATCGTGCAAGCTAAACCTCTGAAGCAAGCTAGACCGGTGATCGAACCAAAATTGGTGTGATTTTTGCCCTCGTTTCCTTCTCTTCTTGCTTGATTCTCGAGCAAGATCCCGTGATTTAATTGTGTAATTTAAGTGTTTTCAGGTAGTTATGGAGTTTTGGGGCATTGGAGTAATATTGGCCAATTAGGGGCAAAATAAGCTAGAAAGCAAACCAAAAGGAGCTTCATTACGCCGGTGCTATGCTGGTCAGCACACCTGCGCACTACCAACGCACCTCCAGCCAGAATCAGCATAAAGTGTGGGTCCCAACCGCACTCGAGCAGTACTTCATCCGCACTCCAGACAAAATCCTAGGGGGCTGATTTCAAAAGAAAAGATAAAGTGCGGGTTAGTGCGGGTTAGTGCGGGTCAACCAACCGCATTCCACCCACACTTTAAGGCGAAAATGCCCAAAAATTGTAATGTGCATTGGTACTGTGCCGGTCCACACCCGCACACTACCAGCGCTCTACGTGCCCAAAATCAGGCCAAAATGTGATAAAGTGCGAGTGAGTGCGGGTCCTTGAACCGCACTCCACCCGCACTCCACGCACGTCAGCTTCTGTTTCCAAGCTGAAGTGACCTATTTTTACATCCTCTATAAATAGAACCTTATGTCTTTCAACCAAATAATCCCCATATACGTCTTTACTTAGATTTTCTGATATTTTGTAACCTAGAGCTAGGAATACATTCTCCCTCTCATCTAAACCATCTCTACTCAACCTAAAGGCAACTAAGAGGATTGGATTAAGGCTTCAAGGAAGGAGATGATATTCATGGGTTTTCTCTCTACACTTTCTCTTAGTTTTATTGTTGTAATGAACATGAGTAGCTAAATCCCCACTAAGGGGTTGATGGATTAGTTTGTTGGATATTGGGATTTTGTATATAAACTCTATTTATTATATATTTCTATCTTTCATTGTTCTATTCATGAGTATGAATGGTATTTCCTTGATATGCTTGTATGGATACACTCTCTTTGCAAGTCTTCTTTGGGATTCTATTCGTGTAGACAATTAGGTATACACTCTATTTAGTTGCTTATTGCTTATTTGAATGGTTGGGATTTCCGGAATCCCGGTTCGATAACCGTGCTCTTCACCTAACCTCGAACGGGTGTCCGTCACTATACACCCTAGGACGGCTCTTGTGAGAAGATTAGAAGCCTCCTCTATACATCCTAGGTTGGCTAAATTTGTAAAGGTTGCACCCTTGATTAGATAGCGAGCATTCATGGTAAGGATCCTAAACGAGCAACTAACGCTATACACCCTAGGTTGGTTGCTCGAGAGGGATCGATCCCTAGTAGGAGGCCTTCTCTATACACCTTAGGTTGGCCCCTTGCTAGAGATAGAGAGCCAACTCTATACACCCTAGGTTGGCTACAATTGTTAAAACGTGCGTATTTACCAGTTTATTGCTTTTGCCCATATGTTCGCATACGAGTCCGTCAACACCTTAGTTTCCATCATATCAATCCATTCACATTCCATTTAGTTTGCATTCCTAGCATAATTTTTATTTTATTTTCATTCACACTTCACAACACCTACCGTATACTTTACTTTAATGCATTTTAGTTCTATTAATTCGAATCTAGTCACCACTACCCCGATCCTTGTGGACGATACCCCACTTACCGCCATACTTGTGTTTCCGAACCATTTAAGGCTTCGTGAGGTTTTTACAAATATTGTTTGACAAGTGGATTTTAAATACACACAAAATGACTTTGTCAACCGGTTCAACAACGAAGATGGATTGAACCTACTCAACCACAAAGACATGGGAAAGCTTCTATGTACGCACAAGGACATGGTATGATTCCTTATTTTATTCCTACATGTCATTTTTGTGGTTTTGATGGTCATATTAGACCAAGATGCTTTCGTTATATTAAAATGTGTAAAACTAGAAGCATGATTGAGAAGAAAAAGAATAGAGCCATTATGCATGTTCCTAGGAATGATAAGATTGATATGCATGATCCTAAGACATCTAGAGCCCATGTACCAAAGACCACTAGGAAAGAAAATGTTCTACCTAGGTGGATTAGAAAGAATGAAAATGTTTTCCATGTTGCTCAAATTGCCTTAAAGGCTATGAAACAAATTATAGCACGGTGTGTATAAAACTATCTAGAGGGGGAGTGAATAGATTTTAAGCTTATTACCCAATTTCTCGTGTTTATCAAAATTACGAAATTACCCCTAAATAGATAAAGCAATAAATCAAGTATAAAATGCGGAAATAAAATAACACTTGATTTTTACGTGGAAACCCTCACGGGAAAAACCACGGGCTAGTAAGTAAGCCACACTCGAACCTCGAATCCACTAAATGTGTAAAACGATTACAACCTAATCCCGGAAGTAATCACACACCTACCTAATCTCGGTATGAGTGAACCTTGAAACAAATTATAGCACGGTGTGTATAAAACTATCTAGAGGGGGGTGAATAGATATTAAGCTTTTTACCCAATTTTTTGTGTTAGTCAAAATTATGAAATTACCCCTAAATAGATAAAGCAATAAATCAAGTATAAAATGCGGAAATTAAATAACACTTGATTTTTACGTGGAAACCCTCACGGGAAAATCCATGGGCTAGTAAGTAAGCCACACTCAAACCTCGAATCCACTAAATGTGTAAAACGATTACAACCTAATCCCGGAAGTAATCACACACCTACCTAATCCCGGTATGAGTGAACCTAGTCCAATTTGCTTGCGATCTAAGCAACCTAATCCCGGAAGCTACACACAAGGCTTACTTTCTCAATGAAGAGAATAAAACCCTAAGTGAATATATGAATATTCAAATGCAACATAGAGCAAGGGAAACCCTATATGCTTATCTAAGATGATTAATATGCAATTAGAACAATCCTAGATATTAAAAACTAAATGACATGTTCAATCAAATAGTTTAGCTAATCAAGATTAAGCACAAAACCTAATTAGCTATCACAATACAACTTCTCATACAAGTAATAAATTGAGATTGCTTGTTAAGATATTAGTGAAAAGCTTACCAAGCAAAGTATGATGAAGAATCCATGCAAGATGTCATCTAGATGATCAAGGATAATGCTAGATGATGATTGATGATCATGAAAAAGTGTTTGAGTAAACTAAAAATGAGTTCTTTGGAATTTTTCTTCTCTTTGAAAAATATCCTAAGTATAGAATCTGAATATGAACTCTTGTAATTGACCTAAAGTCAAAGTGACATATATATAGGGGGCCAAAACAAGGTGTGGTCGTTTTGATAAGTTGGCATCATATTTGCCTTGGGCGTTGTACGTAGAGCGCCTCTTGTACAGCGCCCCAACTCTGTTCTCACGGGAAAACAGAGTGGCGCTGCACGTAGAGCACTTTGTACAGCGCCTGTAAAGCGACCCAACAGCGACCGAATTAAATCGATCAGGTCTGAACAGCGCTCAATGGGCGCTGTTCGTACAGCGCTTCTGTAGAGCGCTTTTGGGAGCGTCCAATGCAAAAATGCAATCCTAAGTCTAAGCATGACAAGGCAATTGGATATGCAAGATGCAATCAAACTAACATGCAAGAAGAGATGTTAATGAACATTAATGCACAAAAATAAGACACACAACATACAAGTATTAAACATATGCATGAGTTGTGAGTGTGTGCAACTATCTCTTCAAGACAAGTAAGCACATAGAAATTTACCTTTGGTGCTTATCAACTCGAGGTCTTCAAAAGGGCTTCGAACTATAAAACCAATACCTAAGCTACCCTTACAAAGAACCCCAACATGTGGTTTGATCACGAAATGAGCCAATCAACAAATGGGAACCTTACAATCTCCCCATTTGGCTATTTCGTGATAAAACCACCACTCACATTGATTCCTCACAAAGAAATAGAAACTACGGGACTACAATGATATTCTACATTACAAAGAGATAAGAGAATGTAACTTGAAGTCTTCAACCTCTTGTAGAATAGTCAATCCCTGAAAATAAAGTTTCTAACATTTCCAATACAAGTAAGAAGTGAGATTAATCAAGTGAGAACGAAAAACAAGCATTTGCATTTGTAAAATATGCAATGTATGTGTATGCAATGCTCCCCCTCAACGGGTTACTCCCCCTCAATTGTATATTCTCCCCAACAAGCACAATTGCTACTATAATTTGCAACTCCCCATACCATATCCTACTCCCCCTTTTTGTCATGATATAGGCAAAGGAGTAGTCCCCAACCGGGTCACTCATAGCAATGAGAGATAGTAGCATGCAAGATATTTGCATATCAATATAAGTCATTTTATGCATCACAAGTAATTGGAGAGAAACAAGGAGATTTATTTGATAAAAAGTGTGAATCAAACATGCTTTGCATACAAGACATGTAGCATTCAAGTTCAAAATACAATGGTATTTGGCAAAGCAAACGACAAAGGTGTCTAATAGGAATTTAAACCAATTTCACCAATGTCATGAGTAAAGCAAGTGAAACAAATTAGAGGCGTGTTCAATATAAAGCTAGAGGGGGGGTGAATAGATTTTAGCTATTATTACCCAATTTTCGCATACAAGTCAATATTACGAAAATGCCCCTACTAGTTAAATATACAAGCAAGTGTAATATAGTGCGGAATTAAAATAACACTTGATGTATACGTGGAAACCCAACCACTGGGAAAAACCACGGGCTGATTAGTGCGCCACACTCGGACCTCGAAATCCACTAATCGAAATGGAGTTTACAACCTATGTAGACCTCGTCTAACACTCCGGTCAATAACCCCCCACTTCTACCACTCGGGCCTTTAAAAGTGGCTCTAGTCCAATTGCTGGAGGCCTAAGCAACCTTAGCCTCAAGACTTAATTCTCTAAGAAGAGATTATGCAACCTATGTGAATATGTATTAATATTCAAATAACAAACAAGGCTAGGTAACCTTAGATGCTTATCTAGGATGATGAGATAATCAATTTAAATCAACCCTAGATATCAATTGCTAAATGACATGTCAAATAGCTTAGCTAATCAAGATTAAGCAAAAACCTAATTAGCTATCACAAAAACAACACTCAATTAATTCATCACAATTAATTCTCTATTCTTGTATTTATCATATGATCAACAACATACAAGTAAATAAAAAGAGAATATGCTTGATAGTAAAAATACTAAAATAAGATGAAACTAATCAAAATCTTACCAAGCATATTGTGATGATGCCAATCCAATCATAGATGCTTTCTATGTAGACATAGAGGATGCAATATGAAATTTGATGCAAAAAGGATTTGATTTGAGTGTTTAAAGGTGGGTTCTTGAATTGATTTTTTCTCAAAAATCTCTCTTGAAAGATTAGGGTTCTAATTGCTCAAGAAGCTTATTCAGAGATTGAGAAAACAAGATATTTATAGACATCAAGAATTGGGCATGTGAAAAGACACTTTTGCCCCTGAAACGCACCGTTCGGCGGTTTCAATCGGCGGCCAGGCCGCCGATGACGACCGCCGAATTGAGCTCGTGAAGAACAGAGCATTAACGGCGGTTTCATTCGGCGGTATCGTGACCGCCGATACAACCGCCGAATCAAACCCGAGAGATTAAAATCGATCAGGTATGAACGGCGGTTTCGAACGGCGGTCGTGACCGCCGATCTTGACCGCATAATTGCTTCAGACCAATCTGGACTGAAACGGCGGTTTCATTCGGCGGCCAGGCCGCTGATCATAACCGCCGATCACCAACAATGGTGAAAACCAAGGAGAAGCCAAGGGCATTCTCCATAGGCGGTCTTCGCGCGAAACCAAGCACTAATTAGTGCAAGCGCGGACGTTTCCGAACAATATCGGGAAACGAATTATAAGGCACATATACACACAACAAGATATATCAACCAAAGTGTTAGAGTGTAAAGTGACATGTGAAGAGATGCACATAAAAATAAGCAAGTATGCAATCATAGCAAGAATGCTAAGTGAGTGTGTGCTACTAAATCTCTTCAAAGAAAAACAAGCACAAGAGATTATACCTTTGGCGTGCTTGTATCTTGAGGTCATGGAAGGGCCTTTGATCTTCAACACTAAACACTTAGACTACCCTTACATACAAAACCCCAACATGTGGTTTGACCACGAAATAAGCCAATCAACAAAACGGGAATCCTTACAGCAAGGATATAGAATACATAGATTTCAATTTAAGAACAACTATATCCAACTTTATAAGCGAAACATGGCATGAGCGACTTTGCACCCTATTTGATTTTTCCGGATAAGATATCCGTATGATAGTAGCCATGTTCAACCAATAAAGAAAGAGAGACATTTGGAATATAAATTCCTTTGAATGGATACAAGATCCTTTATTCATTTTGAGTCTCATAAGCTTTCACACAAGTTTTGCATTTTAAGAATATGCAATCATCAATTCATGCTTTTCATGTGAGCGTGTTATATGAATTTCATGCTTTTTCATTTGACATTAGCATGTTATTAAAGAATCATCATGTCATGGAGATAACCATAGGTCATTCAAATCATACTTCCTATATACATCTCCTAGTCCAAAAATGCATGTTTGAACATAAATATGACATGGATTGTAAACAAGCAAGGTTCACACTTATAGAATTGAAAAAAAAAACATATATACATATGTGCAACCAAGCTTACTCAAACAATTAAAAGAATAGGCATAAGATATTTCAATTTTTTTGCAAGTGACAAGAATGCAAAATAGCTCTCTTTGCTTGAGTTCCCCATATGGGGTCAAATACAAATCACATCACTCCACAAGACATATCCCAATAGATCTACTTAGTGTTTTAAATCGAGTAGCATCTAAGGGTGTAGTAAATAGGTCTGCAAGTTGATCATTTGTACCTACATGTTCAAGTACTATGCATTTATTTTCAACAAGCTTTCTAATGAAGTGATGGCGGATGTCAATATGCTTAGTTCTAGAATGTTGCACCGGATTCTTGGAAATATTAATGGCACTTATATTATAACAAAAGAGAGTGAGTATACCTTGGTTGAATCCGTAGTCTACTAGCATTTGCTTCATCCATAGGAGTTGTGTGCATCCACTCCCTGCGGCTATATACTCGGCCTCGGCCATGGACAAGGAAATCGAATTTTGCTTCTTACAAAACCAAGACACCAAGTTGTTGCCTAAAAAGAAGCAACCGCACGATGTGCTCTTCCTATCATCACAATTTCCTGCCCAATCCGCATCACTAAAGCCTATAAGACTAGCATTAGTGTCAAACGAGTACCAAATCCCATAGTTGGAAGTCCCATTCACATAGCGAATGATCCTCTTTACGGAAGAGCGATAGGACTCATTGGGATCCGATTGGTACCTAGCACACACACCCACACTAAAAGATATATCGGGCCTACTTGCGGTCAAATAAAGCAAGCTACCTATCATGCCCCGATATAGAGTTTGTTCCACACTTTTACCACTAGCATCCTTGTTTAGCTTCAAAGTGGTACTCATGGGTGTATCACAATGTTTGGCATTTTCTAGACCAAATTTCTTCACTAGGTTTTTGGCATATTTGGCTTAGGTTATGAAAATCCCATCATCTAATTGCCTAATTTGCAAACCTAGGAAGTAACTAAGCTCACCAACAAGACTCATCTCAAATTCATGAGACATGACATCAATAAATTGTTTGACCTTGGTGTTGTTGGTGGAGCCAAAAACTATATCATCAACATATATTTGAGCTATGAAAAGCTCATCATTGTCTTTCTTGATGAATAGTATCTTGTCAACACTACCTCTTGTGTAGTTATTGTCAACAAGAAATTGAGTGAGGCGCTCATACCAAGCCCTCGGTGCTTGTTTCAACCCATATAGTGCCTTCTTGAGGCGATAGACATGGTTGGGGTGGTGTGCATCCACAAACCCCTTGGGTTGTTCAACAAACACTTCCTCTTGCAAGAAGCCATTGAGGAAGACACTCTTGACATCCATTTGGTGCAATTTGAACTTATGCACACAAGAAATGGATAAGAGAAGCCTAATGGACTCTAAGCGGGCAACGGGAGCAAATGTCTCCTCAAAGTCGATACCCTCAATTTGAGAGTACCCTTGTGTTACAAGTCTAGCCTTGTTCCGCACTATGTTGCCATCCTCATCGGATTTGTTTCTATAAATCCACTTGGTGCCTATCACATTAGTGCTTTTAGGCCTAGGAACTAGAGTCCAAACCTCATTCCTTTTGAATTGGTTTAGCTCTTCTTGCATGGCAAGAACCCAAAATTCATCATTCAAGGCTTCATCAACCTTTTTGGGTTCAATTTGAGAGGTGTAGCATGTAAAGCTAATGAGATTAGCTATTTGACGCCTTGTCCTAACACCCTCATTCACATCTCCAATAACATCTTCTTTGTTATGGAGTCTTCTAACCCATGGAGCGGGTTCATTAGAGTCCAAGAGAGGGACTCTAGTAATAGGTTGTGTGACTTCATTATTTTCATTGGACGTCCCAACATTGGGAGTCACAACAACCCTCTCCAAAGGAGAGTCATCCTCTAAAACTTCCTCCTCCTCATGGTTATTCGACTTGAGCCTAGTATCATCAATGACAACATTGGATGATTCCATGACGGTTCGAGTCTTCAAGTTGAAAACTCTATAGGCTCTACTATTCAAGGCATAGCCAATAAAGATACCCTCATCACTCTTAGCATCAAATTTGCCAAGTTGATCACGGTCATTTAAAATATAGCATTTGCTTCCAAATGTGTGGAAGTAGCTAACATTTGGCTTCCTACCCTTCCATAACTCATAGGAGGTGTTTCTAGATCCGGGCCTTAGGAAAACACGATTCCCTATATAGCAAGCCGTATTGACGCTTCGACCCATATGTTCCTAGGAACATTGTTGCTAAGTAACATCACTCGGGCCATCTCTTGAAGGACCCTATTCTTCCTCTCAACAACTCCATTTTGTTGAGGTGTCCTAGGAGCCGAGAACTCATGAGAGATGCCTAAGCTATTGCAATAGCTTTCAAAATAGGCATTCTCAAATTCCCTCCCATGGTCACTTCTAATCCGTTTAATGCTTTTAATGTTAGAATTCATTTCATTTTGTATTTTAGTACAAAGCATTTTAAACTTATCAAAAGTTTCGGATTTTTCTCTAAGAAAATATGTCCATGTAAATCTAGAGAAATCATTAACACAAACAAAAATGTATCTCTTTCCACCTAAACTTTTGGTTTGCATAGGACCCATGAGATCCATGTGGAGAAGCTCTAAGGGCTCCTTGGTGGAGAGATACTTGCCCTTTTTGTGCATGCTTTTAGTTTGTTTTCCTTGTTGGCAAGGTCCACAAATACCATTGGCTTTCTTCCTAAGCTTAGAGAGGCCATGCACACAATCGAACTTTCCAAGGGTTCTTAAATCCCTAAAATTCACGTGGCCAAGTCTTTCATGCCACAACTCTATTTGCTCATCCATGGACACATTGTTTGAGACTATTCTAGCTTCAAGACAATAGCAATTGTTGCTAGATCTCATACCTTTCAATAAGGTTTGTCCATCAGGCTTTAGGATTGAGCAATCATCTTTACTAAACAAGACGGAATATCCTTCATCACTTAGATGTGAAATGCTTATTAAATTGGCTTTCAAGCCATCAACAAATAAAACATCAGATAAGGAGGATAATCCGGGAACAGAAATGGTTCCTTTCCCTACAACTTTCTTTTTGGATCCATCACCAAAAGTGACATATCCTCCTTCCTCCATAACAAGAGTCTCGAAGAAACTCTTGTTTCCCGTCATGTGCCTAGAGCACCCACTATCTAAATACCAAAAATTAGAAGAATTTGCCTTCAAGGCTATTTGAGCAACATGGCAAACATTTTCATTCTTTCTAATCTACCTAGAAACAATCTTAGCTTTCTTAGTGGTCTTTGGTACTTGGGCTCTAGATGTCCTAGGATCATGCGTAACAATTTTATCATTCCTAGGAACATGCATCTTGGCTCTATTCTTTCTCTTCTTAATCATGCTTCTAGTTTTGCACATTTTAATATACCGAAAGCAATGTGGTCTAATATGACCATCAAATCCACAAAAATGACATGTAGGAATAAAATAAGGAATCATACCTTGTCCTTGAGCATGCATGTGAGCTTGTTCATGTCTTTGTGGTTGAGTGGGTTCAATCCATCTTCGTTGTTGAACCGGTCTTGCTTGCTTCCTAGCTTGAGGTTGCATGATTGGTCTTTTTCCTTTGTGAGCCAATTGTGGAGGAATGTTGGCTTGAGGGACCCTAGGGGGTTGAGCTTGAGGTTGCCTTTTTGGCCCCATCTTCACTTGTGCATTTGAACATTGTCCTATTCCTAACTTCTTCCTAGGAATTTGCACAAAAAAAGTTTCTTCGTTCCTCAAACTCTTGACAAACACGGTCTTGTTAGAAGTTGAGATCTTCTTGCCATCTTCATACCCAAGACCCCTCTTGTCACATGGACTCTTTCCAACATCAAGCATATGGTCAAGTTTCTTGGTACTAGAATCCATCCTAGTCATAGACTCTCTTACTTCTTCAAGCTCCCTCTTTAGGCTTTCTTCATTCCTCCTAGATAAGACTAACTCCTCTTTTAGCTTATCTTCCATCTTCTTGAATTTTTCCACTTGTTCACTTAATTGGTCATTATGAGATAAAAGCTCAAGATTTTCTTCTCTCAACATCTTGATCTTTCTTGTACTCTTGATTGCTAAATCATTAAACTCGGCATGGTATTTAGCAAGCACCTTTTTCTCCACAAAACTACATATGGAGTTAGAAGAGGAATCACTTTCTTCTCCACTTGAGTCATTTTCCTCTTGACTCATTTCCTCTCTCTCACTAGCACTTTTGCTTTTATGGGAGGAGGCAAAAGCTAGGAGGTTAGCCATTAGCTCTTCATCACTTGAAGACTCATCTCCCTCAAATGAGTCATCACTACTACTACTCCATGTGGCGGCTATCACTATACCTTTCTTCTTGACATTGTGATTAGCACATTCGGGGGCAAAGTGACCTATGCCACCACACTCGAAGCATCGGACCCCTTTCCTTTCGGTCTTCTCTTTCCTAGGCTCAAACTTGTTATAGGAACCCTTTTTCTTGTAGTTTTGACCTTTGGAACCAAAGTCCTTTTTCCCGAACTTCATGACCCTCTTGAATCTCTTCACAAATAATGCAAGGTCTTCGTCCAAGTCATTCTTCTTTGCCTCATTTTCATCCTTGGAGATCTTCAAAGCAATTCCTTTTAGCTTTTTATGAGGTGAAGAGATAGGACCCTTCCTAGACTCATAAGCTAGAAGTCTCCCAATCACCTCACTCGGCTTTATATCCTTATATCCACTATTTTCTTCTAAAGCCGTTACTTTTGATTCAAACCTATCCGGAAGAGATCTCATAATCTTTTGCTTGATTCTCCTATCCGAATATGGATCACCAAGTTGATGACTTTGGTTGACTATGTCCATCAACTTGATCTCGAAGTCGTTGAAGCACTCATTCTCCTCCATCTTAAGCATCTCGAATTGAGTTTAGAGGACTTGCAGCTTAGAGTCCTTCACCACTTCGGTTCCCTCATGTGCAATCTCTAGGATGTCCCAAGCCTCCTTAGCTATCCTAGTATTTTGAATCAATTTGTATTGATTTTCGTCCATAGCACATAAGATGGCATGCATCGCCTTCCTATTCCACTTTGAAGCCTCAAACTCTTGCGCGTTCCATTGCGCCTTAGGCTTCAATACTTCTTCTCCTCCACCATCGGGAGTCATCTTGGGTAGATCATATCCGTCTTCCACCACCATCCATGCACGGTCATGAATTTGGCATATGTAGGATTCCATCTTCCCTTTCCATTGGGAATAGTTCAATCCGGTAAGAAGTGGAGGCCTTGTGATAGAAGCACCTTCGTTGCCACCACTATTTCCACCGTTTCCACTCATAGTGTTTATGAATGAATGAAATGAATGCAAAGGTATGAATGATCAAAAATCACACAAAATGCAAAACACACCAAAATAAGCAAGGATCACCTATGTATGTCTAGGAACCCGCTCTGATACCAATTGAAACAAATTATAGCACGGTGTGTATAAAACTATCTAGAGGGGGGTGAATAGATACTAAGCTTTTTACCCAATTTTTCGTGTTAGTCAAAATTACGAAATTATCCCTAAATAGATAAAGCAATAAATCAAGCATAAAATGCGGAAATTAAATAACACTTTGAAACAAAATACTCGAGGTGTGTTTAATATATAAAGCTAGAGGGGGGGTGAATAGATTTTATCTAATTATTACCCAATTTTCGCGTGCATGTCAATTTTACGAAAATACCCCTAGCAAGTCAACAATACATACAAGTGTAATAAGATGCGGAAATAATAAATGACACTTGATGATTACGTGGAAAACCCAACCATTGGGAAAAACCACGGGCTGTTAAGTGCGCCACACTCGGACCTCGAAATCCACTAATTGAAATGGAGTTTACAACCTATGTAGACCTCGTCTAACACTCCGGTCAATAACCCCCCACTTCTACCACGCGGGCCTTTAAAAGTGGCTCTAGTCCAATTTGCTTGATCCTCGTAGTCACTACTTGTAATGATGTTTACAGCCTAATCCCGGTCTGTAACCCACCACTACTACCCGCAGGCCTGTAATAGCAACCCTAGACCAAGACTTCAATCTCTCAAAAGAGATGCACAACCCTATGTGAATATGTATGAATATTCAATTAATGCAATAAGAGCTAGGGTACTCTAAATGCTTACCTAGGATTATAAGATGACAATATAATCAATCCTAGATATCACATATAGCTATATGACATGGCATATAACTTTAGCTAAGTAAAGGATAACCAATCCTAGATACAAAGCTATCATATAAAACCCACAAACATTCAAAGGATTAACTAGTTGATTAAAAAACAATCTATCAACCTAGTTATCAATACATCACACAAGAATGTTCATGGCATAGCTTTTAGGCAATAATGACCTAATCAAATAAGCTATGAAAAATAATCTCAATCAACAAATGAGATCAATTAGCTAGATGGCATATGAACATTAAAGCCTAGCTATCAAATAATAACCCAATCAACACATAATCTCAATCTTATATGTAGAAATTAATCTAAACACATATAAGTAAAATATGAGATAAAATTGATAAGTAGAAACACTAATTATGTAAAATAAAAGTGTTCAACAAATCATACCATGTGTGTTGAAGAAGACCCATGCATTAGCATATACTAGATGAACCTAGATGATGCCTAGATGATGATTTGTGCATGTGGGAATGGGTTTAGAGAATTAAAGATGTGATCTTTAAGCTTTTTCTCTCAAGTCTCTCTAAATATCTCTCTAAGGTTCTTTGGATGCAAGACTTGTATTCTGAACCAGAGATAAGGATGTATGTATAGAGACCAAAAATATGGCAGGTGAAAATACAATTTTGCCCTTGAAACGCACCGATCGGCGGTTTCAATCGGCGGCCAGGCCGCCGAATTGAACCGCCGAATGGCTCCCGAGCGGAACAGGGGAACTTCGGCGACTTCATTTGGCAGTTTATAAACCGCCGATCCCAACCGCCATTTTGGACCCGAGAGATATATTTCAATCAGGTCTCATTCGGCGGTTTCGAACGGCGGCCAGGCCACCGAACGTAACCGCCGTTTCACCAAAAATGGTGAAACCAAGGAGAAGCCAAAGGCATCTCCACCGGTGATCATCACGCAAAACAAAGCACATCAACGTGCACGCGCGGACGTTTCCGAACATCCTTCGGGAAACGAATTACACCACACTAAAAGCTAACATACATGAAGTGCAAGTGTGGGTATTGAATGCATCCTAATGCCTATCATGTCATGGCATTTCATATAAAAAGATGCAATCAATCTAATGCAAGAAGAGACATTGAATAAACAATAAAGCACAATGCACACAAAATATAAACACAACATTCAAGAATAAGAGTTATGCATGTTGTGTGTGTGTGCAACTATATCTCTTCAAACCAAAGTAAGCACAAGATATACCTTTGGTGCTTGTCCTCTTGAGGTCTTGGAAGGGTCTTTGATCTTCAACCTTAATGACCTAGACTACCCTTACAACCAAACCCCAACATGTGGTTTGACCACGAAATAAGCCAATCAACAAATGGGAATCCTTACACACTTGATTTTTACGTGGAAACCCTCACGGGAAAAACCACGGGCTAGTAAGTAAGCCACACTCGAACCTCGAATCTACTAAATGTGTAAAACGATTATAACCTAATCCCGAAAGTAATCACACACCTACCTAATCCCGGTATAAGTGAACCTAGTCCAATTTGCTTGCGATCTAAGCAACCTAATCCCGGATGCTACACACAAGACTTACTTTCTCTATGAAGAGAATAACAACCCTAAGTGAATATATGAATATTCAAAATGCAACATAGAGCAAGGGAAACCCTATATGCTTATCTAAGATGATTAATATGCAATTAGAACAATCCTAGATATTAAAAACTAAATGACATGTTCAATCAAATAGTTTAACTAATCAAGATTAAGCACAAAACCTAATTAGCTATCACAATACAACTTCTCAAACATACATCACACTAATCTCAATCTTGTGTCAAAAGATATATGAAAATCATACAAGTAATAAATTGAGATTGCTTGTTAAGAAAAACACAAAATATGTAAGATATTAGTGAAAAGCTTACTAAGCAAAGTATGATGAAGAATCCATGCAAAGAGACATCTAGATGATCTAGGATGATGCTAGATGATGATTGATGATCATGAAAAAGTGTTTGAGTGAATAAAATTTGAGTTCTTGGAAATTTTTCTTCTCTTAAAAAAATATCCTAAGTATGAAATCTGAATATGAACTCTCTTTTTTGACCTAAAGTCAAAGTGGCATATATATAGGAGGCCAAAACAAAGTGTGGTCGTTTTGATAAGTTGGCTTGAAATTTACCTTGGGCGCTGTACGTAGAGCGCTTCTGTACAGCGCTTGTACAGCGCCCAACTCTGTTCTCACGAGAAAACAGAGTGGCGCTGTACGTAGAGCGCTCTGTACAGCGCTTTGTACAGCGCCTGTATAGCGACCCAACAGCGACCGAATTAAATCGATCAGGTCTGAACAACGCTCAATGGGCATTGTTCGTACAGCGCTTCTGAAGAGCGCTTTTGGGAACGCCTAATGCAAAAATGCAATCCTAGGTCTAAGCATGACAAGGCAATTGGATATGCAAGATGCAATCAAACTAACATGCAAGAAGAGATGTTAATGAACATTAATGCACAAAAATAAGACACACAACAATCTCTATCTTGAATATTAGAATTTAATCTAAAAACAATCAAGTAATAAAAGAGATGCCATAATAAATTAAACACTAATTATGTATGATAATAGTGAAAAACTTACCAAAGCAAGTGTGATGATGAAAGACCCATGCAAGCAAGCATCCTAGATATGCTAGAGAATGCTAGATGAACTTTGATGCAAATTATGTACGGAAATGGTTCCGTTGTGCTACATTGAGGATAATGTTAAGTTTAGGTTTGGGGGTGTGGACAACTTTTTGTGATGTTGTTTTTGTAGGTTTTATCATTGAAAATTTTCAAATCTCTACAAATTGGTCAAAATTGAAAATTTTGGGAATTGATGTCCATTTTGTTGAGATAATATCTTTATGTGCCGGTAGAGACATGTCATGTATGCTTTTAGGTCTATATCTTGACTATCATTCATGCCATGTATGATTATTGCATCACTTAAATTTGTGTGTACAGTGCCAATCTTTAGATGTTGAAGTGGATAGAACTCTTTGCTTGTTTAGCTTAGGAGAATAGTGGAGACTACCCTTGTGAGGATTTTGTGCTTTAACGTTCATTTTAGAGGGTATATTCGTTTCTACTCTTAAACACTTATCTTGTTCTTCATTGTATAGATTGATCTCTATAGGGTTTTGCATTGGATATTAAAGAACAATCATTTTATGATATCACATGTTGTGCTTTACTTTTGTGTGGGTTGATCCTTGAGAAGTGATCCTAGGCAATGTGTGCTTAAACTACCAAAAGGCCTAAACACTAATCCCTACCTATGTGTGTGCTCCAATAGCCCATTTGAAACCAAACACATAGCCTTTTCTTTCATCACCCGAACTTACAACCAAGCGTCTATAATGAAACCGTACCTAATTAGCTTGGACCATACGGTGATAAGATGTGAGAGATTATTGGGGTGTGTTGTAATTACTACAAATTTTGGAGAGAAACCAATGAGTTTCTTGAATTTAAATTGTAAAGTGTAATTGCATGTACCTAGGCTTGAATGATAAGCATCAAAATTTATATGTGTATAGTCATTCAAAAGAAAGAAAAAAAGAAAGAAAAAGAAAATTGAATATATACTCAAAGGGAGTATGAAAAAGAAAACAAAAGGGAAGCCTAGATGCATACTTGTAATAGATTGACTTGAGGATGTAGAGATTGCATTGTATATGGTCAACATTCCTATGATACAATCTATGGTTAGGATTATGATATTGCATTGTAGATGGTTAGCAATCCCATGACATGGTCTTAGGTATTTTGTTTTCCTTTTCCCTTTCTTTCTTAGCCTACACCCATGGCCCCATTACAACTGGAAAAGACCTAGCGGATCTCTTGGTAAAGCTTGCTTAATTGTGAAGTTGCATGTGCCCTATCTATGTTCTTAATGTTTAATTCGTTCATGAGATCCTTTGCACTTATATGAGCGTTCTTTCTAATGTATGAATATGCGAATATATTTTGATTCCATGTACCCAAACTCCAATTCGCATATGTTGATGAGTGTTATCGCCTAGGTTCTTAGAGAAAATATGAGAGTAATCCGGTGAGGATTAGAAGTCGAGGCGAATTCTAGCCCGAGCATTCGAGCATTGTTGTTTTGTAAACCGAAAACATCTTTTGTATTGGTATACATGCATTGTGTGATGTATTGATTTAAACGGCATATTTTTAGTCTTTATATAGAGATTTTAGCATGCATGTAGTTTTTGCTTGGTATGTTTACGGTGGCATCTCAACCTTTTGCTTTGTAGAGTTGCGTTTGTGGGTATCGTATCTAGTAAACCCTCAGGAGATTATACTCCTCCTACTAGGGACACCTAGAGGTTTAAAAGGCTTGTGGCACATGCTAAGTGCCATCGTTTCTCCCACGACAGTGGACTAATTAGTTTCTATATTTATTGCTTTAGTGTTTAGTTTGTTAATTTATTTTGATTTTCGTTTTTGATTTTGCTTGAGGACGAGCAAAAGTTAGGTTTGGGGGTCTGATCGCGCTCCAAATGTTCACATTTAGCGCTCCCTATTCCTATCTTTTGTGTTCGTTTCCGAGTACTTTTGTGTATATAATATGTGTTTTAGCTATGTGTAGGTAAATATCTCTCAGAGTGGGTGTTTAAACCTAAATGGAAGAAAACAGGGAAATTCAGGGGCAAATATGTCATTGTGGAGAATCAGGGGTCAAAGTGCAATATTTGGGAAAATACTGAATATTCTGTGAATATGGAGAAGATCAGGGGTGCATATTGTAATTATCCGTGCAAGGTACAGCACCAGCGCCACGTCAGCAGAGAAACGGCGTCGTTTTGGCATGGGCGCGCGTCAGCGTGACGTCTGGATGACGTCACGTCGTCTTCAAGCTGCAGCCGGGCGACCCGACCCGTGTTCGACTCGCGTTCGACCCGGTCGTGACCCGACTTCAACCCGACTTATTCCAGCCAATTTTTGACGGTTTTTCTTACCGTTCTCCACCCAGATCGGTAGCCGGTCTTCTCCCGGTCACGGTGGACCCACTTTGAGCCTCCCATGCAAAGGTTCCACTCTCCACCAAATCCTCCAAACTCCATGGCCATGAAACCTCGCAAGCTTGGTTCAGCGGCTTCTTTCCCGCGTTCCAGAACGTCCAAACCTGCCGGGAGACGACGACTTCATGCAACGGGAAGAAGCCAGCCGTCCAGAAGGTTCAAGCTCATGGAAAACGTCCATTTTCCATGCAGCGACTTCCGACGGCGGACACAAGCTCGCCTTCCAGGGTGTCTGAACCCGCCTAGCTGGCCGACTCAAGAGGATTTTTAGATATTTTGGGATATTTTGATCCCCATTCTTGCCCTATACACTTCCCACTATATATACATCACTATTTCCTCTCTTTCAAAAGTGTGCACCATCCAACTTTGCTCCAAGAAATCCATTTTCTTGGATTGATCATCACAAAAGAGAGAGAGCAACTCCAAGCCTTTCGATTTTCCTCCATGGAAAGCCTTCCATGGAGAGTAGAGATACTGAGATAGGAGAGGCTTGTGTGTAAAAACTGAGCCATAGGAGTTCATAGCAAGGGAGACCTATTGGAGGCTTGTCTTCAAGGGTTATTTCTTCATTTACTCATCTCTTGTATTTCTATTGATGTATAACCCATTTGGGAGTATTGTAAACCAACACTTATGCTAATATATGTATGTATTGTTCATTTGCTTTGATTTAGTATTGATTCATTCCTTAGATGTCTATTGATTAAGCTCTTTTTATGATATTCATATGTATGGATGATTATGTGTTGATATGTATGATGAATGAGATTAGGAGTAGACTAACTAAATGATTAGGAGTAGTTGTAATAAAATATCTCATTTGTTTATGTATGTTGATGTATGATTTACTATTGTAAGGATTCCCTTTTATTGATTGGCTTATTTCGTGGGCAAACCACATGTTGGGGTTTGGTTGTAAGGGTAGTCTAGGTGATTTGTTGAAGATCAAGACCCTTTCCAAGACCTCAAGAGGACAAGCACCAAAGGTATATCTTGTGCTTACTTTGGCTTGAAGAGTTATAGTTGCACACACACACACACACACAACATGCATAACTCTTATTCTTGTATGGTGTGTTTATATTTTGTGTGCATTGTGCTTTATTGATTTATTCAATATCTCTTCTTGCATGTTGAATTGATTGCATCTTGTTATATGATAATGTCATGACATGTTAGGCATTAGGATGCATTCAATACCCACACTTGCACTTCATGCATGATTAGCTTTTATGTGTGGTGTAATTCGTTTCCCGAAGATTGTTAGGAAACGTCCGCGCGTGCACGTTGATGTGCTTTGTTTTGCGCGATGATCGCCGGTGGAGATGCCTTTGGCTTCTCCTTGGTTTCACCATTTTTGGTGAAACGGCGGTTCCGTTCGGCGGCCTGGCCACCGTTCGAAACCGTCGAATCAGACCTGATTGAAATTCCTCTCGGGTCCAAAACGGCGGTTCTGATCGGCGGTTACGAAACCGCCGAATGAAGTCGCCGAAGTTCCCCTGTTCTTCTCGGGAGCAATTCGGCGGTTCAATTCGGCGGCCTGGCCGCCGAATGAAACCGCCAATCGTGCGATTTCAGGGGCAAAATTGTCTTTTCACTTGCCCTGTTCTTGATGTCTATAAATATCACACTTTCTCATTATCTGAATCAGTTCTTTGACTCTTAAGAACCCTAATCTTCAAAGATAGATTTTGAGAGAAAATCAAATCAAGAACTCAACTTTAACCACTCAAATCAAACCCCTTTTGCATCAAATTTCATATTGCATCTCCTATGTCTATATAGAGTGCATCCATGTATGGGTTTGCATCATCACAACTTGCTTGGTAAGATTTTGATTAATTTCATCTTATTGTAGTATTTTAAATACCAAGCCATCTCTTTTAAATTACTTGTATGTTTTAGATCATATGCTAAATACAAGAAAAGAAATTATTTGTGATGAATTGATTGAGTGTTGTTTGTGATAGCTAATTAGGTTTTTAATTAATCTTGATTAGCTAAGCTATTTGACATGTCATTTAGCTATTGATATCTAGGGTTGATTTAAATTGAATATATCATCATCCTAGATAAGCATTTAGAGTACCCTAGCTCTTATTGCATTAATTGAATATTCATACATATTCACATAGGGTTGTGCATCTCTTTTGAGAGATTCAAGTCTTGGTCTAGGGTTGCTATTACAGGCCCGCTGGGTAGTAGTGGTGGGTTACAGACCGGGATTGGCTGTAAACATCATTACAAGTAGTGACTTCGAGGATCAAGCAAATTGGAATAGGGTTGCTAATAAAGGCCGGCTGGGTAGAAGTGAGGGGTTACAGACCGGAGTGTTAGACGAGGTCTACATAGGTTGTAAACTTCATTTCAATTAGTGATTTCGAGTTCCGAGTGTGGCGCACTATACAGCCCGTGGTTTTTCCCAGTGGTTGGGTTTTCCACGTATACATCAAGTGTTATTTAAATTCCGCACTATATTACACTTGTATGTATTTTTGACTAGTAGGGGCATTTTCGTAAAATTGACTTGCATGCGAAAATTGGGTAATAATTAGATAAAATCTATTCCCCCCCCCCCCCCCCCCCTTAGCTTTATATTGAAAAACACACTTTGAGAACTTTCAACTATGTATGTGTTTAGAGTGATTAGAGTGATTAAGAGTTGAGTTTGTGCTCGGATTTCCATTCCGGGTATAAATTCGGCTATTAGCTATATGGAATGGAAATAGTTTATGTGTGCATAATTATGCCACTTTAGCTTTGGTTCATAGTTCTTGTGCTTAATGGGTCTAAACCCTAGACACAATCATTCTTCCGATTGGAAAGTGATGACATGATTTCGGGAATTCCCTAATCAAGATTCCGGGGTAATTTCCTTAATCAAGAGAATGAACCCTTTACTGAATTAATTGGATTCACATGTTAAACAATCTACATAGATTTGCATAGTGTGTTTGGTGAACCGATTTCCCATATGTGTTATATATCTTGCTTATCTCCAAGCCACCTTTATTTTCTTAGTTAGGGTGTCTTGCCTTTAGGAGTAGATTAACTTAATTAGGAGTAGATTAATTAGATAGCCAAGACACCCGGCTACATTTCTACCTTAGTTAATTAATTTACATTTCCGCACACACCACACTGCTTTCCTTTTACATGCTTTAATAAACACTAGAACTAGATACAGTTAACGAATTCCATTCTCTGTGGGAACGACCCTTGCTTACTTGCTATACTTGTCCTTTGACTCGTTGCATTTGCGAGGTGATTAGAATAGATAAATCTTTTCTCGGTCGGGCGTCAACGGCAGCCCGGTCAAAATGCATGAGCATATATTATCAACTGTGTGAAAGTGATATATAAATGATGTTTAACCATGAAGGAACACACAAGGATGCCATGTGTGTGTGTGTGCCTAGCCTTGTAAGAGATATGAGGTCTTATATTACCTTTGATGATTAATGATGCACATATCTCTTTAATGCCGGCTACTTGCATGAATTGTGGTTGAGACATTCTTCGTCTTCTTAAATCTTCAATATATGAACCACTAAACATTACAAGAGAAACATGTTTTGATATGGAATACATGCCAACACAAACTATAAACCTAACACAAGACTTGAAGAAAAAGGATCCCTTCAAGAGTTTTGAGCCTAGGCAAGAGAAGAGTGAAAAGAAAGGGGTCCAATGCTATAAGTGTGGCGGTATAGGACACATCTCACCCGATTGTGGGAATTTGAAGAATAAAATGGCAAAAGTGATGGCCGCCACTTGGAGTGAAAGTGATGACTCCGGAAAGGGAGACAAGTCTGAAATTTCCCTTAAGTAGTAGTGAAATATACCTAGAGGGGGGGGTGAATAGGTATAGGCTCCAAATTCTTCCAATTTAAAAATAATGCGGAATATATCAATGAAAATACACACTTGATTATATTTGACAAATTAATTGATTTCACTTATACAAGAGTTAATCAATTTACAAGATATGCAATCAATGAAAAATATGGAAGATAAAGAAAATTGTAAGGTTCCCTTTTGTTGATTGGCTCATTTCGTGGACAAACCACATGTTGGGGTTCTTTGTAAGGGTAGCCTAGGTATCGGGTTTATTGTTCGAAGCCCTTTGAAGACCTCGTATTGATAAGCACCGAAGGTATATTTCTATGTGCTTACTTTTCTTTAAAGAGATTAGTTGCACACACACACTTAACATACATTGCATATGTGTGCATTCTCTTCACTTGTCACATTTCACACTTGCACTTTTGTGTTATATTTTGTTGTGTGTAATTGTGTCGTGTTGTCTTGTAATTCGTTTCCCGATAGTTTTCGGAAACGTCGGCGCATGCACTAGAATGTGCTTGGTTTAGCGCGAGGACCGCCTACGGAGAATGCCCTTGGCTTCTCCTTGGTTTTCACCTTTATTGGTGATCGGCGGTTATGATCGGCGGCCTGGCCACCTAATGAGACCGCCGTTTGCTTCCAGTAGTGTATGGAGCAATTCTACGGTTATGATCGGCGGTCTCGACCGCCGTTCGAAACCGCCGTTCAAGACCTGATTGATTTTATCTCTCGGCCTAATTCGGCGGTTGAAACGGCGGTCCCGAATGAAACCGCCATTTTCACACCTGATTGATTTTTAATCTCAGGTTTGTTTCTTCGGTTAGATCGGCGGTCACGAAACCGCCGAATGAAACCGCCGTTGGTCCCCTGTTCCTCTCAGGCCAATTCGGCGGTTATTATCGGCGGCCTGGCTGCCGATTGAAACCGCCGATCGGTGCGTTTCAAGGGCAAACTTGTCTTTTCACATGCTCTGTTTTTCATGCCTATAAATACATCACTTTCTCTTATTCTGAATGGAACTCTTTGATTATCAAGAACCTTACTTTCAAAAGAGAGATTTTTAAGAGAGAAAGCAATCAAGTTTGCTCATTAAACACTCAAACAAAAATCCATTTGCATCAAAGTTCATCTAGCATTCTCTAGCATACCTAGGATGCTTGCTTGCATGGGTCTTTGATCATCACACTTGCTTTGGTAAGTTTTTCACTATTATCATACATAATTAGTGTTTAATTTATTATGGCATCTCTTTTATTACTTGATTGTTCTTAGATTATAATATAATATTCAAGATAGAGATTGTTGTGTTGATTTGATTGAGTGTTGTTTTTATGATAGATATCTAGGTTTCTCTAATCTATGATTATCTATGCTAATTGACATGTCATTTAGCTTTAATATCTAGGATTGTTTTTAATTGCATATTCATCATCTTAGACAAGCATATAGGGTTTCCCTTGCTCTATGTTGCATTTGAATATTCATATATTCACTTAGGTTGTTAATCTCTTTTTAGAGAGTTAAGTCTTGTGTTGTGACCGGGATTTGGTTGCTTAATTCACAAGCAATCGGACTAGGTTCACTCATACCGGGATTAGGTAGGTGTGTGATTACTTCCGGGATTAGGTTGTAATCGTTTACACATTTAGTGGATTTGAGGTTCGAGTGTGGTGTAAGGTTCCCATTTGTTGATTGGCTCATTTCGTGGACAACCACATGTTGGGGTTCTTTGTAAGGGTAGCCTAAGTATCGGTCTTATTGTTCGAAGCCCTTTGAAGACCTCGTGTTGATAAGAACCGAAGGTAAATTTCTATGTGCTTACTTTTCTTTGAAGAGATTAGTTGCACACACACACTTAACATTCATTGCATATGTGTGCATTCTCTTCATTTGTCACATTTCACACTTGCACTTATTTATTATATTTTGTTGTGTGTAATTGTGTCATGTTGTTGTGTAATTCGTTTCCCGATAACTTTCGGAAACGTCCGCGCATGCACTAGAATGTGCTTGGTTTAGCGCGAGGACCGCCTATGGAGAATGCCCTTGGCTTCTCCTTGGTTTTCACCTATCTAGGTGATCGGCGGTTATGATCGGCGGCCTGGCCGCCGAATGAAACCGCCGTTTCAGTCCAGATTGGTCTGAAGCATTTCTGCGGTTAAGATCGGCGGTCACGACCGCCGTTCGAAACCGCCGTTCGAAACTGCCGTTTGAAACCGCCGTTTCAAGACCTGATTGATTTATCTCTCAGTCTAATTCGGCGGTTGAATCGGCGGTCACGAAACCGCCGTTCGAAACCGCCGTTCATACCTGATTGATTTTAATCTCTCTGTTCTGATTCGGCGGTTGTAATCGGCGGTCACAAAACCGCCGTTTATGCTCTGTTCTTCACGAGCTCAATTCGGCGGTCATTATCGGCGGCCTGGCCGCCGATTGAAACCGCCGATCGGCGCGTTTCTTTGAAACTTACTTAAACGACCACACTTTGTTTTGGCCCCCTATATATATGCCACTTTGACTTTAGGTCAATGAAGAGAGTTCATATTCAGAATTCATACTTAGGATATTTTTCAAAGAGAAGAAAAATTCCAAGAACTCAATTTTTGATTACTCAAACACTTTTTCATGATCATCAATCATCATCTAGCATCATCTTAGATCATCTAGATGTCATCTTGCATGGAATCTTCATCATACTTTGCTTGGTAAGCTTTTCACTAATATCTTACATGTTTTGTGTTTCTCTTATCTAGCAATCTCAATTAATTACTTGTTTGTTATTTTGTATGCTTTGGATACAATATTGAGATGAGTATGATGTATGTTTGAGAATTTGTATTGTGCTAGCATATTAGGTTTTGTGCTTAATATTGATTAGCTAAACTAATTGACATGTCATTTAGTTTTGATATCTAGGATTGTTCTAATTGCATATTAATCATCTTAGATAAGCATATAGGGTTTCCCTTGCTCTATGTTGCATTTTGGATATTTTCATATATTCACTTAGGGTTGTATTCTCTTCTAGAGAAAGTAAGTCTTGTGTGTAGCAACCGGGATTAGGTTGCTTAGATCGCAAGCAAATAGGACTAGGTTCACTCATACCGGGATTAGGTAGGTGTGTGATTACTTCCGGGATTAGGTTGTAATCGTTTGCACATTTAGTGGATTCGAGATTCGAGGTTCGAGTGTGGCTTACTTACATAGCCCGTGGTTTTTCCCGTGAGGGTTTCCACGTAAAAACCAAGTGTTGTTTTAATTTCCGCACCATATTACAATTGCTTGGTTATATTATCTTGAGGGCTTTTTCGTAATTTTGACTAACACGAAAAATTGGGTAAAAAGCCTAAAATCTATTCACCCCCCCCCCCCCCCCCCCCCCCCCCCCCCCCCCCCCCCCCCTCTCTAGATAGCTTTATACACACCGTGCTATAATTTGTTTCATGTGGCTTACTTACTAGCCCGTGGTTTTTCCCGTGAGGGTTTCCACGTAAAAATCAAGTGTTATTTAATTTCCGCATTTTATACTTGATTTATTGCTTTATCTATTTAGGGGTAATTTCGTAATTTGGACTAACACGAAAAATTGGGTAAAAAGCTTAAAATCTATTCACCCCCCCTCTAGATAGTTTTATACACACCGTGCTATAATTTGTTTCAAAAAGTAAAAGCAAAAATGAATACAAGTGTTTTTACGTGGTAAAACCTCAAAGAGGAAACATCCACGGGTTGATACCACAACCACCGGCAAAGCAATCCACTATGTGAAAAAGGACTTACACACTCAAGCTATCACTCATGATATCCGCTCAAGATATCAACTCCTAATCTACCCTCGGGCTAGTGAATCACCAAGCCTACTTCCTATCCGAGATGTGTCCTACACCTCTAGAAAGCAACTTCCTATCCAAGACGCTCACGTCTCTAGGAAGACTCCCTTGCATAGCTATCTAGATCCAATGATCCTAGTCAAGCTTCTCTAGCTCAACCATCCGGAGTATAAAAACTCCTAGCTAAGACTTTTGCTTGCCTATCCGGATCCTCCCGACCCTAGACAAGACTTCCTTGCTCTATCCACAAAGCTTCACTCACTTTGCTAGAGACTTCAACCTAATGCAAGGCTATGATCTAAGTGATGCAAATGATGCACACACAATCAAATTAAGCTAGATGATCAATCAAGCTCAATGTACATGTTCAATGATAGTCTAGAATATGCTTTCAACAATCAATCACAAAAGTATCTAGAAATCAAGACATGCAAATCAATAAGAACAAGGTATGAATATTCAATATATCACACTAAAAACCTAGTTCTTAGATCATGAAATAAAACATAGAAAATAACATGAAGCACATCACACATACATTTTCTAGAATCAATTTCATGATAAATCAAGTTTAGCACATATATGTTCAAGACAAATCACAAAGCTAAATCTCAATTAACAAATGATCAAACAACCCTAGCATGTGATCTAACATACTTCTCAACAAATTTCATCAATCAAATAGTAAGAATCAAGAGATGATCAAAGATGAAATTGAAAAAGAAGAAGTTGAAACAAACATACTGACCACGGACTGAAAATGGATCAACTGAGAAAAATGGCGAAGTCAGCTGCCTATGGAAATGCTTAGGGTTTGTAGCTCTCTTCAAGACCAACAATTTTGGTTTTTGAATCGATTGATTTCGAGTTCGTATGAGAGAGATATGATCAAAATACTAAAACTAAAATTGAGAGAATTCTGCAGAATTTTGTGAGTGTTCTTCAAAATTCTTTTAAATGTTTGGAGGGAAGGAGATGAGTTTAAAAGGAGGAGAGAGAGAGATTTTTCGAGCAAATCAGAGCGTGCCATGTCACCTCCCCGTGGGGGGCGCGTGGAACCCATGGGAGTAGAGGGCTCCCTTGGCCGTGGGGCCCACGGCCTCCCTCACGGCCAGGCCTTGTGGCCTCATGCTCTCCAGACCACTCTCACGCGCTCTTTCGGTTCTTCAGCCCATATCTTGGGCATCCGAACTCCGATTTTGAATCCGTTTTCGGATTACGAACCGTGACTCCCTCCCGCACGACGACGACTACACAACTTTGAAAAATGGTTGAGAAATCATCTCGGAAAACGATGATGAAGTCAACTCAACGAATGAGAACGAAAAGTAGCGTAGTTACATCGTTTGGACTCGAAACCTTATGAATGAGTAACCGAAACGACCGGAACTCAATAAGGCATTAAATAAGAACATGTTCAAGTCTTAAACACAAAATACACAAACAAATAAACACATATTCACACAAGCATGCCATATCAAAGAGATAGTTACAAAGCATGCAATTCCACAATGTTTGTCTATACAAGATCAATGCATGAGCATACTATGGAGTGTGTGAATGTGTTATACCAAATTTTTGAACCACGATGCAGGGACACACATGTATGAATTGTGTGTGTGTGCGCTAACTCCTTGCAAGAGGATAGAAGTCAAGATTTACCTTTGACGTTTTTCACCTCTTGAAGATGACTTTTGCACTAGAAGTTGCTCTTCACTTTTTAAGCTTCCTTTCTTCAAAAAATGTCCTAAGCAACAACTAATACATACATAGAGTGTTTTGCAATGGAATCAAGCCAATACAAATAGTGAACCTTACAATCTCCCCCTTTGGCTATTCCATGGCAAAACCTCAACCTCACCATACAATGTTTCACTCAAATAAACTCAAGTTGGTAGCATACTCTCAATCTCACATTACAAAGAAATTCCTAGACTAAAAAGTCTTCAAGTCTTCAAGAATTCCTCTTTTGGTCTTCAAAGTACCTATGAGAGAAAATAGCAATCCAAAACAAGAGATCTTCTCTAAAGAAGAATGGTGAGTTATCAACATAAAACAAATATAGAAGACATCCCTAATCTCATACAAAAATGCATTATCTCAAGTGCTCAAAATATTTTCATATTAAAGCACTCCCTTAATTTCCTAATTCCCAAGGACCAATCATCCTTAACATTTAGCAAGAAAGAATTATTTCTCCCCCTTAAGACAAGAATTCTCCCCCTTAAGACAAAGTCACAATTAAGCACAAAGAGGAATATGATCACACAATTGGAACATTTTTCCACACAAAGTGTGAAGTATACAAAATCTCCCCAATATCAAACATGGTGAGGTATACATTTTCTCCCCCTTTTTGTCAAGGAATAGACAAGTGACACAAGAGATAAAGAACGAGATATAAAGCAAACAAATCGTATAGAGAGCGAAGTTGAATAAACTAAAGCTCCCCCTTAACATATGCTCCACATATTATCACCAAGTAGATTTGTTCACAAGGGACATCACACAATCACACAATCAAGCAATAAGAGAAAATATTTCATAACTTGTCAAAGTCCAAGAGAGAATCATTGATTTTCATTAATCTCTCAAAAATATTCTCACATTGCTAATGAATCAAGCACATAAGCAAAATGTGTGTGTGTGAATGCTTCTCACATATATAGTAGGAGTAATTGTGATATCAACATGCAAACTCTATCCACACCTATCCATCTAAAGCCTTTCCAAAAATAGGTCAAACCGATATTCATCCGGTTTTTGCTTTTAAAATGAATAGATATCAACATATAAGCGTGTGTGTGCATGTGGCTCGTTTTCCCGTTTCTATTTGTCAACCCGAGCTTTTTCACAATTCTCAACTATACACCAATAAGCCTTTTATTTTTCATTTCTTTTACGCTTAGAATCAAAGATTTTTTTTTTTATGATTCATTTCAACACTTCTTTGATTTTACTAACAAAAACATATACTCCTCATGGCGGCTTTCACTCATCACAATGGCGTAGCCCTTTCCTACATTGGGTGGCTTCACAACAAAGGTGTGTAGCCTTTTCCATGAGGGTGCTCGTTGATTACTATGTAGTGCCGAAGCAAAATGGATGCATACCATAGGTCATCTATCATGTACTTAACAATAAACTTCTAGATGCATCCATTATCTACACATATTCAACCACATATACTCAAAACCAAAAACATATAAGAGAAGCATTAGTGCACTTTTCAAAAATAGGATTTTCAAGCTCAATTGCATGATCTAGAAACAATAAAAGATACTTGTTAAAGATCACTACTTCTCAAGTGAGTAGCTCTCAAAGATAATGATATTCAATTAAAGTTTTGCTCATCAAGCCACTCACAATCACACAAAGACATCAATCAACACAAATCATGCCAATGGACATTCTAAGAGTTTTAAACCTCTCTTTGTCCAAGGGCTTAGTGAACAAGTCCGCAAGTTGATTTTTAGTAGGCAAATGCTCTAGAGTAACAATAGAATGTTCAACTAGATCTCTAATAAAATGATGCCTAATGTCTATATGTTTTGTGCGGGAGTGTTGAACCGGATTTTTAGAGATGTTAATGGCACTTAAATTATCACAATAAAGTGTCATTTTTCCTTGTTCTATCTCATAATCCTTAAGGATTTGTTTCATCCAAAGTAATTATGTGCATACACTTCCGACCGCAATCATACATACAATAACACATATCATGATTAAGATCAATGTGAACAATTATCATCAAAAGATCCTAAATGAGCAAATGTCAATGAGAACCATAAGAACACTATATTATTTCTCTAATATGACATGCTTCATGAAATAGTGCAAACAATGAGTTGAGAGATGAACATTCAAGTAAGCAAGCAATGTGATATAGAGATACCTTTGCAAGCTATTTTCCATCAAATGTAAAGTCTTCACCCTTTTTATGAGTCCTCTTGGCTTGTTTGTCCTCATGACAACAAGTTGTTGATGTGTCGTTCCAAGAGACTAAAGACTATGCATTTCAACTCAAACAACAACAAAAATTGACTTTCTCTAAAAGTCATAACATGATTGTTACCATATAGATATCATAAAAACAACTTCTCAAAAAGTTAATCAATAGATTTCGACCATCATAGCAAATATGTGAGATAGCTAAGTTCATGTCAAGTTATATAGAAACAAAGCTAGATAGCTAAGTTACTTAACAACTTGACACTAATCTTAAAGCTAACTCCCATGTGCAATCTTACACTAATGGTAAGAACACTCACCCTTGACCCATTCGGTCTTGGGTGCACTAACACATAAACCATCATGATCATTTCTCATGGCAATAGTATATCTAGAAGATAAAACATCAACAATCTTCTTTGTAAAGATATTACTCATGTTAAACACATCATTATTGCCATCAACAAAAATATCATCAAGATTATGAATATGATCATGTGAAACACTCTTTTTCAACCAAATCTTCTTGACATTCTTCTTGACATGATTGTCATTAACATGCACAACATTCAAAGAGTTATCATTAGAAACATGTTTAGAAGAATGACTAGGAACATTTTTCACATCATACTTTTTAATCCAAGCTTTCCTAGTATGTTCCTTTACAAGATTATTGGCAATGTGCACAAGATCCAAAGGCTTTTTGGTAGCTATGGAAGTGCTCTTCTTATGAGACACTTTGGTTTGTTTACCTAATTGACAAGGTTTACAAACACTTTCTAGCTTACTACCAAGACTAGGTAGACCTCTAACAATGCAACCTTTTTCAAGCTTATTTATACCCTTAAAGTTCATGTGGCCCAAACGTTGATGCCACAAATCAAGCTTGTTGCACTCATGTGCCATGTTGCAAGTTAAAGGGTCTATCTCAAGACAATAGCAATTGTCTATAGACCTTTTGACTCTTAGGACAACATTGTCCTTTTTATCAATTATTGTGCACACATCTTTGTTAAAGCTAACTTCTTTATAAATTTCACACAAGTGAGTAATGCTTATCAAATTAGCTTGTAACCCATCAACAAACAAAGTGTTTCGAAGTTTAGGCAATCCGGGGATACAAATTGTTCCCTTGCCAAGAACTTGCTTTTTGGTACCATCACCAAAAGTAACCCAACCTCTATCCTTTAAAACAAGATTCTTAAAGAACTCTTTGTTCCCGGTCATGTTCCTAGAGCAACCGCTATCTAGGTACCAAGAATAGGAGGAGTTGGCACGTAAAGCATATTGTGCAACATGACATTTAGATGTGTATTTTCAAATCCACACATTTTTCACAACATGCCTCTCACTCTTACTTCTATCATGCTTTGACTCAATGTTAGATTTTTTAACATGCACCTTGACCTCATTGGTCACATTTTCAAAAATATCAAACAAAGCATTATCAACTTTCTTATGCATAGTAGAGTTAGGCACAACACAAGATTTAGCAAGCAAGTCATCAACAACTTTTTCAACAATATGCTTTTCCAAGGTCTTCCTAGGTCTATTTCTATATCCATACATGGATGATTGCCTAGGTCCATTCAAAGACATATCATGAAAAGCATTATCAAGTTTGCATTCCCGAATATACTCAAAGCATCTAGGTCGAATATGTCCTATCATATTACAATGATGACAAATAGGTATGAATTTGAGAATTTTACCATTTGCATTTGCTTCCATAGCATTTGGTCTTCTCACAATTTTACCTCTTTGAAGTGCAACCCTTGATGCTCCACCTCTTGCATTTGAGGTTGTTGCTTCTTGATGCTTATGTTGTTGAGTTCTTCCATTGAACATCCTTGATGATGAAGAGGCACCTTCAGTAGCTTTCATAACTTTACCTTGAGAAAGTGTACCTATATTTGATTCAATGCTTGCTTTGACAAAAGTAGATTTGTTAGATGAAGGAGTCTCCATCTCATTGATATAACCCAAACCTCTTTTGTCACATGGATGCTTTCCACTTTTAATGAGGGTTTCAACTTTATTAGAACTAGATGACATCTTGTTAATCAACCTATTAGCCTCATCAAGTTTCTCATGAAGCATCCTAATTTCAATGGCATATTTTTCCGCTATGTCATCACTAAACATAACATCTTTACGTGATTTATCAAGCCATTGTTCATACTTTTTCTCTTGATTTAAATGCTCATTAAGTTTAGATTTAAGCACATTTTCAAATTTCTTAGCATTAACAAGAGAACAATCTCTTTGCTCAATTTCTTGCTTCAAGATGCTAAGTCTATCATTGCTATCTTTTAGATTCAATTCAAGACTTAAAATCTTGTCTTTAAGTTCATTGAATTCTTTTGAGCCAAGACCATGATTATCAAGCTTCTTATTGAGGGACACATTGACTTTAGACAAGTGTTCATTTTCAAGAATAAGATCATTGATGTTTTTCTCATCCAAGTCAATAGGTTCAACAAAAGAGGCCTGTAAGGATTCCCGTTGTTTTTAATTGGCTTATTTCGTGATCAAACCATATGTGGGGGTTCTTTGTAAGGGTAGCCTAAGTATCGGTCTTGTTGTTCGAAACCCTTTTGAAGACCTCGTGTTGATAAGCACCGAAGGTAAATTTCTATGTGCTTACTTTTCTTTGAAGAGATTAGTTGCACACACACACTTAACATTCATTGCATATGTGTGCATTCTCTTCATTTGTCACATTTCACACTTGCACTTATTTATTATATTTTATGGTGTGTAATTGTGTCATGTTGTTGTATAATTCGTTTCCCGATAACTTTCGGAAACGTCCGCGCATGCACGAGAATGTGCTTGGTTTAGCGCGAGGACCGCCTATAGAGAATGCCCTTGGCTTCTCCTTGGTTTTCACCTATCTAGGTGATCGGCGGTTATGATCGGCGGCCTGGCCGCCGAATGAAACCGCCGTTTCAGTCCAGATTGGTCTGGAGCATTTCTGCGGTTAAGATCGGCGGTCACGACCGCCGTTCGAAACCGCCGTTTCAAGACCTGATTGATTTATCTCTCAGTCTAATTCGGCGGTTGAAACGGCGGGCATGAAACCGCCGTTCGAAACCGCCGTTCATACCTGGTTGATTTTGATCTCTCTGTTCTGTTTCGGCGGTTGGAATCGGCGGTCACGAAACCGCCGAATTAACCGCCGTTTATGCTCTGTTCTTCACGAGCTCAATTCGGCGGTCATTAACGGCGGCCTGGCCGCCGATTGAAACCGCCGATTGGCGCGTTTCTTTGAAACTTACTTAAACGACCACACTTTGTTTTGGCCCCCTATATATATGCCACTTTGACTTTAGGTCAATCAAGAGAGTTCATATTCAGAATTCATACTTAGGATATTTTTCAAAGAGAAGAAAAATTCCAAGAACTCCATTCTTGATTCTCAAACACTTTTCATGATCATCAATCATCATCTAGCATCATCTTAGATCATCTAGATGTCATCTAGCATGGAATCTTCATCATACTTTGCTTGGTAAGCTTTTCACTAATATCTTACATGTTTTGTGTTTCTCTTATCTAGCAATCTCAATTAATTACTTGTTTGTTATTTTGTATGCTTTAGATACAATATTGAGATGAGTATGATGTATGTTTGAGATTTTATATTGTGCTTGCATATTAGGTTTTGTGCTTAATATTGATTAGCTAAACTAATTGACATGTCATTTAGTTTTGATATCTAGGATTGTTCTTAATTGCATATTAATCATCTTAGATAAGCATATAGGGTTTCCCTTGCTCTATGTTGCATTTTGGATATTTACATATATTCACTTAGGGTTGTATTCTCTTCATAGAGAAAGTAAGTCTTGTGTGTAGCATCCAGGATTAGGTTGCTTAGAACGCAAGCAAATTGGACTAGGTTCACTCATACCGGGATTAGGTAGGTGTGTGATTACTTCCGGGATTAGGTTGTAATCGTTTGCACATTTAGTGGATTCGAGGTTCGAGTGTGGCTTACTTACATAGCCCGTGGTTTTTCCCGTGAGGGTTTCCACGTAAAAACCAAGTGTTGTTTTAATTTCCGCACCATATTACAATTGCTTGGTTATATTATCTTGAGGGCATTTTCGTAATTTTGACTAACACGAAAAATTGGGTAAAAAGCGTAAAATCTATTCACCCCCCCTCTAGATAGCTTTATACACACCGTGCTATTATTTGTTTCAAGGCCACATAGGAATACATTTCCTTAATCATGATTATCACAAATAAAACACAAACACTACAAAGAAAGGATCTATCTAAGTACGTCTAGACACCCGCTTTGATACCAAATGAAATTTCCCTTAAGTAGTAGTAGTGAAATATACCTAGAGGGGGGGGGGGGGGGGTGAATAGGTATAGGCTCCAAATTCTTCCAATTTAAAAATAATGCGGAATATATCAATGAAAATACACACTTGATTATATTTGACAAATTAATTGATTTCACTTATACAAGAGTTAATCAATTTACAAGATATGCAATCAATGAAAGATATGGAAGATAAAGAAAAGTAAAAGCAAAAATGAACACAAGTGTTTTTACGTGGTAAAACCTCAAAGAGGAAACATCCACGGGTTGATACCACAACCACCGGCAAAGCAATCCACTATGTGAAAAAGGACTTATACACTCAAGCTATCACTCATGATATCCGCTCAAGCTATCAACTCCTAATCTACCCTCGGGCTAGTGAATCACCAAGCCTACTTCCTATCCGAGATGTGTCCTACACCTCTAGAAAGCAACTTCCTATCCAAGAAGCTCACGTCTCTAGGAAGATTCCCTTGCATAGCTATCTAGATCCAATGATCCTAGTCAAGCTTCTCTAGCTCAACCATCCGGAGTATAAAAACTCCTAGCTAAGACTTTTGCTTGCCTATCCGGATCCTCCCAACCCTAGACAAGACTTCCTTGCTCTATCCATAAAGCTTCACTCACTTTGCTAGAGACTTCAACCTAATGCAAGGCTATGATCTAAGTGATGCAAATGATGCACACACAATCAAATTAAGCTAGATGATCAATCAAGCTCAATGTACATGTTCAATGATAGTCTAGAATATGCTTTCAACAATCAATCGCAAAAGTATCTAGAAATCAAGACATGCAAATCAATAAGAACAAGGTATGAATATTCAATATATCACACTAAAAACCTAGTTCTTAGATCATGAAATAAAACATAGAAAATAACATGAAGCACATCACACATACATTTTCTAGAATCAATTTCATGATAAATCAAGTTTAGCACATATATGTTCAAGACAAATCACAAAGCTAAATCTCAATTAACAAATGATCAAACAACCCTAGCATGTGATCTAACATACTTCTCAACAAATTTCATCAATCAAATAGTAAGAATCAAGAGATGATCAAAGATGAAATTGAAAAAGAAGAAGTTGAAACAAACATACTGACCACGGACTGAAAATGGATCAACTGAGAAAAATGGCGAAGTCAGCTGCCTATGGAAATGCTTGGGGTTTGTAGCTCTCTTCAAGACCAACAATTTTGGTTTTTGAATCGATTGAGTTCGAGTTCGTATGAGAGAGATATGATCAAAATACTAAAACTAAAATTGAGAGAATTCTGCAGAATTTTGTGAGTGTTCTTCAAAATTCTTTTAAATGTTTGGAGGGAAGGAGATGAGTTTAAAAGGAGGAGAGAGAGAGATTTTTTGAGCAAATCAGAGCGTGCCATGTCACCTCCCCGTGGGGGGCGCATGGGGCCCATGGGAGCAGAGGGCTCCCTTGGCCGTGGGGCCCACGGCCTCCCTCACGGCCAGGCCTTGTGGCCTCACGCTCTCCAGACCACTCTCACGCGCTCATTCGGTTCTTCAGCCCATATCTTGGGCATCCGAACTCCGATTTCGAATCCGTTTTCGGATTACAAACTGTGACTCCCTCACGCACGACGACAACTACACAACTTTGAAAAATGGTTGAGAAATCATCTCGAAAAATGACGATGAAGTCAACTCAACGAATGAGAACGAAAAGTAGCGTAGTTACATCGTTTGGACTCGAAACCTTATGAATGAGTAACCGAAACGACCGGAACTCAATAAGGCATTAAATAAGAACATGTTCAAGTCTTAAACACAAAATACACAAACAAATAAACACATATTCACACAAGCATGCCATATCAAAGAGATAGTCACAAAGCATGCAATTCCACAATGTTTGTCTATACAAGATCAATGCATGAGCATCCTATGGAGTGTGTGAATGTGTTATACCACATTTTTGAACCATGATGCAGGGACACACATGTATGAATTGTGTGTGTGTGCGCTAACTCCTTGCAAGAGGATAGAAGTCAAGATTTACCTTTGACGTTTTTCACCTCTTGAAGACGACTTTTGCACTAGAAGTTGCTCTTCACTTTTTAAGCTTCCTTTCTTCAAAGAATGTCCTAAGCAACAACTAATACATACATAGAGTGTTTTGCAATGGAATCAAGCCAATACAAATAGTGAACCTTACAAAGTCATCAAGTGATGATGAGCTTACCATCGACTACATGGTATTTGGGGCCACTTGTGTAGAAGATAAGATTGTTGGTAAGAAAGCCTTGACAAGGAGAAAAAGATGAAGAAGTAGCTCTAGAAGTGATAGGTGTAGCTACTCATTGGGACATGGCTCTCATTAACTCAAGAGACCAAGGTGAAGGTCTTAATGAGGGAAATGACTCCATAAGTGAGAAGGAGAGCGGAGAAGATAACTCAAGTGAAGATGACTCCTCATCTAACTCTACAAATGGAAGTGTAAAGAAAATGGATGTTCATGACTTTATAGTCATGTGTGAAAGTTCATTGAAGAAGAACAACAGAAAGTTGAAGATTTTAGAGGATGAAAATCTAGAGCTTTCAACACACAATGACCACTTGAGTAAGCAAGTGGAAACATCCAAGATGATTGAAGACAAGCTAAGGGATAAGCTAGCTATGTCTAAGAGGAATGAAGAAGGGTTGAAGAGAGAGCTTGATGAAGCTAAAGAGTCATTGACTAGGATGACTTCAAGCACCAAGAAGCTTGACCACTTACTTGGTGTTGGTAAGAACCCTTGTGACAAGAGAGGTATTGGGTATGAAGAAAGCAAGGAGATCACTACTCCAACCAAGACCGTCTTTGTCAAGAGTTTGGGCAAGACAGAAGCCTCGCCGGTGCACAGTCCTAGGAAGAAAATTGATTTAGGATAATGTTCAAGAAGTGCATAAGTGAATGAAGCTCCAAGGAGACAACCTCAAGCTCAAAAAGTTCCTCAACCTAACTTCCCTCAAGCTCAAATTCATCAAGGGAAGAGGCCAATCATACAAAATGAACTAAGGAAGCAAACTTGACCGGTTCAACAACAAAGAAGGTTTGAACCCATTCAACCACCAAGACATGGGAAGGCTCCTATGCATGCACAAGGACATGGTATGATTTCTAAATTCATCCCTACATGTCACTTTTGTGGTATTGATGGTCACATTAGACCAAATTGCTTTCATTTCATTAAATTATGTAGATTCAAAAGCATGATTGAAAAGAGAATGACAAGAGCTAGAATGCATGTTAACAGGAAGGAAAAAATTCATATTCATGATCCTATAATTTCTAGAACTCTTGAACCATTGACCACTAAGAAGAAAAATGTCATATCTATGTGGATAAGAAAAAATGAACCCGCTTGCTACGAGACTAACAAGTCTCAAATAGGTTCAACCAAGTCAAATGGACTTGGGAGGTCTATAGGACCTCATGACCTTCATTGATGAAGGATGGTGATTGACCTCATATGGGGAACTCAAGCAAAGAGAGCTTATGCATACTTGTTGCATGCAAATATTTGAAAAAATCTTATGCTTCTTTGTTGATTGCTTGAGTAAGCTTGGTTGCACATTTGTATATATGTTTTCAATTCAATAAGTATGAGCCATGCTTGTTTACAATCCATGTCATATTTATGTTTTTGGACTAGGAGATTTACATAGGAAGTATGATTTGAATGACCTATAGTTTTCTCCATGACATGATGATTCTTATTGACATGCTTAAAAATTGAAAAGCATGGAATTCATATGACATGCTCAAATGAAAAAACATGAATTGATGATTGCATATTCTAAAATGCAAAACTTGCGTGAAAAAGCTTATGAGACTCAAATTGAATAAATGATCTTGTATCCATTTCAAAGGATTTTAAAATCCAAATGTCTCTCCTTCTTTATTTGTTGAACATGTCTACTATCATACGGGTTTCATTCCCGGAAAAATCAAATAGAGTGCAAAGTTGCTCATGACATGTTTGGCTTATAAAGATGGATATAGTTGCTCATAAATTAAAATCAATGAAAACTCTATATCCTTGCTTCTCTAATGACATTGGTGAAATTAGTTTGAATTCTTATTAGAAACCTTTGTCATTTGCTTTGCCAAATACCATTGTATTTTGGACTTGAATGCTACATGTCTTATATGCAAAGCATGTTTTGTTTCACACATTTATTTTAAATAAATCTCCTTGTTTCTCTCCAATTGATTGAGTTGCATAAAGTGGATTATATGATTATGCAAGTATATAGTATGCTACTATCTCTCTTTGCTAAGTGACCCGATTGAGGACTACTCATTTGCCTATATCATGACAAAAAGGGGGAGTAGAATGGTGGTAAGGGGAGTTGCAAATTGTGATAGCAATTGTGCATGTTGGGGAGACAATACATTGAGGGGGAGTAACCCTTTGAGGGGGAGCATTGCATTCATCAAACATTGCATGATGTTATTGTTGTACTTAAATTTCAAGAATGCAAATGCTTGTTTATGCTCTCACTTGATTAATCTCACATTTTACTTGAATTGGAAAGTATAGAAACATTGCTTTCAGGGATTGATTGTTCTACAAGAGATTGAACAGTTCAAGATTATTTTTATATATCTCTTTGTAAAGTAGAAAATCATTATAGACCCGTAGTTTATATTATGTTGTGAGGAATCAATGTGAGTGGTGGTTTTGTCACGAAATAGCCAAAGGGGGAGATTGTAAGGATTCCCATATATTGATTGGCTTATTTCGTGGACAAACCACTTGTTGGGGTTGATTGTGTAAGGGTAGTTTAGGTGATTGAACTTCAAGCTCGAAGGCCCTTCCAAGACCTCAAAGGACAAGCACGCCAAAAGTATAATCTCTAATGCTTGGTTTTCTTTGAAAAGACTTAGAATGCACACACTCACGTAGTATACTTGCATATGTGTGCATACTCTTCACATGACACATTTTACTCTTGCACTTTGTTTGATGTATCTTGTTGTGTTTGTGTGTTGTGTAATCCGTTTCCCGAATATGTTCGGAAACGTCCGCGCTTGCACGAATGTGTGCTTGGTTTTACGCGAAGACCGCTTAAGGGGAATGCTCTTGGCTTCTCCTTTAGATTCACCATTACTGGTGAATCGACGGTTTGATCGGTGGCCTGGCCGCCAAATTGAAACCGCTGTTTCAGTCCAGAAAGGTCTGGAGTGATTCTGAGGTTACGATTGGTGGCCCCCGACCGCCATTCGAAACCGTCGATCGTACCTGATTGATTTTAATTCTGGGGCTTGATTCTGCGGTTGGTTTTGAAACCGCCGTTGCTCCCTTACCTTTCTCGGGAGCCAATCGGCGGTTGTAAACAGCGGCCGTAAACGGTGGCCTGGCCGCCGAATGAAATCGCCGATCGTGCGTTTTCAAGGGCAAACTTGTCTTTTCACATGCTCTGTTTTTCATACCTATAAATAAATCACTTTCTCTTGTTCTGAAGTATGACTCTTTAATCATCAATGAAAGTAAATAACAATAAACGCTCGGTGTGTTCGATATATATATCTAGAGGGGGGGTGGATAGATTTTAACTATTATTACCCAATTTTCGCATGCAAGTCAATTTTACGAAAATGCCCCTACTAGTCAAAAATACAAGCAAGTGTAATATAGTGCAGAATTTAAATAACACTTGATGTATACGTGGAAACCCAACCACTGGGAAAAACCACGGGCTATTTAGTGCGCCACACTCGGACCTTGAAATCCACTAATCGAAATGGAGTTTACAACCTATGTAGACCTCGTCTAACACTCCGGTCAATAACCCCCCACTTCTACCACTCGGGCCTTTAAAAGTGGCTCTAGTCCTAATTGCTTGAGGCCTAAGCAACCTTAGCCTCAAGACTTAATTCTCTATGAAGAGATTATGCAACCTAAGTGAATATGTATGAATATTCAAATAACAACCAAGGCTAGGGAACCTTAGATGCTTATCTAGGATGATGATATAATCAATTAAATCAACCCTAAATATCAATAGCTAAATGACATGTCAAATAACTTAGCTAATCAAGATTAATCAAAAACCTAATTAGCTATCACAATACAACACTCAATCAATTCATCACAATTAATTCTCTATTCTTGTATTTATTATATGATCAAAAACATACAAGTAAATTAAAAGAGAATAGCTTGATAGTAAAAATACTAAAATGAGATGAACTTAATCAAAATCTTACCAAGCAAGTTGTGATGATGCAAACCCAATCATAGATGAATGCAAGATGAACTTTGATGCAAAAAGGATTTGATTTGAGTGTTTAAAGGTGAGTTCTTGATTTGATTTTTTCTCAAAAATCTCTCTTTGAAGTTTAGGGTTCTAATAACTCAATAAGCTTGATCAGAGAATGAGAAAGTAAGATATTTATAGACATCAAGAATTGAGCATGTGAAAAGACAAGTTTGCCCCTAAAATGCACCGTTTGGCGATTTCAATCGGTGGCCAGGCCGCCGATCACGACCGCCGAATTGAGCCCGTGAAGAACAGAGCATCAACGGCGGTTTCATTCGGCGGTTTCGTGACCGCCGATCCAACCGCCGAATTAGACCGAGAGATTAAAATCGATCAGGTATGAACGGCGGTTTCGAACGGCGGTCGTGACCGCCGATCATGACCGTAGAATTGCTTCAGACCTGTCTGGACTGAAACGGCGGTTTCATTTGGCGGCCAGGCCACCGATCATAACCGCCGATCACCAACAATGGTGAAAACCAAGGAGAAGCCAAGGGCATTCTCCGTGGGCGGTCTTCGCGCAAAACCAAGCACACATACGTGTGAGCGCGAACGTTTCCGAACACTATCGGGAAATGAATTACTAAGCACATATACACACAACAAGATATAAAACAAAGTGCTAGTGTGTAAAGTGACATGTGAAGAATATGCGCAAAAATGCAAGTATGCTAAGTGTGTGTGTGCTTACTAAATCTCTTCAAAGAAAAATCAAGCACAAGAAATTATACCTTTGGCGTGCTTGTCCCTTGAGGTCTTGAAAGGGCCTTCGAGCATGAAGTTCAAACACCTAAACTACCCTTACATTATCAACCCCAACATGTGTTTGTCCACGAAATAAGCCAATCAATATATGGGAATCCTTACAATCAAGAACCCTACTTTTTAAAGAGAGATTTTGAGAGAAAAAGCAACCAAGTTTGCTCATTTAAACACTCAAATACATTCCTTTGTGCATCAAAGTTCATCTTGCATTCATCCATGAATGGGTTTGCATCATCACAACTTGCTTGGTAAGATTTTGATTAAGTTCATCTCATTTTAGTATTTTTACTATCAAGCTATTCTCTTTTAATTTACTTGTATGTTTTTGATCATATGATAAATACAAGAATAGAGAATTAATTGTGATGAATTGATTAAGTGTTGTATTGTGATAGCTAATTAGGTTTTTGATTAATCTTGATTAGCTAAGTTATTTGACATGTCATTTAGCTATTGATATCTAGGGTTGATTTAATTGATTATATCATCATCCTAGATAAGCATCTAAGGTTCCCTAGCCTTGGTTGTTATTTGAATATTCATACATATTCACTTAGGTTGCATAATCTCTTCATTGAGAATTAAGTCTTGGGGCTAAGATTGCTTAGGCCTCAAGCAATTGGACTAGAGCCACTTTTAAAGGCCCGCATGGTAGAAGTGGGGGGTTATTGACCGGAGTGTTAGACGAGGTCTACATAGGTTGTAAACTCCATTTCAATTAGTGGATTTCGAGGTTCGAGTGTTGCGCACTAAATAGCCCGTGGTTTTTCCCAGTGGTTCAGTTTCCACGTATACATAAAGTGTTATTTAAATTCCGCACTATATTACACTTGCTTGTATTTTTGACTAGTAGGGGCATTTTCGGAAAATTGACTTGCATGCGAAAATTGGGTAATAATAGTTAAAATCTATTCACCCCCTAGATATATTTATCATACACACCGAGCGTTTATTCGTTCTTTTCAAGGAATGTAAAACAACACTTGATATTTACGTGGAAACCCTCACGGGAAAAACCACGGGCTATTATGTGAGCCACACACGAACCTCGAATCCACTAAATGTGATAAAATTATAACCTAATCCCGGAAGTAATCACACACCTACCTAATCCCGGTATAAGTGAACCTAGTTCAAATGCTTGCAATCTAAGCAACCTAATCCCGGAAGCTACACACAAGACTTTAGTTCTCAATCAAGAGATTAACACCCTAAGTGAATATGTGAATATCCAAAATGCAACATAGAGCAAGGGAACCCTATATGCTTATCTAAGATGATAATTTTGCAATAAAAGCAATACTAGATATTAAGAACTAAATGACATGTCAAATAGCTTAGCTAATCAAGATTAAGCAAAAACCTAATTAGCTATCACAATACAACACTCAATCATATTCATCGCAAATAATCTCTAACTTGTATTTAGCATATGATATAAAACATACAAGTAATTTAAAGAGATGTCTTAATATGAAAAACACTAAAATTAGATGAAGTTAGTGAAGAACATACCAAAGAAGATGTGATGATACAAAACCAAGCATGGATGATTGCTAGATGATCTTTGATGCACAAAGGAATGTATTTGAGTGTTTAAAGAAGAGTTCTTTAAGGATTTTTCTCTTGAAAAATATTCTAAGGAAAATATATGATATTTTGAACTAAGCAAACTGACATAAAGACGTAGAGTTATATATATAGAGGCCAGAAGTAAAGTGTGATCGTTTTGAAAAATCGCACCAAAATATGCCTTGTGCTCTGGTGAGCAGTGCTGGTGGACCAGCGCACGACCAGTGCAAAGCCAATTTTTGCATGGTGTATTGGTCGACCAGCGGTAATCCACTAGACGATGTGCACTGGACGACCAGCTCAAGACCAGCGACAAAGAACTGGGAGTTCTGCGCTGGTCTGGCGCATGACGACCAGCGCACAGCCCACTCTTTTGAACCCCAATACAAAATTCAAGGGTAAAAAGGAAAAGAAAATGCATCATAAAAGCCTAACATGATATGTCATTTTAATCACAAGATGCAATCAATACTTATGCAAGAAGAGAGATTAAATAATCAATAATGCACACATAATACAAACACAACATTCAAGAATAAGAATTATGCAAGTGTTGTGTGTGTGTACAACTACTTCTCTTCAAGGCAAAGTAAGCACTAGAAATTTACCTTTTGTGCTTCTTCTCTGGAGGTCTTGAGAGCCTAAACTACCCTTACAAAAAACCCCAAACGTGGTTTGTCTACGAAATAAGCCAATCAATAAATTGAGACCTTACAGTCTCCCCCTTTGGCTATTTCGTGACAAAACCACCACTCACATAGATCCTCACAACATAATTGATGTTACGGGATAGCAATGAAATTCTACATTACAAAGAGATAAGAAAATAAAACTTCAAGTCTTTAATCTCTTGTAGAATTTTCAAACCTTCAAAACAAAAAGATTACACTTCCAAAGCAAGTGTATGTGAGGTGATCATGTGAAGTTAAAAACAAGCATTTGCTTTATAGAATTTTTCAATTAAGAAAACATGCAACATTATGAAATGAATGTGCAATGCAATGCTCCCCCTCAACGGGTTACTCCCCCTCAAAGAATAGTCTCCCCAACAAGCACAATTGTCACTACAATTTGCAACTCCCCTTACTCTACTCCCCCCTTTTGTCATGATATAGGCAAATGAGTAGTCCCCAACCAGGTCACTTCTAGTAAAGAGAGATAGTAACATACTAGATATTTGCATAATCATATAAGTCACTTTATGCATCTCAATTAATTGGAGAGAAACAAGGAGATTTATTTAAAGAAAATGTGTGAATCAAACATGTTTTGCATACAAGACATGTAGCATTCATGTCCAAAATACAATGGTATTTAGCAAAGCAAATGACAAAGGTTTCTAATAAGAATTCAAACTAATTTCACCATTGTCATGGGAGAAGCAAGGATATAGAGATTTTATTGTTTTCAATATAAGAGCAACTATATCCAACTTTATAAGCAAAACATGGCATGAGCGACTTTGCACCCTATTTGATTTTTTCGGGTGAGAAACCCGTATGATAGTAGCCATGCTCAACTAATAAAGAAAGAGAGACATTTGGAATTTAAATTCCTTTGAACGGATACAAGAGCCTTTATTCATTTTGAGTCTCATAAGCCTTTTCACACAAGTTTTGCATTTTAAGAATATGCAATCATCAATTCAAGCTTTTTCTTTTAAGCATGTTATATGAATTTCATGCTTTTTCAATTGACATTAGCATGTTATACAAGAATCATCATGTCATGGAGATAATTATAGGTCATTCAAATCATACTTCCTATGTAGATCTCCTAATCCAAAAATGCATGTTTGAACATAAATATGACATGGATTGTAAATAAAGCATGGTTCACACTTATTGTATTGAAAGCATATATACATATGCACAACCAAGCTTACTCAAGCAATTAAAAATGAAGCATAAAATATTTTAAATTTTTTGCAAGTGACAAGTATGCAAAATAACTCTCTTTGCTTGAGTTCCCCATATGGGGTCAATCACCAAAATACATCATTCCACAAGACATATCCCAATAGATCTATGAAGTGTTTTAAATCGAGTAGCATCTAAGGGTTTAGTAAATAAGTCTGCAAGTTTATCATTAGTACCTACAAGTTCAAGTACTATGCATTTATTTTCAACAAGCTGTCTAATGAACTGATGGCAGATGTCAATATGATTAGTTCTAGAATGTTGTACCGGATTCTTGGAAATATTAATTGCACTCATATTATCATAAAAGAGAGTGAGTGTACCTTGGTTGAATCCGTAGTCTACTAGCATTTTCTTCATCCATAGGAGTTGTGTGCATCCACTCCCCGCGGCTATGTATTCGGCCTCAACCGTGGACAAGGAAATCGAGTTTTGCTTATTGTAAAACCAAGACACCAAGTTGTTGCCTAGAAAGAAGCAACCGCCTGATGTGCTCTTCCTATCATCGCAATTTCCTACCCAATCCGCATCACTAAAGCCTACAAGACTAGCATTAGTGTCAAAAGAGTACCAAATCTCATAGTTGGATGTCCCATTCACATAGCAAATGATTCTCTTAACGGAAGAGAGATGAGACTCCTTAGGATCCGCTTGGTACCTAGCACACACACCCAAACTAAAAGAGATATCGGGCCTACTTGCGGTCAAATAAAGCTAGCTACCAATCATGCCACGATATAACGTTTGTTCCACACTTTTACCACTAGCATCCTTGCTTATCTTCAAAGTGGTACTCATGGGTGTATTACAATGTTTGGCATTTTCTAGACCAAACTTCTTCACTAGGTTTTTGGCATATTTAGCTTGGGTTATAAAAATCTCATCATTTAATTGCCTAATTTGCAAACCTAAGAAGTAACTAAGCTCACCAATAAGACTCATCTCAAATTCATGAGACATGACATCAACAAATTGTTGGACTTTGGTATTGTTGGTTGAGCCAAATACAATGTCATCAACATAGATTTGAGCTATAAATAACTCATCTTTGTTTCTCTTGATGAACAAGGTCTTGTCAACACTACCTCTTGTGTAGTCATTCTCAACAAGAAATTGAGTGAGGCGCTCATACCAAGCCCTCGGTGCTTGTTTCAACCCATACAAAGCCTTTTTGAGGCGATAGAGATGGTTGGGGCGGTGTGCATCCATAAACCCTTTGGGTTGTTCAACAAATACTTCCTCTTGCAAGAAGCCATTTAGGAAGGCACTCTTGACATCCATTTGGTGTAATTTGAACTTGTGAATACATGAGATGGACAAGAGAAGCCTAATGGACTCTAAACGGGAAACAGGAGCAAATGTCTCCTCAAAGTCGATACCCTCAATTTGAGAGTACCCTTGTGCTACAAGTCTAGCCTTATTCCGCACAATATTGCCATCCTCATCGGATTTGTTCCTATAAATCCACTTAGTGCCTATAACATGTGTGCTTTTAGGCCTAGGAACTAGAGTCCAAACCTCATTCCTTTCGAATTGGTTTAGCTCTTCTTGCATGGCAAAAACCCAAAATTCATCATTTAAGGCTTCATCAACATTTTTGGGTTCTATTTGAGAGGTGTAGCATGTGTATCTAATTAGATTAACTAATTGACGCCTAGTCTTAACACCCTCATTTACCTCTCCAACGATGTTGATCGCGCTATGAATGTTCACATTTAGCGCCCCTAATTCCTACCTTTTGTGTTCGTATTTGAGCACCTTTTGTGTACATAACGTGTGTTTTTGTTAAGTTCAGGTAAATAGGCCAGAAGGAAGGTGTTTGCATCAAAACAGTTAAAAGAGGAGCAAAACCATGAGAAGGAGGCAAGGCGGGCTCTGAAGGCGGGCACATGCTAGCCTTCCCGAAGGTATGAAGTCGCCTAAAATCAAGGCGGGTTCATGAGGCGGGAAAATGCCTGTAAGGATTCCATTTTGTAGATTGGCTTATTTCGTGGTCAAACCACATGTTAGGGTCTGGTTGTAAGGGTAGTCTAGGTCATTAAGGTTGAAGATAAAAGACCCTTTCCAAGACCTCAAGAGGACAAGCACCAAAGGTATATCTTGTGCTTACTTTGGCTTGAAGAGATATAGTTGCACACACACACAACATGCATAACTCTTATTCTTGAATGTTGTGTTTATATTTTGTGTGCATTGTGCTTTATTGTTTATTCAATGTCTCTTCTTGCATTAAATTGATTGCATCTTGTTTTATGAAATGCCATGACATGATAGGCATTAAGATGCATTCAATACCCACACTTGCACTTCATGAATGTTAGCTTTTAGTGTGGTGTAATTCGTTTCCAGAAGGATGTTCGGAAACGTCCGCGCGTGCACGTTGATGTGCTTTGTTTTGCGCGATGATCGCCGGTGGAGATGCCTTTGGCTTCTCCTTGGTTTCACCATTTTTGGTGAAACGGCGGTTAAGCTCGGCGGCTTGGCCGCCGTTTGAAACCGCCGAATGAGACCTGATTGAAATATATCTCTCGGGTCCAAAACGGCGGTTGGGATTGGCGGTTTCTTAGCCGCTGAACGAAGTTGCCGAAGTTCCCCTGTTCCGCTCGGGAGCCATTCGGCGGTTCAATTCGGTGGCCTGGCCGCCGATTGAAACCGCCGATCGGTGCGTTTCAAGGGCAAAATTGTATTTTCACCTGCCCTGTTTTTTGGTCTCTATAAATACATCATTATCTCTGGTTCAGAATACAAGTCTTGCATCCCAAGAACCCTAGAGAGATATTTAGAGAGACTTAAGAGAAAAAGCTTAAAGATCACATCTTTAATTCTCTAAACCCATTCCCACATGCACAAATCATCATCTAGGCATCATCTAGGTTCATCTAGTATATGCTAATGCATGGGTCTTCTTCAACACACATGGTATGATTTGTTGAACACTTTTATCTTACATAATTAGTGTTTCTACTTATCAATTTTGTCTCATATTTTACTTATATGTGTTTAGATTAATTTCTACATATAAGATTGAGATTATGTGTTGATTGGGTTATTATTTGATAGCTAGGCTTTAATGTTCATATGCCATCTAGCTAATTGATCTCATTTGTTGATTGAGATTATTTTTCATAGCTTATTTGATTAGGTCATTATTGCCTAAAAGCTATGCCATGAACATTCTTGTGTGATGTATTGATAACTAGGTTGATAGATTGTTTTTTTAATCAACTAGTTAATCCTTTGAATGTTTGTGGGTTTTATATGATAGCTTTGCATCTAGGATTGGTTATCCTTTACTTAGCTAAAGTTATATGCCATGACATATAGCTATATGTGATATCTAGGATTGATTATATTGTCATCTTATAATCCTAGGTAAGCATTTAGAGTACCCTAGCTCTTATTGCTTTAATTGAATATTCATACATATTCACATAGGGTTGTGCATCTCTTTTGAGAGATTGAAGTCTTGGTCTAGGGTTGCTATTACAGGCCCGTTGGGTAGTAGTGGTGGGTTACAGACCGGGATTGGCTGTAAACATCATTACAAGTAGTGATTTCGAGGATCAAGCAAATTGGACTAGAGCCGCTATAAAAGGCCCGCGTGGTAGATTAGAGGGTGCTCACGCCAAGAGTAGTGTATCAGGGGATATCACTAGGGATTGAACCAAGAGTGGCGAGTGGTAGTGTCCATAGCCTGAGGTTATCTAGGGTGAGGGTCCGAGAATCACTTGAGGGTGTAACCGTCTTTTCATATAGTGGATTTCGAGGTTCGAGTGTGGCGCACTTACCAGCCCATGGTTTTTCCCTGTTTAGGGTTTCCACGTAAACATCAAGTGTCATTTACTATTTCCGCATCTTATTACACTTGTATGTATTGTTGACTTGCTAGGGGTATTTTCGTAAAATTGACATGCACGCGAAAATTGGGTAATAATCAGATAAAATCTATTCACCCCCCCTCTAGCTTTATATATTATACACACCGTATTGTTTTTAATTGGTATCAGAGCGGGTTCCTAGATATACTTAGGTGATCCTTTGCTCATTTTTGGTGTGTTTTTGCATTTTGTATGTTTGTTTGATTTCTTCATACATTTTGCATTCTTCTCATTTGCATTCATTCAACGCAAACACTATGAGTGAATTTGTGAGAGAAGAAATTGACTTCGTTGAGGAGATGCCTCTCTTACTAGAGAGATTTAGGAGATTTGTGAAATTAACCACCTCACCTCCTAAGAAGAAGTTGACCACCTCATCTCCTAAGAAGAAGAAGACAATTGCTTTGGAGGCTTCGAAGCATGAAAAGAAGGAGGGTATCTCAATTGAAGACATGGGACTCAATGACAAGTCAAACCAAGGAGTGTCTTCAAGAGAGGGGATTCAGTGCTACGAATGTGAAGGATTCGGGCATTTCTCCTCGGAGTGTGGAAACTTGAAGGACAGAAGAAAAGGGAAGGCGAAGGCCACCTTATGGGATAAATATGAAGATGACGAAAATCCTTCAAGTGATGAAGAACTTGCCATCATCTACACGAAATTTGGAGCCAAGAGTGTAGAAGTTGAAGAAGATGGCAAAATTGCTTTTCCTTGTGATCCCCAAGAAGAACTAGGTATAGAAGTAGTTGGTGTAGCTACTCATAGGGATTTGGCTCTTTCCTCATCAAGAGAAAAATTTAATGATCTTGATGAAGGAGATGACTTCATTGGTGAAATGGAGATTAGAGGAGATGACACAAGTGTTGAATATTTGTCATCTAACTCCACAAATGGAAGTGTGGAGTGTATGGATCTTAATGACTACAAAGTCAAAGTTGATAGCTCGATGATGAGGAACAAGGAAGAAATTAGAAGATTAAAATAAGAGAATCTAGAGCTTTCAACACTAGTAGACCACTTGTGTGAAGAAGTGGTGAGATCCATGGCTGATGAAGATAAGCTAAAAGACAACTTAGCCTTATCTAAGAGGAGAGAAGAAGAGCTAGAAAGAGAGCTTGAAGAAGTTAAGGTCTTAATGGCTAAGATGACTTCAAGCACCAAGAAGCTTGACCACATGTTGGGAGTTGGAAGAAAGCCAAGTGACAAGAGAGGTCTTGGCTACATTGATGACACGGATGCCTCCTCCACAAGCAAGACATCCTGTGCCATGGACATGGACTTCAATATGTCCCCTCCTCCTCAACAACCTAGGAAGAAAAGTGACTTAGGAGAGTGTTCAAGAAGTGCCCAAGTGTTTGAGGCACCAAAAGGTCAAGCTCAAGCTCACACCCAAAGGGCTCCTCACACTATCTTCCCTCAAACTCAAAAACAACATGGGAAGAGTTCAATCATGCAAGCTCAGACAAGCAAGCAACCTCGTCTTGGTTATCAACAAAGGAGGAGAGATCCTATCCAACAACCAAGACAACCACAACGACAAGGGAAAGCACCTATCCATGCTAAAGGGAATGGTATGATTCCTAACTTTATTCCCACTTGTCATTTTTGTGGTATTGTTGGTCATATTAGACCAACTTGCTTGCATTACATTGAAATGTGTAGAGCTAAAAGCATGTTTGACAAGAAAAAGGCTAGAGCTAAGATGCTTCATAAAAAGGAAGAAAATCATGTGCATGATCCTTTTTCATCTTGTACTCTAGAACCTTTGTCCACTAGGATTGACTTAGTGTCACCTAAGTGGAATAAAAAGAATGAACCCGCTTGCTACGAGACTAACAAGTCTCAAATAGGTTCAACCAAGTCCAAAGGACTTGGTAGGTCCATAGGACCTCATACCCTTCTTTGAAGTGGTATGGAAATTTGACCCCATATGGGGAACTTAAGCAAAGAGAGCTATTTTGCATTTTAGTCACGTGCAAAAAATTTGAAATATCTTATGCTTCTCTTTTTGTTGCTTGAGTTATCTTGGTTACACTTTGTATATATATTTTCTATTCAATAAGTGTGATCATTGCTTGTATTGCAATCCATGTCATATTTATGTTCAAACATGCATTTTTGGACTAGGAGATATATACATAGGATAAAATTTGAATGACCTATAATGATCTCCATGACATGATGATTGCTAAAATAACATGCTAAATGCTTATCTTAAAAAGCATGTTTTGATGATTGCATTTCTTAACTGCAAAAATGTGTGAAAAAGCTTATGAGACTCAAATGAAAAAGGATCTTGTATCCGTTCAAGGATTTTACAATCCAAATGTCTCTCTTTCTTTATTGGTTGAACATGTCTACTATCATACGGATATCTTATCCGGAAAAATCAAGTAGGGTGCAAAGTCGCTCATGACATGTTTGGCTTATAAAGTTGGATATAGTTGTTCTTAAATTGAAATCAATGAAAACCTATATCCTTGCTTCTCTCATGACATTGGTGAAATTGGTTTGAATTCATATTAAAAACCTTTGTCATTTGCTTTGCCAAATACCATGGTATTTTGGACTTAAATGCTACATGTCTTGTATGCAAAGCAATTTTTTGATTCACACATTTTCTTTAAATAAATCTCCTTGTTTCTCTCCAATAAATTGAGATTGCATAAAGTGACTTATATTGATTATGCATATACTAGAATGCTACTATCTCTCTTTGCCTTGAGTGACCCGGTTGGGGACTACTCCTTTGTCTATATCATGACAAAAAGGGGGAGTAGGTTGTGGTAAGGGGAGTTGCAAATTGTAGTAGCAATTGTGCATGTTGGGGAGAATACTTATTGAGGGGGAGTAACCCTTTGAGGGGGAGCATTTGCACATTCATACATTGCATGATGTTGTACTTAAATTCTTAAATGCAAATGCTTGTTTTATCTCACTTGATTCATCTCACCTTTTCTTGTACGGGAAAGTATAGAAACTATGCTTTCAGGGATTGATTGTTCTACTTGAGATTGAAGACTTCAAGACTATTTATCTTATCTCTTTGTAAAGTAGAAAATCATAAGTAGACCCGTAGTTTCTATTATGTTGTGAGGAATCAATGTGAGTGGTGGTTTTGTCACGAAATAGCCAAAGGGGGAGATTGTAAGGATTCCCTTTTGTAGATTGGCTTATTTCGTGGTCAAACCACATGTTGGGGTTTGGTTGTAAGGGTAGTCTAGGTCATTAAGGTTGAAGATCAAAGACCCTTTCCAAGACCTCAAGAGGACAAGCACCAAAGGTATATCTTGTGCTTACTTTGGCTTGAAGAGATATAGTTGCACACACACACAACATGCATAACTCTTATTCTTGAATGTTGTGTTTATATTTTGTGTGCATTGTGCTTTATTGTTTATTCAATGTCTCTTCTTGCATTAAATTGATTGCATCTTGTTTTATGAAATGCCACGACATGATAGGCATTAGGATGCATTCAATACCCACACTTGCACTTCATGAATGTTAGCTTTTAGTGTGGTGTAATTCGTTTCCAGAAGGATGTTCGGAAACGTCCACACGTGCACGTTGATGTGCTTTGTTTTACGCGATGATCGCTGGTGGAGATGCCTTTGGCTTCTCCTTGGTTTCACCATTTTTGGTGAAACGGCGGTTACGTTCGGCGGCCTGGCCGCCGAAACCGCCGAATGAGACCTGATTGAAATATATCTCTTGGGTCCAAAACGGCGGTTGGGATTGGCGGTTTCTTAACCGCCGAACGAAGTCGCCGAAGTTCCCCTGTTCCGCTCGGGAGCCATTCGGCGGTTCAATTCGGCGGCCTGGCCGCCGATTGAAACCGCCGATCGGTGCGTTTCAAGGGTAAAATTGTATTTTCACCTGCCCTGTTTTTTGGTCTCTATAAATACATCCTTATCTCTGGTTCAGAATACAAGTCTTGCATCCCAAGAACCCTAGAGAGATATTTAGAGAGACTTGAGAGAAAAAGCTTAAAGATCACATCTTTAATTCTCTAAACCCATTCCCACATGCACAAATCATCATCTAGGCATCATCTAGGTTCATCTAGTATATGCTAATGCATGGGTCTTCTTCAACACACATGGTATGATTTGTTGAACACTTTTATCTTACATAATTAGTGTTTCTACTTATCAATTTTGTATCATATTTTACTTATATGTGTTTAGATTAATTTCTACATATAAGATTGAGATTATGTGTTGATTGGGTTATTATTTGATAGCTAGGCTTTAATGTTCATATGCCATCTAGCTAATTGATCTCATTTGTTGATTGAGATTATTTTTCATAGCTTATTTGATTAGGTCATTATTGCCTAAAAGCTATGCCATGAACATTCTTGTGTGATGTATTGATAACTAGGTTGATAGATTGTTTTTTTAATCAACTAGTTAATCCTTTGAATGTTTGTGGGTTTTATATGATAGCTTTGTATCTAGGATTGGTTATCCTTTACTTAGCTAAAGTTATATGCCATGACATATAGCTATATGTGATATCTAGGATTGATTATATTGTCATCTTATAATCCTAGGTAAGCATTTAGAGTACCCTAGCTCTTATTGCTTTAATTGAATATTCATACATATTCATATAGGGTTGTGCATCTCTTTTGAGAGATTGAAGTCTTGGTCTAGGGTTGCTATTACAGGCCCGCTGGGTAGTAGTGGTGGGTTACAGACCGGGATTGGCTGTAAACATCATTACAAGTAGTGACTTCGAGGATCAAGCAAATTGGACTAGAGCCGCTATAAGAGGCTCGCGTGGTAGATTAGAGGGTGCTCACGCCAAGAGTAGTGTATCAGGGGATATCACTAGGGATTGAACCAAGAGTGGCGAGTGGTAGTGTCCATAGCCTGAGGTTATCTAGGGTGAGGGTCCGAGAATCACTTGAGGGTGTAACCGTCTTTTCATATAGTGGATTTCGAGGTTCGAGTGTGGCGCACTTACCAGCCCATGGTTTTTCCCTGTTTAGGGTTTCCACGTAAACATCAAGTGTCATTTACTATTTCCGCATCTTATTACACTTGTATGTATTGTTGACTTGCTAGAGGTATTTTCATAAAATTGACATGCACGCGAAAATTGGGTAATAATCAGATAAAATCTATTCACCCCCCCTCTAGCTTTATATATTATACACACCGTATTGTTTTCAATGCCAGCCTTACCGAAGATCTGAAGTCGCCCTAAATCAAGGTCAGTTGCAAGGCGGGTTCATGCGGCGAGCTAGTGCAGCGGGAAATAGGCCGCCGTAATCTTTTCAGAAGCGCGGCGACTTCATGACGGTGGGAAAGAAGACTCCGCAAAGCTCGCCAGAAGGAAGGCGGGTTCTCGCGGCGAGTTATTTCGGAGGGAATAAGCCCGCCCCGGGCACGTCCAAAGGCTAAAATTGGCACTTCTTGCCTCATTTGAAGAAGACATATATATATACTTCTCTCTCCTACTGCAAAAAGAGTAACAAGTAGTGATAAACTTAGCTTAGAATAATTCTTAGTAGTTTTTTGGTTAAATTATCATAGAATAGATTAGAGATTCAAGTAGTTCATCACTTGTAATCTTGTAGTTAGAAGGTATTTGATCTTAGAAGTACCTTGATCATCAATCTTCTGAAGGTTATTTGTGATCATTGGGTTTGTATTGCTGTGGAAGAAGGAGAGGTCGTCCTTGATCCCTTGAGGGTAGTATTTCTTCTTTTTATTCATTCATATGCTATATTTAATGATCATGTGTAACTAAACACCTTGTTGGGGAATTTATGAAGGTATTGATGTAATCACTTGTTACCACCTTTCTTATATGCATCACTTGTGTTTGAATGCTTGAATTGATTAAATCATGCCATATATCTCATATTCTTAGAAGCATGGAGTTGGTTATTGTAAAGTGATAAAATACTAGTTCATGATATTTGAATTGAGTATGATTAGTCAAAACTCCTAGATTAGAATGTGTTTGTTCATATAGAATCCTAAGAATACATTCTATCAATTTAGTTCCACAACTTACATTCCTTGATGATTAATCTAAACCTTAGATTAGATATTAAGTGAATGGTTGAGTGTACCAATTGTATAAATGGAACTACATGAGTGATTTGATCTATGTTGCATGAAAGTGGTTATTTGTGGTGCATCATTACTAATTTCATACATTCCCTAGCATCTTAGCTTATTGAATATAATTGTATATCATCACAATAGTTTAATCCCATAAAATACTCACTAATCCTAGCATTTACTAGTGACTAGATTTCCCTGTGGACCGACACCCTTACTTTGTACACTATACTAGCATAACGATTTGTATGATTGCAAAAAGGGTAAAACACTCGCACGCCCCTTTAATACAACCGAGGTAGAATAGGTTTCATTATAGTGACATTTGTAGAACCGGTTTGGGCGTGTCAAGATTTATGGCGCTGCTGCCGGGGAAACTCTTACTTTTTCTTGTAGCGCGGTTAGTTAGGTTTAGGATTGTCATTTTAGAGTAAATTTAGAATTACTACACTTTGAGTCACACATTAGTATAACGTTTAACTTTTTTCACATTGATCTTCGTTACCTTTCTTGCACTTGTGTGCAGAGTCTTCACAGTGAACTAAATGGAGGACGTACGATGTATGAAGGAATTTTCATTGCCCATCGTGGGGTCACACCCTTCGGCTATAGCATTGAATGCCGCTCAGCAGGATTATGAGCTGAAGAACTTGCATTATAACATCTTGCCATCCTACTATGGGAAACCTAGTGAGGACGCACTTCAGTTTATGAAAGAATATTACAATGCTATCACTACGATACCATTGTGCCGGTTGACAGAGGACTTACTGAGGATGCGTTGCTTTTCATACTGTTTGAAGGACAATGCCAAGAAATGGCTAATGGCTTTGCCAGCTGGTACACTAACCACATGGGCCGAGATAGAGCAGAAATGTTTCTCCAAATTCTTTCCGTCCTGGAAAACCAAAGAAATAAAGGGAAGAATTGCAAACTTCCAAGAGGAGGAAGGAGAAGCATTCCATGAATCATGGGAGAGGTTCAAGCTATTGTTAGCTTGAAACAAATTATAGCACGGTGTGTATAAAGCTATCTAGAGGGGGGGTGAATAGATTTTACACTTTTTACCCAATTTTTCGTGTTAGTCAAAATTACGAAAATGCCCTCAAGATAATATAACCAAGCAATTGTAAAATGGTGCGGAAATTAAAACAATACTTGGTTTTTACGTGGAAACCCTCACAGGAAAAACCACGGGCTATGTAAGTAAGCCACACTCGAACCTCGAATCCACTAAATGTGCAAACGATTACAACCTAATCCCGGAAGTAATCACACACCTACCTAATCCCGGTATGAGTGAACCTAGTCCTATTTGCTTGCGATCTAAGCAACCTAATCCCGGTTGCTACACACAAGACTTACTTTCTCTAGAAGAGAATACAACCCTAAGTGAATATATGAAAATATCCAAAATGCAACATAGAGCAAAGGAAACCCTATATGCTTATCTAAGATGATTAATATGCAATTAAGAACAATCCTAGATATCAAAACTAAATGACATGTCAATTAGTTTAGCTAATCAATATTAAGCACAAAACCTAATATGCTAGCACAATACAACTTCTCAAACATACATCATACTCATCTCAATATTGTATCCAAAGCATACAAAGTAACAAACAAGTAATTAATTGAGATTGCTAGATAAGAGAAACACAAAACATGTAAGATATTAGTGAAAAGCTTACCAAGCAAAGTATGATGAAGATTCCATGCAAGATGACATCTAGATGATCTAATATGATGCTAGATGATGATTGATGATCATGAAAAAGTGTTTGAGTGATTAAAAATGAGTTCTTTGTGTATTTTTCTTCTCTTGAAAAATATCCTAAGTATGAAGCATGAATAAGAACTCTTTTTGATGACCTAAAATCAAGTTAGCATATATATAGAGGCCATAAGTGAAGTGAGGTCGTTTTGAAAACGTGCCAGAAAATTGCTCTGTGCGCTGGTGGACCTGCGCTGGACGACAGGCGCAGGACCAGCGCACACGCACATTTTTGCTTTGGCGCTGGACGACATGCGCTCACACAGGCGCCATACCAGCGGAGCCATACTGGGCAATCAGCGCTAGTGGACTTGCGCTGGTGTGGACCAGCGCTGGTGTGGACCAGCGCACGACCGGCGACAGAGAACTGGACGATCTGCGCTGGTGGCCTGCGCTGGTGCGGACCAGCGCACGACCAGCGGCACGCCACTGGGCGTTTTGCGCCGGTGAGTGGCGCTGGACGACAGGCGCAGGTGGACCAGCGCACAGCCTACAACTTTGAACCCCACAAGCAATCATGCAAGGGGAACAAAGGTAAACTAAGATGCATCCTAAAAGCCTAAATGCTATGATGTTATAAACACAAGATGCAATCATAATAACAAGCAAGAAGAGATGAAAATAGGCATTGATGCACAACAAAAAGAAGCACAACATACAAAGATTAAACATATGCATGAGTTGTGAGTGTGTGCAACTATCTCTTCAAGACAAGTAAGCACTTAGAGTATTACCTTTGGTGCTTGTCAATAAAGAGGTCTTCAAAGGGCCTAAGCAATAACAACAACATCTAAACTACCCTTACAAAGAATCCCCACATATGGTTTGATCACGAAATAAGCCAATTAAAAACAACGGGAAACCTTACATAGCTCAGTGCCCACACCATGATTTCACACTACAGTCACAGGTGCAATCATTTTATGATGGACTTACTGGACTCACACAAGCAATTGTCGACAATGCTTGTGGTGGGGCAATGAGGGAATGTACCGCTGATTATGTGTTCAATAAGTATGAAATGCTGGGACAGAATTCTCAACAAAGGAGCACAAAGGGAAGCCGCAATGGGACCGCACATTTAGCAATACAGATGGAGACCTTGAATAACAGTGTCAGGGCAATGATGGTAAATCAGCAGGGGCAACAGAATAGCTCGGGTAAGGTATGCCAAGCATGTGGCATGATTGGACATGGAGTAGATGTATGCACCTCCCACAGAGAGGTTTATTCAGAGGCAGAAGCTCAAGCAATGTACCAGTGGAATCAAGGCAGGCAGAGAAACAGCAACAATGCCTACTAGCAGCCGAGGTATGATCAGAATCAATCATGGGGTGGAAACAACCCTCGAGGTCAGTATCAAGTCCAACAGGGTGCTGGGAATTCAGGTCAATGGAGCAATCAGAACCCTCCACAGTCATATCAACAAGAAATGGACCAAAGGATGATGGGAATAGAGGCGTCACTGAAAAAGTTATCTATTCAATTAGGGCAGGTGATGGAGGCTAACGGGCAGCAAGACAGGGGGAAAGCCCCAATGCATGAGCAGGCCCATGCCATTACTAGTTCTATGAGTGGGTACACTACCAAGGAACAAGATCCATGGAGTTTCGAGTTGAGTATTACTATGGAAAATTCCTCAGCTGAAAAAGCAATGCTTGATCTAGGAGCCAGCATCAACATGATGCCATACTTTGTTTATGAAAGGCTTGGATTGAGTGAACTCAAGCCGACTTCCATTAATTTGCGTCTTGCTGATCAGTCTTCTAGAAACCCTAGAGGAGTAGTGGAAAATGTGATCCTTAAGGTGGATCGATTGCTCATTCCCACTGACTTTGTAGTGTTGGATATAGAGGATAGAGATGAGAATGGAAACTCACAACCAGTGTTGTTAGGAAGACCGTTTATGGGAACCTCACGAGCAATTGTGGATGTTCATGGAGGGAAACTCACTTTGAGTGTTTTGGATGATGTAGTAGAGTTCAACATGTTTGGAGCTCAACCATTGCCAAAGAAGGAAGCTAGGATGGAGGAAGAAAGTCCACCTAGTCAAGACACTCAGGATTCTGAAACCATAGAAGAATTTTTGAGGACACTAGAAGAAGAGGAGAGAAGCCTGAAGGATTCTGAGACTCTAAAAAAGGAAGAATTGCTTGATCATAACAAAGGCTTGTTAAAAAGAATTGAGCAGCTAGAGCAAGAGAAGGAGGAACAGATGAAATATCTTGCAGAGGTTATGAAAATCATATCTGGTTTGAAGGAGGCCTATACGTCCTCTACACAAAAGATGCAAGATAGGATCTTTGATCTAATGAAAGAATTGGAGGTACGAGATATGGTGGACGACTTGAACGTAACTTGTCCAGGAAGGAAGCAAGCCAGCCACAACCTCAATACCGCAGAAGGAGTTAACAATCATGGAGGTACTTTCTACTCTCCAACCTGTTATTATTGTGGAACTCAGGGGCACAAAAGGCCCAATTGCATGAGATATCACGAGTTCTGTAAAACAAGGAATGTGTCTCCTAGAAGGGTTGTGGGAAGACCAAGGCAAATATGGGTCTGAAAAGACACATACAAGGAATCTTCCTCACCACAAGTGAACTCCACACCGGAATTGAAAATGTGGCCACCTGAGGCACCCATGACCTTGACCTTAACCTTGACCTTGTTACGTCGACCTCTTATGTCTTGTTCTGAGTTTGGGAGCACGAGCACGGTTCGTTCACCTTTGAATATGTGAACGATTTAATGAATATTGTGTGTGTGTAGGTGAATGACCCGAAGAACAGGGTCGGAAATGGAATGTTTTACTTATGTTGTTTGTATTTATTAATTAAAGGACAAGTAATAAGGTGTGGGATCATTTGACCCACAACCTTGGACTCTAATAATAATAATATCTATTATGTGTGTATTTTCCCCGAGCATTGAGCTGGGGTTGTATATATATTGTGTGTTGTGTGTGAAATGTGTTGTGCAGGTAAAACGTTCCAAATTTGGAAAAGGGGGAACTCAAATTGTTGAATACATTTCGGCAAGTTGGTTAGGCGGGACATTGGCCGCCTTCTCGAAGGTGTGAGCTCGCCAAAGGAGAAATGAGCATCTCGGCGACCTTGTTTAGGCGGGACATAAGCCGCCTTCCAGAAGAGACTAGCTCGCCGAAAATTGATGATCTTGCGGCGAGGCCATGGACAGTGGGCTACAAACCGCTTGGCAGAAGAAACAAGCTCGCCAAGTATGGAAGGAGTGCACCGCGACCTTGCGCGGCTAGAAATTGGCCGCCGTCCAGAAGATACAAAACCGCCGCGAGTTGCTTCTGAAGAAGGGCAATGTTGGGCGGCGAGTCAGTACGGCGGGCCTGAACCCGCCGCACAAACCCGCCGAGGCAATCAGAAGGGGTTTTAAAGGTAGAGTCTTGGCTTTTGGGTTTGTACTCTAATTTTCAACTGAAGTTTTCATTTCAAATATCCTTGCTCTTCCTGAGCATCAACCAAGGTACCTTTTAGATACTAATTCTTTACTTGGTTTGCAAGTCATCTCTCTTTCTCTATTCTTTCTTGTTTATGTGGTGATGTTAGGCTACAAAAATTTCAAGGATTAGAAAAGAGAAATCATTGGAAGTTATCTAGAGACATGTACATGCTAGGATGATAGGTTCGTCAAGAGAAAGATAAAATCAATGATATGTGAGCCAACTTTTGATTTTGAATGTTGAATGACTTGTTTTTATGCATAATGGGTTACACACACACCTGATTTTAGTAAATAACAATAGGATTAAGGAAGACTTAGGAAAATAAGGTACTTTCAGTAGAGATAGAATTCACTGTTCCAGTAGTCTTGTTAACATTGATTCTATATAGTGTATAAATTGTTCATACCAGGAAATGGAAAACTCCATTGAAGATGTGTTAGTGATCGAATTCGCTGAGAAGAATATCCGTGACTCTATGGCTTCAGAAAGCTACGAAATAGAAGAGGGTCAAGAAACTGACTGGGTAGAAATGTTAGTATGGGCTAGTACATCAGTAGAAGATGAGGAAACCGGGGAGCACATTCTGAGGGGATGAGCAGCCAAGCACAACTCCCCACCTATCTTGGAACTCAAGCTACTACCATCTACTTTGAAGTATGCATTCCTAGGGGATAATGAGACACTTCCGGTGATCATTGCATCAGACTTGCAACCAGAGGAAGAGAAAGAATTGATCAATGTGTTGCGATACTACAGAGAGGCTATAGGTTGGTCGTTGGATGACTTAAAGGGAATTAGCCCTACCACTTGTATGCACAAGATTTTTCTTGAGGAAAGATCCAAACCAACCATCGAAGGCCAACGAAGGCTAAATCCAATCATGAAGGAGGTAGTCAAGAAGGAAATCTTGAAGTTGTTAGAAAATGGGATCATTTACCCTATTTCAGACAGCAAGTGGGTTAGCCCTATTCATTTAGTGCCTAAGAAGTCTGGGTTGACTGTGGTGAAGAATGAAGACAATGAGTTAGTGCCACAAAGGGTTCAGACAGGCTGGCGAGTATGCATCGATTACAGGAAACTTAATTCAGCTACTAAGAAGGATCATTTCCCTCTGCCATTCATTGATCAGATGTTGGAACGTCTGGCAGGTCATAGTCATTACTGCTTTTTGGACGGGTACTCCGGATACAATCAGATTGCTATCGCTCCAGAAGATCAGGAGAAAACCACTTTCACATGTCCTTTCGTTACATTCGCTTACCGACGGATTCCATTTGAGCTATGTAATGCTCTAGGTACATTTCAGAGGTGCATGACATCTATATTTTCAGACATGGTGGAGGGCATAATAGAGATCTTTATGGACGACTTTTCAGTAATGGGGAATTCTTTTGGTGACTGTTTGAGAAACCTATCCTCAGTGCTAGCAAGGTGCAAGCAGGCTCATTTAGTGTTGAACTGGGAGAAAAGTCACTTCATGGTGAAGGAAGGAATTGTGCTAGGGCACATTATCTCGAGTCGAGGCATTGAAGTAGATAAGGTAAAAGTCAATGTCATGAAAAGTTTACAGTTTCCAAGATCTGTGAGAGAAATTCAAGCTTTTTTGGGACATGCAGGGTTTTATAGACGGTTTATCAAAGATTTTTCGAAGATTTCTAGACCCCTGTGTCGACTACTTCAAAAAGAGATCGAGTTTGATTTTGACAAGAAATGTATGGCAGCATTTACAGGACTCAAGGAATTGTTAACCACGGCTCCCATAATGAGACCACCGGATTGGAGTTTGCCTTTCGAGCTCATGTGTGATGCGTCTGACTATGCTGTTGGTGCAGTACTAGGACAGAGGGTTGACACAATTCCACATGCCATATACTACGCTTCAAGGACCCTGAATGATGCACAGTTGAACTACTCTACAACAGAAAAGGAGTTGTTAGCAGTTATCTTTGCATTAGAAAAATTCAGATCATATCTAATTGGCGCAAAAGTTATTGCATTCACTGATCACTCAGCACTCCGATATCTCCTCCAGAAGAAGGATGCCAAGCCAAGACTCATTCGATGGATCCTTCTACTACAGGAATTCGATTTAGAGATCAGAGACAAGAAAGGGAGTGAGAATGTGGTAGCAGACCACTTGAGTAGACTGAAGTTATATTCATATTCAGAAGAAGATACTCTACCACTGAGGGACAGTTTTCCAGATGAGCAGCTTTTGAAATTAAGCGACACAGAGCCATGGTACGCTGATATAGTCAATTTCATCACAAACAAGATTTTGCCAGCAGGTATGACAAGTCAAAGAAGGAAGAGATTCGTCTTCAATGCACGACAGTACTTTTGGAACGACCCATTCTTGTTCAAACACGGGGCAGACCAAATCATTAGAAGATGTATACCAGAGGATGAACAATTAGACATCCTGAAGTTCTGCCATGAACTTCAATGCGGAGGCCACTACAGTTCTAGAAAGACAGCGATGAAGGTTCTTCACTTGGGATTCTATTGGACAACATTGTTCAAAGATGCTTATAACTTCTGTTTACGATGTGACCGATGTTAGAGAACAGGGAACATTGGTAAGAGGAATGAGATGCCACAGTCAGGCCAAATGGTGGTAGAGATTTTTGATGTCTGGGGAATCAATTTCATGGGACCATTCCCACCATCGGACGGATACAGCTACATCCTGGTAGCCGTGGACTACGTTTCTAAATGGATTGAAGCTATAGCCACGAAGACCAATGACAGTAAAGTAGTTGTGAAGTTTGTTAGGGGCACGATTTTCTCCAGGTTCGGGACTCCACGGGCCATCATAAGTGATGGGGGAAGTCACTTTTGTAACAAGATATTCGCTACACTGCTGAAGAAATATAGTGTGAATCACAAGGTTGCAACCCCCTATCATCCTCAGACCTTCGGTCAAGTAGAAGTTAGTAATAGGCACATCAAGCAAATCCTTGAGAAGACTGTGAACACAAGCAGGAAAGATTGGTCGTTCAAGTTGAATGACGCCTTATGGGCCTACAGAACTGCTTTCAAAACTCCAATAGGGATGACACCTTATCGTTTGATCTTTGGGAAGGCTTGCCATTTGCCAGTGGAATTAGAGCACAATGCTTACTGGGCACTCCAGAAGCTGAACTTTGATATGGATTCAGCAGGGGAAGAACGTAAACCTCAACTGAACGAACTCCAGGAACTCCGGGATGAAGCATATGAGAATGCAAAAATCTACAGAGAGAAGACCAAGAGAATGCATGACAAAAGAGTGATCCTCAAGGATCTGTGCCCGGGGATGTTAGTCCTCCTATTCAACACTAGATTGAAGCTGTTTCTGGGAAAGCTCAGATCAAGATGGTATAGGCCATATAGGATACTCCAGATATTCCCATATGGAGTTGTTGAGCTACTGAATGAGAAAAATGGGGATACATTCAAGGTGAATGGGCATCGGGTGAAGCCATATCTGCAAGGAGTGAATAAAGCCAGGTGAAACAAATAATAGCACGGTGTGTATAAAGCTATCTAGAGGGGGGGTGAATAGATATTTCGCTTTTTACCCAATTTTTCGTGTTAGTCAAAATTACGAAAATACCCTCAAGATAATATAAACAAGCAAGTGTAATATGGTGCGGAAATTAAAACAACACTTGGTTTTTACGTGGAAACCCTCACGGGAAAAACCACGGGCTATGTAAGTAAGCCACACTCGAACCTCGAATCCACTAAATGTGCAAACGATTACAACCTAATCCCGAAAGTAATCACACACCTACCTAATCCCGGTATGAGTGAACCTAGTCCAATTTGCTTGCGTTCTAAGCAACCTAATCCCGGATGCTACACACAAGACTTACTTTCTCTATGAAGAGAATACAACCCTAAGTGAATATATGTGAATATCCAAAATGCAACATAGAGCAAGGGAAACCCTATATGCTTATCTAAGATGATTAATATGCAATTAAGAGCAATCCTAGATATCAAAACTAAATGACATGTCAATTAGTTTAGCTAATCAATATTAAGCACAAAGCCTAATATGCAAGCACAATATAAAATCTCAAACATATATCATACTCATCTCAATATTGTATCTAAAGCATACAAAATAACAAACAAGTAATTAATTGAGATTGCTAGATAAGAGAAACACAAAACATGTAAGATATTAGTGAAAAGCTTACCAAGCAAAGTATGATGAAGATTCCATGCTAGATGACATCTAGATGATCTAAGATGATGCTAGATGATGATTGATGATCATGAAAAAGTGTTTGAGAATCAAGAATGGAGTTCTTGGAATTTTTCTTCTCTTTGAAAAATATCCTAAGTATGAATTCTGAATATGAACTCTCTTAATTGACCTAAAGTCAAAGTGGCATATATATAGGGGGCCAAATCAAAGTGTGGTCGTTTAAGTAAGTTTCAAAGAAACGCGCCAATCGGCGGTTTCAATCGGCGGCCAGGCCGCCGTTAATGACCGCCGAATTTAGCTCGTGAAGAACAGAGCATAAACGGCGGTTCATTCGGCGGTTTCGTGACCGCCGATTCCAACCGCCGAAACAGAACAGAGAGATTAAAATCAACCAGGTATGAACGGCGGTTTCGAACGGCGGTTTCATGCCCGCCGCTTCAACCGCCGAATTAGACTGAGAGATAAATCAATCAGGTCTTGAAACGGCGGTTTCGAACGGCGGTCGTGACCGCCGATCTTAACCGCAGAAATGCTTCAGACCAATCTGGACTGAAACGGCGGTTTCATTCGGCGGCCAGGCCGCCGATAATAACCGCCGATCACCTAGATAGGTGAAAACCAAGGAGAAGCCAAGGGCATTCTCCATAGGCGGTCCTCGCGCTAAATCAAGCACATTCTAGTGCATGCGCGGACGTTTCCGAAAGTTATCGGGAAACGAATTACACAACAACATCACACAATTACACACAACAAAATATAATAAATAAGTGCAAGTGTGAAATGTGACAAATGAAGAGAATGCACACATATGCAATGAATGTTAAGTGTGTGTGTGCAACTAATCTCTTCAAAGAAAAGTAAGCACATAGAAATTTACCTTCGGTGCTTATCAACACGAGGTCTTCAAAGGGCTTCGAACAAAAAGACCGATACTTAGGCTACCCTTACAAAGAACCCCCACATATGGTTTGATCACGAAATAAGCCAATTAAAAACAACGGGAATCCTTACAATCTCCCCCTTTGGCTATTTCGTGACAAAACCATCACTCACAATGATTCCTCACAAAAAGAATAGAAACTACGGGACTATAATGATATTCTACATTACAAAGAGATAAGCTAATGCAACTTGAAGTCTTCAATCCTCTTGTAGAATAATCAATCCCTGAAAAGAGTTTCTAACATTTCTAATACAAGAAAAGTGTGAGATTAATCATGTGAGAACAATACCAAGCATATGCATTTTTAGAATTTAGGCACAACATTACCAAATGTAGCAATGTATGATAAATGCAATGCTCCCCCTCAACGGGTTACTCCCCCTCAATGTATGTTCTCCCCAAAGTGTACAATAGCTTCTATAATAGCTTCTATATTTTGCACCTCCCCTTACCATATCCTACTCCCCCTTTTTGTCATGATATAGGCAAAGGAGTAGTCCCCAACCGGGTCACTCATAGCAACAAGAGATAGAAGCATGCAAGATTTGCATATACATATAAGTCACTTTATGCACTTCAATTAATTTGAGAGAAACAAGGAGATTTATTTTGAGAAAATGTGTGAATCCAACATGCTTTGCATATAAGACATATAGCATTCAAGTCCAAAATACAATGGTATTTGGCAAAGCAAATGACAAAGGTTTCTAATAAGAATTCAAACCAATTTCACCAATGTCATGGGAAAAGCAAGGATATAGAGATTATTGATTTCAATTTAAGAGCAACTATATTTTGATTTTTCCGGATAAAATTATCCGTATGATAGTAACCATGTTCAACTAATAAAGAAAGAGAGACATTTGGAATGTAAATTCCTTTGAATGGATACAAGATCCTTTATTCATTTTGAGTCTCATAAGTTTTCACACAAGTTTTGCATTTTTAAGAAAATGCAATCATCAATTCATGCTTTTCATGTGAGCATGTTTTATGAATTTCATGCTTTTTCATTTGACATTAGCATGTTATTAAAGAATCATCATGTCATGGAGATAACTATAGGTCATTCACATCATACTTCCTATGTAAATCTCCTAGCCCAAAAATGCATGTTTGAACATAAATAAGACATGGATTGTAGACAAGCAAGGTTCACACTTATGGAATTTTAAAACATATATACATATGTACAACCAAGCTTACTCAAGCAATCAAAAGAAGAGGCATAAGATATTTCAAAATTTTTGCAAGAGACAAGAATGCAAACTAGCTCTCTTTGCTTGAGTTCCCCATATGGGGTCAATCATAGAACATCACTCCACAAGACATACCCCAATAGATCTACTAAGAGTTTTAAATCGAGTAGCATCTAAGGGTTTAGTAAATAGGTCCGCAAGTTGATCATTTGTACGTACATGTTCAAGTACTATGCATTTATTCTCAACAAGCTCTCTAATGAAGTGATGGCGGATGTCAATATGCTTAGTCCTAGAATGTTGCACCGGATTCTTGGAAATATTAATAGCACTCATGTTATCACAAAAGAGAGTGAGAGTACCTTGGTTGAATCCGTAGTCTACTAGCATTTGCTTCATCCATAGGAGTTGTGTGCATCCACTCCCCGCGGCTATGTACTCGGCCTCGGCCGTGGACAAGGAAATCGAGTTTTGCTTCTTGCAAAACCAAGACACCAAGTTGTTGCCTAGAAAGAAGCAACCGCCTGATGTGCTCTTCCTATCATCACAATTTCCTGCCCAATCCGCATCACTAAAGCCTACAAGACTAGCATTAGTGTCAAAAGAGTACCAAATCCCATAGTTGGATGTCCCATTCACATAGCGAATGATTCTCTTAACGGAAGAGAGATGGGACTCTTTAGGATCCGCTTGGTACCTAGCACACACACCCACACTAAAGGAGATATCGGGCCTACTTGCGGTCAAATAAAGCAAGCTACCTATCATGCCACGATATAACGTTTGTTCCACACTTTTACCACTAACATCTTTGCTTAGCTTCAAAGTGGTACTCATGGGTGTATCACAAGGTTTGGCATTTTCTAAACCAAACTTCTTCACTAGGTTTTTGGCATATTTGGCTTGGGTTATGAAAATCCCATTGTCTAGTTGCCTAATTTGCAAACCTAGGAAGTAACTAAGCTCACCAACAAGGCTCATCTCAAATTCATGAGACATGACATCAACAAATTGTTGGACCTTGGTGTTGTTGGTGGAGCCAAACACTATGTCATCAACATATATTTGAGCTATGAAAAGCTCATCATTATCTCTCTTGATGAATAGTGTCTTGTCAACACTACCTCTTGTGTAGTTATTGTCAACAAGAAATTGAGTGAGGCGCTCATACCAAGCCCTCGGTGCTTGTTTCAACCCATATAGTGCCTTCTTGAGGCGATAGACATGGTTGGGGTGGTGTGCATCCACAAACCCCTTGGGTTGTTCAACAAACACTTCCTCTTGCAAGAAGCCATTGAGGAAGGCACTCTTGACGTCCATTTGGTGCAATTTGAACTTGTGCACACAAGAGATGGACAAGAGAAGCCTAATGGACTCTAAGCGGGCAACGGGAGCAAATGTCTCCTCAAAGTCGATACCCTCAATTTGAGAGTACCCTTGTGCTACAAGTCTAGCCTTGTTCCGCACTATGTTGCCATCCTCATCGGATTTGTTCCTAAATATCCATTTAGTGCCTATGACATTAGTGGTCTTAGGCCTAGGAACTAGAGTCCAAACCTTATTCCTTTCGAATTGGTTTAGCTCTTCTTGCATGGCAAGAACCCAAAATTCATCATGTAAGGCTTCTTCAACCTTTTTGGGTTCAATTTGAGAGGTGTAGCAAGTATAGCTAATAAGATTAGCAAGTTGACGTCTAGTCCTAACACCCTCATTTACCTCTCCAATGATATCTTCTTTATCATGGAGTTTCCTAACCCATGGAGCGGGTTCTTTAGAGTCCAAGAGAGGAACTCTAGTAATGGGTTGTGTGACTTCATTAGATGTCCCAACATTGGGAGTCACCACAACCCTCTCCAAAGGAGAGTCATCCTCTAGAACATCCTCCTCCTCATGGTCATTAGACTTGAGCCTAGTATCATCAATGACCACATTTGATGATTCCATGACGGTTTGAGTCTTCAAGCTGAAAACTCTATAGGCTTTACTATTCAAGGCGTAGCCAATAAAGATACCCTCATCACTCTTAGCATCAAACTTGCCAAGTTGATCACGGTCATTTAAAATGTAGCATTTGCTTCCAAATGTGTGGAAGTAGCTAACATTTGGCTTCCTACCCTTCCATAGCTCATAGGAGGTGTTTCTAGAACCGGGCCTTAGGAACACACGATTTCCTATATAGCAAGCCGTATTGATGGCTTCGGCCCATAGGTTCCTAGGGACATTGTTGCTAAGCAACATCACTCGGGCCATCTCTTGGAGGACCCTATTCTTCCTCTCAACAACTCCATTTTGTTGAGGTGTCCTAGGAGCCGAAAACTCATGGGAGATGCCTAAGCTATCACAAAAGCTTTCAAAAGAGGCATTCTCAAACTCTCTCCCATGGTCACTTCTAATCCGTTTAATGCTTCTAATGTTAGATTTCATTTCATTTTGTAATTTAGTACAAAGCATTTTAAACTTATCAAAAGTTTCGGATTTTTCTCTGAGAAAGTATGTCCATGTAAATCTAGAGAAATCATCAACACATACAAAAATGTATCTCTTTCCACCCAAACTTTCAGTTTGCATGGGACCCATGAGGTCCATGTGGAGAAGCTCAAGTGGCTCCTTGGTGGTGAGATACTTACCCTTTTTGTGCATGCTTTTAGTTTGCTTTCCTTGTTGGTAAGGTCCACAAACACCATTGGCTTTCTTCCCAAGCTTAGGGAGGCCACGCACACACTCGAACTTTCCAAGGGTCCGTAGATCCCTAAAGTTCATGTGGCCAAGTCTTTCATGCCACAACTCAATTTGCTCATCCATGGATACATTGTTTGAGACTATTCTAGCTTCAAGACAATAGCAATTGTCGCTAGATCTCATACCTTTCAATAAGGTTTGTCCATCGGGCTTTAGGATTGAGCAATCATCTTTACAAAACAAGACGGAATATCCTTCATCACTTAGATGTGAAATGCTTATTAAATTGGCTTTCAAGCCATCAACAAATAAAGCATCGGATAAGGAGGGTAATCCGGGAACGGAAATGGTTCCTTTCCCTACAACTTTCTTTTTGGATCCATCACCAAAAGTGACATATCCACCTTCCTCCATAACAAGAGTCTCGAAGAAACTCTTGTTTCCCGTCATGTGCCTAGAGCACCCACTTTCTAAATACCAAAAATTAGAAGAATTTGCCTTCAAGGCTATTTGAGCAACATGGCAAACAATTTCATTCTTTCTAATCCACTTAGAAACAATCTTAGCTTTCTTAGTGGTCTTTGGTACATGGGCTCTAGATGTCCTAGGAGCATGCATAATAATATTATTATTCCTAGGAACATGCATCATGGCTCTTTTCTTTTTCTTCTCTATCATGCTTCTAGTTTTGCACATTTTTATATATCGAAAGCAATGTGGTCTAATATGACCATCAAATCCACAAAAGTGACATATAGGAGTAAAATAAGGAATCATACCTTGTCCTTGTCTTTGTGGATGAAAGGGTTCAATCCTTCTTCGTTGTTGAACCGGTCTTGGTTGCTTCCTAGCTTGAGGTTGCATGATAGGTCTCTTTCCTTTGTGAGCCATTTGAGGAGGAATGTTGGCTTGAGGGACCCTAGGGGGTTGAGCTTGAGGTTTCCTTCTTGGCCCCATCTTCACTTGTGCATTAGAGCATTGTCCTACTTCTAATTTCTTTCTAGGAGCTTGCACAAATGAAGTTTCTTCTTTCTTCAAGCTCTTGACAAACACGGTCTTGTTAGAGGTAGAGATCTTCTTGTCATCTTCATACCCAAGACCCCTCTTGTCACATGGACTCTTTCCAACACCAAGCATATGGTCAAGCTTCTTGGTGCTAGAATCCATCCTAGTCATAGAATTTCTAACTTCTTCAAGCTCACTCTTTAGACTTTCTTCATTCCTCCTAGATAAAGCTAACTCCTCTCTTAGCTTATCTTCTATCTTCTTGAATTTTTCCACTTGTTCACCTAAGTGGTCATTATGAGATGCAAGCTCAAGATTTTCTTCTCTCAACATCTTGATCTTTCTTGTGCTCTTGATTGCTAAATCATTAAACTCGGCATGGCATTTAGCAAGCACCTTTTTCTCCACAAAACTACTTATGGAGTTAGATGAGGAATCACTTTCTTCTTCACTTGAGTCATTCTCCTCTTGACTCATTTCCTCTTTCTCACTAGCACTTTTGCTTTTATGGGAGGAGGCAAAAGCTAAGAGATTAGCCATGAGCTCTTCTTCACTTGAAGACTCATCTTCCTCATTAGAGTCATCACTACTCCCACTCCAAGTGGCGGCCATCACTTTGCTCTTCTTCTTTTCATTGTGATTAGCACATTCGGGGGAAAAGTGACCAATCCCACCACATTCAAAGCATCGGACCCCTTTCCTATCGGTCCTCTCTTGTCTAGGCTCAAACTTCTTGAAGGAACTCTTTTTCTTCAAATCTTGTCCTCTTGACCCAAATCCCTTATTCTTCTTGAACCCCATAACCTTGTTGAACCTTTTCACAAATAAGGCAAGGTCTTCATCCGATTCATGCTTTGCCTCATTTGCATCCTTAGATGCTTTCAAAGCTATTCCTTTAGACTTCTTAGGAGGAGTAGTGGTGCTAGGAGCCTTCCTAGACTCATATGTAAGGAGACGCCCAATCACCTCACTTGGCTTCATATCCATGTAGCCACTATTTTCATCTATGGCCGTCACCTTGGATTCAAACCTATCGGGGAGAGATCTCATAATTTTTTGCTTGACTCTCCTATCCGAATACGGGTCTCCGAGTTGATGGCTTTGATTTACAATGTCCATCAATTTGATTTCGAAGTCATTGAAGCATTCATCCTCTCCCATCCTTACAAGCTCAAACTGAGTTTGGAGGACTTGAAGCTTGGACTCCTTCACCACCTCGGTTCCCTCATGTGCAACTAGAAGGATGTCCCATGCCACTTTGGCAATCTGAGTATTCTGAATAAGCTTGTACTGATTCTCATCCATAGCACACATAATGGCATGCATAGCCTTCCTATTCCACTTAGAAGCCTCAAACTCTTGCGCGTTCCATTGCGCCTTAGGCTTCAAAACATCTTGTCCTCCACCCTCGGGAGTCATCATAGGGAGATCATATCCGTCTTCCACCGCCATCCATGCACGGTCATTGAAACAAATAATAGCACGGTGTGTATAAAGCTATCTAGAGGGGGGGTGAATAGATTTTACGCTTTTTACCCAATTTTTCGTGTTAGTCAAAATTACGAAAATGCCCTCAAGATAATATAACCAAGCAATTGTAATATGGTGCGGAAATTAAAACAACACTTGGTTTTTACGTGGAAACCCTCACGGGAAAAACCACGGGCTATGTAAGTAAGCCACACTCGAACCTCGAATCCACTAAATGTGCAAACGATTACAACCTAATCCCGGAAGTAATCACACACCTACCTAATCCCGGTATGAGTGAACCTAGTCCAATTTGCTTGCGTTCTAAGCAACCTAATCCCGGATGCTACACACAAGACTTACTTTCTCTATGAAGAGAATACAACCCTAAGTGAATATATGTAAATATCCAAAATGCAACATAGAGCAAGGGAAACCCTATATGCTTATCTAAGATGATTAATATGCAATTAAGAACAATCCTAGATATCAAAACTAAATGACATGTCAATTAGTTTAGCTAATCAATATTAAGCACAAAACCTAATATGCAAGCACAATATAAAATCTCAAACATACATCATACTCATCTCAATATTGTATCTAAAGCATACAAAATAACAAACAAGTAATTAATTGAGATTGCTAGATAAGAGAAACACAAAACATGTAAGATATTAGTGAAAAGCTTACCAAGCAAAGTATGATGAAGATTCCATGCTAGATGACATCTAGATGATCTAAGATGATGCTAGATGATGATTGATGATCATGAAAAGTGTTTGAGAATCAAGAATGGAGTTCTTGGAATTTTTCTTCTCTTTGAAAAATATCCTAAGTATGAATTCTGAATATGAACTCTCTTAATTGACCTAAAGTCAAAGTGGCATATATATAGGGGGCCAAAACAAAGTGTGGTCGTTTAAGTAAGTTTCAAAGAAACGCGCCAATCGGCGGTTTCAATCGGCGGCCAGGCCGCCGTTAATGACCGCCGAATTGAGCTCGTGAAGAACAGAGCATAAACGGCGGTTAATTCGGCGGTTTCGTGACCGCCGATTCCAACCGCCGAAACAGAACAGAGAGATCAAAATCAACCAGGTATGAACGGCGGTTTTGAACGGCGGTTTTGAACGGCGGTTTCATGCCCGCCGTTTCAACCGCCGAATTAGACTGAGAGATAAATCAATCAGGTCTTGAAACGGCGGTTTCGAACGGCGGTCGTGACCGCCGATCTTAACCGCAGAAATGCTCCAGACCAATCTGGACTGAAACGGCGGTTTCATTCGGCGGCCAGGCCGCCGATCATAACCGCCGATCACCTAGATAGGTGAAAACCAAGGAGAAGCCAAGGGCATTCTCCATAGGCGGTCCTCGCGCTAAACCAAGCACATTCTCGTGCATGCGCGGACGTTTCCGAAAGTTATCGGGAAACGAATTATACAACAACATGACACAATTACACACCATAAAATATAATAAATAAGTGCAAGTGTGAAATGTGACAAATGAAGAGAATGCACACATATGCAATGAATGTTAAGTGTGTGTGTGCAACTAATCTCTTCAAAGAAAAGTAAGCACATAGAAATTTACCTTCGGTGCTTATCAACACGAGGTCTTCAAAAGGGCTTCGAACAACAAGACCGATACTTAGGCTACCCTTACAAAGAACCCCCACATATGGTTTGATCACGAAATAAGCCAATTAAAAACAACGGGAATCCTTACAATCTCCCCCTTTGGCTATTTCGTGACAAAACCATCACTCACAATGATTCCTCACAAAAAATAGAAACTACGGGACTATAATGATATTCTACATTACAAAGAGATAAGCTAATGCAACTTGAAGTCTTCAATCCTCTTGTAGAATAAACAATCCCTGAAAAGAGTTTCTAACATTTCTAATACAAGAAAAGTGTGAGATTAATCATGTGAGAACAATACCAAGCATTTGCATTTTTAGAATTTAGGCACAACATTACCAAATGTATGCAATGTATGATAAATGCAATGCTCCCCCTCAACAGGTTACTCCCCCTCAATGTATGTTCTCCCCAAAGTGTACAATAGCTTCTATATTTTGCACCTCCCCTTACCATATCCTACTCCCCCTTTTTGTCATGATATAGGCAAAGGAGTAGTCCCCAACCGGGTCACTCATAGCAACGAGAGATAGAAGCATGCAAGACTTGCATATACATATAAGTCACTTTATGCACTTCAATTAATTTGAGAGAAACAAGGAGATTTATTTTGAGAAAATGTGTGAATCCAACATGCTTTGCATACAAGACATATAGCATTCAAGTCCAAAATACAATGGTATTTGGCAAAGCAAATGACAAAGGTTTCTAATAAGAATTCAAACCAATTTCACCAATGTCATGGGAAAAGCAAGGATATAGAGATTATTGATTTCAATTTAAGAGCAACTATATCCAACTTTATAAGCGAAACATGGCATGAGCGACTTTGCACCCTATTTGATTTTTCCGGATAAAATTATCCGTATGATAGTAACCATGTTCAACTAATAAAGAAAGAGAGACATTTGGAATGTAAATTCCTTTGAATGGATACAAGATCCTTTATTCATTTTGAGTCTCATAAGTTTTCACACAAGTTTTGCATTTTTAAGAATAAGCAATCATCAATTCATGCTTTTCATGTGAGCATGTTATCTGAATTTCATGCTTTTTCATTTGTCATTAGCATGTTATTAAAGAATCATCATGTCATGGAGATAATCATAGGTCATTCAAATCATACTTCCAATGTAAATCTCCTAGTCCAAAAATGCATGTTTGAACATAAATATGACATGGATTGTAGACAAGCAAGGTTCACACTTAAGGAATTTTAAAACATATATACATATGTACAACCAAGCTTACTCAAGCAATTAAAAGAAGAGGCATAAGATATTTCAAATTTTTTGCAAGATACAAGAATGCAAAATAGCTCTCTTTGCTTGAGTTCCCCATATGGGGTCAATCATAGAACATCACTCCACAATACATACCCCAATAGATCTACTACGAGTTTTAAATCGAGTAGCATCTAAGGGTTTAGTAAATAGGTCCGCAAGTTGATCATTAGTACCTACATGTTCAAGTACTATGCATTTATTTTCAACAAGCTCTCTAATGAAGTGATGGCGGATGTCAATATGCTTAGTTCTAGAATGTTGCACCGGATTCTTGGAAATATTAATGGCACTCATGTTATCACAAAAGAGAGTGAGAGTACCTTGGTTGAATCCGTAATCCACTAGCATTTGCTTCATCCACATAAGTTGAGTGCATCCACTCCCCGCGGCTATGTACTCGGCTTCCGCAGTGGACAAGGAAATCGAGTTTTGCTTCTTGCAAAACCAAGACACCAAGTTGTTGCCTAGAAAGAAGCAACCGCCCGATGTGCTCTTCCTATCATCACAATTTCCTGCCCAATCCGCATCACTATATCCTACAAGACTAGGATTAGTGTCAAATGAGTACCAAATCCCATAGTTGGAAGTCCCATTCACAAAGCGAATGACTCTCTTAACCGAAGAGAGATGGGACTCCTTGGGATCGGATTGGTACCTAGCACAAACTCCTACACTAAATGATATATCGGGCCTACTTGCGGTCAAATAGAGCAAGCTCCCTATCATGCCACGATATAAGGTTTGGTCCACACTTTTACCGCTAGCATCCTTGCTTAGCTTCAAAGTGGTGCTCATAGGAGTGTCACAATGTTTGGCTTTTTCAAGACCAAACTTCTTCACAAGGTTTTTGGCATATTTGGCTTGGGTTATGAAGATCCCATTATCAAGTTGCCTAATTTGCAAACCTAGGAAGTAATTAAGCTCACCAACAAGACTCATCTCAAATTCATGAGACATAACATCAACAAATTGTTGGACCTTGGTGTTGTTGGTGGAGCCAAACACTATGTCATCGACATATATTTGAGCTATGAAAAGCTCATCATTGTCTCTCTTGATGAATAGTGTCTTGTCAACACTACCTCTTGTGTAGTTATTGTCAACAAGAAATTGAGTGAGGCGCTCATACCAAGCCCTCGGTGCTTGTTTCAACCCATATAGTGCCTTCTTGAGGCGATAGACATGGTTGGGGTGGTGTGCATCCACAAAGCCCTTGGGTTGTTCAACAAACACTTCCTCTTGCAAGAAGCCATTGAGGAAGGCACTCTTGACGTCCATTTGGTGCAATTTGAACTTGTGCACACAAGAGATGGACAAGAGAAGCCTAATGGACTCTAAGCGGGCAACGGGAGCAAATGTCTCCTCAAAGTCGATACCCTCAATTTGAGAGTACCCTTGTGCTACAAGTCTAGCCTTGTTCCGCACTATGTTGCCATCCTTATCGGATTTGTTCCTAAATATCCATTTAGTGCCTATGACATTAGTGGTCTTAGGCCTAGGAACTAGAGTCCAAACCTCATTCCTTTCGAATTGGTTTAGCTCTTCTTGCATGGCAAGAACCCAAAATTCATCATGTAAGGCTTCTTCAACCTTTTTGGGTTCAATTTGAGAGGTGTAGCAAGTATAGCTAATAAGATTAGCAAGTTGACGTCTAGTCCTAACACCCTCATTTACCTCTCCAATGATATCTTCTTTATCATGGAGTTTCCTAACCCATGGAGCGGGTTCTTTAGAGTTCAAGAGAGGAACTCTAGTAATGGGTTGTGTGACTTCATTAGATGTCCCAACATTGGGAGTCACCACAACCCTCTCCAAAGGAGAGTCATCCTCTAGAACATCCTCCTCCTCATGGTTATTAGACTTTAGCCTAGTATCATCAATGACCACATTTGATGATTCCATGACGGTTCGAGTCTTCAAGTTGAAAACTCTATAGGCTTTACTATTCAAGGCGTAGCCAATAAAGATACCCTCATCACTCTTAGCATCAAACTTGCCAAGTTGATCACGGTCATTTAAAATGTAGCATTTGCTTCCAAATGTGTGGAAGTAGCTAACATTTGGCTTCCTACCCTTCCATAGCTCATAGGAGGTGTTTCTAGAACCGGGCCTTAGGAACACACGATTTCCTATATAGCAAGCCGTATTGATAGCTTCGGCCCATAGGTTCCTAGGGACATTGTTGCTAAGCAACATCACTCGGGCCATCTCTTGGAGGACCCTATTCTTCCTCTCAACAACTCCATTTTGTTGAGGTGTCCTAGGAGCCGAAAACTCATGGGAGATGCCTAAGCTATCACAAAAGCTTTCAAAAGAGGCATTCTCAAACTCTCTCCCATGGTCACTTCTAATCCGTTTAATGCTTCTAATGTTAGATTTCATTTCATTTTGTAATTTAGTACAAAGCATTTTAAACTTATCAAAAGTTTCGGATTTTTCTCTAAGAAAGTATGTCCATGTAAATCTAGAGAAATCATCAACACATACAAAAATGTATCTCTTTCCACCCAAACTTTCGGTTTGCATGGGACCCATGAGGTCCATGTGGAGAAGCTCAAGAGGCTCCTTGGTGGTGAGATACTTACCCTTTTTGTGCATGCTTTTAGTTTGCTTTCCTTGTTGGCAAGGTCCACAAACACCATTGGCTTTCTTCCCAAGCTTAGGGAGGCCACGCACACACTCGAACTTTCCAAGGGTCCGTAGATCCCTAAAGTTCATGTGGCCAAGTCTTTCATGCCACAACTCAATTTGCTAATCCATGGACACATTGTTTGAGACTATTCTAGCTTCAAGACAATAGCAATTGTCGCTAGATCTCATACCTTTCAATAAGGTTTGTCCATCGGGCTTTAGGAACGAGCAATCATCTTTACAAAACAAGACGGAATATCCTTCATCACTTAGATGTGAAATGCTTATTAAATTGGCTTTCAAGCCATCAACAAATAAAGCATCGGATAAGGAGGGTAATCCGGGAACGGAAATGGTTCCTTTCCCTACAACTTTCTTTTTGGATCCATCACCAAAAGTGACATATCCACCTTCCTCCATAACAAGAGTCTCGAAGAAACTCTTGTTTCCCGTCATGTGCCTAGAGCACCCACTATCTAGATACCAAAAATTAGAAGAATTTGCCTTCAAGGCTATTTGAGCAACATGGCAAACAATGTCATTCTTTCTAATCCACCTAGAAACAATCTTAGCTTTCTTAGTGGTTTTTGGTATATGGGCTCTAGATGTCCTAGGATCATGCATAATAATATTATCATTCCTAGGAACATGCATCATGGCTCTTTTCTTTTTCTTCTCAATCATGCTTTGTTTTCTACACATTTTAATATATTGAAAGCAATTTGGTCTAATATGACCATCACAACCACAAAAGTGACAAATAGGGATGAAATAAGAAATCATACCTTGCCTTTGTCTTTGTGGATGAAAGGGTTCAATCCTTCTTCGTTGTTGAACCGGTCTTGGTTGCTTCCTAGCTTGAGGTTGCATGATAGGTCTCTTTCCTTTGTGAGCCATTTGAGGAGGAATGTTATCTTGAGAGACCCTAGGGGGTTGAGCTTGAGGTTTCCTTCTTGGACCCTTCTTCACTTGTGCATTAGAGCATTGTCCTACTTCTAATTTCTTTCTAGGAGCTTGCACAAATGAAGTTTCTTCTTTCTTCAAGCTCTTGACAAACACGGTCTTGTTAGAGGTAGAGATCTTCTTGTCATCTTCATACCCAAGACCCCTCTTGTCACCTGGACTCTTTCCAACACCAAGCATATGGTCAAGCTTCTTGGTGCTAGAATCCATCCTAGTCATAGAATTTCTAACTTCTTCAAGCTCACTCTTTAGACTTTCTTCATTCCTTCTAGATAAAGCTAACTCCTCTCTTAGCTTATCTTCTATCTTCTTGAATTTTTCCACTTGTTCACCTAAGTGGTCATTATGAGATGCAAGCTCAAGATTTTCTTCTCTCAACATCTTGATCTTTCTTGTGCTCTTGATTGCTAAATCATTAAACTCGGCATGGCATTTAGCAAGTACCTTTTTCTCCACAAAACTACTTATGGAGTTAGATGAGGAATCACTTTCTTCTTCACTTGAGTCATTTTCCTCTTGACTCATTTCCTCTTTCTCACTACCACTTTTGCTCTTATGTGAGGAGGCAAAAGCTAGGAGGTTAGCCATGAGCTCTTCTTCACTTGAAGACTCATCTTCCTCATTGGAGTCATCACTACTCCCACTCCAAGTGGCGGCCATCACTTTGCTCTTCTTCTTATCATTGTGATTAGCACATTCGGGGGCAAAGTGACCAATCCCACCACATTCAAAGCATCGGACCCCTTTCCTTTCGGTCCTCTCTTGTCTAGGCTCAAACTTCTTGAAGGAACTCTTTTTCTTCAAATCTTGTCCTCTTGACCCAAATCCCTTATTCTTCTTGAACCCCATAACCTTGTTGAACCTTTTCACAAATAAGGCAAGGTCTTCATCCGATTCATGCTTTGCCTCCTTTGCATCCTTAGATGCTTTCAAAGCTATTCCTTTAGACTTCTTAGGAGGAGTAGTGGTGCTAGGAGCCTTCCTAGACTCATATGCAAGGAGACGCCCAATCACCTCACTTGGCTTCATATCCATGTAGCCACTATTTTCTTCTATGGCCGTCACCTTGGATTCAAACCTATCGGGGAGAGATCTCATAATTTTTTGCTTGACTCTCCTATCCGAATACGGGTCTCCGAGTTGATGGCTTTGATTTACAATATCCATCAATTTGATTTCGAAGTCATTGAAGCATTCATCCTCTCCCATCCTAAGTAGCTCAAACTGAGTTTGGAGGACTTGAAGCTTGGACTCCTTCACCACCTCGGTTCCCTCATGTGCAACTAGAAGGATGTCCCATGCCACTTTGGCAATCTGAGTATTCTGAATAAGCTTGTACTGATTCTCATCCATAGCACACATAATGGCATGCATAGCCTTCCTATTCCACTTAGAAGCCTCAAACTCTTGCGCGTTCCATTGCGCCTTAGGCTTCAAAACATCTTGTCCTCCACCATCGGGAGTCATCATAGGGAGATCATATCCGTCTTCCACCGCCATCCATGCACGGTCATGAATTTGGCATATGTAGGATTCCATCTTCCCTTTCCATTGGGAATAGTTCAATCCGGTAAGAAGTGGAGGCCTTGTGCTAGAAGCTCCTTCGTGGCCACCACCATTTCCACCGTTTCCACTCATTGTGTTTATGAATGAATGAAATGAATGCAAATGTATGAATGATCAAAAATCACACAAAATGCAAAACACACCAAAATAAGCAAGGATCACCTATGTATGTCTAGGAACCCGCTCTGATACCAATTGAAACAAATAATAGCACGGTGTGTATAAAGCTATCTAGAGGGGGGGTGAATAGATTTTACGCTTTTTACCCAATTTTTCGTGTTAGTCAAAATTACGAAAATGCCCTCAAGATAATATAACCAAGCAATTGTAATATGGTGCGGAAATTAAAACAACACTTGGTTTTTACGTGGAAACCCTCACGGGAAAAACCACGGGCTATGTAAGTAAGCCACACTCGAACCTCGAATCCACTAAATGTGCAAACGATTACAACCTAATCCCGGAAGTAATCACACACCTACCTAATCCCGGTATGAGTGAACCTAGTCCAATTTGCTTGCGTTCTAAGCAACCTAATCCCGGATGCTACACACAAGACTTACTTTCTCTATGAAGAGAATACAACCCTAAGTGAATATATGTAAATATCCAAAATGCAACATAGAGCAAGGGAAACCCTATATGCTTATCTAAGATGATTAATATGCAATTAAGAACAATCCTAGATATCAAAACTAAATGACATGTCAATTAGTTTAGCTAATCAATATTAAGCACAAAACCTAATATGCAAGCACAATATAAAATCTCAAACATACATCATACTCATCTCAATATTGTATCTAAAGCATACAAAATAACAAACAAGTAATTAATTGAGATTGCTAGATAAGAGAAACACAAAACATGTAAGATATTAGTGAAAAGCTTACCAAGCAAAGTATGATGAAGATTCCATGCTAGATGACATCTAGATGATCTAAGATGATGCTAGATGATGATTGATGATCATGAAAAGTGTTTGAGAATCAAGAATGGAGTTCTTGGAATTTTTCTTCTCTTTGAAAAATATCCTAAGTATGAATTCTGAATATGAACTCTCTTAATTGACCTAAAGTCAAAGTGGCATATATATAGGGGGCCAAAACAAAGTGTGGTCGTTTAAGTAAGTTTCAAAGAAACGCGCCAATCGGCGGTTTTAATCGGCGGCCAGGCCGCCGTTAATGACAGCCGAATTGAGCTCGTGAAGAACAGAGCATAAACGGCGGTTAATTCGGCGGTTTCGTGACCGCCGATTCCAACCGCCGAAACAGAACAGAGAGATCAAAATCAACCAGGTATGAACGGCGGTTTTGAACGGCGGTTTCATGCCCGCCGTTTCAACCGCCGAATTAGACTGAGAGATAAATCAATCAGGTCTTGAAACGGCGGTTTCGAACGGCGGTCGTGACCGCCGATCTTAACCGCAGAAATGCTCCAGACCAATCTGGACTGAAACGGCGGTTTCATTCGGCGGCCAGGCCGCCGATCATAACCGCCGATCACCTAGATAGGTGAAAACCAAGGAGAAGCCAAGGGCATTCTCCATAGGCGGTCCTCGCGCTAAACCAAGCACATTCTCGTGCATGCGCGGACGTTTCCGAAAGTTATCGGGAAACGAATTATACAACAACATGACACAATTACACACCATAAAATATAATAAATAAGTGCAAGTGTGAAATGTGACAAATGAAGAGAATGCACACATATGCAATGAATGTTAAGTGTGTGTGTGCAACTAATCTCTTCAAAGAAAAGTAAGCACATAGAAATTTACTTTCGGTGCTTATCAACACGAGGTCTTCAAAAGGGCTTCGAACAACAAGACCGATACTTAGGCTACCCTTACAAAGAACCCCCACATATGGTTTGATCACGAAATAAGCCAATTAAAAACAACGGGAATCCTTACAGTCATGAATTTGGCATATGTAGGATTCCATCTTCCCTTTCCATTGGGAATAGTTCAATCCGGTAAGAAGTGGAGGCCTTGTGCTAGAAGCTCCTCGTGGCCACCACCATTTCCACCGTTTCCACTCATAGTGTTTATGAATGAATGAAATGAATGCAAATGTATGAATGATCAAAAATCACACAAAATGCAAAACACACCAAAATAAGCAAGGATCACCTATGTATGTCTAGGAACCCGCTCTGATACCAATTGAAACAAATAATAGCACGGTGTGTATAAAGCTATCTAGAGGGGGGGTGAATAGATATTTCGCTTTTTACCCAATTTTTCGTGTTAGTCAAAATTACGAAAATACCCTCAAGATTATATAAACAAGCAAGTGTAATATGGTGCGGAAATTAAAACAACACTTTGTTTTTACGTGGAAACCCTCACGGGAAAAACCACGGGCTATGTAAGTAAGCCACACTCGAACCTCGAATCCACTAAATGTGCAAACGATTACAACCTAATCCCGGAAGTAATCACACACCTACCTAATCCCGGTATGAGTGAACCTAGTCCAATTTGCTTGCGTTCTAAGCAACCTAATCCCGGATGCTACACACAAGACTTACTTTCTCTATGAAGAGAATACAACCCTAAGTGAATATATGTGAATATCCAAAATGCAACATAGAGCAAGGGAAACCCTATATGCTTATCTAAGATGATTAATATGCAATTAAGAGCAATCCTAGATATCAAAACTAAATGACATGTCAATTAGTTTAGCTAATCAATATTAAGCACAAAACCTAATATGCAAGCACAATATAAAATCTCAAACATACATCATACTCATCTCAATATTGTATCTAAAGCATACAAAATAACAAACAAGTAATTAATTGAGATTGCTAGATAAGAGAAACACAAAACATGTAAGATATTAGTGAAAAGCTTACCAAGCAAAGTATGATGAAGATTCCATGCTAGATGACATCTAGATGATCTAAGATGATGCTAGATGATGATTGATGATCATGAAAAAGTGTTTGAGAATCAAGAATGGAGTTCTTGGAATTTTTCTTCTCTTTGAAAAATATCCTAAGTATGAATTCTGAATATGAACTCTCTTAATTGACCTAAAGTCAAAGTGGCATATATATAGGGGGCCAAATCAAAGTGTGGTCGTTTAAGTAAGTTTCAAAGAAACGCGCCAATCGGCGGTTTCAATCGGCGGCCAGGCCGCCGTTAATGACCGCCGAATTGAGCTCGTGAAGAACAGAGCATAAACGGCGGTTCATTCGGCGGTTTCGTGACCGCCGATTCCAACCGTCGAAACAGAACAGAGAGATTAAAATCAACTAGGGATGAACGGCGGTTTCGAACGGCGGTTTCATGCCCGCCGTTTCAACCGCCGAATTAGACTGAGAGATAAATCAATCAGGTCTTGAAACGGCGGTTTTGAACGGCGGTCGTGACCGCCGATCTTAACCGCAGAAATGCTTCAGACCAATCTGGACTGAAACGGCGGTTTCATTCGGCGGCCAGGCCGCCGATAATAACCGCCGATCACCTAGATAGGTGAAAACCAAGGAGAAGCCAAGGGCATTCTCCATAGGCGGTCCTCGCGCTAAATCAAGCACATTCTCGTGCATGCGCGAACGTTTCCGAAAGTTATCGGGAAACGAATTACACAACAACATGACACAATTACACACAACAAAATATAATAAATAAGTGCAAGTGTGAAATGTGACAAATGAAGAGAATGCACACATATGCAATGAATGTTAAGTGTGTGTGTGCAACTAATCTCTTCAAAGAAAAGTAAGCACATAGAAATTTACCTTCGGTGCTTATCAACACGAGGTCTTCAAAGGGCTTCGAACAAAAAGACCGATACTTAGGCTACCCTTACAAAGAACCCCCACATATGGTTTGATCACGAAATAAGCCAATTAAAAACAACGGGAATCCTTACACCAGGATATTGGAACAGGTAACACTTACAGAGCCATAGAGCTCTCATGCGTCTTGTCCAGACGGAAAATCTCGCGCTAGGTGGGAGGCACCCCACCCAGGTACAATTTTCTTACCTAGTGTTATTTACGTATTTTAAGGTATATAAATATATATGGTAGTTTGTTTAGTATTGATTTTATTGTTGCTATATCTAAACTCTAACTAACCATGTTTGGTTTAGGTTTGGGGGTGTGGCACAAGTTTTAGTGTTTTTGTAGTATTTTAATAATTATGTTTATATTATGTAGTGTTAGGTAGACATGTAGGAAATTTTCAAATCTCTGTAACAATTTTGAAAATTGGTTTGAGGGTTGTGAAAGTTCTCAAAGTGTGTTTATCGGTGTGTTTAAAACTATCTAGAGGGGGGGGGGGGGGAATAGATTTTATATAATTATTACCCAATTTTCGCGTGCATGTCAATTTTACGAAAATGCCCCTACTAGTCAAAAATACATACAAGTGTAATAAGATGCGGAAATAGTAAATGACACTTGATGTTTACGTGGAAACCCTCAACAGGGAAAAACCACGGGCTGGTAAGTGCGCCACACTCGAACCTCGAAATCCACTATATGAAAAGACGGTTACACCCTCAAGTGATTCTCGGACCCTCACCCTAGATAACCCCAGGCTGTGGACACTACCACACGCCACTCTTGGTTCAATCCCTAGTGATATCCCCTGATACACTACTCTTGGCGTGAGCACCCTCTAATCTACCACGCGGGCCTTTTATAGCGGCTCTAGTCCAATTTGCTTGAGGCCTAAGCACACTTAGCCCCAAGACTTCAATCTCTCAAAAGAGATGCACAACCCTATGTGAATATATATGAATATTCAATTAATGCAATAAGAGCTAGGGTACTCTAAATGCTTACCTAGGATTATAAGATAACAATATAATCAATCCTAGATATCACATATAGCTATATGACATGGCATATAACTTTAGCTAAGTAAAGGATAACCAATCCTAGATACAAAGCTATCATATAAAACCCACAAACATTCAAAGGATTAACTAGTTGATTAAAAAACAATCTATCAACCTAGTTATCAATACATCACATAAGAATGTTCATGGCATAGCTTTTAGGCAATAATGACCTAATCAAATAAGCTATGAAAAATAATCTCAATCAATAAATGAGATCAATTAGCTAGATGGCATATGAACATTAAAGCCTAGCTAACAAATAATAACCCAATCAACACATAATCTCAATCTTATATGTAGAAATTAATCTAAACACATATAAGTAAAATATGAGATAAAATTGATAAGTAGAAACACTAATTATGTAAGATAAAAGTGTTCAACAAATCATACCATGTGTGTTGAAGAAGACCCATGCATTGACATATGCTAGATGAACCTAGATGATGCCTAGATGATGATTTGTGCATGTGGGAATGGGTTTAGAGAATTAAAGATATGATCTTTAAGCTTTTTCTCTCAAGTCTCTCTAAATATCTCTCTAGGGTTCTTGGGATGCAAGACTTGTGTTCTGAACCAGAGATAAGGATGTATTTATAGAGACCAAAAATAGGGCAGGTGAAAATACAATTTTGCCCCTGAAATCGCACGATCGGCGGTTTCATTAGGCGGCCAGGCCACCGAATTGAACCGCCGAATGGCTCCCGAGAGGAACAGGGGAACTTCGGCGACTTCGTTCGGCGGTTAAGAAACCGCCGATCCCAACCGCCATTTTGGACCCGAGAGATATATTTCAATCAGGTCTCATTCGGCGGTTTCGAACGGCGGCCAGGCCGCCGAACGTAACCGCCGTTTCACCAAAAATGGTGAAACCAAGGAGAAGCCAAAGGCATCTCCACCGGTGATCATCGCGCAAAACAAAGCACATCAACGTGCACGCGCGGACTTTTCCGAACATCCTTCTGGAAACGAATTACACCACACTAAAAGCTAACATTCATGAAGTGCAAGTGTGGGTATTGAATGCATCCTAATGCCTATCATGTCAAGGCATTTCATAAAACAAGATGCAATCAATTTAATGCAAGAAGAGACATTGAATAAACAATAAAGCACAATGCACACAAAATATAAACACAACATTCAAGAATAAGAGTTATGCATGTTGTGTGTGTGTGCAACTATATCTCTTCAAGCCAAAGTAAGCACAAGATATACCTTTGGTGCTTGTCCTCTTGAGGTCTTGGAAAGGGTCTTTGATCTTCAACCTTAATGACCTAGACTACCCTTACAACCAAACCCCAACATGTGGTTTGACCACGAAATAAGCCAATCAACAAAAGGGAATCCTTACAGGTTGTTATTTATATATGCCAATGGAATATTCCATACTTGCTTTGGAAGCTAAATTTTGACTAATATGCTTGCCATCTAAGAAGTTGCACCACTATAAATATACTTGTACAGTGCCAATTTTCGGATGTTTAGGTAAAGGGACCTTAGACTGTTTGATCCTAGGGGAATTGTGGAGACTACCCATGTGAGGAATCGAGCCCGTGCTGATTAATTGAGAGGGTATAATCCATTCTTCTTGTAAAAAGCACTATTCAAATTTAGGATGCATTGAGATCTCAGTCATATGCACTAGTATTGATTGCCATTGAACAGGAAATATTGTGGACTGATTGTGAAATTTGTATTCCCTTGTTAGAAGATCTGATAGAGATGATCCTAGGCATGTGTGTTTAACTTCATTACCCAAACACTCTCCTTATGATGTGTGCTCCAATTGCCAAATTTGAGGCCAAACACAACCATTCATTTCATACACATCAACCACATGAAATCTTTAGATGTTGATAATAGTTGCATAAGTAAAATGCAAGTGGATAGCTCAAATCTGTAAATAGCGTGTACTCAGGCGATGATAGAAATAACTGTGCAATAGAAAGGCTACATTGTAAAGGTGTAAAAATAAACACTTAAAGCCATAAAAAATATATCAATTGAATACTTGCAGTGAGTACCAATTAGCACGTGATCAAATTGTTAATCTTAGCCTAGACTCTTGTGGACATTGAAAAATGAGCTAGTAAAGTGATTGAAAGGTTGATCAACATCTTTAGGATTCCATCAAATTCATTCCACTCACCATAAATTACCCATGGCCCCAATACAACCAAGGAAAGCCCTAGTGGATCTGTGAGAAGTCTAAGCACGTTCTCTCCACGTTCATGGTTATTCATTCATTCATTCATGAGACTTGACATTATGAGAGTGCGTTGTTTCTATATTCACATGCGTTATGTTCGAATTCTATATACATACATTTAATTCGCATGTGATTGAGAGAGATAACCTAGGATTCTGAGAGAAGAAAGAGATGGATCTGTGAGAAATAGGAGTCCAGGCAAATTTACCTTTGGCAGATAATTTACTGATTCTTGGACCAAAAACATCCAAATTATTTGGCGTACAAGTATTATGTGTTGTTACGACTGAAGTGGAATCTTATTAGTCCTAATTGAGAATGCTTAGCTTGTATGATTTTCTGTTGTAATATACAAGGTAACTCCTCAGTTGTAGATTACAGAGTTACGTTTGTGGGTATCGTATCTGGTAAACCCTCAGGAGACTACACTCCTCCTACTAGGGGCACCTAGAGGTTTAAAAAGCATGTGGTATGTGCTAAGTACTATCGTGTTTCCTACGAAAATGGATTAGTTAATTGTTATTAATTTGTAGTAGCATTGTTCTTACTTTCTTTGTTTTGCTCGAGGACGAGCAAAAGATAGGTTTGGGGGTCTGATCGCGCTATGAATGTTCACATTTAGCGCCCCTAATTCCTACCTTTTGTGTTCGTATTCGAGCACCTTTTGTGTACATAACGTGTGTTTTTGTTAAGTTCAGGTAAATAGGCCAGAAGGAAGGTGTTTGCATCAAAACAGTTAAAAGAGGAGCAAAACCATGAGAAGGAGGCAAGGCGGGCTCTAAAGGCGGGCACATGCCAGCCTTCCCGAAGGTATGAAGTCGCCTGAAATCAAGGCGGGTTCATGAGGCGGGAAAATGCCAGCCTTACCGAAGATCTGAAGTCGCCCTAAATCAAGGTCAGTTGCAAGGCGGGTTCGTGCGGCGAGCTAGTGCAGCGGGAAATAGGCCACCGTAATCTTTTCAGAAGCGCGGCGACTTCATGACGACGGGAAAGAAGACTCCGCAAAGCTCGCCAGAAGGAAGGCGGGTTCTCGCGGCGAGTTATTTCGGCGGGAATAAGCCCGCCCCGGGCACGTCCAAAGGCCAAAATTGGCACTTCTTGCCTCATTTGAAGAAGACATATATATATACTTCTCTCTCCTACTGCAAAAAGAGTGACAAGTAGTGATAAACTTAGCTTAGAATAATTCTTAGTAGTTTTTTGGTTAAATTATCATAGAATAGATTAGAGATTCAAGTAGTTCATCACTTGTAATCTTGTAGTTAGAAGGTATTTGATCTTAGAAGTACCTTGATCATCAATCTTCTGAAGGTTATTTGTGATCATTGGGTTTGTATTGCTATGGAAGAAGGAGAGGTCGTCCTTGATCCCTTGAGGGTAGTATTTCTTCTTTTTATTCATTCATATGCTATATTTAATGATCATGTGTAACTAAACACCTTGTTAGGGAATTTATGGAGGTATTGATGTAATCACTTGTTACCACCTTTCTTATATGCATCACTTGTGTTTGAATGCTTGAATTGATTAAATCATGCCATATATCTCATATTCTTAGAAGCATGGAGTTGGTTATTGTAAAGTGATAAAATACTAGTTCATGATATTTGAATTGAGTATGATTAGTCAAAACTCCTAGATTAGAATGTGTTTGTTCATATAGAATCCTAAGAATACATTCTATCAATTTAGTTCCACAACTTACATTCCTTGATGATTAATCTAAACCTTAGATTAGATATTAAGTGAATGGTTGAGTGTACCAATTGTATAAATGGAACTACATGAGTGATTTGATCTATGTTGCATGAAAGTGGTTATTTGTGGTGCATCATTACTAATTTCATACATTCCCTAGCATCTTAGCTTATCGAATATAATTGTATATCATCACAATAGTTTAATCCTGTAAAATACTCACTAATCCTAGCATTTACTAGTGACTAGATTTCCCTGTGGACCGACACCCTTACTTTGTACACTATACTAGCATAACGACTTGTACGATTGCAAAAAGGGTAAAACACTCGCACGCCCCTTTAATACAACCGAGGTAGAATAGGTTTCATTATAGTGACATTTGTAGAACCGGTTTGGGCGTGTCAAGATTTATGGCGCCGTTGCCGGGGAAACTCTTACTTTTTCTTGTAGCGCGGTTAGTTAGGTTTAGGATTGTCATTTTAGAGTAAATTTAGAATTACTACACTTTGAGTCACATATTAGTATAACGTTTAACTTTTTTCACATTGATCTTCGTTACCTTTCTTGCACTTGTGTGCAGAGTCTTCACAGTGAACTAAATGGAGGACGTACGATGTATGAAGGAATTTTCATTGCCCATCGTGGGGTCACACCCTTCGGCTATAGCATTGAATGCCGCTCAGCGGGATTATGAGCTGAAGAACTTGCATTATAACATCTTGCCATCCTACTATGGGAAACCTAGTGAGGACGCACTTCAGTTTATGAAAGAATATTACAATGCTATCACTACGATACCATTGTGCCGGTTGACAGAGGACTTACTGAGGATGCGTTGCTTTTCATACTGTTTGAAGGACAATGCCAAGAAATGGCTAATGGCTTTGCCAGCTGGTACACTGACCACATGGGCCAAGGTAGAGCAGAAATTTTTCTCCAAATTCTTTCCGTCCTGGAAAACCAAAGAAATAAAGGGAAGAATTGCAAACTTCCAAGAGGAGGAAGGAGAAGCATTCCATGAATCATGGGAGTGGTTCAAGCTATTGTTAGCTCAGTGCCCACACCATGATTTCACACTTCAGTCACAGGTGCAATCATTTTATGATGGACTTACTGGACTCACACAAGCAATTGTCGACAATGCTTGTGGTAGGGCAATGAGGGAATGTACCGCTGATTATGTGTTCAAAAAGTATGAAATGCTGGGACAGAATTCTCAACAAAGGAGCACAAAGGAAAGCCGCAGTGAGACCGCACATTTAGCAATGCAGATGGAGACCTTGAATAACAGTGTCAGGGCAATGATGGTAAATCAGCAGAGGCAACAGAATAGCCCGGGTAAGGTATGCCAAGCATGTGGCATGATTGGACATGGAGCAGATGTATGCACCTCCCACAGAGAGGTTTATTCAGAGGCAGAAGCTCAAGCAATGTACCAGTGGAATCAAGGCAGGCAGAGAACAGCAACAATGCCTACCAGCAGCCGAGGTATGATCAGAATCAATCATGGGGTGGAAACAACCCTCGTGGTCAGTATCAAGTCCAACAGGGTGCTGGGAATTCAGGTCAATGGAGCAGTCAGAACCCTCCACAGTCATATCAACAAGAAATGGACCAAAGGATGATGGGAATAGAGGTGTCACTGAAAAGTTATCTATTCAATTAGGGCAGGTGATGGAGGCTAATGGGCAGCAAGACAGGGGGAAAGCCCCAATGCATGAGCAGGCCCACGCCATTACTAGTTCTATGAGTGGGTACACTACCAAGGAACAAGATCCAGGGAGTTTCGAGTTAAGTATTACTATAGGAAATTCCTCAGCTGAAAAAGCAATGCTTGATCTAGGAGCCAGCATCAACATGATGCCATACTCTATTTATGAAAGGCTTGGATTGAGTGAACTCAAGCCGACTTCCATTAATTGCTGATCAGTCTTCTAGAAACCCTAGAGGAGTAGTGGAAAATGTGATCCTTAAGGTGGATCGATTGCTCATTCCCACTGACTTTGTAGTGTTGGATATAGAGGATAGAGATGAGAATGGAACTCCAACCAGTTGTGTTAGGAAGACCGGTTATGGGAACCTCACGAGCAATTGTGGATGTTCATGGAGGGAAACTCACTTTGAGTGTTTGGATGATGTAGTAGAGTTCAACATGTTTGGAGCTCAACCATTGCCAAGAAGGAAGCTAGGATGGAGGAAGAAAGTCACCTAGTCAAGACACTCAGGATTCTGAGACCATAGAAGAATTTTTGAGGACACTGGAAGAAGAGGAGAGAAGCCTGAAGGATTCTGAGACTCTAAAAAGGAAGATTGCTTGATCATAACAAAGGCTTGTTAAAAAGAATTGAGCAGCTAGAGCAAGAGAAGGAGGAACAGATGAAATATCTTGCAGAGGTTATGAAAATCATATCTGGTTTGAAGGAGGCCTATACGTCATCTACCACAAAAGATGCAAAGATAGGATCTTTGATCTAATGAAAGAATTGGAGGTACGAGATATGGTGGACGACTTGAACGCAACTTGTCCAGGAAGGAAGGCAAGCCAGCCACAACCTCAATACCGCAGAAGGAGTTAACAATCATGGAGGTACTTTCTACTCTCCAACTTGTTATTATTGTGGAACTCAGGGGCACAAGAGGGCCAATTGCATGAGATATCACGAGTTTGTAAAACAAGGAATGTGTTCCTAGAAGGGTTGTGGGAAGACCAAGGCAAATATGGGTCTGAAAAGACACATACAAGGAATCTTCCTCACCACAATGAACTCCACACCCGGAATTGAAAATGTGGCCACCTGAGGCACCCATGACCTTGACCTTGTTATGTCGACCTCTTATGTCTTGTTCTGAGTTTGGGAGCACAAGCACGGCTCGTTCACCTTTGAATATGTGAACGATTTAATGAATATGTGTGTGTGTAGGTGAATGACCCGAAGAACAGGGTCGGAAATGGAATGTTTTACTTATGTTGTTTGTATTTATTAATTAAAGGACAAGTAATGAGGTGTGGGATCATTGACCCACAACCTGGACTATAATAATATAATATCTATTATGTGTATTTTCCCCGAGCATTGAGCTAGGGTTGTATATATATGTGTGTATGTGTGAAATGTGTTGTGCAGGTAAAACGTTCCAATTTGGAAAAGGGGGAACTCAAATTGTTGAATACATTTCGCAAGTTGGTTAGGCGGGACATTGGCCGCCTTCCCGAAGGTGTGAGCTCCCAAAAAGGAGAATGGCATCTCGGCGACCTTGTTTTAGGCGGGACATAAGCCGCCTTTCCAGAAGGAATAGCTCGCCGGAAATTGATGATCTTGCGGCGAGGCCATGGACGGCGGGCTACAAACCGCCTGGCAGAAGAAACAAGCTCGCCAAGTATGGAAGGAGGAGTGCACCGCGGACCTTCGCGGGCTAGTAGAAATTGGCGGCCGCCGTCCAGCA